>OU612060.1:66952626-67552626 GCA_914767635.1 Melanostoma mellinum | reverse complement strand
TGAAAAGTAATGATGTGTGTGTGCGAAGAATCAAGAATAGACACGATCTGTTGATAGATCTTAGAACGGGGGTGTGAAATTTTGGTAGTTTGTTGATAGATATAGGAATAGGTAGGACTGAGATTGTGATATGAGATAAGAAAATAGAGACAATAAAGGGGGAAGATGGTTTCTATTGAGTATTTTTTATGGTTTTTTGTTTTAGATTTCGCTGGCGCTTGGAAGTGGTTGATTTTTTTTATATGTTTGGAATTTGTTTGAGGGTGAGGTGAGGGTAGTAGGAATGTTTTTTTTTTGTTTTGGTTGTAGGCTAGAGAATTTGGTCACGTCCGATATTTGGTTGGGCATAGATTGTGTATGAGCAAGTCGTTTAACAGCTTAGCATGAAAGGTTGTTGTCATGTGGTTGTTTTACTCTATACCGTTGGGTAAGGATGTGAGATGTGACCCATGTTCGAATAGCGATCGCTTAACGACAAAATCCATGATCAATGTTGAAATCGAGTATCTGTGTAGCACAGGAAGGTAAAATAAACCAATACTCATTGTGAGGAAAGATGATTATAGCAAAATAGAGGCACGTTGACTTTTTTTTTTTTTTTTTTTGTGAATATCGATGGATTGATATGACAGCCAGAATTTGAAACTTAGATATTTTATGTGCACAAAACGAAGTGAAATAAACGAATAGGTTTTTTTTTTTGTACCTATTAGCTTTCACTGGCGGTTGGTGATGTTTGGATTTTTTTCTTGCAATTTGCTCTCATTCGATATTTGTATGTACATTTTACACCTTAGCATGATTGGTCTTTGGTATGTTTTACTTTATGCCAAAAGAGTAAGGATGGTTTTTTCTTGAAAGGAATTATTATAAGGTTGTCGGCGTTGAACAAAGGATAATAATAAGAGCGTCTAGAGGCACGTGGACAATTGGTAAAGAAAAAATTGAAGCTGTGTGTATTTTGAACAATACATACGATCCGTTGATAGATCTTAGATCGAAGATGAGAGATTTTGGTAATTTGTTAATAGGTACTTGACGATAGAGAATTTTATCACGTTCGATATTTGTTTGGGCATAGATTGGGCATGAGCATGAAATTTTACAGATTAGCATGATAGGTCTTTGGTATGTTTTATTATATGCTATAGAGTAAGGATGGTGATTTCTTGAAAGAAATTATTTTAAGGTTGTCGGGGGTTGAACAAAATCCTCGGTTTGTAAAGTCAGCTTGAGGACGGATTCAATTTTATGTGTGAGTTTTGCATTCTTGTTCTTTTATTCCTCTATGAATACATTGAATATTTGCAGTCCTACCGAATGAACATTGCTTACATAAAACAAGCTGCAATTGCATAGTAAGAAGTGGATGACATAAAAAATTTTACCTACATAAATTAAAAACTGTTTTTGGTTTTGGCTGTACGTTAGAAAATTTGGTCACGTCCGATATTTGGTTGGGCATAGATTGTGTATGAGAAAGTCGCTTTAAGGAAGTGACATGTTCGCATAGCAATAAAATCCATGATCAATGTTGAAACTGAGTATCTGTGTTGTGTGTTTTTATTGCAGAGGAAGGTAAAATTAAGTAATACACATTGTAAGGAAAGATGATGATGATGAGATGATGGAAATGCAATCGTACATTGTTTTTCTGCTTTTTTGTGAATATCGATGCATTGATATGACAGTCAGAATGTGAAGGTTAGAAACTATATGTGCAGAAGACGAAATGAAATAAATGAATAGGTTTCCTTTTGTATTATAGATTTCATTGACAATTGGTGGTGGTTGGGTTTTTTTTTTATGTAAAATAGAGAATTTGGCCTCGTCCGATATTTGTTTTGTTTTGAAACATATCTTGTACTTAATGCATTTCGTCACATCCCGAAAATTGATTGTGCATAGCTATACTGTAAAGTAAGGATGCGACCCATGTTTTGTTCTGAATTTTTAATTTTGCTGGCAAGATTTGAAGGTTTGGGATTGATTTGTCACATCCTGGTATTGGTGGTTGTGGATGGTTTTTATTAATTTTAAAACAATTTTTATACCGGGAGTGTAAAATATACCAACAATGCAAAAATGCATTGTGAATATTGATAGAGGGTTGAGGTAGTTAGAACTTATAGATAAGCTATGGAATAATTTGTTTTCAATTCCTGAATGTGATGTTGTCTCTTTTTTTCTTTTATAAATCATTGGCACCAATAACCAATATATTGCATCCCCCTAGAGTTTCTACTACCTATAAAAGCAATTGTTCGCTGAGTTTTCTGTTCAGATTATTTTTGAACAATCATACAAAAGAGCCAGCAACATGCAGAATATATTTAATATTTTTTCAATATACATGGAGGAGTTCTCTGCCGCGTGCTGGGAGCTTAAGGAGTTGCAGGAAGTTTTGCGCTTTGAAATCCAGAACGGAAAACGGACTGGTACATTGGGGAGTGCGCGGACCATCGCGCATATTATTTTAGCTTTAAATATCCGAGCTATTGAGCTTGGATTCAAAGACGACATACCACAAATACCACAGGAGGTTCACATATTATCCCATTAAAAACTTTTTGAAATAAAAAACTCAACACAAATTTTCTTTAGCCTTTTTAATTATTCGGTTTCAGCTATTGTCATAACAGTAGTTTCTTTTTAGTTTTCTACCATATTTTGTTGCCTCATTTCTCTTGACTAGGGTGATATTAGTGGCATGATCAGTGCTTCTAATGACAAGTTTAATTCGCCAAGTACTCGAAAATGGTTATCCTGGACACGTCGTCGCTCTTCTTCGACAGCATCAGTATTAACTGAACCTATTAGATTGTGTGATAAGACTTTGCGAGTTTTTTGTTCATCGACTTCTTCGTAATGATTTTCAGTGGGGTCATATCTGGTGATGTATTCATTTCGATCTTCAGATGAATCAACTGTATAAAGTGTTTTCGAGCGGGAGCTCTTTGCTGACCGATGTGGAAAGGAATTCCTCGGTACACTCTTTGATGGACCAGGAACTGGCAGTATTGGTAAAAGCCTGTCCTTGTAGTAAGGAATGTTTGTATGAAATTTGACATCACCTACCTCGTAGTATGCATATGAGTAGGTATGATCGATGATCACTCGCTTAGGTTGTTGTTGCTGCAGAGTTGGAATGGAATTCCTCCATACACTCTCTGATGAAGAAGGAGTTGACAGTATTGGTAAAAGCCTGTCCTTGTTAGGAATGTTTGTATGAAATTTGACATCACCTGGCTCGTAGTATGCATATGAGTAGGCATGATCGAAGGTCACTAGTTGAGGTTGATGTTGTTGTATTTGTGGTATTTCTTTCATTGGTTGATGAAGTGGAATGAAAGAAAGTGGATGAAGAAGACGTCGATGGAGTCGTGTCACGGGCATATTTGTATCCACATCACCAGCAGCAAAATATTCAGACTCCATGTTATTTCCAAGTTCAAAGTTGAAGAGCCTGTGAGAATAAGTAAATATAAACATGCATTTGAAAGTTAAAAATATCAAAGGTTCAACTTTCAAATCCTGTCACCTATCTCTTATAATATTTTCAAGGTCATCCTGTAAAAGTGGTTTCTATGAGCTGGAACTACAAAAAAATAAGTTTCCCGATAGGTACTTATCTTGTAGAAAAAGTGATTCGTAGGAGAAAAAATAAAGTTTTTGTAAAATGGATTGGTTTTCCTTCTGAACACAACTCTTGGATATCAGCACATCTACAAACTCATTTATAATATTTCTTTAAAAAAAAAAACACGTAAATTGTATACATTAATAAGAAATATTTATTTTTCAAACATGTAATTTTTTTTTTTTTTGTCATTAAAGTGAGCTTCATCGTGGTTGTTTATAATGTGTTTATTACTATTTGTACTGTCGATGAATTTTTTTCGATTGTCTCTAATTGAAATTGAAAATATGTTCTAAGTTGATTACATACTCCATCAACATATTTCTTTGAAGCTGCATCATCACTTTCTTCGGGGGATCTTGAATATTTAAATCGATTCCTCTTTAAATTATAATCATCGTTTTCAGTTTTTGTCAAATCCTTCACCAGCTGGACCAGGCAACCCTCTTTCTCCTTTCAATCCTATAGGACGATGTTCACCTTTCACTCCACTGGGTCCAGGTCTCCCTTTCACTGTTCTATTTCAAAAACGTCCGATACTTTTTTTTTACTGAACTGTATTGGCCTCTTTTAATTCTTCAATAATTGAAGCAATCTCGTTAGAATGATTATTGTTACCGGATTGTTGTGATGCAATAAGAAGTCTTAAACGATCTACGAGTTCGTTTGGATTGGCCCAGAAGAAATCTTTCTTATTATTTGAAAATTGCATCAAGCCAGAACCGATTGAAGGTGAAGTGACACCAGCATTATTATCATCATTTAATAGCTTACTTATGATTTCCCTGTATTTATATCCTCTATGACCTAGTATCTGGTTTCTAGAATCGTAAGACCTTCTGTAAGCATTGGTATTATACATTATATCTTTACACGCTTTTAAATCTTCTTTACTATATAAGGAAGTGTTAGGTTTTTTCTTGAATATTAGTTCAAACAAACCCTTCGTACCGTTATATGTCTTATTATTGATTTTTAAATCTTTTCCTCGAATTTTTAACTCTTTGTTCCCCGATTTGTAGTTTACCATTGTTCAAATGAACTCTATACACTTCGTCAAGGGATTTTGAATTATTTATCAATAAATCTACATATGACTGAGGAATTTCTTCAAATTTTTGTTTTAATTGCAAACCAAAGTTGCGAGCAAGACTTCTTCTTCGCACACGATCACTTCTACTAGTTCTGTTTCTAACTGACGTTGGCTTGGACGTTTTAGGGGTTGATTCACTCATGAGTGAAGAACTAGTGTTCTTAATATTGGGTGTTCTAAATTCATCATTAACATCCTCATCATCATAGTCATCGTCATCATCATCATCATCATCATCATCATCATCATCATCATCATCACCATTTTCATTTTCATAATTCAGTTTTATTTTCTTGTGCGGAGACTCAAAATGATGCTGTTGTTGGGGTTTTTGCGAATGTTTTCTTTTTGTGTGTTCTATTATATCTTTAAGAGGTTTTGTAATAGGTTTGAAAGTTTCTTCAAGTTGAAGTTCGAGCGCTTCTTTCCCCTCTCTCAGAGCTTTATATTTTTTTCGTAGAGCATCAGTAGTCTTAATAAGCTCTTTTGTTAAATCTTCATTAATTTGCATCATAGTGTAGATGTTGAATTATAGAATGTAAATAATTATAAACTGTGGTGATCTGCTTTTAACTGTATCAGTTTGAGCACTGTATACCTTCGAACTGATGCAGTACGACTGTTGATCGTGACTGTAGTTAATCTCTTTTATAGTTTTAGGAAACAAACAAAGCGTTTCTTAACGACCATTATTACGAGGGATCTTTTGTTAAATCTTCATTTATTTGCATCATAGTGAAGATGTTGAATTATAGAATGTAAATAGTTATAAACTGTGATGATCTGCTTTTAACTGTATCAGTTTGAGCACTGTATACCTTCGAACTGATGCAGTACGACTGTTGATCGTGACTGTAGTTAATCTCTTTTATAGTTTTAGGAAACAGACAAAGCTTTTCTATAACGACCATTATTACGAGGGATCTTTTGTTAAATCTTCATTTATTTGTATCATAGTGAAGATGTTGAATTATAGAATGTAAATAGTTATAAACTGTGATGATCTGCTTTTAACTGTATCAGTTTGAGCACTGTATACCTTCGAACTGATGCAGTACGACTGTTGATCGTGACTGTAGTTAAACTCTTTTATAGTTTAGGAAACAGCCAAAACGTTTCTATAACAACCATTATTACTAGGGCTATCCTTGTCAATAACTAAAAAACCCATACGAAGCATTCCAGCATTCAGAACACACCCTTTGAAATGTTTGAAACGTCATATCCGAATTTTGAAAATGTTCTAAAAGATAGGTGACAGTGGTACCCGTGGTGTGATGGTTAGCATGTCCGCCTGTTAATCCAGAGATTCGAGTTCGAACCCCAGCAGAGGCAAAAATGTTTTTTCCGCGGGTATAGCCTTTCGTGAGGAATTGGTAAGTCCTCCGTTAGTATTCATTGCCTTGAAAAGCGCTTTCTTGATTAGCCGTTCGGAACCGGCAGAAAATTTTAGGTCCCTTCCATTCCCTCACAAGGCATGGTTGTGAGAAATGCACTAGGCCTAGGGGCTCCTCGCTCTGTTGCGCCACCCTATTTATTTTTTTTTTAGGTGACAGGATTTGAAAGTTGAACTTTTGATATTTTAAATATTTCTGTGGTCCAATTAGGTGTACCTGTATCCTTTTTCAAATGCATGTTTATATTTACTTATTCTCACAGGCTCTTCAACTTTAAACTTGGGAATAACATGGAGTCTGACACGGAAAATTTGGTCACGTCCGATATTTGGTTGGGCATAGATTGTGTATGAGCAAGTCGCTTTAAGGAAGTGACATGTTCGCATAGCAATAAAATCCATGATCAATGTTGAAACTGAGTATCTGTGTTGTGTGTTTTTATTGCAGAGGAAGGTAAAATTAAGTAATACACATTGTAAGGAAAGATGATGATGATGAGATGATGGAAATGCAATCGTACATTGTTTTTCTGCTTTTTTGTGAATATCGATGCATTGATATGACAGTCAGAATGTGAAGGTTAGAAACTATATGTGCAGAAGACGAAATGAAATAAATGAATAGGTTTCCTTTTGTATTATAGATTTCATTGACAATTGGTGGTGGTTGGGTTTTTTTTTTATGTAAAATAGAGAATTTGGCCTCGTCCGATATTTGTTTTGTTTTGAAACATATCTTGTACTTAATGCATTTCGTCACATCCCGAAAATTGATTGTGCATAGCTATACTGTAAAGTAAGGATGCGACCCATGTTTTTTTCTGAATTTTTAATTTTGCTGGCAAGATTTGAAGGTTTGGGATTGATTTGTCACATCCTGGTATTGGTGGTTGTGGATGGTTTTTATTAATTTTAAAACAATTTTTATACCGGGAGTGTAAAATATACCAACAATGCAAAAATGCATTGTGAATATTGATAGAGGGTTGAGGTAGTTAGAACTTATAGATAAGCTATGGAATAATTTGTTTTCAATTCTTGAATGTGATGTTGTCTCTTTTTTTCTTTTATAAATCATTGGCACCAATAACCAATATATTGCATCCCCCTAGAGTTTCTACTACCTATAAAAGCAATTGTTCGCTGAGTTTTCTGTTCAGATTATTTTTGAACAACCATACAAAAGAGCCAGCAACATGCAGAATATATTTAATATTTTTTCAATATACATGGAGGAGTTCTCTGCCGCGTGCTGGGAGCTTAAGGAGTTGCAGGAAGTTTTGCGCTTTGAAATCCAGAACGGAAAACGGACTGGTACATTGGGGAGTGCGCGGACCATCGCGCATATTATTTTAGCTTTAAATATCCGAGCTATTGAGCTTGGATTCAAAGACGACATACCACAAATACCACAGGAGGTTCACATATTATCCCATTAAAAACTTTTTGAAATAAAAAACTCAACACAAATTTTCTTTAGCCTTTTTAATTATTCGGTTTCAGCTATTGTCATAACAGTAGTTTCTTTTTAGTTTTCTACCATATTTTGTTGCCTCATTTCTCTTGAAAGGGTGGCCGTGGTGCAGTGGTAGAGTGGTCAGTAGATAGGCCGGACGCGTGGGTTCGAATCCCGCTCTGGGCATCTACTTTTCTTTCATCCTCCCAGTTTCGTATGGACGCCGCCCTTGAGGCTTTATATGTGAAATAACTAACACCTTATTTCAAACTACTGCAACACAGAAAAAAGGGAAGGCTGCTACTCTGGTAGTACAATGGACCGGTATATAGGTCTGAGTTCTCCAGATTAGCTTATAGGCCTCCTCTTTTTTTAATAAAAAAAAAAAGGGTGATATTAGTGGCATGATCAGTGCTTCTAATGACAAGTTTAATTCGCCAAGTACTCGAAAATGGTTATCCTGGACACGTCGTCGCTCTTCTTCGACAGCATCAGTATTAACTGAACCTATTAGATTGTGTGATAAGACTTTGCGAGTTTTTTGTTCATCGACTTCTTCGTAATGATTTTCAGTGGGGCCATATCTGGTGATGTATTCATTTCGATCTTCAGATGAATCAACTGTATAAAGTGTTTTCGAGCGGGAGCTCTTTGCTGACCGATGTGGAAAGGAATTCCTCGGTACACTCTTTGATGGACCAGGAACTGGCAGTATTGGTAAAAGCCTGTCCTTGTAGTAAGGAATGTTTGTATGAAATTTGACATCACCTACCTCGTAGTATGCATATGAGTAGGTATGATCGATGATCACTCGCTTAGGTTGTTGTTGCTGCAGAGTTGGAATGGAATTCCTCCATACACTCTCTGATGAAGAAGGAGTTGACAGTATTGGTAAAAGCCTGTCCTTGTTAGGAATGTTTGTATGAAATTTGACATCACCTGGCTCGTAGTATGCATATGAGTAGGCATGATCGAAGGTCACTAGTTGAGGTTGATGTTGTTGTATTTGTGGTATTTCTTTCATTGGTTGATGAAGTGGAATTACAGAAGACGTCGATGGAGTCTGTGTCACGGGCATATTTGTATCCACATCACCAGCAGCAAAATAATAATCCAAAGGTTTGTTCAAAGGTTCAAAACAGTCCATCCTCATTGCCGGCGCTAATTTTTTGTGATCATCAGACCTTTAACAAGGGAAGTTGTTAGAATTCATAAATTTCTGCCAGTTACCGAAGGAAATGCCTATGTAAACTTGGAAAATGTATGTATTACTGTGAGAAGATATCGATAATTCTCATTTTCAGATGCACAGATACCCATGTCAAATAATGACTAAATTAATGGTCAAGAGAGAAGCGCTTGGGCAGTTGTATTTTGACGGCAAGCTGGATTTGAAATAATACATTTCAAAGATTCTTTTATTTTTAATCTATTTATTTTAATCTTTCGTACAACAACATTAACTTCTTTACTTTGAGCATTCTATTTTCAATCAAATAACATGCACAAGTATCAGGGCCGTCTTGGCATAAATTCTTTGACCAAGGGCAGTTAACAAAATGACATCCATGTTTCGATGTGGTAGAGGATACGTTTCTATACATCTTCAAGAAGGATAAGCATCCTGTCAGATATTCATGATGTTCCTCCAGCAGCTCATGTTGATATGCTTTCATAAAATCCAGGAACTCATCGAAAATGAACTTGATATTTATGTTGGACATTATTGTCTGCTATCTTGTCAATGTGTTACTAAGGTTCAGATGGATTTGCTCGAAGATTTATATCGGATTCGTCTCTAGTAATAATTTCAGTTTTAGCTGTAAATGGCATTTACCAAAAAAAAAAAAAAAGTGTTTCTCTAATTTCTCGACTGCAATTGAATACATTGTGTATGTAGTTGGTATGATTTTTCAAGATAATTCTTTATAGAAACATCTCATACATCTTCATACACCTTCAGAGCTGTGAGCTGGGTTTTTGAGAGGTGATGCCTCTATCATCCAAATATATTTCTGCATTAAGACAAAATTTTAAAATATGTTTTAAGTCCTCGTCCTCATCATCAGACAGGTTCTGAGGGATTATTTACCTCAATGATGAATAACTACCTTAAAATAAAGCAAGAAGCTTCAGGGTGGCCAAGTATATGTTTATCTGAAGAGGATAAAAACAAATATATTGAGGATTTTCTCGAGAAGGAAAATATCATTCGTTAAGCTCCCAGCACGCGGCAGAGAACTCCTCCATGTATATTGAAAAAATATTAAATATATTCTGCATGTTGCTGGCTCTTTTGTATGATTGTTCAAAAATAATCTGAACAGAAAACTCAGCGAACAATTGCTTTTATAGGTAGTAGAAACTCTAGGGGGATGCAATATATTGGTTATTGGTGCCAATGATTTATAAAAGAAAAAAAGAGACAACATCACATTCAAGAATTGAAAACAAATTATTCCATAGCTTATCTATAAGTTCTAACTACCTCAACCCTCTATCAATATTCACAATGCATTTTTGCATTGTTGGTATATTTTACACTCCCGGTATAAAAATTGTTTTAAAATTAATAAAAACCATCCACAACCACCAATACCAGGATGTGACAAATCAATCCCAAACCTTCAAATCTTGCCAGCAAAATTAAAAATTCAGAACAAAACATGGGTCGCATCCTTACTTTACAGTATAGCTATGCACAATCAATTTTCGGGATGTGACGAAATGCATTAAGTACAAGATATGTTTCAAAACAAAACAAATATCGGACGAGGCCAAATTCTCTATTTTACATAAAAAAAAAAAAACCCAACCACCACCAATTGTCAATGAAATCTATAATACAAAAGGAAACCTATTCATTTATTTCATTTCGTCTTCTGCACATATAGTTTCTAACCTTCACATTCTGACTGTCATATCAATGCATCGATATTCACAAAAAAGCAGAAAAACAATGTACGATTGCATTTCCATCATCTCATCATCATCATCTTTCCTTACAATGTGTATTACTTAATTTTACCTTCCTCTGCAATAAAAACACACAACACAGATACTCAGTTATAACATTGATCATGGATTTTATTGCTATGCGAACATGTCACTTCCTTAAAGCGACTTGCTCATACACAATCTATGCCCAACCAAATATCGGACGTGACCAAATTTTCTAACGTACAGCCAAAACCAAAAACAGTTTTTAATTTATGTAGGTAAAATTTTTTATGTCATCCACTTCTTACTATGCAATTGCAGCTTGTTTTATGTAAGCAATGTTCATTCGGTAGGACTGCAAATATTCAATGTATTCATAGAGGAATAAAAGAACAAGAATGCAAAACTCACACATAAAATTGAATCCGTCCTCAAGCTGACTTTACAAACCGAGGATTTTGTTCAACCCCCGACAACCTTAAAATAATTTCTTTCAAGAAATCACCATCCTTACTCTATAGCATATAATAAAACATACCAAAGACCTATCATGCTAATCTGTAAAATTTCATGCTCATGCCCAATCTATGCCCAAACAAATATCGAACGTGATAAAATTCTCTATCGTCAAGTACCTATTAACAAATTACCAAAATCTCTCATCTTCGATCTAAGATCTATCAACGGATCGTATGTATTGTTCAAAATACACACAGCTTCAATTTTTTCTTTACCAATTGTCCACGTGCCTCTAGACGCTCTTATTATTATCCTTTGTTCAACGCCGACAACCTTATAATAATTCCTTTCAAGAAAAAACCATCCTTACTCTTTTGGCATAAAGTAAAACATACCAAAGACCAATCATGCTAAGGTGTAAAATGTACATACAAATATCGAATGAGAGCAAATTGCAAGAAAAAAAATCCAAACATCACCAACCGCCAGTGAAAGCTAATAGGTACAAAAAAAAAACCTATTCGTTTATTTCACTTCGTTTTGTGCACATAAAATATCTAAGTTTCAAATTCTGGCTGTCATATCAATACATCGATATTCACAAAAAAAAAAAAAAAAAGTCAACGTGCCTCTATTTTGCTATAATCATCTTTCCTCACAATGAGTATTGGTTTATTTTACCTTCCTGTGCTACACAGATACTAGATTTCAACATTGATCATGGATTTTGTCGTTAAGCGATCGCTATTCGAACATGGGTCACATCTCACATCCTTACCCAACGGTATAGAGTAAAACAACCACATGACAACAACAACTTTTCATGCTAAGCTGTAAAACGACTTGATCATACACAATCTATGCCCCAACCAAATATCGGACGTGACCAAATTCTCTAGCCTACAACCAAAACCAAAAAAACATTCCTATTACCCTCACCTACCGGCGCACAAATTTCAAACTTATAAAAAAAATCAACCACTTCCGAGCGCCAGCGAAAAATCTAAAACAAAAAACCATAAAAAATACTCAATAGAAACCATCTTCCCCCTTTATTGTCTCTATTTTCTTATCTCATATCACAATCTCAGTCCTACCTATTCCTATATCTATCAACAAACTACCAAAATTTCACACCCCCGTTCTAAGATCTATCTGTTTCATTTTTTCTTTACTCTCATCCCATCGTTAGGATCTTCAACCTACGTGACTCTAAACTCTATTATCTCCCTTTGATCAGACCGACGCACACAGGTAAATTTTCGCAAAAACATGGCCATAACTACAAAAAAAAAATTGGGATTTGTTGATTTTTTTTAATGCAAAGTTGTTAACAAATAGTGTAAGCTTCAAGCCTCATATATCATACGATGCAAATTATAACGGTTTAATCAGCCGATGCTTTTAAAGTGCAAACTTTAAATTGACAAATGGAGTTAATTCTGTGCTAAGAGTTTATTTTGGTGTTTATTTTTCTACTTTATTTGGGCGCTTTGGAAAATAATTTAACATGGATTCTGTTGCTAGTAGTATGGTAAAACAAATACAATTTTTTTTTTACAATATTTTAAGTTTGTAGTTAATTTTGGGACCAGTTAAGGCAATGTATTTTATAGGTATTTTTTGGTTTATCTTTAATAATGAAAATGTTACATTGATTGGCATTTTTTTGCAATCAAAATAGTCTTAAAATTTGCGTATGCATTTCCTTTATTAGAAACAGTCAAAAAATATTGCGACTTTTTGCGACTTTTTTAAATATTGGCTTTCAAAGATTATATGACAAGGCGCTTTTTTTTCGTTTTTTAATATGAGCTTTTTATTTTTGCTCATTTATTTTTCAAGAAATCAGCTTTCTGATTATTTAAAAAGTTGCACATCTCGAGACGTTAGTGAAAAAGACAAGTTTTTGGCAGAAATGAAGCTCGAAAATCCCGAAACAAAGATATAAAGCACTATCTTGTATAACAGGCTAAAAATTTTTTTTTTTTGTTAAAACCCACTGTTTTTAATATTATTACTTGATAATAAAACGAAATCAGGCCGAAAATAATTTTGGCCATGTTTTTTGGAAAATTTACCTGTGTGCGACGGCACCCTTTTGGCTCGCTCAGAAAATTCCCAGGCCCAAGTGCCCCTATTCCTACTACTAATGTCTCTGTTTTTCCATCTTTAGACTGTGTTTGTAGAAGAAAACTAAATGTTGCTATCAATGATTGTGTTCGATTTGTGCATTCTATCCGTAGACACACTAGTGTTTCATATTTACGTAATTTGATATTTGGTATGAGCCTTGATAATTATCCTAACCTTAGGCTGCTTCTGAAACTCCATAATAACATCCATGGTCGAAGTCCAATGTACCTTAAAGAACCTCTAAGCTTTGCTCAATCTCAAAGAGGATTGAAATTAATTTTGCCTCGTTTCACGCACAGCATTGCAGAACGATCCGTTTATGTATCTGCAGTTCGTTTATGGAATGCCCTACCAAACGAGCTGCAGAGCACTACCACATATGCGACATTCAAGAGGAAATTATTTTTGCACCTATCTCATCTTAATCAAATCTATTTTATACTTTCCGACTTTCTAACTTTTTCTTTCTTTTTTTTCACTGATCTCTTCCTTTTCGAGTCTTTTTACTTCTTTTTCTTTTTTTTCTATCGTCCTTATTTTATATATTACTTCTTTAACTATATTAGTTATTTTACTTTCTTATTTTTTCGTTTTCTTTGCTTTCATGAGTTATATAAAATCTGTTGTTAAATTTATTAGATGCTCCAGAAGATTTAAATCTTAATATATCAATGTAATTTATATATTTATGGAAATAAGTTCAATTGAATTGAATTGAATTGAAACAAACTGTGAATTGGTGTCAGTTAGGTGAATGTATGCTGAGTATTACTATGGACATGTATAGCCTGCCTAAGCCATTGGTCCCAATTTTGGCTGTCATTATCAACAAAATTTGTTTCGCAAGCAACAAACACATTGGTTTTGTTGTAACAGATGTGAATTTAGTTACTTTTAAATGTAATAATGAGCTGTTTGTTGTTAATTCATCTACAGACTTCATATGTTTAATGTGTCTGCGTTTATGGAAGAATTTTCTGTTCTTTTAGAGAGTGAAAAATCAAAAAATTTAATTATTTTAGGTGATTTGAATATTAATATATTAGAAAACAAATGGTATTGTCACAGATTACCTAGCTCTTTTGGATTCACATGGTCTTACCTGCTTTATAAATGAATCTACTAGAAGTTCTTCGGGTAGTTGTTTAGACCATATACATGGGCGTTTCAATATTAACTATGTCAATTCTTGTGAGAAGTGTGTTTTCGATTTCAGAATCACCGACCACTCTATGACAGGACTTCTAATTAATACGCCAAGTGTTATAAAAAGAAACAATTCCAGTTTATCAAAGAAAATAACGAAAATCGATATAACTAAACTCAAGCATCTTTTATATGAATTTTGGGAAGATGTTTATCTAGAAACCAATGCCTCTAAATGTTATGATATATCTTTATGTACACCCTTTATAAGCACATTAGTGACTGTACCTCAACTTTTACACCAAAAAAGCCTTTAAAACGTTTAAAGCCCTGGATCACAAGACATTTATGCAACAAAATCAAAGGTAAAAACAAGTTAAGGGTCAAATGTGCAAGATATCCTAACAGCAATTCTTTAAAAGCCAAATATAAAAGTCTACTTAAAAGAGAAATACCAATTTGTCGCGATAATTATTATCGGGATCAGTTCAATTTGGCTAGAGGCAATTTGAAAAGTGAATGGCAAGTTGTTAACACGATTCTTAATAAACCCTGTTCATCTCAAAACCTATGTGCTATTCAAATAGGGGATAATATCATTTCCGATAAACAGGTTATCGCTGAAGAGTTTAACAGATATTTTACTTCTGTATCAAATAATTTACTACCTTTCTCTTCTCAGTCCAACTGTTTGCAATGTTTTTCTCAATATAGCTGTGGCACAAATGCACAATGTAACAGTTTTGTGTTTGAACCAATTACTGCACTTGAGTTGCTTAAATCCATTGGTTCCTTAAAGAACTCTAATGCTTGTGGATTTGATGGAATCTTTAACATCACGATTAAAAAAGTAGGATGCTATTTGGTTGATGTCTTGTCACATATTTTTAATCTGAGCGTTAGAATTGGTTCTTTTCCTGAATGTCTTAAATGTGCAGACATCATTCCATTGCACAAAAAAGGAGCAGTTAGTGATATTAGTAACTACAGGCCCATATCCCTTGTTCCTAGTTTTTGAAAAAGCAATTAAAAAAGAGTTATTAGTTTCTTGAGTACAACCAGTTTTTTTAGTTCCTCGCAATTCGGGTTTCTAGAGGAAAAATCAACTGAAGATGCTTTGTTCATCTTTTGCTCACGAATATTTTCTAATCTGGATAGAAAAAAGCATACCGCTGGTCTATTCATTGACATTACGTAAACCTTCGATATGGTTGACCACAATATTTTGTTGGTGAAGTTACAAAATGCAGGATTTTGTGGTTTCATCTTTGAAAGGTTTAGAACTTATCTTGAAAACAGAGCCCAACGATTTAAAATTGAAGAATCAAGAAGTGAAATAAAAATAGTAAATTTGGGTGTACCGCAAGGCTCAGTATTGGGTCCTATTCTGTTTCTCATATATATTTACTCTCTGTTTTCTTTAAATTTTAAAGGTGAAATTACAGCATTTGCTGATGACGTTTGTTATTCTTATGGATCAAATAATCCTTTGGACCTTATTTGCGTTATATATTGGGATCTCAATTTAATACGAATCTGGTTCGCTGAGCACAATTTAGTGATTAGCTCTAAAACAAAAATTATGTTTTTTAATCTGGGCTACCAAAACCTTTAAAAACTGAGGTTTACTACCACGCACCGGATTGTTGCATTCGTTGCAACTGAAGTCCAACTATCTAGTCATAAGCTGTTCTTTTTAAACCTTTGATGTCTGCTTGACACTTTTCTTTACCGCACTGATTCGTATTTTTTTGAAGTGAAACTTCTTATGCGACTTGCAAACATGAAAGCGTTACATGAAAGCGTTACACTTTCGTGTTACACTCCCGTGTTACACTCCCGTGTTAAACGCTGTCATCAATTCCGCGCCATTCATCCCAACGATTTCATTGTAGTGTTTTTCGGTGGAAATATTGAAGTGAAACTTCTTATGCGACTTGCAAACATGCAGCGTTACACTTCCGTGTTACATGCAGCGTTACACTTCCGTGTTAAACATATTATCGATAGTTTTTGGCACTGCTATAAATTTGTTGCTATAACAGTTGTATGTTATATGACGCGTCATTATGGGAACTAATGCTGGATTTGGTATAGTTTAGTTTATGTAGATTATAATTTATAAAGCACAAGAGTTAAAAAGAGAAGCGAAAAGAATTATGGCTGCAGATGAAAAATTATGGGTGCAGATGCATGTAAATCCACCTTAACTCTTTG
Organism: Melanostoma mellinum; assembly: GCA_914767635.1. NCBI lineage: Eukaryota > Metazoa > Arthropoda > Insecta > Diptera > Syrphidae > Melanostoma > Melanostoma mellinum. The sequence goes on along the minus strand of OU612060.1, from coordinate 67,536,143 downwards.
TTCTTTCTTAATTTTCAATTTGTGTCGTGTGTGTGAAAATCGTGCCTGGCTTGCAAAATAAATTTCGATTGCTTCATAGAAATTGCGGAATTTTATTTCGAAGACAATATATACATATGTACATATGTACATATGTACAAATCAGAGCTTTTGGTGAGTGGTTACTGAAAGATTTTATTACAATTTTAATATATGTAGTTATGAGTATGTAGTAGTTAGTGGAGGCATAAGCATGTATATATAAGCAATTTCCATTTACGCCCGGCTCAAAAATGTTCGATCATGTCTAAACATGTTTGATCATGTCTCAACATGTTTGATCATGTCTAAACATGTAATGTAAATGTTCTCCGTCTTGGGCTTAGGTGTTAAGACTGCGGTCTTCATTGGTCGGTCAGTCAGCTACCACTGACACTGGCCAATCAACGGTTTCAGAAAGGTTCCTGGTATTCTATTCCATACATAAGTACTATGTATGTACATAGATCTTTAAAATCCTAGTTTTCGTCCTCTAATCTTCACCAAAAAATAAAAAATTGTTCTATGAAATGGTGTTAAGTAGCAATCCCGTGAAAATTTACTCCGATCCATCTCTTTTCTTTTTCTTTTAAAGAAACAATACGAGTTCACTCAAAATAAATTTCTACCCCTTCCTATTTTCATTTTCATATTAGGAAGTTTCACTTCTTCCGCGCGGGGGGACTGCACGCACTATTTTTTTTTTTTAATCTGGCTCGAACTACCAGAATGAAGATGATGCTCTTTTTAAGGGAGCGGTTCAAAATTCTGGGTTCAAAATTCTACTTTTCAAAACTCTGCTTTTAAAACAAAAATTCTGGCTTTTTAAAAAGAAAAAAATCTGCTTTTTTTCATATTATTTTTGATTTGCAGAAGAACAAAAGCAAAGTTAGAAAACAATCAAAAAAAAAAAAACTAAAATATGGAAACAAACAACATAATATAAGTCAAAACAAGATATTTTTTGCAATACGCTTGAGATAGCCATTGTGACTTAAATCATTTCTCTTTTTATAATTCTTTTTATTTGTTTATTTTTGAAAGCACTCTTTCTCTTTTTCTTAATCCTCTCCCCATGCCTCGCACGCTCAATTTCTGGTTAAGTACTAATTAACTCCTTTCGTAGGTCTCCAATTAATTTGTAGACACCTGTGTGACTACGGCCAACTATAACTCTCAGCCTACGATGCTAAGCCTATACATTATTTTGCGTTCTTGGGATTGCATCTCCGGTTTTATCGTAAACAGTTCATAACTCAGGAGGATATTTACAGCTGTCGTCTACGTAGTTGTTTTCAAACCAATCAACTAGCTTTAGCATGTCTGAATCATCTATAATACTACGTAAGCTTTCGTAGTAGTGTGAGACTTCAGCAGCAAGCACAAACGCAAGGCTTTAAAGTTTAAAGCATTCCAACAAGTGTGGCGAACTGTTCAGAGTTGCCATATTTCCTTACTGAACTGAAATAGAAATTGTATTGAATTCTCCATATTATTTGGCCGAAGTGAAAATGATATTACTTAAGTTCAGCTGACGGAAAATACAATTTTGCCGCAGAAGAAATTCCTTTCTCAAAATCACATATAAAGCGCTAAGGTACCAGCCGTACCAGCCTGCTGTAGTTGTTGGCAACTCTAAGTAGCTCTGCAAAAAAACATTCATAGAGCGAGCGTGTTTTCTTGCTCATGAGATAAAAAACCAAAGGCACAAGGCACAACTTGTTTTTCTACTCTTCCATGAATAGATAACAGTTGTCGCATGTTCATTGGAACATCGTCAAATGTTTCGTCCATCGCCCAGCAATCAACAAGACAAGAAAGTAAGAATTTGCAATTATTTTTCAATACTCTGCCAATTATAAAGAAAAATATGGAATAGAAAATGTTAAGCACTCGCTTTATACTCTTCCTTTTTTCCTTTATCCTCTCCCAATGTTTCGTGCGATCAATTTCTGTTTTGGCACTGATAAGCTCCTTTCGTAGGTCTCCAATTAATTGAAAAACACCTGCGACTGCGTGGCGACGGGCAAGGGCAACTATTACTTTAAGCCGACGATACCAAGCCTCTAAATTGTTTTGCGGGCTTGGCAATGCATCTCTAGTCTTATCACAGTTTTATCATTAACTAACTGAATTACGTAATTCTTTTGAGTAGGAGAGCGACAATAAGAAAATCAAAAACCTACTTCTCTACTTTAAAATTCTTTAGAAAGCAAGAGTTTGCAAGAAGGTTCCATCTTTTTTTTTAGGGTTGGGTTCGATATCCCGTTTTTTATAATCCTGTTTTTTATTTTCCCGCATTTAAAATCCCGTTTTTTTTAAGCCCGTTTTGTATTATCCCGCTTTTTTAAAACCCCGTTTTTAAAATCCCGTTTATTAAAATCCCGTTTATTAAAATCCCGTTCTTATAAGCCCGCTTTTGTATTCAACACCAGGTGTTTTGTTTTAAAAATCGCGCGATTTTTAAAATAAAACACCTGGTGTTGAATACAAAAGCGGGATTAAATATAAAAAAGAAGAAAAATATTTGGTCTAGATAATTTTATTGCAAACATTATTATTGTTTCAAAAGAAAAGAACATAATACATAACAAAAATGTAATTCCAAAAAAGATCACAACAAAAAATAACAAAAAATAATTACAGTTGAATATTGGTAGCTATACGACGCAAATATTCAGTTTTACTCAACGTCTTTCTAGCTTCCATAATTTTGGATATTGCTCTTGATTTATTAACATTTTTTTTTTTTGAAAAACTTTTCTGCCCCATTCTTAATTTTTTCTATATCAGTTTTGACAACAATAGTTTCCTTAGCTAAGTCTTCAATAAGCTTGTATATTCCTGCACTTTTGCGTCCAACTAGTACTTTTAATCTTCAATGCCAGGCTTCAGCATTATTTTGAGTTCGGGGGAACTGCTTTATTGCACTGTCAGACACAGACCAAAAGTGAGGTGAGTATTGAATTACTCTACTCCCATTGCGAATGTAGTTTATTTTAAACCACTCCGCAAAGCTCATGGCATCTAAATCCTCTTGTAAATAATTTTGCAACGCGTCAAAATAGGAAAAGACTTCATCGGGTGGTACAAACGCCAAACTCTTGATCATCCGAATCTTGAGGGAAAATTCATTACAATTTCCATATTTTGAAGCAATAACCCTTTTTGTTGCACTCGCCGCCAAATAATTTGACTGAAATGAAATAAACATCCCTTAAAGTCGGTATTAGGGAAAAAAGGTTTTGCTGCCAGCGTTATAGTTTTCTCAAAATCCGTGATGATTCGCTCCGGTTTCAATTCTATATTGAATTCTAAGGAAATTCTTGCCAATTCCGAAAAAAATAATTTGTAACATTTTTTGGATTTTTTCGACATAAGGCAGTAAACTAATGGGAACACACTGTTTTCAATGTGGCCATGAATAGTAAACAATTGACGCATGACACATGGAACCACATAAAATGTACCGTCCATTAACCAACATTTCGATGTTTCTAAATAAGCAAGGTTTGACCTAGTTCCTAGCATAATAATTTTGTTTCCATCCTCTTCTTTTTCGGACAACACAAATAATTCACCCTCAAGGTGCATTAAATTTTCTGGAATATTAATATCTTCAAAGGTTCCAGGCTCTTTTTTTGAAGACGCTCGAACACGGGAAATTTTTTGTTTTTGTACAGAAGAAGATGGCAAGCACGGTCTGACAGACGGTTCACAATCAACAACACTTTCACGTATAATCTGAGACGGATTTAATGAAAGTGATTCTGCGGACACTTTAACATTCCAATTAGCTTTACACACTTCAAGGTTGGACGAATAAGAGCTGTGACAATGCGCGGTTGGTTCTTTTTTAATCACATGATTATTATCGATTAAACTTGTAGTGATTCTTCCCTTGCATTAATAAATTTTTCTTTGTGAACAGCTCCATCGCAAAAGTTCACCAACTTTTCTTTCAAAATGATATTCGTACCCATCAACAATTAACTTTCGGCCACCTTTGTTCGACTTCACTTCTGTTATTTTACTCATTGCGTTCACTTCTTAATACTTGACCTTGTACGTTTGCTGCCTAATTAAATACTAAATATTTCCCTTGCTTAACCAAAAGGCTTTCGCAGAGAATGCATCAAGAAAAACAATTAGCCGTTATTTAAGAGATAAAGAGATGTGTCCCAGCTTGAATAATGCATAGCATAGCTTGTATAATGCATAGACAGTGATAACAAAAAAATGTTCAAACAAAACAAGAAATTTTATTGTTCTCTTGCTTACGCAATAGTTTTTTATGCAGAAAATGCAACAAGAAAAATAGTTATCAGTTATATATTGCAAGATCTGTCCCAGTTTCTCTGTATAATGGTATTAATAAAAAAATGTTCAGACAACAAAACTTTCAACATTTGAGAACTGATATGTAGTGTTTAAACGAATAATATTGAATAATACTTATCCAAATATAAAACGGGCTAAGCGGGATTAAACGGGATTTTAAAAGACGGGCTTTTGATAAACGGGATTTTGATTAAACAGGATTGTCACGAACGGGATTTTAACAAAACGGTATTTAAGAAGACGGGATTATAAACTTTTTTTGTCGGGATTTTAAAAAACGGGATTTTAAAAAGCGGGATTCCGATACGCTCCCTTTTTTTTATAATTGGCAGAATATTGAGAAGCAGAATTTTGAGAAGCAGAATTGTTTGTTTTGGCATTTTGATGATGTGTTGTCTTCTTTTTCTTTTCTATTTCTCTATTGTTGTTGTTGTTGTTTATTGTTTATTTATTAAGTTGGAGCTTTAATTTGTATTGTGTTGTCTTTTTCTTTCTTTTATTGTTTGTGTTCAAATTGTATTGCTGTCTCATATAGTGCGTTAGGTTTAATAGTTAGTTTGTCATTTAATATCTTGTCTTGTTCTTGTCTGTATGCTTTAGGGGAGAGTGGGGCACATTTGAACACGTGGCACACTTGAACACTGCTTGTAAAATTTTAGTTTATTACTGTTTTTCAAAAGTAATTCAATATTTAAAGCTGGCAACAATGTATCCTTAAACGTCATTGACGTTCCGTGCTTTGTTCAGTCGGCTTTCAGATTTATAGGTGGAAGGTGGTTTTTTAGTGCTTGTGCGTTATATTTGGTTTTTTAGTTGTAAGGGTGTGTACAAATTTTAGTGCGCGATATAAAACCAGGAAATAAATTTTGTTAACAGTAAATAAATTTGGAACCAAATCACGGTGATTTTTAAATTAATATGTTTTAGTAAAGTAGTTATACAACATTTTATGGCTTTCAAACAGTTGGGGCAGATTTGAACAAGTGTGTTGGGGCACGATTGAACATGTTCAAAACTGCCCCCATCAGTTTCTTCCACATATTTTTAGATCTTTCACTGTATTTTAGTCAATAAATGGGTTCAATGTTTCAATTTCTTGTCTTAAAGGGAATAATGGTGCGCACTTATAAGAGAAAAAATCCACAGAAGTCAATGAAGATGATGTTAAAAGTGCCATAACAGTAGTTTTGGATAAAACAATGTCATTAAGAGGGTCTGCTGCTACCTTCGGAATATTGCCAACTACATTGTATTACCGTATTAAAAAGTTAACAAGTAAAAAGGAGCCACAAAACTTAAAATTTTCAAGTAAATATTCAACACAGCAAGTTTTTACTAATGGTGAAGAAAAGATGCTTGAAATATATTTGATACGAAGCTCGAAGATGAATTACGGACTGACCAAAATTCAAGCTCGAGTATTAGCTTTTGAATACGCCACATTGTTGCAAAAATGTCCCGAAGCATGGAGAGAAAATCAAATGGCTGGAATTGAATGGATTTATGGCTTTATGAAGCGTCACTCAGCGCTTTCAATACGAAAACCAGAGAATACAAGTTTGTCAAGGGCTACTAGTTTTAACCAGAAGAATCTTGAAGAATTTCATTCAAATTATGAGAGAGCACTCGGTAAGTTTAACTTTACAGCTGATCGGACTTTCAATTTGGATGAAACCGGGGTCACTACAGTAGTTCAAGCTCCAAACGTCATTGCACAAAAAGGGCAAAAACAGGTTGGACAACCTGTTTCTGCTGAGAGGGGCCAATTAATTACTATGTGTGCTATTGTAAGTGCAATTGGTAATACTATACCTCCCGTGTTCATATTTCCGCGGGCTAGATTTCATGACACAATGCTTAATGGAGCACCAACTAGTAGCGTTGGTTACGCTAACAGCCCAACTAGTGGTTGGATGACTGGAGGACTTTTTGTTAAAGTTCTTGAGCACATTCAGAAATCCACAAGATGCACTAAATCAGACATGATATTACTTTTACTGGACAATCATGAAAGCCATTGCAAACACTATTGCAAACACTGCGTACATGGCTTCCTTTACTCAAAAGAATATAACCTCTGGCTTTGCTAAGCCAGGCATTTTTCCATTTTCAAGGAGTGCATTCACTGAAGAAGACTTTCAATGTTCAGAGGTCACAAATCGAAAATTGCCTGAGTCTGCTGAAGTCACGAATGAAAATATTGAACCATTGTCGAATGAAGCCGATTTTCCAGCTCATAATATGATTACAACGCCCACTGACATAATTTCACCTGAAATTGCAAGGCCTTATCCGAAAGCTGCCCCAAGGAAAACCACAACTCGAGGCCGAAAGAAAGGAAAGTCGCGAATACTTACCGAAACCCCTGAAAAAAATTAAATTGTAGATGCCTATTTAAAACGCCAAAAGAGTCTGAAAAACACCAATTCTGCCTTTAATTAAACGCCTTAAAACCTCCAAACCGCAAACCAAAGCTAATGACTTAATAGAATCTAGCTCGGGTTCTGATGAAAGCTTCTCAGTTAATGATGACACCGATCTTGATTTCGATTTTGCAAACGATTCTTCGTTTGAAGAACTACAAGTAATAGAACAAGTAGAAAACGAGGAGTCATTTGATTTGAGTTATGAGAATTTAAATCAAGGCGATTTCATTTTGGCAGAATGCTCCAATGAAAAGAACAATAAAAAACTAGCTTTTGTAGGCAAAATCAAAGAAAAAAATGGAAATATGAACAGCATTGATTTTATGAAAAAGAAGCCAGAATTTTTTTTTCCTGATCTCGAAGACAGCTCCATTATAAGCGGGATAGAAATTAAAGCCAAGCTGCCTGAACCAATTAATGCCCCAGGTACATCAAGAACATCCGCATTTTTATCGTTTGCATATTTGATTTTTCAAAATACCGGTTGGGTTGAAGATAAATTATTATTAAATTTACAGCAGATTAGAACACAATCTGGGGGACAAAAACTATTTCAATGACAAGAATAGTATTGCAGAAATATCAACAATGGTAAAACTGCGAGCAGAACTTCTACCACTGAACAACCATCCCGCATAGGGAAGATCTACCTATTATATGTTCGCTTTGCAACTTAAACGAAAGAGAAGATGTTGCTCATATTATTGGAAAATGTCCGATCTTTAAAGAAATAAGAAGGGAATTTTTTGGAAGCGACATTCTAACACTAAACCAAGTCGTACGCTTGCTGAATGACATGGATGTAAAGAAGTTATTCCAATTCTGCAGCCTAGCTACTCTTTATAGAAAATGTATTATAAATGAAACCTTTCAAATGCGAAATATATTTGGTAATTTATTTTTGAAGTAAACTTTGTCACATATTGTAACTGAAAGCTCTTTTTAAAAACTTGTGATAATTAACTGAAAGGAAAATCTTACTTATATTTATTGATTTATTTTTTATGTTTTGTCAACCAGGCAGACGGCAAAAATGCCATGCTTTTTGTTTTTTAGTAAACTTTGTAATAGAACAATGAAAACTAATAAAAACTATCTATCTATCTATCTAAATCATTCTACTCTAAATAATATACCTACTATATTCTATGTTTTCTATGTTATGTTTAAATAAGTTTTTGTTGTTGTCTTTCAACTAATGAATGTGATAATTGAAGCATAAATTTTATTTTTTATGATTTTTTGTTACTTTTTGATTCTTTGAATGTGATGTTATTTTTATTTTTATTTTTTAAGTTTTTTTATCCTTTACTAATAAAACTGATAAAAACAGTAAAAAGTTAAAGTCTTATTCAATCACTAAAACGAAATAATACTGCTGTTCAAAAGTGCCCCTTCGAATTTCAAAACTGCCCCATACATGGGGCACTTTTGAACATAAGCATGTATATTGGTTAAAAATTAAAATTTAATAAAAATGTGTTCATAAATGAACCAAATATTATTTGAAATCGCAGTTCAATAGCATTGTTCCATGTAAGTAAGCTTTACACATCAATAAATCGAACATGTATGGTTCCAGCAGCTGTGAAAGCAAAAAGTGTTCAAATGTGCCCCACTCTCCCCTATAGATTTCGTACTCTTCTATTGCGTCACGTAATCTGCTTTTTCTGCATATATGCAATGTCTGTAAATTTGTCTCGAGTTTAATTTAGTTTCTTGTTTTACTTTTGGTTTTAGTATATTTTGAATATTGTTGTTGGTTTTGAATGTTACGTTTTTTATGCTAAGTTCCTTAAATTAGTTTGTTAATGTTTGTGGTATTATGTTGGTGTATGTGACTGATGCGTATTTCGGAGTTTCTATTGTTGTCGGTATAATAGTTTTGTTGTTGTTTATTTTCTTTTTTTTTTCTTTATTAACTTCTCTATTAATGTTGTTTTGTATCCATTATTGGATATAGGGATGTTGAAAGATCTATTAATGAATGCATTGAAGGCTGCCAGTTTTTGAGAATTTGGGTGGTGGGAATCATTATTATTTTAAGGTTCAACTTTAGCTCTGTCATGAATAAAATAAGATATAAAAACAGGAAAGATAATTATAGAATTAACGATAGAGTGATAGGATACATTATGGTTTGTTTTTATATTTTACAAATTAAATAAAAAAAATAATGGGCAACTTGCAACTGTTAATGTTATTGAACTAGTTCCATTGAACTAAAAGTTCAAATCTTATCAGGTTTTGAACATTTTGGCTATCGCTCATACTTTTTGTGTCTCCACTCCCTAGTTTCGTTTCCCCATCCTTCAAATTGCACTTTCGGCTTTGCGCTTGTTTCTGATAAACTATTTAAACCACTACCACGACAAGGTGAATGATCGTCGAGAAGGTCGTAGCAGGCTACAACTAAAAAGCGCGCGCTTTTTTACATTTTCTAAACCTTCTTTTTCTTTACAATTGGCAGAATATTGATAAGCAGAATTTTCAAAAGCAGAATTTTGAGAAGCAGAATTTTGGAAGGCAGAATTTTGAAAAGCAGAATTTTGCAAGCAGAACCATTTTCAGCAAAAAAAAAGCATGTTGGAAAAAATGTGACTCTCTATCTGTGAGGAACCATTTTCAGCAAAAAAAAAGCATGTTGGAAAAAATGTGACTTAAGTTTTTTGCTGAAAATGGTTCTCTACCTGTGAGGAACCATTTTCAGCAAAAAAAAGCATGTTGGAAAAAATGTGGCTTCTACCTGTGAGGAACCATTTTCAGCAAGAAAAAGCATGTTGGAAAAAATAAGACTTAAGTGGTTTTTGAAATGACCGATTCAATTTTAAGATTAACGATAGAGTAATAGGGTACATTATGGTTTGTTTTTACATTTAACAAAATTAATAAAAAAAAAAAAATAATGGGCAACTTGCAACTGTTAATGTTGTAGAACTAGTTCCATTGAACGAAATGTTCAAATCTTATCAGGTCTTGAGCATTTTGGCTATCGCCCATACTTTTTATGTCATCATTCCCTAGTTTCGTTTCCCCATCCTTCAAATTGAACTTTCGGCATTGCGCTTGTTTCTGATAAACTATATTTAAGCCACTACTACGACAAGGTGAATGATAGTCGGGAAGGTCGTAGCAGGTTACTACTTCACCAAAAAATTAATTTATTGAAAAACAAAAATCATCAAAATCAAAAGTAAAGCAAAACCTCAAATACGGTCTGAATAAATTCCTTTTCTTCAATCATAGCAACATAATATATGAAATACGACTGCATCTTGCATGCCATTTCCGAAATTCCGTTCACCAACAACGTTCGTTACAATCAAAAAGACCGTCTCCTGCGATTTAATTAACCACAATTAACAATAAATAATCATCAGACTGGAAATGTTAAAAAATTTATTCACACTGTGCAGTGGATAAGGATACCTATAGATATTATTTTTTAGAATCCAAGGTAAAAAATTGCACAAAATTGTTAAGTTAATAAATTATATATCCTGCAAATATCTGAGTGAGGAATATTAAATATATCGCATGACAGGTATACAGAGAGACCTCTTTGCACCCTTATACACAAAAAAGAACTACCAACTGGATTCTGGAGTAGAAATTAAACAACGTAATCGCATGACCAAGAACAAAGGAGAAAAATAAAAATCCGCGCTTCCGTTTGGGAATTCTGCTGGGTTTTCATTTTTGTTGATGTTAGAAGCAAGGGCTTCAATTTTAATTTATCAGCATTTGGCAGTGTTGAATATCCACAGAGAACCTCCTTCCTCTGTGTTTTTTTTTTTTTTTTTTGCAGATATTTACCTATGACTGTGATATAGTAGATAAATAAGCGTAAAGAGGGTAAAATGTGTTTCGGTTCCAATGGACTTAACGAAATCCAAAAGGTAGTAAGCATTTGAACACGGTTTGAGACGACATGGGTTCAAAAGTAGATATTCCTTTGTTTTCGATTGATTTAGAAAACAGATTCACATGTGTTTGCTTTGAGAGAAAAGCTAGTCTTTAGGGCAAAAGTGTGTGCTCAGTTTGAGTTAGAAACGACCCTTAATGATTCTAGACGATACGTTTAAAAGTCCCTTGAGGGATTTGCACACCTTATGTAAGAGCTGGTTTACCTACATTCGAACAAGAGGTGTTGGAATGATAAGAAAAACTGAGAACAAAAACATTACTTACAATGTATTCGCACTGCCATATAATATGTAGAAGTGAGGGTGCCAATGCGACTCCATTTACTAAGTCCCCAAAAAGGATCTATTGTACAAATTAAATTTATTGCGCCATGTTGCGATAGACTTTAAAGAGCAGCAATTTACTACCAGACATCGCAACCAAGGAAGGTACATACATATACCTATCCCTTCATGTTGTTTGAAACCTGGGATGAAAAAATCGCGAAAACAAAATTACCAGTCGTGATACGCGAAAAGTTTTTGCATATAAAATGATGCTGCTGAATGTAGACATTTTGTGGTAACTACAATTGCTTTGTATATCAACAGGGGTGTACGTCAGATTGTTTAGACTGTCAAAAAAATGAGAGGGGAGGAAAAGAAACGCATTAATTTTTTGTTTGAGTGAATTTTTGATTGTATTGTTTAGGATTGAATTTTTTACGATAAATTGTTTATGTGTTCGCATTCTTTTCTTCCTTCCTTATCAGAGGACTAGTTGTTTGGTTTGGAGCTACGAGGGCTTCTCTTAATGGTTTTTGTTGTCACTCCTTCACTCGGAATAGATTCCCTTTAAAAGTAAATTCTATTCATAAAGGATTTTTTCTTCAAAAACATTTCGCGGTATTTAATGAGAGTTAATGGATGAAGAAGTAGCGGATAGGGTAAGTATCCTTAGGGTATATTGTATCTAAGGTGAATAAGCCGAATACCTAAATGGTTTAGTCGCTTACTTGGAGTTAATATTTATTTGCGGAACCTACATGTTAATTTTTGTTAAATTTATTATCTCATTTCTTCTTAATTACTAGAAGCATCTTTTTTAGAATGTTTGAAGGACGTGCAATCGTGCATATCTACCAGTTTTCTTCGGACTTGATTAATAGATACCATCTAAGTTAGTGACATACACTTAAACAACTTCCAGTATAACCTTAATAATACAGCTTGGTAGGTACAACATGTTGTATTGAGCGTTACTTATCAGACTACTTAGTCGGATTTTCTATACATACCTACGTAATCTACTTCATTAAAGTTCAAAATATTGATTAGCTGTCCAAGTGAATGAACTAAATTTCTTCGAATTTGAAGTGCTTTGAAAAAAAACTCTTATAATTTTGATAAAATCCGATAATCTATATATATAAAATAGGATGTATGTATGTATGTATGTATGTATGTATGTATGTCCGGGGTACACTCCTAAACCACCCAACGGATTTTTATGAAATTTTCAGGGTAGACATCTATATATATAAAATAGGATGTATGTATGTATGTATTAGGGTGTGTCATTTTTGGGCAACTTTTTGTTTTCATCGATAAAACAGGCTAAATACTTTCAGGAAGGTATAAAACGAAGCCTCTCAAAATTTGAGCTCATAATATTAACATTTAGAGGTGCCTGTTTTTAAATTTCTATTTTCCATACAAATTACATGGGAAAAAATTAAAATTTTTTCTTATTTTTATAGCTTGACATTTGAGCATTGTAGAAATAAACTGACAAATTATTTAAATTGGAAATTGAATGCTCTACAAAAAAGCTCAAAATAACTTTTTTCATAGAGGCAACCGTTCTGAAGATATTCAAACTCAAAGTTGGAAATGTATGAAATTATGACTTTTATTTTATTAAACTCATTCTGTTGACTTTTTTTATGACTTAAAAATTATTTTTCATGGGAAAATTAAATTTTGTGTGCTAATTTTTTTAGAAAGCTAAAATAAAAAAACATTTACGTTTTAAATATTGTTTTTATTATTTGATTAAGTGTTAAACAAATTTAATTATCAATTAGATTTAGTACAATTATTATTTATTATTGAATATTTATTATTAAAAGAAAATTCTTAACTATTAGTATACTAGAATTTTGAAACTTGATAGAAACTATAATGATATTCAGAAGAAAGTAATGATACAACAATCCTTAAGCCTGAACTCCATCGAAGCGCAAAGTAAAAAGTTTCTTAAAAAAATCAAATGATATTTCGAACTCCTCTCTCAATAACAAATTTTTATCTCTTCTTCTCATGCTACCTCATGTCGGAGCTTTCCCTTTAATCAATTAATCAAAATTTTGATCAAAGCTTTTCAGAGTTTTTCTAATGCTTCCTAACAGGTGTCACGCAGTAATATGTGTGTATTTTGAAAGCTTTAACTGTATTTTTTTTTTTTCTTATTTTTTTCTTTTTTCACTTTGTGTTTTGATGTAGTTCAGTTATTTTCTTTCTACACAAAAATAGTTATTTGTTCTTGAAAATAATTTTTCAGTCATAAAAAAAGTCATCAGAATGAGTTTAATAAAATAAAAGTCATAATTTCATACATTTCCAACTTTGAGTTTGAATATCTTCAGAACGGTTGCCTCTATGAAAAAAGTTATTTTGAGCTTTTTTGTAGAGCATTCAATTTCCAATTTAAATAATTTGTCAGTTTATTTCTACAATGCTCAAATGTCAAGCTATAAAAATAAGAAAAAATTTGAATTTTTTTCCCATGTAATTTGTATGGAAAATAGAAATTTAAAAACAGGCACCTCTAAATGTTAATATTATGAGCTCAAATTTTGAGAGGCTTCGTTTTATACCTTCCTGAAAGTATTTAGCCTGTTTTATCGATAAAAAAAAAAAGTTGCCCAAAAATGACACACCCTAGTATGTATGTATGTATGTATGTCCGGGGTAAACTCCTAAACCACCCAACGGATTTTTATGAAATTTTCAGGGTAGACATAGTTCAGTCCTGGGATGGTTCCTGTCAAGGTTTGATCCCCATATTCCAACAGGAACGGGGTTGGGAATGGAAAATTAGAAGCTACTCCACAGATTTAAAAAAAATTTTCAGCACTAGGGGTGCTACATTATCTGCCTTCATCAGTAACTTAAACTATATTTCATCCCTATAATCCCACAGGAACAGAAACGGGAACGAGAACGGGAACCATAAAGTTACTTGACCGAATTCAAAAATTCTTTCAACTCTAGGGTGTTGCATTATTTCTCTGTGATATAGACTTACATTTCATTCACATATTTCCATGGGAACGGAAGATTCCCACAGGAACGGGGATGGGAACGGAAACTTAGAAACTACTGGACAGATTTCAAAAATTCGTTCAGCACTGGGATGCCACATAGTCCCTCAGTAACTTGGCGTGTACTTCATCCCTATTATAACACGGGAACAGAAACGGGAACGAGAACGGGAACCTCAAAGTTACTTAACCGATTTCAAAAATTCTTTCAACTCTAGGATATTACATTATCCATCAGTGACATAGACTTATATTTCATTCATATATTTCCATGAGAATAGAAGATTCCCACAGGAACGGGTTTGGGAACGGAAACTTAGAAACAACTGGATAGATTTCAAAAAAAATTTCAACATTAGGTGTGCTACATTATCCCCCTTCACCCTTTGTGAGTAACTTAGGCTATATTTTTCATCCCTATAATCCGACAGGATCAGAAACAGGAACGAGAACGGGAACATTAAAGTTACTTGACCGATCTCAAAAATTCTTTCAACTCTAGGATGTAACTTTATCCCTCAGTGAAAATTCAGACATCAAAAATTCTTTCAGCTTTAGGATGCCACATAGTCCCACACTAAGAAAGATTATATTTTATCCCCAAATTCCCACGGAAAAAGAAAAACGAGAACGGGAAACTTAGAACTACAGACCCGAGCAAAGCCGGGCGGCTCAGCTAGTGTCTGATATTTGTTGAAGAAGAAATATTAAAAACAAGTTGGAGCGTACAAACTGTTGGATGATGGGGCCCAGCTTATTATTCTTAACTACACCTTACGATGTAGGGACCTGCAATTCTTCGCCAACTACGACAGTTTTAGTAAGAAAGCGCTTTTTACGTAACAGGCAGATATGCATTCCTAACACCACTGCACGGGCATCATCATAAGATATGCATGTAGGGTTACGAAAAATGAGCCTTATAACTAGAATTCATTGTATTTTTTGTTTTTTTTACAAATCGTAGGGTGCTCCACTACGGTTGTATCAATGTCTAGTTCAGGAGATGAAGCCAGAAGCTCATCCTCACTCAGCAGGAAATTGTTATGGAACTCCTCGTCTTCCATATCGAAATCATCAATTTGGATTTTGCGAAGAGGAGCTGGGTTCTTTTTTCAGTGACCTATTTTGTAGTCTTGAAAGATGGAAGAGGAGCAACGTCCAAAGAACTTACTCTTGCTAGTTCATCTTTCTTGTACACATGGAGTGTAATCGCTTTGAAGGCTTTATTTATTACTACTTTGTGTTCAACCAGAGGAGCAAGGGACTCTTTGTTGAGTAACAAAAGGGAATTCTCATGGAGTCCCTTGTGTTCTTCCAGTCTGTCGACCATACAGTTGTGAGTAGGAAGATGTGGGTTGCTCATTTTTATGATACGGAGAACATAGTCCCTGCTCTTAAGACCTAGCGGAACTCTTGTATGAGCTCTCGGTCTGCAAGGTATACCATTCTTTTTAATGGCAGAGTTTTTCACCAGGCCAAAGCTCTCTCAGTTTGTGGACCGCGTTCCAAATCAGTTCAAAAAATCAGTGAACCACGATCTTTGCCGTTTAGAAGCTGGACGAGTTGACTTAGTAGTCTGGGACTACTTTGCTAGGGTTTCCCAAGCCCACTTTAGCTGGTCTTCGTGCACTTTGGTTCTGTTAACTTCAGGGATATCTCCAAAGATTTTCAGAATCCTGTTATGTATTTTTCGTAATAAAATGAAACACAGTGGGTCTTATTACAAATCTTTTATTTCTTAGTTGTGTACACGTTGGTGGTCAAGACGAGAAGTTCATTATGTTCATTTATAATTCGATAATTTATCGATAACTAGATTTAGATTGTAAAAAAGAAAGTGCTGCCAAATAGTAGTTTAATTCATTTTACTTTAAGGCTATAACAATTTTCCCTTCTCAACAAAAATTCATTTCTATACTAATGATTTTATATGTACGTATAAATGCGAAAATAAAAACCTAAAATTATAATACGGAGACTTACTTAATATCTTCATAAGGATTTCATATTGTTGTTTTATATTTAAATAAAATTATATAAATATCTTTTTTTTTACTATTTATTATACCTTCTTAAGGCAAAACAATTTTAAATTCATTTTATTAACTTAGTTTATTAATATGTCAGCCTGTCCACAGGTTTTCGAATTCTAGTACTTTTTCGTGGTACCAATAATTGATTTTTTTCGAAATAGTTTGGAACAGAGTCTGATTGTTTTTCCTTTATATCTTGATCAATCTCTTTAGTTACCGTTACCGGAAGTTGCTGATACTCCTCCGAACTTTCGCTTGGAAACTGAGGATCAATCTCCGAGACGTGGTTGCCTGCATCTTTGATTTGGTCGACGTGCCTTACCATTATCTAGTTTTATATTATAATGCAATAAACCTTTCTTTGAAATTAAATTTGCCAAAATTCCATTTTTCCTTCCCAATGTAATTTCTAACCGCCACCCTATCCCCCTTTGACAATTGTCTACTATACTTATCTTCATTACATCCCTTTAAATTATTTACTTTTTCTGGCAATAATAATGAAAATTTGTTTCGGACAGGATAATTAAATAAATCTTCAGATGGCGATTTTTTTGTAACGGGATGCGGCATGATTCTGTATTGGAACAGAATATTATTTAATTTAATCTCTCAATCTTCGTTTCTATTTCTAAGACAACGCAATTTGTTTTTCAATGTTTGTACATAACGCCTGCCCATTTGTGGCGAGTGGTATGGTGCAGTTCGTTTATGCACAATATTATTTAAATCGCAAAACTGTTTAAATTTTGTATTTGTAAATTGACTCCCATTATCAGTACAGATAGCTTTTGGTAATCCGAAAATAGCAAATACTTTTCTTAAAATTGGGAGGGTTGTATCCGTCGTTATACTTTTCAAAATGTGTACTTCAGGCCGTTTTGAGAAGGTATCGATTAAAATTAAAAAATAAACTCCCATAAAAAGGCCTGCAAAGTCCAAATGGACCCGGTCCCAAGGTTTTGATGGATAGCACCAATGGTGAGTTTCTGCCTTAGGTGGATTTTTTTGGTTTTTGCAACAGGTTGAACAGTTTTTTGCAAACTCTTCAATTTGGTAATCAATTTTTGGCCACCAGCAGAAACTACGTGCCAATTCTTTCATTCTGGTCACACCAAAATGGGATGAATGTAAATCTTCTAGCACCTGTTTTTGAAATTTTATTGGAATCACAACTCGTGAACCTCGCATTATACAACCACTTTGTATAGAAAACTCATTTTGGTCAACGCCAAGTCGGACTTGAGCTTGAAGGTGAGTCCCCGTTTTAATCCCTTCCAATAATTTAGATGGAGACGAATCTCTACAACTTTCCTCGGCGATATGTTTTGCCGTAATTGGTAGTATTTCTATTTGATGTATTTCGAATAGATCTGATTCTTCCAGTTTAAAAGAATTATTGGTCGGAATCGGCAGTCTTGACAAGGCGTCCGCGTTGCCATTATTTTCTGAACGCTTGTACGTAATTGTATAGTCAAACGCTTGCAGATAAATTGCGTAGTGTTGCATCCGCGTAGCAGACATATGCGGCAAGCTTTATCAGGCGAAAAAATTTGAACTAATAGCTTATGATCTGTATATAAAATAAAATGTCTTCCGTACAGAAATTGATAGAATTTCTTAACACCGTATATGATCGCGTAAGCCTCTTTGTCAATTTGAGACCATTTACGCTGCGAGTTTGATAGGGTTTGTGAAGCAAACTGAATAGGTCTATCAGAGTCATCTGGGTATATGTGTGACAAAACTGCCTCTACACCCACAGGTGAAGCATCTGTCGCTAAACACAAAGGTTTATCTTTTGCATAGTGCACCAGACATCATCTCTTTTTTTATTGCTGCAAAAGCACTATCACATTCTGCTGTCCATTTAAATTTTATATTTTTCCTAATTAATTCATGCAATGGTTCAAGGATATCTGGGGCCTATTTCACAGATCATACATCACATACAATGTATGATTTTAAAATTTATTTTACAAAATACTGTTTCACAGAATTGTTGTATGACTGCTGTCATTGATTGATTAATTCGGCTGGAATATTTCCAGTATAAATTCTGTTTCACAGAATTTTGTCATACATTATGTGTCTACAATGTATGATAAATTCTCATACATTTGATACAGCAAAAAAAATTGATGTATCAATCGCTTTTTTCTTAAAGGCATCCAAACTATTGGTCTTTGGAAAGCTTAACCGGGCTGCCGAAATGAAAGGCGAGATTTTCTGAGACTAGAATAGTATGAGAAGAAGATTGAAAGGCCAAAATGGAAAGAAAATTGGTACTTTAATTTCCATTTACTTATATATGTACGGCATCTTCGAGGCCTGACCATACCACTGCAATGATAATATTTTTGAAATCGTTTTGAAAAATTTCAGTCTTGTCCAAGGAACGAAGAGCATTTAGCAGTCAGCATAATGTTGAAACTATCGTTTTATAGAAAAATCTTTTTATTTAGTTTTTGTCTGATATGTACATGGAATTCGATAATAATAAGAACCGTTAATGGTCTGTGGAGAATGCCAATCTTTTCCAATCGCATTCTTTTTTTTTATCTTTCAAACTTGACAAACCCTTTTGTTTAAAAACAGTATCAACCCATATTCCCAAAAGTGGTTCCAAAAACGAATAAGCCAATTTCCAATGATCAGCTATAAGCTCTTGAAGACAAAATGAGACACACAAAAAGTTGTAGGCTAATGAAGACAGGTTTGTGAACAAGGGATTTTAACGAACACAAGAAAATACGAGGTTGTCCGACCGAAAAGCAAGATTTCTGAAGCTCGATACAAAGAGAAAAGCTTAGAACATATTTATTATAAGAGCAAGAGTAGTGGTTGAACTGCCATTTTGTTTAAATAATATGCTTCTTTCATTTTGCATTTCTTGAATTTTAATGAGCTTTAACTACTAACAGTCCACGCTAGACCGATTTTATATCACAAAAGTTATATCTTTTGCAAGATATAAAAAGTACCTATACGCAAATGAATTTCTTTCCGTTTGATTCTATAAAATTTGACTTTTAAAAATTGAGTTTTGTTTTATTAAATAATTTGTGCTGTCAAATCATACAACAAAAATGAACATCATACAATCTTTCCAATGAAATCTGTGAAACAGAAAATTTTATGTAATGTATGATTTCAAAATTGTTGTATGTTGTATGAAATGTAGTGTTGTATGATCTGTGAAACAGGCCCCTGAAAGATTTTGAAAAAAACGTCCATAATAATTTATTTAACCTAGTAAGGATCGGACCTCGGAAACATTTGTGGGGCGAGAGGCTTTAACAATTGCTTCGGTTTTGCTTTCCGTCTTATGTATTCCGTTTTTATCAATCTTAAAACCGCAGTACTCAATCGAGTCTTGAAAATAATAAGATTTTTCAGAATTTACTCGTAATCCGAATGAAAACAAACACGAAAACACTGTTTCTAACCTTGCAATATGTGTATTATTATCTGGCCCTGTAACACAAATGTCATCAATAAAAACTCCTACCCCTTCGATTCCAGTAAGTACTTCCTCTATTTTCTTTTGCCATTTTGCAGGTGCACAACTAAGACCATAGCACAAACGCGTACATTTAAACAGTCCTAAAAACGTAGATAAAGTTAATTTTTCCTGATCCTCTTCTTTCACTTTCCACTGCAAATAAGCGCGGCGAAGATCAACCTTCGAAAACTTGTCCCCTCCATTCATTGCATGAAACAGCTCATTATATTGTGGGAAGAGGATGTTCAATTGCGACCATATTTTTATTTAAGATGATTTTAAAATCTCCGCAAATGCGGATTTTTCCATTTGCCTTTACGATCGATACGATTGGAGTAGCCCAATCACTGTGGTCAACGCGAATTAGAACACCTTGATCAACTAAATTATAAATTTCTTCCGCAATAGAGTCACGAAGCGCAAAAGGTACAGGTCTATGCTTAAAAAAAATTGGTTTAGTATTTGCCTTTAATTGTATTGAAACTGGTTGTCCCTTAATTTCACCCACTTCTTCCCCAAATATAACACTATATTTGTTTAATAATTTTGAGAGTTCAGGGGGCGACTGAGACACCTCGGAGCTAATTTGAACATTTATATTTTTTTCATTTACCTGAAAGCAGTTTTCGATTTTTGTATCACGTACTTCATGAAACATCTGCGTCAGCGGTAAGCTTTTAAATGCATGCAACCACTCTCTCCCCAAAAGTGCATGTTTATTTGACTTGACAATGTAAATCCGTAAATTCTTTTCAATGTTCATATTCTGCGGAGCAGCAACAACTTCAGCAACACCTTGTGGGGGAACCTTTATTTAAAATTCAAATCCATCGTGTTTTTGGGTAAGAGAACCACAGATAATTTCCGGCAAATGATCGGTCTCATAAATATATGCACTTGCTATAGCACGGTGTTGAACCACAGTGTGTGGATTGTATTCTGGCAAGCGGAAGGATGTAAAATATAACGTCATAAAGTACGGCAGAGTATGAAAAAAAAAGCAAAAATAAAAAAAAAAAAAAAAAAAAATCGGTGGGAGTTGAACCCACGTAGATAAGCATCACAGGCCAAGGGGGTATCCATTTGGCTAACATGATGGTGATGAAGATCGGTGATCAAAACAAACGTGTAAATCAAAATTTATTTCACTATCTGAAAAGAAGATCGATTTGCGCTTTCGAGAGTCGAGAATCGATCATGTGTTTGGTGAAAGCTCGCTTACTAACACAAGCTCATGTACGATCATGGCTCCACGAATATTTTATTTTAAAACCCGAGTTTTCAACACACCTATTTTTAAAAAAATCCAGAACTAAATTTAAGATGCTTTGCTGATTTTTCCGACTAAAAGTAACAAAACTAATGGATAAAGCGGAAGGCAAATCGTCCGCCATAATGACTTTTGTAAAAGTATGGATAAGAGCTTTCAATAGCTCCAGAACGTATTTATAGAACTGGATGACGGAAAATCGTTCTTTTTGGTTTGATCGTGGGTACGCAAAGTACTAGTTTCGGCGTATGGGTTCCGAGCCCCTTGAAAAGGTAAACTTGGCAAAAATGCCTGCGAGGTTCTAATTAGAATTGTATTATTTTTTTTAATGAAAAGTTGTCAGCAAGTGAAAAAAAAACTTTAAGTGAAAGAAAAAGAAAAAGAAAATAAAATTTCAACAAAACTGAAAACTGAAAGTGCTTCCTTAAAGTCAAAAGGATATTCAAGGGGTAAGTAAGGATATCGTGGATAGCTTGTGCTAAAAAGCTAACGCAAGTTTTAATCAATAGGCTCAAACAAGGAACCGTATAAATTAAAAGTGGTTCGAAACTTACGTCTACGACGGAAATCTATGAACCCTTGATTGCGTCCACGAGCCGGGGGGTCCATAGCCTCAGGCACAGTCAATGTACCAGCTGCAACATCCATCCGATCACCAAAATCCACAGAGTACATACACATTTCACAACAGCCAGAGTACATACGCATCTCATAACAGCCAGAGCACATACACGTCTCACATTAGTCAAAGTACCAGCTTCAACATCCATCCGATCACCAAAATCCACAGTCGTACATACGCATCTCATAACAGCCAGAGTTCATACACATCTCACATTAGTCAAAGTACCATCTTCAACATCCATACGATCGTCGAAAAAAGTACATACACACCTCAGAATAGTCAGAGCACCAATTACTCTCTCATAATCCATCTCACACATACTCATAACACGCACCACACACATCACGTATCACCGCAGAAGAAGACATTCGGGCTTCGGGGCTTCAGACAGTTTTACCCATGCAGCCATCAATATTCAATAGCACATACACCAGCATTAACATCATACGGCAACCTGCAACCCATTCAATCAAGCCCACACAAAACAATCAACCCGAATTCGCCGCAGCACCTGTGGAAAAATGTTCAACCAGATGCAGTCACACAATCAAGATCCTCTCACTTAAGCAAACCAAACCTTATTTCAAATACAGACGTAGACATAGGTTTCATTTTCATTCCGTTCCACCACCAGATCGTATTAAAGAAAGTTAAGTAATTTTTTTTTCTTTGAGTTTAATATGCTATAAATTAAAAGTATTAGCAAGAGATATTGTTCGCTCGTTCAAATTGTTTCTTTTTCTTTAATCACAACATCTAGGTACAAAAGTATATTACGTCGGTTTTTGTCAACAAGATACCCTGGATGCTGTGCACAACATTCCGGATGATTCGCCACATATACGTAACATAATGATCGAGAAAATCGAAATCGATATTGATTAATGTCAAATGAACGGGGTAAGTCTTGTGATTAAATATATTATAAACATTTTGAACGATTTTTAAGAATATACATATGTATTTTCATACGCATAAAGATACTCAAAAGTATAAAATTTTGAAAGCTAATATTCTCAAAGATAGTTTCGAATTTTAGAATATGATAGAAAAGAGAACTAAAATTTCGCATTCGCTTCTAAATTATTAATCTTGCTTTAGTTTTGCTTCAAGCAAGGTGTGTGCGATACGAGCATTATATATTTTTTTTTTTATTTTTTTTATTGAATGAACGATACTGGTTGGAAAGATTAATCAGTAAAGTAACGAATATTAAAATTCTTTTTTTTTGTGAAATAAAGTAAAAAAAAAAACGATCGAAATTGATAATTGATTTTGGTTTGATATCAAAAAAACTTTCACTTTTTTGGAATACATATATGTACATAGGTACATTAAGTTGAGTTAAGCTCCAATAGTTGCAATAGATACT
Organism: Melanostoma mellinum; assembly: GCA_914767635.1. Taxonomy (NCBI): domain Eukaryota; kingdom Metazoa; phylum Arthropoda; class Insecta; order Diptera; family Syrphidae; genus Melanostoma; species Melanostoma mellinum. The sequence continues at coordinate 67,513,319 of OU612060.1, read as the reverse complement.
TGCTCGTTAAGAACATTATCTATATATAGATATACGCATATACATCTATAATTATATAAATAGAAATATACATATACGATCTTCAGCAGGGTAGTTTAGTTTAAGATTTTATATTTTAATTATTGAAATTAAAGTGTTTACATGAAATGAAATTCCGGAGTTCTAGATTTCTAGATTGTTTTGGTTTTATACAGATTCGGTTTATGTTGGTTGAATTTCGAAGTTCCATCTTTGGGAAATATTTTCGTTTCGTTTGAGAAGATGAACAGGTCTTAAGAATTTTGAGTGGATGTGGCTTTACTGAGTTACCTGGGAGAGTAGACGACTAAGAAGACACCATGAAAAAGGAATCTTAAAGGATTCGTTTTATTGAACTTATTAGGGGTTATCAAAAATCATTGAGGTACAGATAACCAGGACGATGCCTCTCTATGCGTGTAGAGTGGTACAGTGGGAGGGACTATCCTCAGAGAGCTTTTCCACCAGTGCTCTCCTTTCTCATTGAACTGTAGGAATTCATCATAAACAGGGACGATTTAGGCTCCGCAAATTTTAGTACTTTTTTTTTGGCATGATAAACGTAACGGCCGTTCAGGTAACCGACAGCAAGAACCCCCCCGCCGACGAGCTAGTCTATTGGCATATGCAAGCATGCCAAGCGGTTGGAACCCTGGACAACCACCTGCTTTGCTCCCAGTATCCTTGCAGTGTCCCTGTAAGCACCGATGGGCAATGGTGGCATAAGAAGTAGGTGGCTTCAAAGGAAAATGAGATTTTCAGAGGTTGGATTTCTCAGATGACATTGGGTTTGGATCCTTGGAAAATTTCATGATTCCTTTTCTCGAACAACACCCCGAGGTACGTTACAGGTGGCGCCCAACGTGGGGCCCGAATTCGCCCTTTTTTTTGGTAGTTAGAATGTTCTTAAGATATATTTTTCAGTTTTGGGCTTATTTTAATTAATACCCTTTTTGGTTTCGAAAGTTTTTCTTAACAATTTTTTTTTCCGTTTCGTTTTCGTTGGAAAATATAGTAGGTGAACTCGACCAGTGGTTGGGTGGTATCCTCAATCAGTCTGCTGCGGGTAGTCTCATTATTTCCATCGTTATTATTTCCTATTACTTTTTGTTAGTTTGTTTTTATTTACAGAGATAAACAGTAGTTTTTGATTGTTGCTTTGACGACCAGTAAATGGGTAAAATCCTCATTTAGCCTGCTGCGCCAAATAACTTTCAACTTCACGTAAATACAGTTCGTTTCGAAGGTCCTTTGGCTTATTTTAGCCTGCCGAGTTTAATCAACTTTGTTTGGCCTTGAAATCGAACTCCTTTTCTTATTTTTTTTACTACCCGAAATTTTACCTCGACCGATAGTATGGCAAATAGTCTAACTAGTTCGCTGCGAAGGTTAAGTTTTTGGAGGCTAAATATATTTTAGCTTCAGTAAACAAAGCGAGCCTAGAACTTTGAAGATGTCTTAAACAGCTACAATTTTCAGTCCAGTTCTGCAGAAAGAGTTTTCTGGAGACTTGGTAGACTTAGTCGAACGAATAGTTTTTGTAAGTGTAATGTTCTTCACATTGACCTCGACCGATAGCATGGCAAATAGTCTGACTAGTTCGCTGCGAGAATTCAATTCCTGGGAACGCTCTTATCAGGACATTCCGGTTACAGTCGAATAAGTCTTTAGATTACTCCATTACTCCGACTATATTTTTGAAACATTTGGTTCAGATGAAGTTTTTTTTCAATGAGAAAGTTCAAAGAAAGTTAAATCGTCTTTCAATCCTAGTATGTAAAGTCACATCAACGACTATTAGTAGTTAGGTTGTTATTAAACAATTTACTTTTATTTGTAGTGTTAACTACGTTCTGCCGATATAAGATATTAGAAGTTAAGTTCAGTTTTCTTTTCGATTAGTTTTGTTTTTGCTATAGTTATTTCGAACACATATATATATATACTTTTGCTTTTGTAATACGAGTTGAAGCCATTAGATATTTGAGAAAAGTAAAGTATGTCGAGACCCGATCATAATCCATCATCGAAAAAGAGTTTTTACTATTTCAGAAAAAAGAATAACCCGGGTAGAACAAACGCTACAGCAATGTCTTCTATAAACCACTCAGGCTTATCGGCTGAGGGCAAATGGGAAAGGCTTTTGTTGTTCAGTATCCGTTCCAGCATTTGTTTGTAGACTATTTAGGGTACACCCTCGTTCAAAGAAAGGGAACACTTATATTATCATTGCTCTCGACCAGCTGACTAAATTCGTTTTAATTAAAGCTTTGCGTAAAGCAACTACAGAAACGGCGATTCAGTTTTTGCACGAGGATATATTTTGCGTCTTTGGGGTACCGGAATCGATAATGACAGATAACGGCAAGCAGTTTGTTAGCAACAAATTTTCAAAGTTTCTTTCAACCTTCGGGGTTCAGCATGTACGAACAGCTGCATACGCTCCTCAAGCTAATGCCAGCGAGCGAGTCAACCGCTCTATTCTCGCTGCCGTTAGATCGTACTTAGGTACTGACCAAAGAGAATGGGATTCCCACTTACCTGAAATTGGTTGTGCCTTACGGACTGCTACTCATTCTGCTATAAATGTTTCTCCATTCGAGGCACTTTTTGGTCAGAAAATGATTGAGCATGGCTCCGATTTCAAACTTTTACGTCAACTTAAAAATGTAAATAGCGCGGAAATTAACTTTATCCCTAAGAGTTCTAAGATGAGTATTATACATTCCGCTATAAAGGAAGCGCTTGATAAAGCACATAACCAATACGAGCACAAATATAACATCTGTAGTAAGGTTGCTTGTTACAAAGTAGGAGATACTGTTTACAAACGAAATTTTACTCTCAGTGATAAATCAAAAATAAGGAACGCAAAATTATGCCCAAAGTTCATCAAAGCTAGAGTTCGAAAGATCATAGGGAATAGTCTCCTTGAGTTAGAAGATGAGTTAGGAAAAGTTATTGGAGTGTTTCATTCTAAAGATATTAAGAGGTAATGAAAATGTAACCCGGCTAGTCAGTCTGAACATGAGACGTAGTATCTCAGGCATGGGTCCCATAACATAAGGTTAGGTTCCTTTTCATTTCCGTTTTGTTCGTAGAACGCATCAAAACGAAAAGGCTGTGTGGGGGAACCTTTATTTAAAATTCAAATCCATCGTGTTTTTGGGTAAGAGAACCACAGATAATTTCCGGCAAATGATCGGTCTCATAAATATATGCACTTGCTATAGCACGGTGTAGAACCACAGTGTGTGGATTGTATTCTGGCAAGCGGAAGGATGTAAAATATAACGTCATAAAGTACGGCAGAGTATGAAAAAAAAGCAAAAATAAAAAAAAAAAAAAAAAAAAAATCGGTGGGAGTTGAACCCACGTAGATAAGCATCACAGGCCAAGGGGGTATCCATTTGGCTAACATGATGGTGATGAAGATCGGTGATCAAAACAAACGTGTAAATCAAAATTTATTTCACTATCTGAAAAGAAGATCGATTTGCGCTTTCGAGAGTCGAGAATCGATCATGTGTTTGGTGAAAGCTCGCTTACTAACACAAGCTCATGTACGATCATGGCTCCACGAATATTTTATTTTAAAACCCGAGTTTTCAACACACCTATTTTTAAAAAAATCCAGAACTAAATTTAAGATGCTTTGCTGATTTTTCCGACTAAAAGTAACAAAACTAATGGATAAAGCGGAAGGCAAATCGTCCGCCATAATGACTTTTGTAAAAGTATGGATAAGAGCTTTCAATAGCTCCAGAACGTATTTATAGAACTGGATGACGGAAAATCGTTCTTTTTGGTTTGATCGTGGGTACGCAAAGTACTAGTTTCGGCGTATGGGTTCCGAGCCCCTTGAAAAGGTAAACTTGGCAAAAATGCCTGCGAGGTTCTAATTAGAATTGTATTATTTTTTTTAATGAAAAGTTGTCAGCAAGTGAAAAAAAAAACTTTAAGTGAAAGAAAAAGAAAAAGAAAATAAAATTTCAACAAAACTGAAAACTGAAAGTGCTTCCTTAAAGTCAAAAGGATATTCAAGGGGTAAGTAAGGATATCGTGGATAGCTTGTGCTAAAAAGCTAACGCAAGTTTTAATCAATAGGCTCAAACAAGGAACCGTATAAATTAAAAGTGGTTCGAAACTTACGTCTACGACGGAAAGCTATGAACCCTTGATTGCGTCCACGAGCCGGGGGGTCCATAGCCTCAGGCACAGTCAATGTACCAGCTGCAACATCCATCCGATCACCAAAATCCACAGAGTACATACACATTTCACAACAGCCAGAGTACATACGCATCTCATAACAGCCAGAGCACATACACGTCTCACATTAGTCAAAGTACCAGCTTCAACATCCATCCGATCACCAAAATCCACAGTCGTACATACGCATCTCATAACAGCCAGAGTTCATACACATCTCACATTAGTCAAAGTACCATCTTCAACATCCATACGATCGTCGAAAAAAGTACATACACACCTCAGAATAGTCAGAGCACCAATTACTCTCTCATAATCCATCTCACACATACTCATAACACGCACCACACACATCACGTATCACCGCAGAAGAAGACATTCGGGCTTCGGGGCTTCAGACAGTTTTACCCATGCAGCCATCAATATTCAATAGCACATACACCAGCATTAACATCATACGGCAACCTGCAACCCATTCAATCAAGCCCACACAAAACACAATCAACCCGAATTCGCCGCAGCACCTGTGGAAAAATGTTCAACCAGATGCAGTCACACAATCAAGATCCTCTCACTTAAGCAAACCAAACCTTATTTCAAATACAGACGTAGACATAGGTTTCATTTTCATTCCGTTCCACCACCAGATCGTATTAAAGAAAGTTAAGTAATTTTTTTTTCTTTGAGTTTAATATGCTATAAATTAAAAGTATTAGCAAGAGATATTGTTCGCTCGTTCAAATTGTTTCTTTTTCTTTAATCACAACATCTAGGTACAAAAGTATATTACGTCGGTTTTTGTCAACAAGATACCCTGGATGCTGTGCACAACATTCCGGATGATTCGCCACATATACGTAACATAATGATCGAGAAAATCGAAATCGATATTGATTAATGTCAAATGAACGGGGTAAGTCTTGTGATTAAATATATTATAAACATTTTGAACGATTTTTAAGAATATACATATGTATTTTCATACGCATAAAGATACTCAAAAGTATAAAATTTTTAAAGCTAATATTCTCAAAGATAGTTTTGAATTTTAGAATATGATAGAAAAGAGAACTAAAATTTCGCATTCGCTTCTAAATTATTAATCTTGCTTTAGTTTTGCTTCAAGCAAGGTGTGTGCGATACGAGCATTATATATTTTTTTTTTTATTTTTTTTATTGAATGAACGATACTGGTTGGAAAGATTAATCAGTAAAGTAACGAATATTAAAATTCTTTTTTTTTTGTGAAATAAAGTAAAAAAAAAAAACGATCGAAATTGATAATTGATTTTGGTTTGATATCAAAAAAACTTTCACTTTTTTGGAATACATATATGTACATAGGTACATTAAGTTGAGTTAAGCTCCAATAGTTGCAATAGATACTTGCTCGTTAAGAACATTATCTATATATAGATATACGCATATACATCTATAATTATATAAATAGAAATATACATATACGATCTTCAGCAGGGTAGTTTAGTTTAAGATTTTATATTTTAACTAGCTGAGCCGCCCGGCGTCGCTCGGGTCTGTAATTTTAAGGTTCCCGTTCTCGTTCCTGTTTCTCTTCCTATATGAGATTATAGGGATGAAGTCTTTGCTAAGTTACTGAGGAATTATGTGTCATCCCAGTACTGAAAGAATTTTTGAAATCCCCGTTCCTGTGGGAATATGGCGATCAAACCTTGACAGAAACCATCTCTAAGCTAAACTATGTTAACCCTGGAAATGTCATAAAAATCCGTTGGATGGCTTAGGAGTCTATACCGGACATACATACAAACACACATACATCCTTTTTTATATAATTAGATATAGATATAGATAGATAGATAGATAGATTTATTTCCGTGCATATGTTGCACTTTTCACTGAAGCACCGTGTGATAGACGACGATATTTTCGTCTAACTATAGGGTGGGAGAACAAATAACGCAGATGATCTTCCGACTCGTTAGCATGCCACATATAATTTATTATGGGAAAAACATTTAACGATTGACTTTTTAATTTCTCTTTATGCAAGACGGAAACGGGAACCTTAAAACTATTTGACCAATTTCAGAAGTTCTTTAGAATTGTAGATGAAAAATTAAGGAGGGATACGTAACATGTACTTTATTTTATCCGCATATTCCCCCGGGTATATAGAAGGACGGGAACCTTAAAAATACAGACCTGAGCGACGCGACGCCGTAAATGTCGAGGGATAAGAGGTATATTGTGAAGGGATCGCACTAGTGATCATTTCTCATCTCTTACTTTGATAGTTGAACACTCCCAACATGCCTCATATGCACATATTCTTTAAAAGAGTTAATGACCTAAGGCAAGCGCCAACAAATTATGTACATACATGAATATACTTTGCACTGAGCTAATGACCGAAGGCAAGCGACACACAGAAAATGATATCGCTAAGGGTTCATGTTACCAACAAATGTACTCTGGATACATACTGTGTAGTCTGCATTTATTAATAGCCATGCATTCGAACGTTGAAGCGATAATGCTGATATGGCGATATGCTGGCGTGAGGTGTGAAGTTCAATTATCAAAGGTCGGGAATTTAGGAAAATTATTGTGTATAAAAGACGAAGTAAAAATGAAAATAAATGTTGTCTTTCCCAAACCATCAACCAAGTACTTTTTGATTTCCAAGAGCAACTCGCTCGACTTCACTTGTGCTTATCTGGAAGATTGTTCCCTTTTTAAAAGCAACTCGCTTGGACTGGAACAATCTTGGGCTCTACTCGCTCTATGATATAGCGTTCGCGCTTATAGAGGTGAACGACGGCGTAATAGCCAACGTTCTGAGTACGGAGCATTGAGTAGAGAAAGGAATAGAGATCTTTGCAAATAATAAGATCTTTGCATGGCGACCGTGACAGGACTTGATCTCCCATTCCAAAGCCTTTTTAATTGGCAGAAAATCTTCATTGCATGATTTACGTACTGCAGCATCAAACCATTGCAGTGGATCACAATTTTTCCAGTTTCTATACGATAAAAGGAATTCTAACTGCAACAAGTGGCCGGACACCGATGTCATAACCATTTTTGAGTTGATTCCTCGAACCGGTGTCTCACACTCATATATTTTGTTATAGACTGAAAGTCCTTCCCATCGTTTAACCCAGCATGGGAGGCCAAGAAAGTAAGGAAGAAATAATCAACACGGGTCCTCAAATAGTGAACGCATCCAACCTACAATCAACACGCATAGACCACACTGCCATCGTTCTTGGACTGATGTTCGTGACCGCAGTATTAGTTGGATTGGCATATTTGGGACTCCAACACTTCAGGCGGAAAGTGATAGCCGACGTTATCAACCACCTGGAGAACAGGAACGCCAAGGTATAACACCTTGGGAAGTAACAACGAAAATTTTTTTTTATTATCAAACATGAAAATTATAAACTGAAAAAGAGAATTTGTAAAAAAAAAAAAAAAAAATAAATATATATCGCATACTTAAACTCAAAAAAAAAAAAAATTTTTTTAGTTGCACATTTTTTTGCTAACGGCTCTCCCTCTCCCTCTCTTTTTTTTAATTTTGTCCATAGACCAAGTGTCCAATGAGTTGGGCTAATTTAGAATTAGTATTGAGTCAACTCAACCAAATTTATGTGAACTTAAAGAAATCTCCCAATCGCACTAGGACTCCCGCCAAAGCAGAAGAAAAGCTTCAGCAAATTAGTAGTCTTTTCGAAGCCTTCTCGGAACGTTTCAACGAAATTAACCAGAACGAGATTTCTGAGTTAGAAAGAGTTCAATTAAAACGGTTTAACGCAGAAGCACACAAATATAAAAACAATTCCGAAGATATTGTGAATCAGAGCATAAGAAGCGTTTCTCCCGAACGCAAAGAAGAAAAGGACGAAAAACAAATTACACAAACTACACAAACCACCCAAACTCAACAGACAACACAAACTACACAAACACTCACGATGAGTGGTGAAGAGTTCAAATTCAGTACAGCCCAAAAGCTGCCTACTCTATCGTACGAGGAAAACACCCGATCAGAAAATCTAAGAGACTTCTTGAACAGCATCGAATTCTATTACGACACCCTATCAACATCAGCTAAAAGTACATTAATTAAGTTCGTCCTGAAATGCAAAATTCAGGGAAAGGCATTAACCGAACTGGGGAATGCCAGCCCTAGGGACTTTACTGAACTTAAGAAAACCTTAACTGAGAAATGTGGACCCAAGGAAACCATCGAACTAATTCAGTCAAAGCTGAACCGAGCGACTCAAGGTAATCGAACCACAAGAGAATTCATAACAGAAATAGAAACACTGGTAAACAAAATGACGGAACTTGAAGTAGCATGCCACGGCGAAGAAACCAGAGAAACCCTTACCACAGCTAACGATCGTAGAGGACTAGCTTTTCTAAAAAAAGGAGTTAATGACCGGTTTCGATTGGTACTAGACAGCGCCAGACATACAACTCTCCAAAGCGCTTCAAAGCACCTACTCGAAATAGACCAAGGAACACAACCAGCATCCTTAAAATATTTTGAAGAACGGCGACCGAATCCCAGAGGACAACCTTTTAGAGGATCGAACTTTAGAGGAAGGGACAACCGTCCTAATCAGTATAATTACCAATCAGGCTACCAAAACAACCAACACAGCCCAAATAATAGATCTGGGTCTCAACACGTACAAAACCAAAATAGTCACCAAAATAGTCAGTTTCGTTCTAACCAGGTTAGACATGATTACCAAGGCAACCGGACTAACAGAGGCAATATACCTAACAATGGCCGTCCAATGACGAATAACCAGGGCAATGAACAGCCCACAAACTTCCCCAGGGTACGAGCATTGGGAAACGAGCAACCCACCGAGGGGATAGCCGACCCGTCGGAGGGGAGCCTATAAAATATCCCTTACCAAACGCCATATACACAGCGGGGATAGAAAACGGCATTTATGTACAAATATTACTCAACAATAACAAACCCGTACGATGCTTAATAGATACAGGTGCATCTATCTGCGTAGTAAAAAACTCTGTAATTGAGGGAAACATTTCAATAGACAGGAAAAACATTACCACCATCATAGGCATATCCGGAGACCTAACATCAAAAGGCTCATGTATTAACACATTAAACATCGAAGGTAACAGCATTAAGTATGAATTTCATGTAGTACCTGATTCATTTCCAATACCCGTTGACGGAATCCTCGGAGCAAACTTTTTATCTGAATTCGGAGCAATAATCGATCTTGAAAATTTATTTTTGAAATTAAAAATACACCATAGACAAATATCCATACCAATTATGTCACACCACAGCTTGAACACCGTAACCATTTCTCCAAGATGCGAAGCAACCTACTGGTTAGAAACAAATCACACCGAATCTAGAATATTTCACCCCCAAGAGTTGTGTGAAGGTGTTTTCATGGCCGGATCAATATCACAGGCCAAAGAAGGGAAAATGCCCATCCGAATTCTAAACACCCGCGAAACAAGCGTCAGCCTTAAGTGGGCGGAACCAATATCACAATCCGCCTCAACATACGAACTCGTTTCACCAAACAACCTAAAAAATACCGTATCGCATACCAGAGCTAAGAAAATATTGAGCGAAATAAATTTCGACACCCTGAACAATGAAGAAAAAGCCGAAATTAATGCGATAGTCACTAAATATCAAGATATCTTCCACCTAGAAGGTGACAAACTTACGCACAGTCATTTAGGACAAGCGGAAATTACCTTAAAGGAAGGAGCTACGCCAAAATATACCAAACCGTACCGACTTCCGCATACACAAAAACAAGACATAAAAACAGAAATAGACAAAATGATAGAAAACGACATAATCGAACCATCTGTCTCTGCATGGAACTCTCCGATTCTCATTGTGCCAAAGAAAAAAGATCCTATTACTGGTTTACAAAAGTTCCGCATGGTAATTGATTACCGAAACGTTAATGAACGAATAGAGGACGATAAATTTCCATTAACTAATATAAGTGACATCTATGACATGGTAGGAGGAGCAATGTATTTTTCATGTATTGATTTAAGCCAAGGTTATTACCAAATGGAACTTGAACCTAAAAGTAGACCTATGACAGCATTTTCAACGGAAGATGGTCATTTTCAGTTGAAACGACTTCCGATGGGACTTAAAATATCTCCCAGTAAATTTTCGAGAATGATGTCCATTGCCATGGCTGGACTCACTTACTCACGCTGTTTTGTCTACCTAGATGACCTAATAGTTTTTGGCAAAAGCCTTACCGATCACAACAAAAATCTGATCGATGTATTCAATCGACTAAGGGAAGTAAATTTAAAAATTCATCCTGGTAAATGTGCTTTTCTAAGAAAAGAAGTTCTTTATCTAGGACATATAATTTCCAGCAAGGGAATACATCCAGATCCCGAAAAATCAGCTGCTATGCACAATTATCCAACCCCCACGAACGCCGACGAAGTAAGAAGATTCGTAGCCTTCGCAAATTATTATAGAAAATTTATACCCAACTTTGCTACAATAGCCATTCCTCTCAATAGATTACTTAGAAAAAATGTAGATTTCAATTTTGACCAAAACTGTGAAAAATCCTTCCAACTTTTAAAAACAATACTTACTAGCCCGCAAATTCTACAGTTCCCAAATTTCAAAGAAGAATTCATATTACATACAGATGCTTCAGGCTTTGCCTTAGGGGCAGTACTTTCAAATTTCGATGAAAAACCTATAGCTTATGCTAGCAAGACTCTAAATAAAGCCGAAAAGAATTATAGTACTATTGAAAAAGAGTTACTAGCCATAGTATGGGCAGTAAAGCATTTTCGACCATACCTCTTCGGAAGAAAATTCAAAATAATAACTGATCACAGACCCCTTGTATATCTTTTTTCCCTTAAAGAACCTTCTAGTAGACTAACCAAATTCAGATTATTACTTGAAGAATACAATTTCTACGTTGAATATAAACCAGGAAAAGATAATTGCGTAGCTGACGCCTTAAGTCGAATACAATTAGACTCCGACAACCTAAAACAACTCCAAATATGCGTAGTCACAAGATCACAAACACAGGCAGAAAAATCGGTTCAAGAAAATAAGAGACAAGAAACAGAAACGGAAGAAAATAATCGTATAATCACTGAATTGCTTAAGCCACCAGAGAATGAGCATAAAATAATTGAGCTTAAAATATGTAACAGTTTCGAGGACGACGAATATCAAAAAGATATAGATATAATCCTGGGACCAAACAAAGTGTTGGCATGCATCCCAGAGATGAATTGTATACTCCTAAGAAAGCCCAAGGATAGCACTACCGCCCGATCGACATCATTTTGCGATTTGTTGTCGAGGGACGTGCATAAAATCTGCGGACTATTATCAATTAATAAATTATACATTACAAAAGAAGAAATTAAGAAACTCGCAGACGGCCGTCGAGAATACACAATTCACGAGTTACAAAAGGTCTTAGGAGAAATGTTTAAAAATAGTAATGTAAAGGTGCACCTCATAAATAAATGTATTGAAATAACAGATCCTCACAAAAAGAAACTTATACTCAATGATTACCACATATTACCAACAAGTGGACATGCAGGTATAAACCGCATGCTTAAAACGATTAAACAAAAATATTTCTGGACTGGAATGCAAAATGATATAGCTACCTATGTAAAACATTGCCCAGTTTGTCAGAAAAACAAATATATTTCACCCAAAAAACAGCCTATGGAAATAACGTCAACCGCTGAATCAAGCTTTGATAAAATTTACCTAGACTTAGTAGGTCCTTTGGACGAATCAGTCAACGGATACAAGTATATACTTACTTTACAAGACGAACTAACAAAATTCACTGAAGCAATCCCAATTGAAAACAAAGAAGCTAGCACAGTAGCTAAGGGATTAGTAGAATGCTGTATTCTTAAATATGGAGTACCAAAGATAATAGCCTCTGATCAAGGCACAGAATTTATCAACAGAATATTTAAGGACATGTGTAAACTACTAAAAATAGAACAAATACAATCTACAGCATACCATCACGAGAGTATAGGAGCATTGGAAAACTCACATAAAGTCCTAGGAGCATACCTTAGAAGTTACGTTTCCGAAAAACACACAGACTGGTGTACATGGTTACCATATTATGTGTTTTCCTATAACACAGCAGTACATTCAGATACAGGGTACTCACCATTCGAATTAGTGTTTGGACGACAGTGTACGTTACCTTCAAATTTGACGAGACAAGTAGATCCCAGATATAATTATGAAGACTATGTAATTGAGTTAAGAGAAAGACTACAAATTGCTCATAGAGATACTAGAGATGCGCTATTGGAAAAGAAACATGTAAGAAAAAACACTTACGACAGAAAAACAAAAAGTAAAAGCACTAGTTTTGAAAAAGGAAGCTTAGTCCTACTAAGAAATGAAAATAGACGAAAATTGGATCCTATTTTCATGGGACCATATGAAGTATTGTCCGAAGATGGTGTAAATTGCGATATCAATTACGAAGGAAAGAGAACTAGAGTACACAAAAACCGATTAAAGAAATTTTATATTTACATACTAAAACAATGCCTTTTTGCATTAGATTAATACTATTTTTAAAAAAAAAAAAAAAAGAAAAGGAGGGAAAGAGACCCTTGCGTGCACATACAGTAAGAAAATTTTAAATATATATATTAAGAAAATTTTAAGTAAATACAGTAAAGAAAATTTTAAATAAGTATAGTCTTAAGAAAATATGGATACAGTAAGAAAATTTTAAATATATAAAAATTTAAGTAAATGTAACATTAAGAAAATTTTAAATACGTAAAATCCAAAATGTAACATATAAAGCTATTGATAATTATATTACACTATTATATATTAAGAAAAATTTCAAATATTATTCGTAATATTAAAATCCAAAATATAACACCTATAGCTGTAAAATTAAGTATACACGAAGAAAATTATATTGAGCTCACTACATTTATAACAAACAATAAGAAAATTTGAAAAAGCAAACATAGTTAATTTCGCAACACATGATATAAAAATGAACATAACAAATGATCCCAAATTGTAAAAATGACACGGAAAAGAGGAAACCTCGCGCTACGAGATTTCATCTTTTTCCCCCAGGAGGGTGGTGTGAAGGGATCGCACTAGTGATCATTTCTCATCTCTTACTTTGATAGTTGAACACTCCCAACATGCCTCATATGCACATATTCTTTAAAAGAGTTAATGACCTAAGGCAAGCGCCAACAAATTATGTACATACATGAATATACTTTGCACTGAGCTAATGACCGAAGGCAAGCGACACACAGAAAATGATATCGCTAAGGGTTCATGTTACCAACAAATGTACTCTGGATACATACTGTGTAGTCTGCATTTATTAATAGCCATGCATTCGAACGTTGAAGCGATAATGCTGATATGGCGATATGCTGGCGTGAGGTGTGAAGTTCAATTATCAAAGGTCGGGAATTTAGGAAAATTATTGTGTATAAAAGACGAAGTAAAAATGAAAATAAATGTTGTCTTTCCCAAACCATCAACCAAGTACTTTTTGATTTCCAAGAGCAACTCGCTCGACTTCACTTGTGCTTATCTGGAAGATTGTTCCCTTTTTAAAAGCAACTCGCTTGGACTGGAACAATCTTGGGCTCTACTCGCTCTATGATATAGCGTTCGCGCTTATAGAGGTGAACGACGGCGTAATAGCCAACGTTCTGAGTACGGAGCATTGAGTAGAGAAAGGAATAGAGATCTTTGCAAATAATAAGATCTTTGCAATATGATTATGTCTAAAGCAGCCCAGGTTGTTGAGCGAAGATTTCCGCTGACTCATAAACTCGCTGATATTTGGACTATGCTTAGTCTGTCGCGATAAGTTAACTATTTCTTGTTTTTTTTTTTTTTTTTTTTTCTTTAAAGAAAAGTGTTTTGTTTATAACGAAAGCAAGCGCATTGTATTGATGCCCTTTCTGTTGCACTCTGCTTTGTGTTTATTTGATTCAATGAAAGGATAGTCAATGCCCAATGCCGGTTTTCTTTTAATGTTTACTTTTCCTGTGATGATTCCGTTTACATTTTATGTCTGTGGCGGGAAAAAAATGTTGTAAACGGGTCCGTCTCCTTGTCTTAAGCTACCTTCCCACCAGTTTCCAGCCAAACTGGTTCAGCCGTTCTCGAGTTATAAAATTCGAAAGAACTTTTGAAATTGGTCAAAAAGTTTTATAAGGTTTGCGTTCCCAATCACGTTCGCGTATCATCCTATATTCGAAAGAATTTTTTAAATCGAAGTAGTTTTGAGGTTCACGTTTTCGTTCCCGTAGGAATGTAGGGATGAACTATTATCTTAGTTACTGGGGGATACTTGTATCATCCCAATTTTGAAAGAATTTTTGGCATCTGTCCAGTAGTATCTAGGTTTACGTTCCCAATCTCGTTCCCAGATAAAATAAATATACAGCTAAGCCTTCCGGCTGGCGTTGACGGGGTCCAGTGGGAATTTGAGGACGAAATTATTTATGTCAATGAGGGATATTGTGACATTTTAAAGTTTAAAGCATTTTAGAAATCGGCCATGCGGTTTTAAGGTTCCCGTTCTAGTTCCTGTTTCTGTTTCCATGGAAATATAATCTATGCTACTGAGGGATACTGTAGCATCGTAGAGCAGAAAGAATTTTTGAAATCTGTCCAGTAGTTTTTAAGTTGGATTTCCCAATCCCGTTCACGTGGGAATCTGGGGAT
Organism: Melanostoma mellinum; assembly: GCA_914767635.1. Classification (NCBI taxonomy): domain Eukaryota; kingdom Metazoa; phylum Arthropoda; class Insecta; order Diptera; family Syrphidae; genus Melanostoma; species Melanostoma mellinum. The sequence continues at coordinate 67,498,300 of OU612060.1, read as the reverse complement.
GAATTAAAGTTTATGTTACTCGGTGATAGTGTAGGTGTAGCGTTATTACGTCGAAAGAATTTTTGGTATCGGTTCAGTAGTTTCTAGGTTCCCGTTTACGTTCCCGTTCCCATAGAAATATATAGGGATAAAAAGTATCTGAAACGTTTAAGACACATTGCAACGTTAAGTACTGCAATTCAGTAAAGGATATAAAATACATTTGCGAATATGTAACGAAAGGAAGCGATGTGGCAGTTTTTGGATTGCAGTCCTCGAATACCAACGATGAAATTTCACGGTATCAAATTGTCGTTATGTGAACTGTAATGAAGCGATTTGGCGTATATTCGCATTCCCTATTCACGAACGTCATCCTACTGTTGTGCATTTGGCAGAGCATCTGGAGAATGGTCAAGGAGTATATTTCACGGCTTCGAATGCTATGCAATAGGCTGAAACACCTCCAGCAACTACATTGACCAATTTCTTTGCGTTGGCAGATCGATCCGTTTGCGCGAACTTGGCTTTACGCGGAGGTGCCACATTATTATACTTGAAATGCTATATCGAAGAATTTTAAAAGACGGAAGCAAGGCGATGCGGTTCCTGGGTATCCGGTTGTGCTTTCTACTTCTATGTGTATATGCTATGCTTCCATACATTTTTATTTAATATTGATTTCATACAAAAATCAAATTTATTTCTCACGATAAGTCAATTTTTTTTTTGTTTTTTTTTTTTTTTTAAGTACAGTGTTTTGTATATAACGAAAGCTAACGCATTGCAGTGATGTCGTTAACATAGGAATAAATGGATAAAAAGTATCCTATGTCCGTCTCCTGGTTCTAAGCTCACTCCTCGCCAATTTTCAGACAAATCGGTTCAGCCATTCTTGAGTTATGAATAGTGTAACTAACACGACTTTCTTTTATATATATAGATTATTGAAATTAAAGTGTTTACATGAAATGAAATTCCGGAGTTCTAGATTTCTAGATTGTTTTGGTTTTATACAGATTCGGTTTATGTTGGTTGAATTTCGAAGTTCCATCTTTGGGAAATATTTTCGTTTCGTTTGAGAAGATGAACAGGTCTTAAGAATTTTGAGTGGATGTGGCTTTACTGAGTTACCTGGGAGAGTAGACGACTAAGAAGACACCATGAAAAAGGAATCTTAAAGGATTCGTTTTATTGAACTTTTTAGGGGTTATCAAAAATCATTGAGGTACAGATAACCAGGACGATGCCTCTCTATGCGTGTAGAGTGGTACAGTGGGAGGGACTATCCTCAGAGAGCTTTTCCACCAGTGCTCTCCTTTCTCATTGAACTGTAGGAATTCATCATAAACAGGGACGATTTAGGCTCCGCAAATTTTAGTACTTTTTTTTTGGCATGATAAACGTAACGGCCGTTCAGGTAACCGACAGCAAGAACCCCCCCGCCGACGAGCTAGTCTATTGGCATATGCAAGCATGCCAAGCGGTTGGAACCCTGGACAACCACCTGCTTTGCTCCCAGTATCCTTGCAGTGTCCCTGTAAGCACCGATGGGCAATGGTGGCATAAGAAGTAGGTGGCTTCAAAGGAAAATGAGATTTTCAGAGGTTGGATTTCTCAGATGACATTGGGTTTGGATCCTTGGAAAATTTCATGATTCCTTTTCTCGAACAACACCCCGAGGTACGTTACAACCTAAAACATTAAGAGGAGAGTTATTAAACGTATTCAACTTAATACTTGTACTTTTAATTGGAATATGCCTAAAATTCTTACAAAACTCATTGTGACTTATTACCGATACGCCAGCCCCGCTATCAATTTCCATTTTAATTAATCTCTTTTCAATAAAATCATTAATCCACAATTTGTCTCTACAATCATTGCTCTCACATAATCTTATATATAAAAATGAATCGCAAAATGTGTTGGTAAGCGCATAACTCAACAACGCCTTGACCAATTTGGCCAATTCTTTTTTTGTTGTGTTTGTTATTGTCAGGAGAAGGTTTTTAGGACATAAAAAATTTAGAAATTGATATTCCCACAGGAACGGGTTTGGGAACGGAAACTTAGAAACTACAAAACAGGTTTCTAAAAAGATTCGAGCATTAGGGGTGCTACATAATCCCCCTCCATCAGTAATTTAGACTATATTTCATACCTATAAACCCACGGGAACAGAAACGGGAACGATTGCCGAAACCTTTAAGTAACTTGACCGATTTAAAAAATTCTTTCAACTCTTGGATGTTACATTCATACTTAAGTGACATAGACTTATGAATGATTCCTGTCAAGGGTTGATCCCCATATTCCGACAGGAACGGGTTTGGGAATGGAAACTTAGAAACTACTGGACAGATTTCTATAACATTTCCTGCATTAGGATTGCTACATTATCCACCTCCATTAGTAATTTAGACTATATTTCATCCACATAATCCAGCGATAACAGAAAATTCTTTCAACTCTAGGATGTTACATTATCCCTCAGTGACAATGACTTATAAATGGTCCCCGTCAAGGTTTGATCCCCATATTCCCACAGGAACGGGGTTGGAAACGGAAACTTAGAAACTACTAAACAGATTCCTAAAATTCTTTCGGCACTAGGAATGCTACATTATCCCCCTCCATGAGCAACCTAGCCACGGGAACAGAAACGGGAACGAGAACCGAAAGCTTATTCTTGCTTGACCGATTTCGAAAATTCTTTCATGGCATTATCCCTCAGTCACAATGACTTGTAAATGGTTCCTGTCAAGGTTTGTTCCCCATATTCCCACAGGAACGGGATTATAAAAAATTTCGCGGATATTCCTACAGGAACGGGTTTGGGAAAGGAAACTTAGAAACTACTTGACAGATTTCTATAACCCTTCCACTTCCTGCATTAGAATTGCTATATTATCCCCCTCAATTAGTTATTTAGATTTTATTTCATCCCTTTAATCCCACGGGAACAGAAACGGGAACGAGAACGGGAACCTTAAAGTAACTTGACCGTTTTCAAAAATTCTGTCAGCTCTAGGTTCTAGGATGTTATATTATCCCTCAGTGAATTAGGCTTATATTTCACATATTTCCACCTTAACGGAAGATTCCCACAGGAACGGGGCTGGGAACGGAAACCTAAAAACTACTGGACAGATTTCAAAAATTCTTTCGGCAATGGGATGCCACATAATCCCTCAGTAACTTAGCGTAGATTTCATCCCAATAATCCCACGGCAACAGAAACAGGAATGAGCATGGGAGCTTTAAAACTACAGGCCCGAGCAACGCCAGGCGGCTCAGCTAATGAAATAACAAATAGTAAGATTATTGGATTGTTTGTTTTTGAGAACTCTTTTAATTTTCACTTGGTAAGAATAAAGATTTAAACTTTTTTTTAGTTAAAAGTGTTACTTTTGCAATAATCCAAACTTTTTTTTCATATGAAAAGACCGCTCATTGAATATGGGATATAGGGTTCGAAATGAAGTCGAAGTTCTTTGGTTATTATGTAATCAAGAAGAAACGAGTAAAGTAATAAGGACTCGAAGAAAATTTTAATTTTGGCTCAGACCAAATAAGGGTATTGTAAAACCACTTGGTGGTCTCTGTGACCATGTTGAACGGTGCAGATGCTGACACTTTGATGTACTCAAGAAGTGTCACGAGCTTCAGCATCGGGACGGGAACAACAACATTAGTGGGCACTTAGAAAATATTGGACCAATTCCCGAAAATGTTTGAATGATTCATTGCTCCTGAGTATTAAAGACTATATTTCCTTCCCATATTCTTTCGGGAACGGAAACGGTAATGGCGAAATAACCAAGAAACTGGAAAGTACTACAAAAATTCTTTCACTGTTAGAATGGTTTATTGTCCCTGAGCAATCTAAACAATATTTCATCGCCATTTTCTCACAGGAACGGGAACGGGATTAAAAAAAACCACCTACTACCGATTTCAATGCGTATTTCACTTTTACAGTACTGGGCCGATTCCAAAAACTGTGTCATCGTTAGAGTGCTTAACTGCTCCTGAGTAACATAAACTATATTTCATCCCTATTATCCCACTTGAATGGACACTTGGAAACTACTTAACTAAACTTACTTAATTCGATTGACGTAGGGCCTGAGCAACGCCGGGCGGGTCAGCTAGTGTGTTAATATAAACAATTGGTTCTTCAGTCTTCAGTGCACGATTCGCAATCATCTTCCAAGTGGTTAACTGTTCTATTTTTTTATTCATTTTTTGTTTCTTAAAACACACTTTAGAGATATGACCGCGAAAAAGTTGCAAATGGTACTTATGTGAGAGCACTTGTTCGCGAGATGGGGGCCGTCGCAACGGAAGCAATGTATTTGTTTTTGGCCGTGGCCTTTATTTAAACTTGACACGTGTCACGTGTGACTTCTCTGATGAGTTTTGATCGTTGTTGTTCGCCAACTGGTTGTTCTGGTTCTTAAAATGCCGTTTCTTATTATGTGAACTCAGAGCATTTATTGAAGCCTTGTGAATTGCTGTCTCGTTTAGTTGAGACGAGTTTTGTTGAGTCATTTCGAGGCTCGTCGAAATTTGAACCGCTCTCTCGAACGTTAGGTCCTTCGTCTCCAACAATCGGTCCTTTATGCGTTTATCTCAGCTTTTCATATTCGTTTCCAAATTCACGTCCCTGCTCTTCGGATGTGGAACTGGAACGGTTGCGTATGATAAGCTCATTGAATTCTGACCTTGACAGCATTGTTGCATGGGGTCTTATGAACCGAGTAGAATTCAATGCTTCGAAAACTCAATGCTGTCTCTTGTCGTTGAAGCTTAACATTCCCCCATTGCCATTATCCATGAATGGTACCTGCATCGAAGAAACCGAAAAGCTGTCAGTACTTGGTATGTGTGTAAACGATGATCTTCGTTGGAATGACCACATATTTGAAGTCGCCAAAAACGCTGCAAAATGCTTAGGCTTCTTGAGACGATGCAGGAAATTCTTCACCCCTTCTGATCTGGCTACAATTTATAAGGCCTTCATCCGCCCAAAACTGGAGTATAACTCCCATATCTGGTCAGGTGCTTCTCAAACATCTTTGCACCTCCTTGATAGGGTACAAAATAGAGCGTTAAAACTGATAGGTGATAATTCAATCGTAGAATCAATTGATTCTCTTGAACATCGTCGAAATGTTGCCTGTCTCACTCTTTTTTATCGCTTCTTTCACAAGCAGTGCTCTAGTGAAGTAGCCAGTTGCATTCCTCCCCTGAAACAATTTAGCCGCAACACCCGCCTCGCTAGGAATGTTCATCAGTTTTACCTTGAGCCCAACTTCGGGCGTACAGTCAAGTATAGAGATTCGTATTTCAGTCGCACCACCCGAATGTGGAATGCTTTACCTGGCTCAGTATTTCCCCTTCATTACGATTCACAAAAATTCAAAAGCAACGTGCATTTTCCTAAATGCTTGCACTGTGTTTAACAACATTATAAGGGTATTCATAATTCATAACCCCTTGATGTGCGCGTTAATTATAAAAAAAAAAAAAAAAAAAAAATCTCGAATTTGGTTGCGCAGGGCAGTTGTCAGATATGATCCACAATTGCATGTAGCCATTTTACGCAGTGTGGCTACGTATTCCCGAACGGATTCCCCCTCGACCTGCTCACGATGGTGAAATTTGTAATATTCCGCAACTTCTAAAGGCTGTGGGTTGTAATGTTCCTTAAGAACGTGGACTATCTCGTCATAGGTCTTCGTTTCAGTTGCCTCTGGAGATATTCCGTCACAAAGCAGGTCGAATGAATTTGGTCCAATGTAATGCAGCAAGTAATTTAGTCTCATCACTGGACCTCTCACATTGTAGATTGTAAACGCTCCTTCAAGACGTTGTAACCAGCGTTCAAATTTGCTTTTCGTCTCGTCAAAAAATTCAGTCTAGAAATTAGGCGGCATTCCGCCGACGTATGTCGCTGCAGCCACAGCACCAGCAGCACCACCACCAGCCGCGACACCACCCGATGTATTTTCGGTCCTTGTATTATTTTTTTTTTAATTTTTTTATACGAATCCTCGTCGCCAAATGTTATCTATTTTTCGTAATAAAATGAAACACAGTGGGTCTTATTACAAATATTTTATTTCTTAGTTGTGTACACGTTGGTGGTCAAGACGAGAAGAAGGAAATTGCTCCATGTTCATTTATAATTCGATAATTTATTTATTTATTTATTTATTTATTTATCTCTAACAAGTACAAAAACTTTCTTAGAAAATCTTAAAACTAAACTTAAAATAAAATCTTTTTATCTAATATTATTAAATAATAAAGCCTTAGTTTCATTTCTACTATAATGGAAATCTAAAAAATCTTCGAATTGATTGAAATATGAAGCTGCATTGCAAATTGGATTATTCCTTCCGTAATTTGTATTATGTTTAGGAATAAAGAAGAAGTCGTTTCCCCGCGGTCGCTGGCATCGGATAGGTGTATAAAAATTAAATAAAGATAATAGCTTAGGGCTGTCAATATGACTACAGATGACATCCCTCGCAAACATAGCAAAGTAATACTTACGTCTTGCCTTCGAGTGTTTTTAAGCCCAGTAGTTGACACCTTACTTCATATTCAGGCATATCTGAGTTCAAAAATAATTTACGCAGCGCAATTTTAGTATACCGTTTCTGTATACGTTCAATACGTAATGAACTGTTATTATAGAAAGGAGACCAGATCACGCAACAATACTCTAGGTTAGATCTTATTAGCGATAGTGATAAACATTTTACAGTGTGAGGATCACTGAATTCCTTAGAGTTTCTATACACGAAGCCAAGCATGGCATTTGCTTTCGAAACAAGAAAGTCCATATGCAAGTTGAAACTCAGATGACAATCAAATATTACTCCCAAATCCTTTTGCATCGTAACACGAGAAAGACCGCACTGAGAGATGTTATATTCGAAGATAAAGGGATTTTGGGATCTAGAAAATGACATTACGGAACATTTTCGAATATTTAAATCCAAACAATTAATTTTACACCAGCTCGTTAGCCTATCAATATCGTTTTGAAGTTCAAAACAGTCTGAGATCGAGTTTATTTTCATGAACAGCTTAAGATCATCAGCAAAAAGTAAAGCATTTGATTCCAAAATAAAATCCGGTAAATCATTTATAAATAAAAGGAAAAATAGGGGGCCCAAATGACTTCCTTGGGGGACACCCGAATGATTCCTTATAACACGCCTCATAAGTAAAGTTCGATTGAAAAAAGGTTGCGAACATATTGCAAATATCCTTTGTGTCGCTGCTAACAACATCATTGAACTTCATAGTCTGTGGAAGACCAATTGACTTCTTTTTAGCATTTATAAAAGCCCAAAAAGCTTTAGGGTATGACTTTATCTTGGATTCAGTGGATAACATGTATTGTTGATAAAGAAATCTTTTTAAAAATTCATATTCTTTCCTTAAGCGACAAAATGTGGGACGATGGCATGGATCATGTAAACTCCTTCTATAAATACGTTTCATTTCTGTTTTTAGATTTGATAAACGCTTATTGAACCAAACCGGTTTATTAGAAAATGATAGTTTCTTCTGCGGAACAAATTTGGAGAAAACGTCTTCAATAATATTCCTAAACAGAATATACATATCTTCCAATGTGGAAGAGCTCGAAAAGCTTAGTTCCCAATCAATTGAAGATAGATAGTTATTTATGCAATTATAATCCGCCTTACGAAAATCATAAACAAAGTCATTGTCATATGAAGCATTGGAATAACAATTTACAACTGAAATATCAAAAGAGATAGCTAAGGCTTTATGATAAATACTGTTGTTAGATAAGAGAAAATCAGACTCTATTACAATAACATTTAAGTCTTCATAAGTAAAAACTAAATCTAAGATTCTTCCAATACTATTTTGAATCGCATTAACTTGTGTGAAGCTCATAGCAAGCATAGAATCAATAGTTTCAATTTCAAAATCTCTTAAGACGTTACAAGGAAACAAGCATTGATCATCATTAGAATAAACCCATTTAACATTGCTTAAATTAAAATCCCCTAAGACAATTACAAAGGAATTTATATCAAGATCATTTGTAACATTTTTTATATTCGAAATATGAGATAAATAAATATTAATGTCAGAACCTGGTGGTATATATGATAAAAAATAATACATTTTAATAACGACGCCATCCGAACTACGTATATACTCAACACATACACAAATTTGTTCTATTAAACCAGATGAATCAGGAAGGTCAATCCGGCTACTTTTGAGAGAAGTCTTAATCGCAAGTAGGACTCCACCTCCTCTTAAACAGCCAGTTTGAATTGAACATCGATCTTTTCTGTAGACAGCATAAGAAGAATCAAAGAGCTCAGCAGAAAAAATAGCTTCACTCAACCAAGTTTCGGTCAGAGCAATGATCGAATACGAACAGTCAATCATAGCACTGTAGAACTCAAGTGTTTTTGTTCTTAGACCCCCAGCGTTTTGGTAGTATATAGTATTGTTTTTATTTGGCATAAATCGCTTTTTTAAAACGTTCACATGATCGACAGCAACAGCATCAACAGTAACAGCATCTACAGCAACATCATCGGAAACATTTATAGAAATAGTAGCAGTTTCGTCTACATAATCGACAGCAACAGCATCAACAGCAACAGTATTAGTAGCAACAGTTTCAACAGCAACAACATCGGGAACATTTAAGGAAATAGTAGTAGTTTCTAACTCGGTGATAGTGGTGGTGGCGGAACATGGTAGTTTTTTGAGACATTCACGTCATTTTTAGAGATATTCATGTCGTTTTTAGTAAATGATTTAAAAGGGCGGATTTTAACTCCATTTGGCCAAAACTCAGAACTAAAAATGGTGTTCACAAATTCTAATGGGATACCAATTTTAAAATTTACAAATTTAGTTGTGGCTTTTATTAACTCTTGTTGGTCAGACGAATGTTTTACTAACTTATAGCAGTGGAACAGAGATGCATTAACATTGATCTTCGTAGAAATATAAGAAGTTATATCAGCAGTTGAAGTTATTGTTTTAAAACTGGCAAGATGAAACCATCGCAATTTCTTAACTACATTTTTGCTTAATTCACCAATGTCATTATTATTACCCATCACGGCAGCACTTTCCTTTGGCTTATATGTGTTTACGTGCAATTTACTATTTAAATGAGTTTGACTATGTGTTGTTGCTATTAAATCTGCACCAATTTCAGTAACGTCATAATTGGAGCAAGGGACTAGGTTTTTTTCAACATCATCTACAGCTACTACGTCATCAACGTCATCCGCAGCGGCAGCATCAACTTGGCTTTCTGGCAAAGCAGCTGTATCAGCAAAAGAAACACCAACAAATGATTTATGACCTCCATCAATAGGATCAGCACTGCCCGAAGCTTTATCGATATCAACTGTGCGACTCAGCATAGAAGAGTTGATTTTTGTTTTTGCAGGCACTTTCGATTGAATAACCGGATTTTTGGATAGAGAGAGATCTTTGACACCTACATTTTTAGCGGTGCGAGATGATAGGGGTGTAACTTTAGTTTTATTTGAGTTGACTACCGTTGTTAGTCGCGGAGAAGACGAAAAATGATTTCCCTTTACCAGCTGAGAACTTTTGATATTATTATTTTCTACCGGCAATTTTTTAGTCTTAGAACGAGTAACACGGGGGGGATTCAATACACAAGCACTTGTAAGGTCAATCGCTAGCTTGTCAAACTCCACTTTATGTTCGGCAAAGAAACAATAAAAGTCATTAATTTTCTTTAGGCAATTTGATAAGGGAATAATTTTGCAATCATTGCACCGCCAAATAAAATTGTCATTAGACTTAAGTGTAGAATGATGTGACTCATTTACATTTGCACAGTTTAAGTGGAAAATAGCGTGACATAAACCACAATTAATTAAATCAAATTGGGAAGTTAACACATTGCACTTGAAACATTTTGCATTCATAGCGACAGAAAAACAATAGCAGAGCAGACTAAACTATCACTAAAGAGAGACAGATGAAAAAAACTGAACTTTATCGATAACTAAATTTAGATTGTGAAAAAGAAAGTGCTGCCAAATAGTAGTTTAATTCATTTTACTTTAAGGCTATAACATCCTTAGGGTATTCCGACGCAACTTATACCTTTTGTTGGAAGGACATTCAGGTGTGGTCCTTCTCTTAGCCGTGTTATTTTTGAGGACAGTCTCATTTTTCACAATACTGCCCGTATTTTCGGCTCGATGCCTTTGCTGGTTTAGGGTCGATTCAGATTTTCAAAGATCTTTCCTGTTTCTAGTGTGGCAAGAGCTATAACAACAGCCTGCGTAGTTGCCGCACTGTTGCCCAGTTTAAAGAGGGAACCGTATTTAAGACCCTACTGGAAGCAATTTATTAAGGTAATACATCACCTGGTTAGCTCTTCAGTTGGCAAAAAAGCTACTTAAGCCCCACCACCGCGACAAGGTGGACGATCATCGGAGGAGAGCAACTAAGCTTGTTGTTTTCAAACTTAAATGAAATAAGATTTTCTTCTTTCTTTCATAGATCAAATTCTTAGAGGTTGCATATATTACTTGTTAATTACTGGAATAGAGTATGGTTGATTCTAGTGGCCTGAATGTGTCGGAAGAGTACAATTTTTGCAGAGTTCAGTTTTAAATTCATTTTTTATTGTTCTTTCTTATAACTACATACTTACATGCTAACAAAAATGTTTAAACTAGCTTACATAATAACTTAATTAACTTACTGACCCTAGGCGGGTACTCTAAATTACACAATAACTTATTTCTAATGCCTTTCGGCCTGAAGATACCATATATATAATTCAACTAGAGCTAATATTAAGAACTAAGAAAATTTAAAAAACTTAGTTTCGTCGATCATGTTTTTGTTTTTCTTAAAACTACTTAAAACTAGTTAAAACTACTTAAAACTAGTTAAAACTACTTAAAACTAATTAAAACTACTTAAAACTAGAGCAGCCATAGTAGCTTTTTATATATATATATTTTTTTTTTTGTTTTTTGTGTTTTATAATTTTTTTTGGGATTTTTTATTTTTTCTATTTTTTTTGGATTTTGGGACGCACAGTGTTTTGAAATTTTTTTTTTTATTTTAATTTTTTACAATTTTTTTTTTGATTTTCGACGCAGCATTAGTTTTTATAATTTTTTATTTTTTTTTTGTTTTTCTAATTTTTTTGCTTGCCACTATGTCTACCCCCTATACCCTAAGTCTTACACACTAAGCCTGTGCAAGCCAGCCATTGGCGACTCGCTATCGGTATCATTTTCTGTCTGTTGCTCAGACAACCACCAGAACTGTTCTGACGTTTTAACAACGTCCCGTCGATCGCGATCTGATACCGCCCTACTGAACCGGAGGAGCTCTTCAGCTTCTCCGCCTACTGCGGCAACGTCCCGGCCATAAAGGAGCCGTCGTTCCACGGACTTACGGCAGACGTGGTAGATCAACGGAACCGCCGATCTGTCCTGTATCAAACCTATCATGTCAAAATAGAGGAAAGCCTCCGGTGGGACAAATCCACTGAAACGTGTTCTCTCCATATATTCTAAGTTGGGGTAATAAGCCCCAAAAATCAGGCCATTGGTCGAGATCATCGCTCTTGCAGTGTGACCACGAGTCAGTTTTATAATGAAGTTGTCGATCCTGTTTATTTGAGCCCCGTTGTAAAGGACCTCATTGGGATAATATTTTTTGTACTCCGACTCTGGTGTTCTGTGCAATCCAAGACAGGTACGCAGACACTGTCTCTCAAACACCCGAATCTTTTCCATTTGAGACGCTGTAACATTGAACCACACGGGGCACCCATAGACAATCATTGGCCTTATGAGGGCCATGTAGCAAATCACTTTCACCCTGCTGTCAAGTTGTCTGCTGTGAAACAGTCGCCTTGTCAGAGCAAAAGCTCCTCTAGCCCTGGCCAGAGCTGCGTCCATATGTTTGTTAAAATATAGATACTGATCTAGCCAGATGCCTAGGTACTTGACTACTACTTTGTTTGGCAGTGGGTTACCATACAGATCAACGATCACCAGCTTGCGCCAGTTCTTTCTCGTATCCCATGAGGCTCGAGCCAACGGGGTTCTAAACACAATTGTTTCCGATTTCTGAAAGTTGATTTTCAACTTCCAGTCATCGCAATATTGCTGGATCTTATCGAAGTCACTCTGCAAAAGTGTTCTGATGACTTCGATCTTTGGACCTGTTCTGTACGCACAATTTTTGCAGACTTATGCTCAATATGTACTTTGTCAAGTCTGTATGATGGTTTTAAAGTTTGCTATATAAACGCACATAGTATCAACGGGCATATTAATGAATTAAAAGATTTATTTTCATCAAAGTCTGTCGACGTTTTGTGCGTTTCAGAAACCTGGCTTAAAAAAGATTTATCTGATGTACTTATTAATATTTGGTATATACCAGGGTACAAAGTTTTCCGTAATCATAGGTCTTCAAATAAAAGAGGTGGTGGTGTTGCAATTTATTGCAAAGAATCTCTTTCTTGTCGCACCGTCTATTCGTCGCAACCATCAGAAGTCGTTGAGTATATTTTTGATGAAATATTTGATAAAGCAAACAAATGTTTACTTGCTTGTGTTTACAATCCACATAAAAGTTTGCCTCTAGATTCGTTTTTTAGTAGTTTTATGGAGCATGGGGGTAATTATAATAATTTAATCATTTTAGCTGATTTCAATAAAAATATATTCACTAAAAACTCTGGGTCAATTTCCTTTTTTGATGATTGCGAAATGAAGGGTCTTCAAATTGTAAATAAAACAGTACCAACTCACACATTTTCGACCAAACTGTGAGGCCAGCTTGCAACAATAACTTAAGTAAAGTTTTACTTTTTGATCATTTAAATTTGATTGGAATTCCTTCGTACCACGATCTTATTTTCGTTACTTATGACATTCGATTTAGTTACAATCCAAAGCCAGATTGTTATACACCTAAATTTGGTTCCTTCACCTTTTCTTACTATGCCAGTAAGCATAACTGTTATTATGCATATTATTGCTTTATCAATATTATGCATACTAACAGTTTCCGGCCACGTTTATTGCGACATGGCTTAGTGGGTCAGGCTGAATTCCAGAATGCAAGTTAAGCAATGCATTCTGGAGTTCAATCAAAAGTTCCAGCGAGGTCAACGGAAATATGGTGAGTCGATTGTTAACTACCGAAGCGCGAGGTCGTGTTTTATTAGAAGTAATTTCAGTACATTACATTTGGCGCAGCCGGTTCGCGAACCTTAAAAAAGGAATTTGTGTTTACAGTGTAAATTAGATAAATAAATAAGAAATACCTATCGTACGTTCTCGCGATTTTGATTGTGAAGTGTGCACTATTTAAAAAAAAAAAAAAAAAAAAAAAAAAAAAAAAAAAAAAAAAAAAAGAGGACATACATACATCTGATATTTTATTTACAGTTTTTCTCTATTAACATTGTTATCCGCTTGTTTTTCCTACTCCGTTTATGGTTTTTGGTTTTTTGTTGTGATTTCGTGTATTTTTTTTGTGCGTTATATCTTTCCTAACTGTTTTTGGCAACCTGCTAGTTGTTTTTGTTTAACTACTTGTTTAGTTTTTGCAAGGTGTTTTCAGTTTCGGCCTGAATTAAGTTTATGGTATCGCCAACACTTTTCCTTCCACAATGGGGTACGATTCAGTCGCCAAGCTAGTACATCAACTCATTCCGCAGTTTTCTGGGGCACGAACCCCAGAACTATCGTGCAAAGTGTACGAATTCTTAAATGCATGTTCCTTAGGGTTGAAGTGCATAGAAGCGGACAGTGAGGCAATTTATGTCAGTATGATAACCACAAAACTGGTTGGCGATGCTTTCGAACTGGTGAGATGTGGGAAGCCACAAACAGTTAGGGAGCTCGAAACCCTAGTTAAGGGGACGTACCTGACTGTGAGGACTCTTGAAGACGTTACGGGAGAAATCAAACAGTCCCATCAACTGTCTTCGGAAGATGTTCAGGCATTTGCAAGACGCCTAGCTGGTCTGCAAGTTAAAGCCAACGAGATCATTGATGCGAACTACGCAGGTAGTGATTCCGTAGCCCTAAAGACTGAATTGAAAAATGCTACTATTGCAAGATTCAAAACAGGGTTACTGGATCCAACGCTGCGTCAATTCGTACTCACGGTCAACCAGAATGATTTGCAGACACTAGCAGACACGGTGTCAAAAACAGCTGACTTACTGCGGCCGGGATACTCCGCGAGCACGCAAGTAAACAGCTATTTGCCTCATCTTCATGGCGCCACATCACACCTCGCATCAGCACATCTAAACACATCCATACACCTTGTTAGCCCATATAATCACACTTACATGAATGACCATTACAAACACAATCCCTCCCATGCTTACGGTGTTAACAACAATTTACACTCCATGCCTTCTGTGAACAGTAGTTTACATTTTCCGCCTCCACAAGCAAATGAACAAGATACCAGATTACATCCTCAGATAAAATGCGGGTTTTGTAACAAGTCAAACCACACTTACGCAGAATGCCGACTGAGGAAGAGCACGCCCTATTGTGAGGCTTGTACCTCTTATGGGCACAGTAGAGATGTTTACTGTGACGCGCACTACTCAGAAGACCAAAGTGAAGTGCAAGTGGTGCTCCAGACTGGGTCATGTGGAGGACGACTGTTTCTCTAAAAGCAACTATTTGAAGGAACAGTCGGGAAACGGACCGGGGGTCAGTCTTAAAAAAGTAGGCTGCACCCCAAAAAATTTACTGTCTATAGAAATTAAAACAAATTCACAACCACCTAGCAACGAAACATTAAAAGCCGAAAATGAGACTGCATCAAAAAATAAAAAAAACCACAAAACAAAACCATCGCTGGGCTCAAGCAACAAACAGCAACGAAAAGTGAAAAGTTGTCTAAATGTAAATGACCGGGAGTCAAATTTCTTCACTTTTCAGTCAGTCTGTAAAAACAAACAGAGAAAGAATGAAGTACACAGAAATGAAGTTAGCCTAGGTCAAACCTATCTCTGGTTACATTTTTGTTTGTTTTTGAATGAGTGCTTTAAGCTTAAGAAATGGACTGTCTTTGCGGTGTACAAATTACGTTCATATTTTTGTATTCTTTTTGCAAAATTGATTGAGTTAGGCAGTAAAAATAAAGACGGAAAGATATTGTACGCATACAAAAACACTCGTAAGCATGACGTGTTTGTGGAATTGCCAATGTCTTTGGCCAAATCCGGAAAGATTTTGGTACTTGTCGACACAGGAGCAGACTCGAGTTTGCTAAAACGAAGTTCTTTAAACAATGCGTGCAATATCAACATCCGCGAAACTTAGCAATTGGGTGACGTTTTTGGTGGTATAGGCTCAACAAAAGGTACAATCAAAACTTCCTTATCATTCCCCAACAATAAGTTATGTACTAAGTGGAACGTTGTCGATGGTTTAGATGAAATACCTGCTGACGGTATCTTAGGCCGTGATATCCTATGGAAGCAAACAATCATCGACGCTGTTTCAAAAAGAATAACATTATTTAATGGGAAAAAGGAAGTTATAATCGAATTACCTCTAAAGTGTTTAACTTCTAAGATATCTTCAATACAGGAAACACAAGAGAAGTTCAAAATAGGAGCTCGGACACAAACATCTGTTAAGCTTTATATTCCCAACTCAAAATCAAATGAATTGCTAATACATTCACAACAGATTGATTGCGGAATCTACTTGGGAAATGCAATAGTAAAAGCAAACAATAGCTACGTCTATGTTCCTATCATGAATCGTACCACACACTGTTTGGACGGAAATTTTGTTCCAAAGCATTCGAATTTCAAAAACTTTAAAATTATTAACCAGAGTGCGGAAAACAGAATGTTGGCTAATTTTCCAAGACAACAGTTTAGTGAACTACAGTACTCTGATTAATTCCTTAAAGTTGGCAAACTTACTCTACTGCTCTCACCAAATACAATAATGAAATTAAAAAAGCCAAAAAGGCCTCTTTTAAACAATTTGTAGAAAGTATCTCTGACGTCTCCTCTAGTTGCAGACTCCACAAAGTTCTTGCGTCCGACAAGCCGGCAAACCTAGGTACCCTTACCAAGGAAAACGGCTCTCAGACTAAGAATAAAATTGAAACTCTGCAACTCCTAATAGACACCCACTTTCCACAATCTATCATCATAGACCCAGCAATAAACCTATCTCCCCAAAGGGAACAGCATATGTTTCCATCTAGGGAAGACTGGACAACGGCCAGACAAATTTGCAACACCAATGTCATCAAATGGGCAATCTCCTCATTGAAACCATTCAAGGCTCCTGGGGAAGACGGCATCTTTCCTGCCTTACTGCAGAACGGGGCTGCCATAATTGCTCCCATTCTATCAAAACTGTTCACTTGCAGCCTAGCTTTTGGTCACATACCAGAAAGCTGGAGAAGAGAAACAGTTATCTACTTGCCAAAAGCAGGGAGGAATCTGGATCCAAGCCCTAAATCCTTTCGGCCAATCAGTCTAATGTCATTCATCCTTAAATGTATGGAGAAGGTAATTGATAGACACATCCGGGATAAGCAATTAGCTACCCACCCATTATCCACATCACAATACGCATATCAACCAGGCAAATCAACGGAAACCGCGTTGAATGTCCTAGTTACTAGGATCGAAATTTCTATCGATAAAAAGGAAATTTGCGTAGTGGCATTTCTCGACATAGAAGGAGCCTTCAACAACACTTCCTTTGTGTCCACAGACCGTGCTCTAAGGCACCACAACGTTCCACAAGTTATTCGCAAATGGATAATGTCCATGTTAAACAGCAGAATTATCCACAGCAATATCGAAGAAGTGGAAATCTCAGCACTAACAACAAGAGGCTGCCCACAAGGTGGAGTTCTCTCACAACTCATCTGGTCAATAGTTGTAGACAGCCTACTTAGATTACTTGCAACCCAAGGCATCTATGCAGTGGGCTTTGCAGATGATCTAGCAATTGTCATACAAGGTTCATCAGAAACACTAATATCAAGAAGACTTCAGACAGCTCTGAACACAGTACAAAGCTGGTGCTCAGATGAAGGTCTATCTGTCAATCCCCGTAAGACAGTTATTGTCCCATTTACAAAAAGAAGAAAACTAAATCTTCTAATACCCCCCAATCTCTATGGGGAAACAATACCATTTCCAAAGAATCTAAATACCTGGGGATCATCCTAGACAGCAAAATGTCATGGAACCCTCAACTAGAACGCATTTCCAGCAGAGCAACCAAGTCCCTATGGACTTGTCGAAGCGTATGCGGGAAAAACCGGGGTCTAAAACCTAAAATGATGTACGACCTATATACGCTGGTAGTCAGACCAACAATTACGTACGCAGCTGTTGTATGGTGGACAAAAATAGAAGAAGTAACGGCAGTCCAAAAACTTGAAAAGATTCAAAGATTGGCAACAACATGCATTACTGGATGCATGCGTACAACACCAACATACGCTCTAAACGTTATTGTAGGACTACCTCCAATTCACCTTTTCATAAAAGCAAGACTGGCGACACACCGTCTTTTCCATCAAGGACACATAAAATCACATCCATACCCGAAAGGACATCTGTCGATAATGGAAAGTTTAGAAAAACTTAATACTTTTAGTATGTGCTTGGATGCTACTATTCCCATGTACAACTTCAAACTCAACTTCTCCATTGTCATCCCCCCTAGGGAAGACTGGGAGAACACAAAACCTCATCCTTCAAGGCAAGATATGGTCTGGTATACGGACGGCTCAAAAATGGAAACTGGTACAGGTTCCGGCATTTTCAGCGACTGTCCCAGAACGAATTTCTCAGTAAGTCTGGGCAGTCACTCGTCCATTTTCCAAGCTGAAGTCTTTGCCATTAACGAATGTTCGAGAATAATATGTTCATCGAACACAGAAAACAAAACAATATTCATTTTTTCAGACAGCCAAGCTGCACTAAAGGCGATAAGCTCATCTGTCATAAGATCCAAACTAGTCCAAGAGACAGTCATGTCACTCTCTGAACTAGCAAGGAAAAACACTGTAATCCTCCACTGGATCCCAGCACACAAAGGCTATGATGGGAATGAGAAGGCAGACATCTTAGCTTAAGACGGCGCATCTAAACCATTCATCGGTCCTGAACCCTTCTGCGGTGTAAATAAAAGCACCTTCAAACATACTGCCAAGAACATCCTACTAGAGGAATCAAATAAAGCTTGGAGTAACACATCTGGTCAAATCTGTTCAAAACTCTTTTTGCCAGAATATACAGAAAAAACATCAAAATTCCTACTGAACCTCAATAGGAAAACCCTAAAAACTTGCACTGGACTACTAACCGGTCACTGTTCTTTAAACAAACATCTTCACCAAATGAGGCTGGTAGCGGATTCCATCTGTAGACTATGCCTCGAAAATGAAGAAACATCTCTGCACATTATTACAGAATGTCCAGCACTTTTCCACCTTAGAAAGCAAATACTTGACTATGAGATCATCCCCTTAGATAAACTCAAACTCATTCACCCACAGAAGATTACTAACTTCTGGTTCAATTCAGGAGCAGGAGAACTGCTCTGAAACCTCAAATGGGCTGGCACAATAGGTTTCATTCAGACACCGCAGTGCCCGGAGCTGAGCAAGCTCTACCCGTCAATCTAAATCTAAATCTAATCTAAATCTATATCTAATTCCTTAAAGTTAGATGAAAAACTGAATAGGGAAGAGAAAGAGTCAGTAGAAAAGCTATGCTCCAAATTTAATGACGTTTTCTTACTGAAGGGTGATAACTTAAGCTTCACACATGTCTTAGCACACAGTATACCCACTAAATCTGACCAAGGACCGATTAACACTAAGCAATATCGAACTCCGAAGATTCATAAGAAAGAAATTGAAAGACAAGTACAAGAGATGCTTGATCAAAACATAATTTCGGAAAGTAAATCTCCATGGAATTCACCATTGCTTATTGTACCTAAGAAATCCATTGAAGGTCAGAAAAGGTGGAGGGTCGTTGTGGATTTCAGAAAACTAAACGAAATAACGATAAAAGGTGCTTTTCCCTTACCAAGAATCGAAGAAATTCTTGACCACCCAATTGGTCAAGAATTTCTTCGCCAATTTTTTACCACATTGGATTTGGCAAGTGGCTACCACCAGGTAATGATCGATCCGGCTGACAAGGCAAAAACCGCGTTTAGCACTAGCAAAGGCATTACGAATTCAATAGAATGCCGTTTGGGCTAACCGGTGCCTCAGCAACATTCCAAAGGATCATGAATCACATCTTGACTGGTTTGCACGGCATTGATTGTTTTGTTTATTTGGATGATATTGTCGTGTATGGCAAAAATCTTGAACAACACAACGAAAAGCTTGCAAAGGTTTTGGATAAGTTAAGCCAACACAACCTGAAGTTAGATATTGAAAAATGTAATTTTCTTCGCCTGCTTGTGAACTACTATAGAAAGTTCATATCTCACTTCTCTCAAATATCCGCTCCAATCACGAAGCTATTGAGAAAAGGGGAGGTGTTCGAATGGTCCCCAGATTGCGAAAAATCGTTTAGGTTTCTTAAAAAAGCAATTTCTTCACCACTTATTCTGATATATCCAGATTTTTCGAAGCCGTTTATCTTGACAACCGATGCGAGTAACGAAGCTTTGGGAGCCGTTTTGTCTCTGGGCAAAGTTAGTGAAGATAAACCTATAGCTTTTGCTAGTCGATCTTTAAATAAGGCCGAAAAAAATACTCAACCATAGGAAAAGAATTGCTTGCCATAGTTTGGGCCTGTAAACATTTCCGAACATACCTCCTTGGTCGAAATTTTACTATCTATACGGATCATCGCCCTCTGATTGGTGTTTTTAACGTTAAGGACCCAACAACAAGACTAGTTAGGTTCCATCATAAGCTGTCGGAATATGATTATAAGATAATGTATAAGGCAGGCAAAACAAACTGTAATGCGGACGCACTCATCCGAATTCAGACGGATCCCGAAGAAATTAAGGTGGTCCAAACAAGGAGTAAAGTGAAATTGAACGTAGAGAGCACAAAGGTACCTATAGACAAAAAGAAGAACGACCATACCGTGTCAGAACAAATTCCAGAAGGTGAAATAATAACTGATTTGTCCAAAACATGGAAAATCTCCACCTATAGGCATGTGAAGTCATGGTCAAATATATTCAGCGTGTAAGGCATCGAGTTCACCAAAAAAGCCGTCCGACTATGAATAAGGGATCACACAACATTAACGATGTGAAACATCGTTTCGTTGTAATGCCACGTTATGGAGACGATATTTGGAAGCTTTTCTTGGAAAACGGAAGAAAGATTCCAGAACACACAACTTATCGTCTTGCCTTACAGATGTTGGAAGTGTATGAGTACATCCACGGCCGAACGTATGTCCATGCCGATTTGAAAGGAGCCAACATCTTATTAGGTTATGGAAAAGGTGGTGCTTCTCAAGCATATTTGGTAGACTTTTGTTTAGCTAGTCACTACACCCAAAAGGATTTCAAGCCAGATCAAAAGAAAATGCACAATGGTACAATTGAATACACATCTAGAGATGCACATCTCTGTGTAGAAACAATGCGCGGAGACTTTGAGATCCTTGGGTATAATCTAATCGAGTGGTCAGGCGTGATGCTGCCTTGGGTTTAAGAAAACCTCCTTAAAGTTCCCATTAAAGTCCAGAAGTCTAAGGAAACTTTTATGAGAGATGTAAGTACTGGGTTGAAAAAACTATACCCCAGAGGAGTGCCAAATCCAATAATGGAATTCATGAAATACGTCGCTGCTCTGGAATACAATGAGACACCAGACTATGAAAAATGCCGAAATATATTTCAATCGGGACTTAAAGTCCTTAACGTTAACAATTCGGGAGACTTAGAATTCAAACTGAAATCATCACAAGACTCTAAAAACAGGAAAGAAAGTAATAACCAACTCAATGACAAAATAGTCACTGCTCTAAACAAAAGGTTTGTCACGTTAACGGATCCTGCTGATATTTTAACAGTTCTCCGTGATTTCCATGATTCCCCACTTGGTGGACATCAGGGAACATCAAAGACGTTTGCAACGTTTTAGCAACGAAACATTAAAAGCCGAAAATGAGACTGCATCAAAAAATAAAAAAAAACACAAAACAAAACCATCGCTGGGCTCAAGCAACAAACAGCAACGAAAAGTGAAAAGTTGTCTAAATATGTAAATGACCGGGAGTCAAATTTCTTCACTTTTCAGTCAGTCTGTAAAAACAAACAGAGAAAGAATGAAGTACACAGAAATGAAGTTAGCCTAGGTCAAACCTATCTCTGGTTACATTTTTGTTTGTTTTTGAATGAGTGCTTTAAGCTTAAGAAATGGACTGTCTTTGCGGTGTACAAATTACGTTCATATTTTTGTATTCTTTTTGCAAAATTGATTGAGTTAGGCAGTAAAAATAAAGACGGAAAGATATTGTACGCATACAAAAACACTCGTAAGCATGACGTGTTTGTGGAATTGCCGATGTCTTTGGCCAAATCCGGAAAGATTTTGGTACTTGTCGACACAGGAGCAGACTCGAGTTTGCTAAAACGAAGTTCTTTAAACAATGCGTGCAATATCAACATCCGCGAAACTTAGCAATTGGGTGACGTTTTTGGTGGTATAGGCTCAACAAAAGGTACAATCAAAACTTCCTTATCATTCCCCAACAATAAGTTATGTACAAAGTGGAACGTTGTCGATGGTTTAGATGAAATACCTGCTGACGGTATCTTAGGCCGTGATATCCTATGGAAGCAAACAATCATCGACGCTGTTTCAAAAAGAATAACATTATTTAATGGGAAAAAGGAAGTTATAATCGAATTACCTCTAAAGTGTTTAACTTCTAAGATATCTTCAATACAGGAAACACAAGAGAAGTTCAAAACAGGAGCTCGGACACAAACATCTGTTAAGCTTTATATTCCCAACTCAAAATCAAATGAATTGCTAATACATTCACAACAGATTGATTGCGGAATCTACTTGGGAAATGCAATAGTAAAAGCAAACAATAGCTACGTCTATGTTCCTATCATGAATCGTACCACACACTGTTTGGACGGAAATTTTGTTCCAAAGCATTCGAATTTCAAAAACTTTAAAATTATTAACCAGAGTGCGGAAAACAGAATGTTGGCTAATTTTCCAAGACAACAGTTTAGTGAACTACAGTACTCTGATTAATTCCTTAAAGTTGGCAAACTTACTCTACTGCTCTCACCAAATACAATAATGAAATTAAAAAAGCCAAAAAGGCCTCTTTTAAACAATTTGTAGAAAGTATCTCTGACGTCTCCTCTAGTTGCAGACTCCACAAAGTTCTTGCGTCCGACAAGCCGGCAAACCTAGGTACCCTTACCAAGGAAAACGGCTCTCAGACTAAGAATAAAATTGAAACTCTGCAACTCCTAATAGACACCCACTTTCCACAATCTATCATCATAGACCCAGCAATAAACCTATCTCCCCAAAGGGAACAGCATATGTTTCCATCTAGGGAAGACTGGACAACGGCCAGACAAATTTGCAACACCAATGTCATCAAATGGGCAATCTCCTCATTGAAACCATTCAAGGCTCCTGGGGAAGACGGCATCTTTCCTGCCTTACTGCAGAACGGGGCTGCCATAATCGCTCCCATTCTATCAAAACTGTTCACTTGCAGCCTAGCTTTTGGTCACATACCAGAAAGCTGGAGAAGAGTAACAGTTATCTACTTGCCAAAAGCAGGAAGGAATCTGGATCCAAGCCCTAAATCCTTTCGGCCAATCAGTCTAATGTCATTCATCCTTAAATGTATGGAGAAGGTAATTGATAGACACATCCGGGATAAGCAATTAGCTACCCACCCATTATCCACATCACAATACGCATATCAACCAGGCAAATCAACGGAAACCGCGTTGAATGTCCTAGTTACTAGGATCGAAATTTCTATCGATAAAAAGGAAATTTGCGTAGTGGCATTTCTCGACATAGAAGGAGCCTTCAACAACACTTCCTTTGTGTCCACAGACCGTGCTCTAAGGCACCACAACGTTCCACAAGTTATTCGCAAATGGATAATGTCCATGTTAAACAGCAGAATTATCCACAGCAATATCGAAGAAGTGGAAATCTCAGCACTAACAACAAGAGGCTGCCCACAAGGTGGAGTTCTCTCACAACTCATCTGGTCAATAGTTGTAGACAGCCTACTTAGATTACTTGCAACCCAAGGCATCTATGCAGTGGGCTTTGCAGATGATCTAGCAATTGTCATACAAGGTTCATCAGAAACACTAATATCAAGAAGACTTCAGACAGCTCTGAACACAGTACAAAGCTGGTGCTCAGATGAAGGTCTATCTGTCAATCCCCGTAAGACAGTTATTGTCCCATTTACAAAAAGAAGAAAACTAAATCTTCTAATACCCCCCAATCTCTATGGGGAAACAATACCATTTCCAAAGAATCTAAATACCTGGGGATCATCCTAGACAGCAAAATGTCATGGAACCCTCAACTAGAACGCATTTCCAGCAGAGCAACCAAGTCCCTATGGACTTGTCGAAGCGTATGCGGGAAAAACCGGGGTCTAAAACCTAAAATGATGTACGACCTATATACGCTGGTAGTCAGACCAACAATTACGTACGCAGCTGTTGTATGGTGGACAAAAATAGAAGAAGTAACGGCAGTCCAAAAACTTGAAAAGATTCAAAGATTGGCAACAACATGCATTACTGGATGCATGCGTACAACACCAACATACGCTCTAAACGTTATTGTAGGACTACCTCCAATTCACCTTTTCATAAAAGCAAGACTGGCGACACACCGTCTTTTCCATCAAGGACACATAAAATCACATCCATACCCGAAAGGACATCTGTCGATAATGGAAAGTTTAGAAAAACTTAATACTTTTAGTATGTGCTTGGATGCTACTATTCCCATGTACAACTTCAAACTCAACTTCTCCATTGTCATCCCCCTTAGGGAAGACTGGGAGAACACAAAACCTCATCCTTCAAGGCAAGATATGGTCTGGTATACGGACGGCTCAAAAATGGAAACTGGTACAGGTTCCGGCATTTTCAGCGACTGTCCCAGAACGAATTTCTCAGTAAGTCTGGGCAGTCACTCGTCCATTTTCCAAGCTGAAGTCTTTGCCATTAACGAATGTTCGAGAATAATATGTTCATCGAACACAAAAAACAAAACAATATTCATTTTTTCAGACAGCCAAGCTGCACTAAAGGCGATAAGCTCATCTGTCATAAGATCCAAACTAGTCCAAGAGACAGTCATGTCACTCTCTGAACTAGCAAGGAAAAACACTGTAATCCTCCACTGGATCCCAGCACACAAAGGCTATGATGGGAATGAGAAGGCAGACATCTTAGCTTAAGACGGCGCATCTAAACCATTCATCGGTCCTGAACCCTTCTGCGGTGTAAATAAAAGCACCTTCAAACATACTGCCAAGAACATCCTACTAGAGGAATCAAATAAAGCTTGGAGTAACACATCTGGTCAAATCTGTTCAAAACTCTTTTTGCCAGAATATACAGAAAAAACATCAAAATTCCTACTGAACCTCAATAGGAAAACCCTAAAAACTTGCACTGGACTACTAACCGGTCACTGTTCTTTAAACAAACATCTTCACCAAATGAGGCTGGTAGCGGATTCCATCTGTAGACTATGCCTCGAAAATGAAGAAACATCTCTGCACATTATTACAGAATGTCCAGCACTTTTCCACCTTCGAAAGCAAATACTTGACTATGAGATCATCCCCTTAGATAAACTCAAACTCATTCACCCACAGAAGATTACTAACTTCTGGTTCAATTCAGGAGCAGGAGAACTGCTCTGAAACCTCAAATGGGCTGGCACAATAGGTTTCATTCAGACACCGCAGTGCCCGGAGCTGAGCAAGCTCTACCCGTCAATCTAAATCTAAATCTAATCTAAATCTATATCTAATTCCTTAAAGTTAGATGAAAAACTGAATAGGGAAGAGAAAGAGTCAGTAGAAAAGCTATGCTCCAAATTTAATGACGTTTTCTTACTGAAGGGTGATAACTTAAGCTTCACACATGTCTTAGCACACAGTATACCCACTAAATCTGACCAAGGACCGATTAACACTAAGCAATATCGAACTCCGAAGATTCATAAGAAAGAAATTGAAAGACAAGTACAAGAGATGCTTGATCAAAACATAATTTAGGAAAGTAAATCTCCATGGAATTCACCATTGCTTATTGTACCTAAGAAATCCATTGAAGGTCAGAAAAGGTGGAGGGTCGTTGTGGATTTCAGAAAACTAAACGAAATAACGATAAAAGGTGCTTTTCCCTTACCAAGAATCGAAGAAATTCTTGACCACCCAATTGGTCAAGAATTTCTTCGCCAATTTTTTACCACATTGGATTTGGCAAGTGGCTACCACCAGGTAATGATCGATCCGGCTGACAAGGCAAAAACCGCGTTTAGCACTAGCAAAGGCATTACGAATTCAATAGAATGCCGTTTGGGCTAACCGGTGCCCCAGCAACATTCCAAAGGATCATGAATCACATCTTGACTGGTTTGCACGGCATTGATTGTTTTGTTTATTCGGATGATATTGTCGTGTATGGCAAAAATCTTGAACAACACAACGAAAAGCTTGCAAAGGTTTTGGATAAGTTAAGCCAACACAACCTGAAGTTAGATATTGAAAAATGTAATTTTCTTCGCCTGCTTGTGAACTACTATAGAAAGTTCATATCTCACTTCTCTCAAATATCCGCTCCAATCACGAAGCTATTGAGAAATGGGGAGGTGTTCGAATGGTCCCCAGATTGCGAAAAATCGTTTAGGTTTCTTAAAAAAGCAATTTCTTCACCACTTATTCTGATATATCCAGATTTTTCGAAGCCGTTTATCTTGACAACCGATGCGAGTAACGAAGCTTTGGGAGCCGTTTTGTCTCAGGGCAAAGTTAGTGAAGATAAACCTATAGCTTTTGCTAGTCGATCTTTAAATAAGGCCGAAAAAAATACTCAACCATAGAAAAAGAATTGCTTGCCATAGTTTGGGCCTGTAAACATTTCCGAACATACCTCCTTGGTCGAAATTTTACTATCTATACGGATCATCGCCCTCTGATTGGTGTTTTTAACGTTAAGGACCCAACAACAAGACTAGTTAGGTTCCATCATAAGCTGTCGGAATATGATTATAAGATAATGTATAAGGCAGGCAAAACAAACTGTAATGCGGACGCACTCATCCGAATTCAGACGGATCCCGAAGAAATTAAGGTGGTCCAAACAAGGTGTAAAGTGAAATTGAACGTAGAGAGCACAAAGGTACCTATAGACAAAAAGAAGAACGACCATACCGTGTCAGAACAAATTCCAGAAGGTGAAATAATAACTGATTTGTACAATGCACAATGGTACAATTGAATACACATCTAGAGATGCACATCTCTGTGTAGAAACAATGCGCGGAGACTTTGAGATCCTTGGGTATAATCTAATCGAGTGGTCAGGCGTGATGCTGCCTTGGGTTTAAGAAAACCTCCTTAAGTTCCCATTAAAGTCCAGAAGTCTAAGGAAACTTTTATGAGAGATGTAAGTACTGGGTTGAAAAAAATATACCCCAGAGGAGTGCCAAATCCAATAATGGAATTCATGAAATACGTCGCTGCTCTGGAATACAATGAGACACCAGACTATGAAAAATGCCGAAATATATTTCAATCGGGACTTAAAGTCCTTAACGTTAACAATTCAGGAGACTTAGAATTCAAACTGAAATCATCACAAGACTCTAAAAACAGGAAAGAAAGTAATAACCAACTCAATGACAAAATAGTCACTGCTCTAAACAAAAGGTTTGTCACGTTAACGGATCCTGCTGATATTTTAACAGTTCTCCGTGATTTCCATGATTCCCCACTTGGTGGACATCAGGGAACATCAAAGACGTTTGCAACGTTTTAGCAACGAAACATTAAAAGCCGAAAATGAGACTGCATCAAAAAATAAAAAAAACCACAAAACAAAACCATCGCTGGGCTCAAGCAACAAACAGCAACGAAAAGTGAAAAGTTGTCTAAATATGTAAATGACCGGGAGTCAAATTTCTTCACTTTTCAGTCAGTCTGTAAAAACAAACAGAGAAAGAATGAAGTACACAGAAATGAAGTAAGCCTAGGTCAAACCTATCTCTGGTTACATTTTTGTTTGTTTTTGAATGAGTGCTTTAAGCTTAAGAAATGGACTGTCTTTGCGGTGTACAAATTACGTTCATATTTTTGTATTCTTTTTGCAAAATTGATTGAGTTAGGCAGTAAAAATAAAGACGGAAAGATATTGTACGCATACAAAAACACTCGTAAGCATGACGTGTTTGTGGAATTGCCGATGTCTTTGGCCAAATCCGGAAAGATTTTGGTACTTGTCGACACAGGAGCAGACTCGAGTTTGCTAAAACGAAGTTCTTTAAACAATGCGTGTAATATCAACATCCGCGAAACTTAGCAATTGGGTGACGTTTTTGGTGGTATAGGCTCAACAAAAGGTACAATCAAAACTTCCTTATCATTCCCCAACAATAAGTTATGTACAAAGTGGAACGTTGTCGATGGTTTAGATGATATACCTGCTGACGGTATCTTAGGCCGTGATATCCTATGGAAGCAAACAATCATCGACGCTGTTTCAAAAAGAATAACATTATTTAATGGGAAAAAGGAAGTTATAATCGAATTACCTCTAAGGTGTTTAACTTCTAAGATATCTTCAATACAGGAAACACAAGAGAAGTTCAAAATAGGAGCTCGGACACAAACATCTGTTAAGCTTTATATTCCCAACTCAAAATCAAATGAATTGCTAATACATTCACAACAGATTGATTGCGGAATCTACTTGGGAAATGCAATAGTAAAAGCAAACAATAGCTACGTCTATGTTCCTATCATGAATTGTACCACACACTGTTTAGACGGAAATTTTGTTCCAAAGCATTCGAATTTCAAAAACTTTAAAATCATTAACCAGAGTGCGGAAAACAGAATGTTGGCTAATTTTCCAAGACAACAGTTTAGCGAACTACAGTACTCTGATTAATTCCTTAAAGTTGGCAAACTTACTCTACTGCTCTCACCAAATACAATAATGAAATTAAAAAAGCCAAAAAGGCCTCTTTTAAACAATTTGTAGAAAGTATCACTGACGTCTCCTCTAGTTGCAGACTCCACAAAGTTCTCGCGTCCGACAAGCCGGCAAACCTAGGTACCCTTACCAAGGAAAACGGCTCTCAGACTAAGAATAAAATTGAAACTCTGCAACTCCTAATAGACACCCACTTTCCACAATCTATCATCATAGACCCAGCAATAAACCTATCTCCCCAAAGGGAACAGCATATGTTTCCATCTAGGGAAGACTGGACAACGGCCAGACAAATTTGCAACACCAATGTCATCAAATGGGCAATCTCCTCATTGAAACCATTCAAGGCTCCTGGGGAAGACGGCATCTTTCCTGTCTTACTGCAGAACGGGGCTGCCATAATTGCTCCCATTCTATCAAAACTGTTCACTTGCAGCCTAGCTTTTGGTCACATACCAGAAAGCTGGAGAAGAGAAACAGTTATCTACTTGCCAAAAGCAGGAAGGAATCTGGATCCAAGCCCTAAATCCTTTCGGCCAATCAGTCTAATGTCATTCATCCTTAAATGTATGGAGAAGGTAATTGATAGACACATCCGGGATAAGCAATTAGCTACCCACCCATTATCCACATCACAATACGCATATCAACCAGGCAAATCAACGGAAACCGCGTTGAATGTCCTAGTTACTAGGATCGAACTTTCTATCGATAAAAAGGAAATTTGCGTAGTGGCATTTCTCGACATAGAAGGAGCCTTCAACAACACTTCCTTTGTGTCCACAGACCGTGCTCTAAGGCACCACAACGTTCCACAAGTTATTCGCAAATGGATAATGTCCATGTTAAACAGCAGAATTATCCACAGCAATATCGAAGAAGTGGAAATCTCAGCACTAACAACAAGAGGCTGCCCACAAGGTGGAGTTCTCTCACAACTCATCTGGTCAATAGTTGTAGACAGCCTACTTAGATTACTTGCAACCCAAGGCATCTATGCAGTGGGCTTTGCAGATGATCTAGCAATTGTCATACAAGGTTCATCAGAAACACTAATATCAAGAAGACTTCAGACAGCTCTGAACACAGTACAAAGCTGGTGCTCAGATGAAGGTCTATCTGTCAATCCCCGTAAGACAGTTATTGTCCCATTTACAAAAAGAAGAAAACTAAATCTTCTAATACCCCCCAATCTCTATGGGGAAACAATACCATTTCCAAAGAATCTAAATACCTGGGGATCATCCTAGACAGCAAAATGTCATGGAACCCTCAACTAGAACGCATTTCCAGCAGAGCAACCAAGTCCCTATGGACTTGTCGAAG
Source organism: Melanostoma mellinum (assembly GCA_914767635.1). Lineage (NCBI taxonomy): Eukaryota > Metazoa > Arthropoda > Insecta > Diptera > Syrphidae > Melanostoma > Melanostoma mellinum. Next base: position 67,468,679 of record OU612060.1, on the reverse strand, counting down.
CGTATGCGGGAAAAACCGGGGTCTAAAACCTAAAATGATGTACGACCTATATACGCTGGTAGTCAGACCAACAATTACGTACGCAGCTGTTGTATGGTGGACAAAAATAGAAGAAGTAACGGCAGTCCAAAAACTTGAAAAGATTCAAAGATTGGCAACAACATGCATTACTGGATGCATGCGTACAACACCAACATACGCTCTAAACGTTATTGTAGGACTACCTCCAATTCACCTTTTCATAAAAGCAAGACTGGCGACACACCGTCTTTTCCATCAAGGACACATAAAATCACATCCATACCCGAAAGGACATCTGTCGATAATGGAAAGTTTAGAAAAACTTAATACTTTTAGTATGTGCTTGGATGCTACTATTCCCATGTACAACTTCAAACTCAACTTCTCCATTGTCATCCCCCCTAGGGAAGACTGGGAGAACACAAAACCTCATCCTTCAAGGCAAGATATGGTCTGGTATACGGACGGCTCAAAAATGGAAACTGGTACAGGTTCCGGCATTTTCAGCGACTGTCCCAGAACGAATTTCTCAGTAAGTCTGGGCAGTCACTCGTCCATTTTCCAAGCTGAAGTCTTTGCCATTAACGAATGTTCGAGAATAATATGTTCATCGAACACAAAAAACAAAACAATATTCATTTTTTCAGACAGCCAAGCTGCACTAAAGGCGATAAGCTCATCTGTCATAAGATCCAAACTAGTCCAAGAGACAGTCATGTCACTCTCTGAACTAGCAAGGAAAAACACTGTAATCCTCCACTGGATCCCAGCACACAAAGGCTATGATGGGAATGAGAAGGCAGACATCTTAGCTTAAGACGGCGCATCTAAACCATTCATCGGTCCTGAACCCTTCTGCGGTGTAAATAAAAGCACCTTCAAACATACTGCCAAGAACATCCTACTAGAGGAATCAAATAAAGCTTGGAGTAACACATCTGGTCAAATCTGTTCAAAACTCTTTTTGCCAGAATATACAGAAAAAACATCAAAATTCCTACTGAACCTCAATAGGAAAACCCTAAAAACTTGCACTGGACTACTAACCGGTCACTGTTCTTTAAACAAACATCTTCACCAAATGAGGCTGGTAGCGGATTCCATCTGTAGACTATGCCTCGAAAATGAAGAAACATCTCTGCACATTATTACAGAATGTCCAGCACTTTTCCACCTTCGAAAGCAAATACTTGACTATGAGATCATCCCCTTAGATAAACTCAAACTCATTCACCCACAGAAGATTACTAACTTCTGGTTCAATTCAGGAGCAGGAGAACTGCTCTGAAACCTCAAATGGGCTGGCACAATAGGTTTCATTCAGACACCGCAGTGCCCGGAGCTGAGCAAGCTCTACCCGTCAATCTAAATCTAAATCTAATCTAAATCTATATCTAATTCCTTAAAGTTAGATGAAAAACTGAATAGGGAAGAGAAAGAGTCAGTAGAAAAGCTATGCTCCAAATTTAATGACGTTTTCTTACTGAAGGGTGATAACTTAAGCTTCACACATGTCTTAGCACACAGTATACCCACTAAATCTGACCAAGGACCGATTAACACTAAGCAATATCGAACTCCGAAGATTCATAAGAAAGAAATTGAAAGACAAGTACAAGAGATGCTTGATCAAAACATAATTTCGGAAAGTAAATCTCCATGGAATTCACCATTGCTTATTGTACCTAAGAAATCCATTGAAGGTCAGAAAAGGTGGAGGGTCGTTGTGGATTTCAGAAAACTAAACGAAATAACGATAAAAGGTGCTTTTCCCTTACCAAGAATCGAAGAAATTCTTGACCACCCAATTGGTCAAGAATTTCTTCGCCAATTTTTTACCACATTGGATTTGGCAAGTGGCTACCACCAGGTAATGATCGATCCGGCTGACAAGGCAAAAACCGCGTTTAGCACTAGCAAAGGCATTACGAACTTAATAGAATGCCGTTTGGGCTAACCGGTGCCCCAGCAACATTCCAAAGGATCATGAATCACATCTTGACTGGTTTGCACGACATTGATTGTTTTGTTTATTTGGATGATATTGTCGTGTATGGCAAAAATCTTGAACAACAAAACGAAAAGCCTGCAAAGGTTTTGGATAAGTTAAGCCAACACAACCTGAAGTTAGATATTGAAAAATGTAATTTTCTTCGTCGTGAAGTAACGTATTTAGGGCACGTGTGCTCTAAAAACGGATCTTCTCCAGACCCATCAAAAACTCAATGTGTCTCCAATTTTCCCACCCTAAAGACAGTAAAGCAAGTACAATCATTTTTGGGGCTTGTGAACTACTATAGAAAGTTCATATCTCACTTCTCTCAAATATCCGCTCCAATCACGAAGCTATTGAGAAAAGGGGAGGTGTTCGAATGGTCCCCAGATTGCGAAAAATCGTTTAGGTTTCTTAAAAAAGCAATTTCTTCACCACCTATTCTGATATATCCAGATTTTTCGAAGCCGTTTATCTTGACAACCGATGCGAGTAACGAAGCTTTGGGAGCCGTTTTGTCTCAGGGCAAAGTTAGTGAAGATAAACCTATAGCTTTTGCTAGTCGATCTTTAAATAAGGCCGAAAAAAATACTCAACCATAGAAAAAGAATTGCTTGCCATAGTTTGGGCCTGTAAACACTTCCGAACATACCTCCTTGGTCGAAATTTTACTATCTATACGGATCATCGCCCTCTGATTGGTGTTTTTAACGTTAAGGACCCAACAACAAGACTAGTTAGGTTCCATCATAAGCTGTCGGAATATGATTATAAGATAATGTATAAGGCAGGCAAAACAAACTGTAATGCGGACGCACCCATCCGAATTCAGACGGATCCCGAAGAAATTAAGGTGGTCCAAATAAGGAGTAAAGTGAAATTGAACATAGAGAGCACAAAGGTACCTATAGACAAAAAGAAGAACGACCATACCGTGTCAGAACAAATTCCAGAAGGTGAAATAATAACTGATTTGTCCAAAACATGGAAAATCTCCACCTATAGGCATGTGAAGTCATGGTCAAATATATTCAGCGTGTAAGGCATCGAGTTCACCAAAAAAGCCGTCCGACTATGAATAAGGGATCACACAACATTAACGATGTGAAACATCGTTTCGTTGTAATGCCACGTTATGGAGACGATATTTGGAAGCTTTTCTTGGAAAACGGAAGAAGGATTCCAGAACACACAACTTATCGTCTTGCCTTACAGATGTTGGAAGTGTATGAGTACATCCACGGCCGAACGTATGTCCATGCCGATTTGAAAGGAGCCAACATCTTATTAGGTTATGGAAAAGGTGGTGCTTCTCAAGCATATTTGGTAGACTTTTGTTTAGCTAGTCACTACACCCAAAAGGATTTCAAGCCAGATCAAAAGAAAATGCACAATGGTACAATTGAATACACATCTAGAGATGCACATCTCTGTGTAGAAACAATGCGCGGAGACTTTGAGATCCTTGGGTATAATCTAATCGAGTGGTCAGGCGTGATGCTGCCTTGGGTTTAAGAAAACCTCCTTAAAGTTCCCATTAAAGTCCAGAAGTCTAAGGAAACTTTTATGAGAGATGTAAGTACTGGGTTGAAAAAACTATACCCCAGAGGAGTGCCAAATCCAATAATGGAATTCATGAAATACGTCGCTGCTCTGGAATACAATGAGACACCAGACTATGAAAAATGCCGAAATATATTTCAATCGGGACTTAAAGTCCTTAACGTTAACAATTCAGGAGACTTAGAATTCAAACTGAAATCATCACAAGACTCTAAAAACAGGAAAGAAAGTAATAACCAACTCAATGACAAAATAGTCACTGCTCTAAACAAAAGGTTTGTCACGTTAACGGATCCTGCTGATATTTTAACAGTTCTCCGTGATTTCCATGATTCCCCACTTGGTGGACATCAGGGAACATCAAAGACGTTTGCAACGTTTTAGCAACGAAACATTAAAAGCCGAAAATGAGACTGCATCAAAAAATAAAAAAAACCACAAAACAAAACCATCGCTGGGCTCAAGCAACAAACAGCAACGAAAAGTGAAAAGTTGTCTAAATATGTAAATGACCGGGAGTCAAATTTCTTCACTTTTCAGTCAGTCTGTAAAAACAAACAGAGAAAGAATGAAGTACACAGAAATGAAGTAAGCCTAGGTCAAACCTATCTCTGGTTACATTTTTGTTTGTTTTTGAATGAGTGCTTTAAGCTTAAGAAATGGACTGTCTTTGCGGTGTACAAATTACGTTCATATTTTTGTATTCTTTTTGCAAAATTGATTGAGTTAGGCAGTAAAAATAAAGACGGAAAGATATTGTACGCATACAAAAACACTCGTAAGCATGACGTGTTTGTGGAATTGCCGATGTCTTTGGCCAAATCCGGAAAGATTTTGGTACTTGTCGACACAGGAGCAGACTCGAGTTTGCTAAAACGAAGTTCTTTAAACAATGCGTGCAATATCAACATCCGCGAAACTTAGCAATTGGGTGACGTTTTTGGTGGTATAGGCTCAACAAAAGGTACAATCAAAACTTCCTTATCATTCCCCAACAATAAGTTATGTACAAAGTGGAACGTTGTCGATGGTTTAGATGATATACCTGCTGACGGTATCTTAGGCCGTGATATCCTATGGAAGCAAACAATCATCGACGCTGTTTCAAAAAGAATAACATTATTTAATGGGAAAAAGGAAGTTATAATCGAATTACCTCTAAGGTGTTTAACTTCTAAGATATCTTCAATACAGGAAACACAAGAGAAGTTCAAAATAGGAGCTCGGACACAAACATCTGTTAAGCTTTATATTCCCAACTCAAAATCAAATGAATTGCTAATACATTCACAACAGATTGATTGCGGAATCTACTTGGGAAATGCAATAGTAAAAGCAAACAATAGCTACGTCTATGTTCCTATCATGAATTGTACCACACACTGTTTAGACGGAAATTTTGTTCCAAAGCATTCGAATTTCAAAAACTTTAAAATTATTAACCAGAGTGCGGAAAACAGAATGTTGGCTAATTTTCCAAGACAACAGTTTAGTGAACTACAGTACTCTGATTAATTCCTTAAAGTTGGCAAACTTACTCTACTGCTCTCACCAAATACAATAATGAAATTAAAAAAGCCAAAAAGGCCTCTTTTAAACAATTTGTAGAAAGTATCTCTGACGTCTCCTCTAGTTGCAGACTCCACAAAGTTCTCGCGTCCGACAAGCCGGCAAACCTAGGTACCCTTACGAAGGAAAACGGCTCTCAGACTAAGAATAAAATTGAAACTCTGCAACTCCTAATAGACACCCACTTTCCACAATCTATCATCATAGACCCAGCAATAAACCTATCTCCCCAAAGGGAACAGCATATGTTTCCATCTAGGGAAGACTGGACAACGGCCAGACAAATTTGCAACACCAATGTCATCAAATGGGCAATCTCCTCATTGAAACCATTCAAGGCTCCTGGGGAAGACGGCATCTTTCCTGTCTTACTGCAGAACGGGGCTGCCATAATTGCTCCCATTCTATCAAAACTGTTCACTTGCAGCCTAGCTTTTGGTCACATACCAGAAAGCTGGAGAAGAGAAACAGTTATCTACTTGCCAAAAGCAGGAAGGAATCTGGATCCAAGCCCTAAATCCTTTCGGCCAATCAGTCTAATGTCATTCATCCTTAAATGTATGGAGAAGGTAATTGATAGACACATCCGGGATAAGCAATTAGCTACCCACCCATTATCCACATCACAATACGCATATCAACCAGGCAAATCAACGGAAACCGCGTTGAATGTCCTAGTTACTAGGATCGAACTTTCTATCGATAAAAAGGAAGTTTGCGTAGTGGCATTTCTCGACATAGAAGGAGCCTTCAACAACACTTCCTTTGTGTCCACAGACCGTGCTCTAAGGCACCACAACGTTCCACAAGTTATTCGCAAATGGATAATGTCCATGTTAAACAGCAGAATTATCCACAGCAATATCGAAGAAGTGGAAATCTCAGCACTAACAACAAGAGGCTGCCCACAAGGTGGAGTTCTCTCACAACTCATCTGGTCAATAGTTGTAGACAGCCTACTTAGATTACTTGCAACCCAAGGCACCTTTGCAGTGGGCTTTGCAGATGATCTAGCAATTGTCATACAAGGTTCATCAGAAACACTAATATCAAGAAGACTTCAGACAGCTCTGAACACAGTACAAAGCTGGTGCTCAGATGAAGGTCTATCTGTCAATCCCCGTAAGACAGTTATTGTCCCATTTACAAAAAGAAGAAAACTAAATCTTCTAATACCCCCCAATCTCTATGGGGAAACAATACCATTTTCCAAAGAATCTAAATACCTGGGGATCATCCTAGACAGCAAAAATTCATGGAACCCTCAACTAGAACGCATTTCCAGCAGAGCAACCAAGTCCCTATGGACTTGTCGAAGCGTATGCGGGAAAAACTGGGGTCTAAAACCTAAAATGATGTACGACCTATATACGCTGGTAGTCAGACCAACAATTACGTACGCAGCTGTTGTATGGTTGACAAAAATAGAAGAAGTAACGGCAGTCCAAAAACTTGAAAAGATTCAAAGATTGGCAACAACATGCATTACTGGATGCATGCGTACAACACCAACATACGCTCTAAACGTTATTGTAGGACTACCTCCAATTCACCTTTTCATAAAAGCAAGACTGGCGACACACCGTCTTTTCCATCAAGGACACATAAAATCACATCCATACCCGAAAGGACATCTGTCGATAATGGAAAGTTTAGAAAAACTTAATACTTTTAGTATGTGCTTGGATGCTACTATTCCCATGTACAACTTCAAACTCAACTTCTCCATTGTCATCCCCCCTAGGGAAGACTGGGAGAACACAAAACCTCATCCTTCAAGGCAAGATATGGTCTGGTTTACGGACGGCTCAAAAATGGAAACTGGTACAGGTTCCGGCATTTTCAGCGACTGTCCCAGAACGAATTTCTCAGTAAGTCTGGGCAGTCACTCGTCCATTTTCCAAGCTGAAGTCTTTGCCATTAACGAATGTTCGAGAATAATATGTTCATCGAACACAGAAAACAAAACAATATTCATTTTTTCAGACAGCCAAGCTGCACTAAAGGCGATAAGCTCATCTGTCATAAGATCCAAACTAGTCCAAGAGACAGTCATGTCACTCTCTGAACTAGCAAGGAAAAACACTGTAATCCTCCACTGGATCCCAGCACACAAAGGCTATGATGGGAATGAGAAGGCAGACATCTTAGCTAAAGACGGCGCATCTAAACCATTCATCGGTCCTGAACCCTTCTGCGGTGTAAATAAAAGCACCTTCAAACATACTGCCAAGAACATCCTACTAGAGGAATCAAATAAAGCTTGGAGTAACACATCTGGTCAAATCTGTTCAAAACTCTTTTTGTATTTGTATTTGTATTTTGTATTTGTATTTATTTTTCAGTGCTTAACATAATACAACAAGATTAAAAATCTTTTATATGTATAAAGTTTGAGTAAACAGTTTAAATTCGTTAACAAATAGCTTAACAATTGATCATTTACAAAGCTTAATAATAAGTTGAGATACAAAATGAAGTAAATAAGTTAATCTTAAAGATGTAAAGTTTAAAATTTAATTAGTATGATGGTAGGTTGAATAAAACAAAGATATCTTTTCCTTAAATAAAGTTGGCGAGCTTATTCTCTGCAGTTCGATCGGCAATGCATTCCACAATCGAACAGCATATACAAAAAATGATCTCTCTGCAATTGTATGTGTGAAGCGAGGTATGATCATTCTCAAACCTCTTTGTGACTGAGCAAACTGAAGTAGTTCCTCTAAATACCCCGGGCATCTCTTATATATAATGTTGTGAAGCAAAACAGTACTCTTACATTTTAAATAATTTTCCAGGCTAGGACCTAATAATGTAGTTTGGATGCTAGAAACACTAACAAATCTTGGTATATTAAAAATAAAGCGCAAGCAATCGTTGAATGCTACGTTCAGTTTGCGTTTACAATTAAAGTCTAAAACTGGATACACAGAAGAATTGAAAGTGAAAAACGGTAGAATTAAACTTTTGACGAGATGTTTTTTTAAATTTGAATCCAAGACATCAGATGAGGATCTCAAACACCTTAGAGCAAAATAGATTTTTCGAATCGCTTCTGAAATTGCATCGCAGCATGTTAATCGAGTGTTTAATTGGAAACCTAAATACTTCACTTTATTTACATACTCTATATTTTGCCCATTAAGTACAATATTTGGAATATCTAAGTTATTGCACTGATTTCGAGAACATAGCATGCTTACAGTTTTTGAAGGGTTAAGGTGAAGTTTATTTGCAACTGCCCACTCCTGAATATTGTGTAAGTCTTCATTTACCTGATAAACACACCTTTGCAACTTAAATTGTCCACAACAATTATAAATTATGACATCATCTGCATACATATGCACGGAAGAATGCTGAACAATACCAGGCAAGTCATTGACAAACAACGTGAATAACAGTGGGCCAAGAACAGAACCCTGTGGAACTCCACTGTTGATGATAAAGGGATTTGATAACCCAGTATCAGTTTTTATTATCTGAGTTCGATTTTTTAAGTAACTTTGCAGAAACTTAATGGCAGTCCTAGAGAATTTGAATTTAGTAATCAGCTTAAGGATTAATAAAGAGTGATCTATATTATCAAATGCCTTAGAAAAATCCAATAATACCATTAAACCCAATTGCCCACGATCAAGAGCATTGCGTAGATCAGTTGTAACTTTCAAAACAGCGGACTCGCAACTGTGCTTACTTCGAAAGCCAGACTGCCACTTTGTTAACATGTCATTGCTTTGAACAAAAGACATAATTTGGTTGGCTAACAGTTTTTCGAGAACTTTGCTAAAGAACGGAAGAAGACTTATTGGTCTAAAGTCAGAAGGTACAGTTGGATTACTCTTTTTCGGAATAGGTACGACTATTGCACTTTTCCATTGCTCTGGAAAACAGCTGCTATAAATACAATGATTGATGATATGCAACAGGGGCCTCAATATGATTGGAATGATCAATTTAATAAATTTAGGAGAGATGTTATCTCCACCAGCTGCATTGGATTGAATTGACTTGATGGCATTAATTAATTCACGAGATTCAACACAGTTAAATGAAAAAATTTCATCAACTTCATGGAAATTTAAATGTAGAGTTGAGCTTGACATTGGTTGAGCAAGAAAGGTTTGCATTTCCTGTGGATCTAAAGCACACGTAGAAGAATATACAGAAAAAACATCAAAATTCCTACTGAACCTCAATAGGAAAACCCTAAAAACTTGCACTGGACTACTAACCGGTCACTGTTCTTTAAACAAACATCTTCACCAAATGAGGCTGGTAGCGGATCCCATCTGTAGACTATGCCTCGAAAATGAACAAACATCTCTGCACATTATTACAGAATGTCCAGCACTTTTCCGCCTTAGAAAGCAAATACTTGACTATGAGATCATCCCCTTAGATAAACTCAAACTCATTCACCCACAGAAGATTACTAACTTCTGGTTCAATTCAGGAGCAGGAGAACTGCTCTGAAACCTCAAATGGGCTGGCACAATAGGTTTCATTCAGACACCGCAGTGCCCGGAGCTGAGCAAGCTCTACCATGTCAATCTAAATCTAAATCTAATCTAAATCTATATCTAATTCCTTAAAGTTAGATGAAAAACTGAATAGGGAAGAGAAAGAGTCAGTAGAAAAGCTATGCTCCAAATTTAATGACGTTTTCTTACTGAAGGGTGATAACTTAAGCTTCACACATATCTTAGCACACAGTATACCCACTAAATCTGACCAAGGACCGATTAACACTAAGCAATATCGAACTCCGAAGATTCATAAGAAAGAAATTGAAAGACAAGTACAAGAGATGCTTGATCAAAACATAATTTCGGAAAGTAAATCTCCATGGAATTCACCATTGCTTATTGTACCTAAGAAATCCATTGAAGGTCAGAAAAGGTGGAGGGTCGTTGTGGATTTCAGAAAACTAAACGAAATAACGATAAAAGGTGCTTTTCCCTTACCAAGAATCGAAGAAATTCTTGACCACCCAATTGGTCAAGAATTTCTTCGCCAATTTTTTACCACATTGGATTTGGCAAGTGGCTACCACCAGGTAATGATCGATCCGGCTGACAAGGCAAAAACCGCGTTTAGCACTAGCAAAGGCATTACGAACTTAATAGAATGCCGTTTGGGCTAACCGGTGCCCCAGCAACATTCCAAAGGATCATGAATCACATCTTGACTGGTTTGCACGACATTGATTGTTTTGTTTATTTGGATGATATTGTCGTGTATGGCAAAAATCTTGAACAACAAAACGAAAAGCCTGCAAAGGTTTTGGATAAGTTAAGCCAACACAACCTGAAGTTAGATATTGAAAAATGTAATTTTCTTCGTCGTGAAGTAACGTATTTAGGGCACGTGTGCTCTAAAAACGGATCTTCTCCAGACCCATCAAAAACTCAATGTGTCTCCAATTTTCCCACCCTAAAGACAGTAAAGCAAGTACAATCATTTTTGGGGCTTGTGAACTACTATAGAAAGTTCATATCTCACTTCTCTCAAATATCCGCTCCAATCACGAAGCTATTGAGAAAAGGGGAGGTGTTCGAATGGTCCCCAGATTGCGAAAAATCGTTTAGGTTTCTTAAAAAAGCAATTTCTTCACCACCTATTCTGATATATCCAGATTTTTCGAAGCCGTTTGTCTTGACAACCGATGCGAGTAACGAAGCTTTGGGAGCCGTTTTGTCTCAGGGCAAAGTTAGTGAAGATAAACCTATAGCTTTTGCTAGTCGATCTTTAAATAAGGCCGAAAAAAATACTCAACCATAGAAAAAGAATTGCTTGCCATAGTTTGGGCCTGTAAACACTTCCGAACATACCTCCTTGGTCGAAATTTTACTATCTATACGGATCATCGCCCTCTGATTGGTGTTTTTAACGTTAAGGACCCAACAACAAGACTAGTTAGGTTCCATCATAAGCTGTCGGAATATGATTATAAGATAATGTATAAGGCAGGCAAAACAAACTGTAATGCGGACGCACTCATCCGAATTCAGACGGATCCCGAAGAAATTAAGGTGGTCCAAACAAGGAGTAAAGTGAAATTGAACATAGAGAGCACAAAGGTATACCTATAGACAAAAAGAAGAACGACCATACCGTGTCAGAACAAATTCCAGAAGGTGAAATAATAACTGATTTGTCCAAAACATGGAAAATCTCCACCTAGGCATGTGAAGTCATGGTCAAATATAAGTTATATCAGAGAACACTTGTGCGCCTCCACCCTAATTTATTGCTTAAGAACTCAAGGCCATCCATTGCATTCCTTGCCTTCAGCAAAGAATAACAAACAGAATAATATAAACAATAAGTTGGATCTCAAACCAACACCTGAACAAACAATGAAATTGTGAACTCAAGGCCATCCATTGCATTCCTTGCCTTCAGCAAAGAATAACAAACAGAATAATATAAACAATAAGTTGGATCTCAAACCAACACCTGAACAAACAATGAAATTGTGAACTCAAGGCCATCCATTGCATTCCTTGCCTTCAGCAAAGAATAACAAACAGAATAATATAAACAATAAGTTGGATCTCAATTAAAAGAAACCAACACCTGAATAAACAATGAAATTGTGAACTCAGATTAGACTCTGAGTTAGTATAAAAGCTCAGTCCATTAGAATAAGAGTTCAGTTTCTTCTTAGACGTTAAGACAACCACATCCTCTTGTGGAATTAATAAAGTGCAAACACTTTTTAAAAACGTCTTTGATTTAATCTCAAATTTAAATGGCGCAGTCGGTAGGATTGACAAAAACAAATAGAACGAAAATCTATTAAAGTAGAAAGTCAATCCGCAATACGAACAAAACGCGAAATACTGCAATAGCGTTAAAGACATTGAAAGTGTTTTATTTGATGAACGCAAATCATCAATTTAAATAAAATCAAATTCAGTGCAAACATTAAGTGAAAAAGTGTAAATTTTTTCGAATTGAGATCGGGAAAGTTCACTTGGACTTAATTAATATATTTTGTCGAGTGCAAATCGATAAATTATAAAAAAGGAAATTATTTAGTAACCAATACCAGTGTAAATGGTTAATGTTACGAAATCCATAGAGGAAAATAATTTCAAGAGCGAAAGTTAAATTGAAGTTAAAAGAAAGAGACAAACTAAATAAAAAATAAAGAAAACATATAAATACAAAAAAGTGTTTAAAAAAAAAAAAAAAAAATTTTTTTGAGAAGGAAAGAAGTGGCCAAGCGAGAGCCCCAACGTGATCGATAAACTGATGAAAAAAAATAAAAACAACCCTGAGAACATTAAGAAGAACAACCCAACAGGAAAGGTATCAACCATATACTTTAAACCCAGAAGAAGACACCGATTTAGAAGAAACCATGAACACCCAACAAAATACATCAGCAGCAGCAGCAGCAGCAGCAGCAGCAATGGCAGCAGTCCAAGGTAACCAGGACGGTAGCTTAAATAGAAATAATAATTTAATTAGTCCAAGAGTCCTAGAACTCAATCCTCTCAAATACATAGAGAGACTTGCGACATTTGATGGAAGAACAGAAGATCTTCCAATATTCATAAATAATGTAGACGATATAATTCCAACTCTTTTAACTTACAATGAACAAGGACAGAAAATGTGTATAAATCTTTTAAAGTCAAAGTTCAAAGGCCGAGCACGTCAGGCCATAGAAATTCATACGCATCTTACAAAATGGGCTGATATTAAAGCCATGTTATTAGAAAATTTTGGTGGTTTTAAAAATAGTTATCAATTGTACGATGATTTAAGAAATTCTCAATTTCATGGTGACGTTTTAAAATTTTACTCTTACGTTCAAAAAACACTTTCACTCCTTAACCAAAAATGTCTTCAGGAAGGAAATCATTTAGATATTCCTAGAAATAATGAAACGGCGTTAAAAATTTTTAAAGAGAAATTACCAATCCACATGAGAACCATTTTATTTTCCTTAAGACCTTCAAGCATGGAGTCAGCACTCCATGAACTCTCGCAGGCAGGATTTGCGAACAATAACTTTAATTCCCATACAAACGAGAAGAATGAATACAGAAATAAAAATAACAATTTCAAACAAAACAATAATATTAATCCATCTAGAAATAATAATAATAACAATAAAAACAATAACAATAATAACTGGCAACCAAAAACTTATATACCAAACAATCAAAACAATTATCACAGACAAGGTAATAAGAACTATAATCGTAATAATTTTAATGGATATCATAATAATAATAATAATAATAGACAGTATCCTCAAAGATTTGAACCAATGGATGTAGATCCAAGTTCATCACAAATTAGACGTTTTAATACCCCAAAAAATAATTTTATTGAACAAGAACCTAACCATATTGCAAATTTTCAATATGTAGCCTCGGAGACACCAAACAAGGTTTACCCTATATCAGACTAACAAAAGAAAACATAAGCATTAGATTATTGATAGATACTGGTGCAACTAACAGTATAATAAACGAAGAAGATACACCACCACAGTATCTTAAAAATAGAATTTCCCCTTTAACAATTAGAACAGCAGGTAATCCTATTGTTATTTATAAAGACGCTTATTTTCCCAAAGAAAAATTCGTTTTACCAGTCATAGAAGACGCCGAATTTCAAATCTATACCTTCTCAAACGAATATAACGGTCTATTAGGTAATAATATATTAATTCCCAATAATGCAGCCATATTTTACAAAGAAAGATTATTAAAATTAAATGGAAAAACATTTCCAATTTTCCTTAATAAGACTGAAGAATTTGAATACGAAAATTCAATTAACCACATGAATCACATTAGAGAAGATTTTAGTATACCAAATTTTACAAACGAATTACGTACAGAACATCTGAACAACGAAGAAAAATCTGAATTATTCAAAATCTGCAACCAATTAAATCAAGCTTTTTATCATAAAGGTGATGATTTAACATTCACTAATTATGTTAAACATAGAATACCCACTGATGATAATTCACCTGTATATACTAGAATATACAGATATCCTGAGGTTCATAAAAAAGAAGTTGATCGTCAAATTAAAGAAATGTTAGAACAGAGAATAATAGAACCTTCAACATCCCCTTACAATGCTCCTATTTGGGTAGTACCAAAAAAAGAAGATTCTAATGGAAACAAAGAATGGAGAATAGTTATCGATTACCGTAAACTAAATCTCAAAACCAAAGAAGATAAATTCCCTATTCCAAATATTGATGCAATACTCGATAAACTTGGACATTGTAATTATTTTACCACTTTGGATCTTACTAAAGGATTTTATCAAATTGAAATAGAAGACGATGATAAAGAAAAAACAGCGTTTAGTACCCTCTCTGGGCATTATCAATTTTTACGGATGCCATTCGGTTTAAAAAATGCCCCTGCAACTTTCCAACGATTGATGAATGAAGTATTAAAAAATTACATAAGCAAGTTCTGTTATGTATACCTAGATGACATAATAATTTTCTCTACAAATCTACAGGAACATATTCAACATATCAAATTAATATTAAACGTTTTAAAGGAAGCAAATCTAAAAATATCTCTTAATAAATCAGAATTCATGAGACATGAAACCGAGTTTCTTGGTCATGTAGTAACCCCTAAAGGAACAAAACCTAATCCAAAGAAAATCGAAACAATACAAAATTTTCCGATACCCACTTCAGTCAAAGAAATCCAAAGTTTTCTTGGATTAACAGGATACTATCGTAAGTTCATACAGGACTATGCGAAAATTATTAAACCATTTACACTTTGTTTAAAAAAGAATGCAAAAATAGATATAAATGATAAAACTTATAAAGATGCTTTTCTGAAGCTTAAAACCATGATGACCGATGACATGATAAACAGACATCCAGACTTTTCAAAAGAATTCATTCTTACTACAGATGCATCAAATTATGCATTAGGTGCAGTTCTTAGTCAATCACACGGACCACTATCTTTCGCATCAAGAACATTAAACAAACACGAACAAAATTATTCTACAATCGAAAAAGAACTACTAGCAATTGTATATGCAACGTCTCAGTTTAGACATTACCTTTACGGTAGAAAATTCACGATTAAAACTGACCATAGACCATTAGTATGGCTACAAAATTTAAAAGAGCCAAATTCCAAATTGCAACGATGGAAAATAAAATTAGAAGAATATGATTTCAAAATAGAATTCATTCAAGGAAAAGAAAATAAGGTAGCAGATGCCCTTTCAAGAATCAAAATAGAAGTACCAAAAATAAACATATTAGAAGAAGATTTAAGAACTAATCATAGTGCGCAAGAAGATAATTCTCTTTTTATACCTATTAGCGACAAACCTCTTAATTACTTTAAGAGACAAATTGAACTTGATCCCAACTCAAATGGAGACCAAACAATTTTATTCCCGCATGTTGGTAAAAGACGAATAACTTTCAGAAACACTAATCCCAATGAGGAGTTATATTTAAAAATAATAAAAGAAATTGATATCAACATAACGAATGCTATATACAGGGTGATTCGCATAAGGTGTGACAAAAAGATAGGGTGTGTAGGTTGGACCTAGACAAGCAAAAAATCGTATGGGAGGGGGGGGTCCATTTTCCCCCGTTTAGGCGGGAGGGGCAATTTAAGAAAAAAGTCACTAAAAATTGGAAAAAAATTATTTAAAAATAACGGTAGTACCTACAGAGTCTTACTATAGCATTTTGAAAAGCCAAAAACATAAACATTAATTTAAATTTAAAACTAAGTTGTTCAAGTAAATAGTTTTTGAAATATTAATTTTCAAAGTCAAAATTTTGAAAAAAAAACATAATTTTTTTTCTTAAAACCACTTTTCTTCCAAATTTTACGTAATTAAGTAGAATTTTCTTGGCTTATTTTCAATGCTCTTATTTATTTTTGATCAAATACAAGAAACCGGATGTCAAAATAACTTGTAGTTTTTGAGAAAACCAAAAATTACAAAAACGACTTTTGTCAAAATTTTTTTTTTTAAAGTTTTTTTTTTCGTTATTGGATTCTTAAGTGAACTTACGAAATAAAGGATGGATTTTCTCTTTACTTTTTTTATTGAGAATTCACTTAAAAGTCCAATAACGAAAAAAAAAAATTAAAAAAAAAAAATTTGACGAAAGTCGTTTTTGTAGTTTTTGGTTTTCTCAAAAACTACAGGTTATTTTGACATCCGGTTTCTTGTATTTGATCAAAAATAAATAAGAGCATTGAAAATAAGCCAAGAAAATTCTACTTAATTACGTAAAATTTGGAAGAAAAGTGGTTTTAAGAAAAAAAATTATGTTTTTTTTTCAAAATTTTGACTTTGAAAATTAATATTTCAAAAACTATTTACTTGAACAACTTAGTTTTAAATTTAAATTAATGTTTATGTTTTTGGCTTTTCAAAATGCTATAGTAAGACTCTGTAGGTACTACCGTTATTTTTAAATAATTTTTTTCCAATTTTTAGTGACTTTTTTCTTAAATTGCCCCTCCCGCCTAAACGGGGGAAAATGGACCCCCCCCTCCCATACGATTTTTTGCTTGTCTAGGTCCAACCTACACACCCTATCTTTTTGTCACACCTTATGCGAATCACCCTGTATATAGAAAATGATATGATATTTAATGAGTTCCAAAATATATGGATACGAGAAAATAAAATACGAAAAAAGAATATATTACTAAGAAGCGTAAAAATGTTAAAAGAATTCCTGAAGAAAACGATAGTTTAGTTAGGAAAATGGAAAAAATCCGTAAAGAATTTGAAGTCCTTTTACCCCATCCTAAAACAAATAGACAGAAAAGAGGTTTAATTAATATTATAGGAACAGGTATGAAATTAGTATACGGAACCATGGACGATAACGATCGTCAACATATTGAAGAACATTTAAAAATAATTCAAGCAAACGATCATAATGAAATTGAGAATCTAAACAAACAAATAATAATAAATGAAAAATTTAATAAGCAAATCAAAATACTTACTGATACTCTCAACAATGAGACTAAAGAATTAATAAAGAAAATAAATAATTTCATAGGAACTTACGATTATGAAAAGGACATAGCTAAATATGAAATAAAATTAAGAGAAAATCTTGATTACTTACATGAAGATATTGAAAAAATTAAAGAAATAATTATGACTTCTAGATTAGGAGTACTTAGCAGAGACATTTTAACAGAAGAAGAAATAAGTAATTATGGTATTAACATAAACAACTTAGAAGAGTTAACCCTTAGTTTAGCCCTTTATAAAACCAATATTATATTCATCATCAAAGTACCAAAATTCACAAATGATACATACAAAAAATTATATGTCCAACCAATTCCAAATATAGAGAACAATACACAATTAAAAATAGATACAAAATTATATTTAACTAATGATAAAATTATATACCACAATACTAAATATATAAAAAATCTCACCCAGATAAATGATGATTGTATCGAAAATATACTTAAAAAGTCAATGAACTGTAAACTTATAAAAAATGAAAAAGAAGACATTATAGAAGTCGGAAACAATAATCTTGTATTAATTAATGTAAAATTACAAGAACTTGATCAAAATTGTAATAATCAAAAGATTGTAATTAAAGGTAACTACCTTATAAAATTTGAAAATTGTAAAATCAAAATAAACAACAGAGTATATGAAAGAAAAAACTATAAACATGAAATGATAATTCCTAATGCCATATTAGATATTAATTATACAAAAACAGAAGAACTCACATTTGAGGAAATACAATATCAAAGCATAAATAATTTGGAAGAAATCAAAGAACTTAAATATAATCATAAGAAAACAAGTTATACTATGTATTTGATAATAGTAACGATTCTAATAATTGCAATAATTTACATGTACTTAAAAATCAAAATTAGAAAAAGGAAGATAGTAAACAATGTAAATCTTCCAACGGTAACTTTGCTACCATTAGAAGACTCTAAAGGGGGAGGAGTTATATCAGAGAACACTTGTGCGCCTCCACCCTAATTTATTGCTTAAGAACTCAAGGCCATCCATTGCATTCCTTGCCTTCAGCAAAGAATAACAAACAGAATAATATAAACAATAAGTTGGATCTCAAACCAACACCTGAACAAACAATGAAATTGTGAACTCAAGGCCATCCATTGCATTCCTTGCCTTCAGCAAAGAATAACAAACAGAATAATATAAACAATAAGTTGGATCTCAAACCAACACCTGAACAAACAATGAAATTGTGAACTCAAGGCCATCCATTGCATTCCTTGCCTTCAGCAAAGAATAACAAACAGAATAATATAAACAATAAGTTGGATCTCAATTAAAAGAAACCAACACCTGAATAAACAATGAAATTGTGAACTCAGATTAGACTCTGAGTTAGTATAAAAGCTCAGTCCATTAGAATAAGAGTTCAGTTTCTTCTTAGACGTTAAGACAACCACATCCTCTTGTGGAATTAATAAAGTGCAAACACTTTTTAAAAACGTCTTTGATTTAATCTCAAATTTAAATTATATTCAGCGTGTAAGGCATCGAGTTCACCAAAAAAGCCGTCCGACTATGAATAAGGGATCACACAACATTAACGATGTGAAACATCGTTTCGTTGTAATGCCACGTTATGGAGACGATATATGGAAGCTTTTCTTGGAAAACGGAAGAAGGATTCCAGAACACACAACTTATCGTCTTGCCTTACAGATGTTGGAAGTGTATGAGTACATCCACGGCCGAACGTATGTCCATGCCGATTTGAAAGGAGCCAACATCTTATTAGGTTATGGAAAAGGTGGTGCTTCTCAAGCATATTTGGTAGACTTTTGTTTAGCTAGTCACTACACCCAAAAGGATTTCAAGCCAGATCAAAAGAAAATTCACAATGGTACAATTGAATACACATCAAGAGATGCACATCTCTGTGTAGAAACAATGCGCGGAGACTTTGAGATCCTTGGGTATAATCTAATCGAGTGGTCAGGCGTGATGCTGCCTTGGGTTTAAGAAAACCTCCTTAAAGTTCCCATTAAAGTCCAGAAGTCTAAGGAAACTTTTATGAGAGATGTAAGTACTGGGTTGGAAAAACTATACCCCAGAGGAGTGCCAAATCCAATAATGGAATTCATGAAATACGTCGCTGCTCTGGAATACAATGAGACACCAGACTATGAAAAATGCCGAAATATATTTCAATCGGGACTTAAAGTCCTTAACGTTAACAATTCAGGAGACTTAGAATTCAAACTGAAATCATCACAAGACTCTAAAAACAGGAAAGAAAGTAATAGCCAACTCAATGACAAAATAGTCACTGCTCTAAACAAAAGGTTTGTCACGTTAACGGATCCTGCTGATATTTTAACAGTTCTCCGTGATTTCCATGATTCCCCACTTGGTGGACATCAGGGAACATCAAAGACGTTTGCAACGTTTTAGCAACGAAACATTAAAAGCCGAAAATGAGACTGCATCAAAAAATAAAAAAAACCCACAAAACAAAACCATCGCTGGGCTCAAGCAACAAACAGCAACGAAAAGTGAAAAGTTGTCTAAATATGTAAATGACCGGAAGTCAAATTTCTTCACTTTTAAGTCAGTCTGTAAAAACAAACAGAGAAAGAATGAAGTACACAGAAATGAAGTTAGCCTAGGTCAAACCTATCATTCATTATACATTTTTGTTTGTTTTTGAATGAGTGCTTTAAGCTTAAGAAATGGACTGTCTTTGCGGTGTACAAATTACGTTCATATTTTTGTATTCTTTTTGCAAAATTGAGTTAGGCAGTAAAAATAAAGACGGAAAGATATTGTACGCATACAAAAACACTCGTAAGCATGACGTGTTTGTGGAATTGCCGATGTCTTTGGCCAAATCCGGAAAGATTTTGGTACTTGTCGACACAGGAGCAGACTCGAGTTTGCTAAAACGAAGTTCTTTAAACAATGCGTGCAATATCAACATCCGCGAAACTTAGCAATTGGGTGACGTTTTTGGTGGTATAGGCTCAACAAAAGGTACAATCAAAACTTCCTTATCATTCCCCAACAATAAGTTATGTACAAAGTGGAACGTTGTCGATGGTTTAGATGAAATACCTGCTGACGGTATCCTAGGCCGTGATATCCTATGGAAGCAAACAATCATCGACGCTGTTTCAAAAAGAATAACATTATTTAATGGGAAAAAGGAAGTTATAATCGAATTACCTCTAAGGTGTTTAACTTCTAAGATATCTTCAATACAGGAAACACAAGAGAAGTTCAAAATAGGAGCTCGGACACAAACATCTGTTAAGCTTTATATTCCCAACTCAAAATCAAATGAATTGCTAATACATTCACAACAGATTGATTGCGGAATCTACTTGGGAAATGCAATAGTAAAAGCAAACAATAGCTACGTCTATGTTCCTATCATGAATTGTACCACACACTGTTTGGACGGAAATTTTGTTCCAAAGCATTCGAATTTCAAAAACTTTAAAATTATTAACCAGAGTGCGGAAAACAGAATGTTGGCTAATTTTCCAAGACAACAGTTTAGTGAACTACAGTACTCTGATTAATTCCTTAAAGTTGGCAAACTTACTCTACTGCTCTCACCAAATACAATAATGAAATTAAAAAAGCCAAAAAGGCCTCTTTTAAACAATTTGTAGAAAGTATCTCTGACGTCTCCTCTAGTTGCAGACTCCACAAAGTTCTTGCGTCCGACAAGCCGGCAAACCTAGGTACCCTTACCAAGGAAAACGGCTCTCAGACTAAGAATAAAATTGAAACTCTGCAACTCCTAATAGACACCCACTTTCCACAATCTATCATCATAGACCCAGCAATAAACCTATCTCCCCAAAGGGAACAGCATATGTTTCCATCTAGGGAAGACTGGACAACGGCCAGACAAATTTGCAACACCAATGTCATCAAATGGGCAATCTCCTCATTGAAATCATTCAAGGCTCCTGGGGAAGACGGCATCTTTCCTGTCTTACTGCAGAACGGGGCTGCCATAATTGCTCCCATTCTATCAAAACTGTTCACTTGCAGCCTAGCTTTTGGTCACATACCAGAAAGCTGGAGAAGAGTAACAGTTATCTACTTGCCAAAAGCAGGAAGGAATCTGGATCCAAGCCCTAAATCCTTTCGGCCAATCAGTCTAATGTCATTCATCCTTAAATGTATGGAGAAGGTAATTGATAGACACATCCGGGATAAGCAATTAGCTACCCACCCATTATCCACATCACAATACGCATATCAACCAGGCAAATCAACGGAAACCGCGTTGAATGTCCTAGTTACTAGGATCGAACTTTCTATCGATAAAAAGGAAGTTTGCGTAGTGGCATTTCTCGACATAGAAGGAGCCTTCAACAACACTTCCTTTGTGTCCACAGACCGTGCTCTAAGGCACCACAACGTTCCACAAGTTATTCGCAAATGGATAATGTCCATGTTAAACAGCAGAATTATCCACAGCAATATCGAAGAAGTGGAAATCTCAGCACTAACAACAAGAGGCTGCCCACAAGGTGGAGTTCTCTCACAACTCATCTGGTCAATAGTTGTAGACAGCCTACTTAGATTACTTGCAACCCAAGGCACCTTTGCAGTGGGCTTTGCAGATGATCTAGCAATTGTCATACAAGGTTCATCAGAAACACTAATATCAAGAAGACTTCAGACAGCTCTGAACACAGTACAAAGCTGGTGCTCAGATGAAGGTCTATCTGTCAATCCCCGTAAGACAGTTATTGTCCCATTTACAAAAAGAAGAAAACTAAATCTTCTAATACCCCCCAATCTCTATGGGGAAACAATACCATTTTCCAAAGAATCTAAATACCTGGGGATCATCCTAGACAGCAAAATGTCATGGAACCCTCAACTAGAACGCATTTCCAGCAGAGCAACCAAGTCCCTATGGACTTGTCGAAGCGTATGCGGGAAAAACTGGGGTCTAAAACCTAAAATGATGTACGACCTATATACGCTGGTAGTCAGACCAACAATTACGTACGCAGCTGTTGTATGGTTGACAAAAATAGAAGAAGTAACGGCAGTCCAAAAACTTGAAAAGATTCAAAGATTGGCAACAACATGCATTACTGGATGCATGCGTACAACACCAACATACGCTCTAAACGTTATTGTAGGACTACCTCCAATTCACCTTTTCATAAAAGCAAGACTGGCGACACACCGTCTTTTCCATCAAGGACACATAAAATCACATCCATACCCGAAAGGACATCTGTCGATAATGGAAAGTTTAGAAAAACTTAATACTTTTAGTATGTGCTTGGATGCTACTATTCCCATGTACAACTTCAAACTCAACTTCTCCATTGTCATCCCCCCTAGGGAAGACTGGGAGAACACAAAACCTCATCCTTCAAGGC
This sequence comes from Melanostoma mellinum, assembly GCA_914767635.1. Lineage (NCBI taxonomy): Eukaryota > Metazoa > Arthropoda > Insecta > Diptera > Syrphidae > Melanostoma > Melanostoma mellinum. The sequence continues at coordinate 67,446,098 of OU612060.1, read as the reverse complement.
AAGATATGGTCTGGTTTACGGACGGCTCAAAAATGGAAACTGGTACAGGTTCCGGCATTTTCAGCGACTGTCCCAGAACGAATTTCTCAGTAAGTCTGGGCAGTCACTCGTCCATTTTCCAAGCTGAAGTCTTTGCCATTAACGAATGTTCGAGAATAATATGTTCATCGAACACAGAAAACAAAACAATATTCATTTTTTCAGACAGCCAAGCTGCACTAAAGGCGATAAGCTCATCTGTCATAAGATCCAAACTAGTCCAAGAGACAGTCATGTCACTCTCTGAACTAGCAAGGAAAAACACTGTAATCCTCCACTGGATCCCAGCACACAAAGGCTATGATGGGAATGAGAAGGCAGACATCTTAGCTAAAGACGGCGCATCTAAACCATTCATCGGTCCTGAACCCTTCTGCGGTGTAAATAAAAGCACCTTCAAACATACTGCCAAGAACATCCTACTAGAGGAATCAAATAAAGCTTGGAGTAACACATCTGGTCAAATCTGTTCAAAACTCTTTTTGTATTTGTATTTGTATTTTGTATTTGTATTTATTTTTCAGTGCTTAACATAATACAACAAGATTAAAAATCTTTTATATGTATAAAGTTTGAGTAAACAGTTTAAATTCGTTAACAAATAGCTTAACAATTGATCATTTACAAAGCTTAATAATAAGTTGAGATACAAAATGAAGTAAATAAGTTAATCTTAAAGATGTAAAGTTTAAAATTTAATTAGTATGATGGTAGGTTGAATAAAACAAAGATATCTTTTCCTTAAATAAAGTTGGCGAGCTTATTCTCTGCAGTTCGATCGGCAATGCATTCCACAATCGAACAGCATATACAAAAAATGATCTCTCTGCAATTGTATGTGTGAAGCGAGGTATGATCATTCTCAAACCTCTTTGTGACTGAGCAAACTGAAGTAGTTCCTCTAAATACCCCGGGCATCTCTTATATATAATGTTGTGAAGCAAAACAGTACTCTTACATTTTAAATAATTTTCCAGGCTAAGACCTAATAATGTAGTTTGGATGCTAGAAACACTAACAAATCTTGGTATATTAAAAATAAAGCGCAAGCAATCGTTGAATGCTACGTTCAGTTTGCGTTTACAATTAAAGTCTAAAACTGGATACACAGAAGAATTGAAAGTGAAAAACGGTAGAATTAAACTTTTGACGAGATGTTTTTTTAAATTTGAATCCAAGACATCAGATGAGGATCTCAAACACCTTAGAGCAAAATAGATTTTTCGAATCGCTTCTGAAATTGCATCGCAGCATGTTAATCGAGTGTTTAATTGGAAACCTAAATACTTCACTTTATTTACATACTCTATATTTTGCCCATTAAGTACAATATTTGGAATATCTAAGTTATTGCACTGATTTCGAGAACATAGCATGCTTACAGTTTTTGAAGGGTTAAGGTGAAGTTTATTTGCAACTGCCCACTCCTGAATATTGTGTAAGTCTTCATTTACCTGATAAACACACCTTTGCAACTTAAATTGTCCACAACAATTATAAATTATGACATCATCTGCATGCATATGCACGGAAGAATGCTGAACAATACCAGGCAAGTCATTGACAAACAACGTGAATAACAGTGGGCCAAGAACAGAACCCTGTGGAACTCCACTGTTGATGATAAAGGGATTTGATAACCCAGTATCAGTTTTTATTATCTGAGTTCGATTTTTTAAGTAACTTTGCAGAAACTTAATGGCAGTCCTAGAGAATTTGAATTTAGTAATCAGCTTAAGGATTAATAAAGAGTGATCTATATTATCAAATGCCTTAGAAAAATCCAATAATACCATTAAACCCAATTGCCCACGATCAAGAGCATTGCGTAGATCAGTTGTAACTTTCAAAACAGCGGACTCGTAACTGTGCTTACTTCGAAAGCCAGACTGCCACTTTGTTAACATGTCATTGCTTTGAACAAAAGACATAATTTGGTTGGCTAACAGTTTTTCGAGAACTTTGCTAAAGAACGGAAGAAGACTTATTGGTCTAAAGTCAGAAGGTACAGTTGGATTACTCTTTTTCGGAATAGGTACGACTATTGCACTTTTCCATTGCTCTGGAAAACAGCTGCTATAAATACAATGATTGATGATATGCAACAGGGGCCTCAATATGATTGGAATGATCAATTTAATAAATTTAGGAGAGATGTTATCTCCACCAGCTGCATTGGATTGAATTGACTTGATGGCATTAATTAATTCACGAGATTCAACACAGTTAAATGAAAAAATTTCATCAACTTCATGGAAATTTAAATGTAGAGTTGAGCTTGACATTGGTTGAGCAAGAAAGGTTTGCATTTCCTGTGGATCTAAAGCACATGTAGAAGAATATACAGAAAAAACATCAAAATTCCTACTGAACCTCAATAGGAAAACCCTAAAAACTTGCACTGGACTACTAACCGGTCACTGTTCTTTAAACAAACATCTTCACCAAATGAGGCTGGTAGCGGATCCCATCTGTAGACTATGCCTCGAAAATGAACAAACATCTCTGCACATTATTACAGAATGTCCAGCACTTTTCCGCCTTAGAAAGCAAATACTTGACTATGAGATCATCCCCTTAGATAAACTCAAACTCATTCACCCACAGAAGATTACTAACTTCTGGTTCAATTCAGGAGCAGGAGAACTGCTCTGAAACCTCAAATGGGCTGGCACAATAGGTTTCATTCAGACACCGCAGTGCCCGGAGCTGAGCAAGCTCTTCCATGTCAATCTAAATCTAAATCTAATCTAAATCTATATCTAATTCCTTAAAGTTAGATGAAAAACTGAATAGGGAAGAGAAAGAGTCAGTAGAAAAGCTATGCTCCAAATTTAATGACGTTTTCTTACTGAAGGGTGATAACTTAAGCTTCACACATGTCTTAGCACACAGTATACCCACTAAATCTGACCAAGGACCGATTAACACTAAGCAATATCGAACTCCGAAGATTCATAAGAAAGAAATTGAAAGACAAGTACAAGAGATGCTTGATCAAAACATAATTTCGGAAAGTAAATCTCCATGGAATTCACCATTGCTTATTGTACCTAAGAAATCCATTGAAGGTCAGAAAAGGTGGAGGGTCGTTGTGGATTTCAGAAAACTAAACGAAATAACGATAAAAGGTGCTTTTCCCTTACCAAGAATCGAAGAAATTCTTGACCACCCAATTGGTCAAGAATTTCTTCGCCAATTTTTTACCACATTGGATTTGGCAAGTGGCTACCACCAGGTAATGATCGATCCGGCTGACAAGGCAAAAACCGCGTTTAGCACTAGCAAAGGCATTACGAATTCAATAGAATGCCGTTTGGGCTAACCGGTGCCCCAGCAACATTCCAAAGGATCATGAATCACATCTTGACTGGTTTGCACGGCATTGATTGTTTTGTTTATTTGGATGATATTGTCGTGTATGGCAAAAATCTTGAACAACACAACGAAAAGCTTGCAAAGGTTTTGGATAAGTTAAGCCAACACAACCTGAAGTTAGATATTGAAAAATGTAATTTTCTTCGCCGTGAAGTAACGTATTTAAGGCACGTGTGCTCTAAAAACGGATCTTCTCCAGACCCATCAAAAACTCAATGTGTCTCCAATTTTCCCACCCCAAAGACAGTAAAGCAAGTACGTTGGGGCTTGTGAACTACTATAGAAAGTTCATATCTCACTTCTCTCAAATATCCGCTCCAATCACGAAGCTATTGAGAAAAGGGGAGGTGTTCGAATGGTCCCCAGATTGCGAAAAATCGTTTAGGTTTCTTAAAAAAGCAATTTCTTCACCACCTATTCTGATATATCCAGATTTTTCGAAGCCGTTTGTCTTGACAACCGATGCGAGTAACGAAGCTTTGGGAGCCGTTTTGTCTCAGGGCAAAGTTAGTGAAGATAAACCTAAAGCGTTTGCTAGTCGATCTTTAAATAAGGCCGAATAAATTACTCAACCATAGAAAAAGAATTGCTTGCCATAGTTTGGGCCTGTAAACATTTGCGAACATACCTCCTTGGTCGAAATTTTACTATCTATACGGATCATCGCCCTCTGATTGGTGTTTTTAACGTTAAGGACCCAACAACAAGACTAGTTAGGTTCCATCATAAGCTATCGGAATATGATTATAAGATAATGTATAAGGCAGGCAAAACAAACTGTAATGCGGACGCACTCATCCGAATTCAGACGGATCCCGAAGAAATTAAGGTGGTCCAAACAAGGAGTAAAGTGAAATTGAACATAGAGAGCACAAAGGTACCTATAGACAAAAAGAAGAACGACCATACCGTGTCAGAACAAATTCCAGAAGGTGAAATAATAACTGATTTGTCCAAAACATGGAAAATCTCCACCTATAGGCATGTGAAGTCATGGTCAAATATATTCAGCGTGTAAGGCATCGAGTTCACCAAAAAAGCCGTCCGACTATGAATAAGGGATCACACAACATTAACGATGTGAAACATCGTTTCGTTGTAATGCCACGTTATGAAGACGATATTTGGAAGCTTTTCTTGGAAAACGGAAGAAGGATTCCAGAACACACAACTTATCGTCTTGCCTTACAGATGTTGGAAGTGTATGAGTACATCCACGGCCGAACGTATGTCCATGCCGATTTGAAAGGAGCCAACATCTTATTAGGTTATGGAAAAGGTGGTGCTTCTCAAGCATATTTGGTAGACTTTTGTTTAGCTAGTCACTACACCCAAAAGGATTTCAAGCCAGATCAAAAGAAAATGCACAATGGTACAATTGAATACACATCTAGAGATGCACATCTCTGTGTAGAAACAATGCGTGGAGACTTTGAGATCCTTGGGTATAATCTAATCGAGTGGTCAGGCGTGATGCTGCCTTGGGTTTAAGAAAACCTCCTTAAAGTTCCCATTAAAGTCCAGAAGTCTAAGGAAACTTTTATGAGAGATGTAAGTACTGGGTTGAAAAAACTATACCCCAGAGGAGTGCCAAATCCAATAATGGAATTCATGAAATACGTCGCTGCTCTTACATATGAATAAATCATATCGTCCTATATCTATTCTTCCTTTCATCTCGAAGGTTTTTGAAAAACTTATGAGCAAACAAATACATTCTTTTCTCAATGAGTTTAACCTTCTATCACCAAGGCAATCCGGTTTTAGACCTAAGCACAGTTGCACTACGGCGCTCTTGAACTTGGTAGATGACATTCGAATGGAATTGAATCAAGATAATGTCACATCACTCGTCCTACTCGATTTCTCAAAAGCATTCGATACAGTTCCTCATGATATTCTCATTCTAAAACTGGAAAACTACTTTGCTTTCGACCCCACAGCTTTGAAGCTTATGGAAAGTTACTTAATAAGTCGCTCACAAACCGTCTACTGCAACCGAAAAATGTCAAATCTCCTTGGTACAAATGCTGGTGTCCCGCAAGGATCCATCTTGGGTCCACTATTGTTCACCCTGTTCAATAACGACATTCCATCAATTTTAAAATGCTGTAAGGTCCAAATGTACGCAGATGATGTGCAGATACACTACAGCTATCCGATAGGTCTTGTTGAAGATGCCACCGAACGAATTAATGAGGACCTTTGCTTGGTAGCCTCTTGGTCGATGAGGAATAAGCTTATGTTGAACTCCAATAAAACTCAAGCCATATTAATTAGTCGTTCAAGCATTGACACTCAAAGCTTACCGAAATTGTGCTTAGAAGGATTAGTATTACCCTACGTTAGTAGTGTTAAAAATCTGGGAGTTATATTCAACCAAAATCTCAACTGGGAAAATCACATTGCTATAACAGTTTCCAAGATATACGGTTCCCTCCGTGCTTTGTATCAAATTGGAAACTGCCTTCCGTTTAGAATTAAAGCAATGCTGATTAAAACACTCCTGTTTCCAATTATTTTTTATGCCTATCCCGTTTTTTGTGACCTAGATAGCTACTCTTTCCGAAAGTTGAAAGTGGCTATTAACAGCACAGTAAGGTTTGCTTATAACATTGGCCGAAGAGAACACATTTCTGGTCATGTTAAGGCTTTCCTTGGAATGGAATTACAGAAGTATCTCGAATTTAAAACATTAACTTTTCTATTCACTCTAAAGGAAAACAAAGTGCCCGAATATCTTTTCCAAAGATTACAATATCCATCTTCCTCTGAAAGAAGTAGAAGTTTTGTCACACCCATCTCGAACTACACTATTACTCAAAAACAATTCTTTGTTTACGCTATAAGACTTTGGAATTCCCTTCCGCTCTATGTCAGGAGGTCTTCAAATATCAAGGATTTTCAGGAAAAACTTAAACAACATTACTGCACATAAGCGTCGAAAGCAAAAGAGAAGTAAGGAAGGAAAAGCGAATGAATAATTAAATATAAATATATACAATTGTAATATGTTTCAATTAGATAAATAAATACATAACAACATGATAGATATATAAATAAGAAAAATAAGAAAGGTTTGAGTAAATCATAATTTAAAGTTTTTATTTAATGTAATTATTACCTTGATCTATTGTTTCACAACTAAAAGATAATATTGTATCTAAGTGTAAACAAAATTTATATAACAATAAATACAAATACAAATACAATGAGACACCAGACTATGAAAAATGCCGAAATATATTTCAATCGGGACTTAAAGTCCTTAACGTTAACAATTCAGGAGACTTAGAATTCAAACTGAAATCATCACAAGACTCTAAAAACAGGAAAGAAAGTAATAACCAACTCAATGACAAAATAGTCACTGCTCTAAACAAAAGGTTTGTCACGTTAACGGATCCTGCTGATATTTTAACAGTTCTCCGTGATTTCCATGACTCCCCACTTGTTGGACATCAGGGAACATCAAAGACGTTTGCAACGTTTTAGCAACGAAACATTAAAAGCCGAAAATGAGACTGCATCAAAAAATAAAAAAAACCACAAAACAAAACCATCGCTGGGCTCAAGCAACAAACAGCAACGAAAAGTGAAAAGTTGTCTAAATATGTAAATGACCGGAAGTCAAATTTCTTCACTTTTAAGTCAGTCTGTAAAAACAAACAGAGAAAGAATGAAGTACACAGAAATGAAGTTAGCCTAGGTCAAACCTATCTCTGGTTACATTTTTGTTTGTTTTTGAATGAGTGCTTTAAGCTTAAGAAATGGACTGTCTTTGCGGTGTACAAATTACGTTCATATTTTTGTATTCTTTTTGCAAAATTGATTGAGTTAGGCAGTAAAAATAAAGACGGAAAGATATTGTACGCATACAAAAACACTCGTAAGCATGACGTGTTTGTGGAATTGCCGATGTCTTTGGCCAAATCCGGAAAGATTTTGGTACTTGTCGACACAGGAGCAGACTCGAGTTTGCTAAAACGAAGTTCTTTAAACAATGCGTGCAATATCAACATCCGCGAAACTTAGCAATTGGGTGACGTTTTTGGTGGTATAGGCTCAACAAAAGGTACAATCAAAACTTCCTTATCATTCCCCAACAATAAGTTATGTACAAAGTGGAACGTTGTCGATGGTTTAGATGATATACCTGCTGACGGTATCTTAGGCCGTGATATCCTATGGAAGCAAACAATCATCGACGCTGTTTCAAAAAGAATAACATTATTTAATGGGAAAAAGGAAGTTATAATCGAATTACCTCTAAGGTGTTTAACTTCTAAGATATCTTCAATACAGGAAACACAAGAGAAGTTCAAAATAGGAGCTCGGACACAAACATCTGTTAAGCTTTATATTCCCAACTCAAAATCAAATGAATTGCTAATACATTCACAACAGATTGATTGCGGAATCTACTTGGGAAATGCAATAGTAAAAGCAAACAATAGCTACGTCTATGTTCCTATCATGAATTGTACCACACACTGTTTGGACGGAAATTTTGTTCCAAAGCATTCGAATTTCAAAAACTTTAAATTATTAACCAGAGTGCGGAAAACAGAATGTTGGCTAATTTTCCAAGACAACAGTTTAGTGAACGGGTCAGTACTCTGATTAGTTTCTTAAAGTTAGATGAAAAACTGAATAGGGAAGAGAAAGAGTCAGTAGAAAAGCTATGCTCCAAATTTAATGACGTTTTCTTACTGAAGGGTGATAACTTAAGCTTCACACATGTCTTAGCACACAGTATACCCACTAAATCTGACCAAGGACCGATTAACACTAAGCAATATCGAACTCCGAAGATTCATAAGAAAGAAATTGAAAGACAAGTACAAGAGATGCTTGATCAAAACATAATTTCGGATAGTAAATCTCCATGGAATTCACCATTGCTTATTGTACCTAAGAAATCCATTGAAGGTCAGAAAAGGTGGAGGGTCGTTGTGGATTTCAGAAAACTAAACGAAATAACGATAAAAGGTGCTTTTCCCTTACCAAGAATCGAAGAAATTCATGACCACCCAATTGGTCAAGAATTTCTTCGTCAATTTTTTACCACATTGGATTTGGCAAGTGGCTACCACCAGGTAATGATCGATCCGGCTGACAAGGCAAAAACCGCGTTTAGCACTAGCAAAGGCATTACGAATTCAATAGAATGCCGTTTGGGCTAACCGGTGCCCCAGCAACATTCCAAAGGATCATGAATCACATCTTGACTGGTTTGCACGGCATTGATTGTTTTGTTTATTTGGATGATATTGTCGTGTATGGCAAAAATCTTGAACAACACAACGAAAAGCTTGCAAAGGTTTTGGATAAGTTAAGCCAACACAACCTGAAGTTAGATATTGAAAAATGTAATTTTCTTCGCCGTGAAGTAACGTATTTAAGGCACGTGTGCTCTAAAAACGGATCTTCTCCAGACCCATCAAAAACTCAATGTGTCTCCAATTTTCCCACCCCAAAGACAGTAAAGCAAGTACGTTGGGGCTTGTGAACTACTATAGAAAGTTCATATCTCACTTCTCTCAAATATCCGCTCCAATCACGAAGCTATTGAGAAAAGGGGAGGTGTTCGAATGGTCCCCAGATTGCGAAAAATCGTTTAGGTTTCTTAAAAAAGCAATTTCTTCACCACCTATTCTGATATATCCAGATTTTTCGAAGCCGTTTGTCTTGACAACCGATGCGAGTAACGAAGCTTTGGGAGCCGTTTTGTCTCAGGGCAAAGTTAGTGAAGATAAACCTAAAGCGTTTGCTAGTCGATCTTTAAATAAGGCCGAATAAATTACTCAACCATAGAAAAAGAATTGCTTGCCATAGTTTGGGCCTGTAAACATTTGCGAACATACCTCCTTGGTCGAAATTTTACTATCTATACGGATCATCGCCCTCTGATTGGTGTTTTTAACGTTAAGGACCCAACAACAAGACTAGTTAGGTTCCATCATAAGCTATCGGAATATGATTATAAGATAATGTATAAGGCAGGCAAAACAAACTGTAATGCGGACGCACTCATCCGAATTCAGACGGATCCCGAAGAAATTAAGGTGGTCCAAACAAGGAGTAAAGTGAAATTGAACATAGAGAGCACAAAGGTACCTATAGACAAAAAGAAGAACGACCATACCGTGTCAGAACAAATTCCAGAAGGTGAAATAATAACTGATTTGTCCAAAACATGGAAAATCTCCACCTATAGGCATGTGAAGTCATGGTCAAATATATTCAGCGTGTAAGGCATCGAGTTCACCAAAAAAGCCGTCCGACTATGAATAAGGGATCACACAACATTAACGATGTGAAACATCGTTTCGTTGTAATGCCACGTTATGGAGACGATATTTGGAAGCTTTTCTTGGAAAACGGAAGAAGGATTCCAGAACACACAACTTATCGTCTTGCCTTACAGATGTTGGAAGTGTATGAGTACATCCACGGCCGAACGTATGTCCATGCCGATTTGAAAGGAGCCAACATCTTATTAGGTTATGGAAAAGGTGGTGCTTCTCAAGCATATTTGGTAGACTTTTGTTTAGCTAGTCACTACACCCAAAAGGATTTCAAGCCAGATCAAAAGAAAATGCACAATGGTACAATTGAATACACATCTAGAGATGCACATCTCTGTGTAGAAACAATGCGTGGAGACTTTGAGATCCTTGGGTATAATCTAATCGAGTGGTCAGGCGTGATGCTGCCTTGGGTTTAAGAAAACCTCCTTAAAGTTCCCATTAAAGTCCAGAAGTCTAAGGAAACTTTTATGAGAGATGTAAGTACTGGGTTGAAAAAACTATACCCCAGAGGAGTGCCAAATCCAATAATGGAATTCATGAAATACGTCGCTGCTCTTACATATGAATAAATCATATCGTCCTATATCTATTCTTCCTTTCATCTCGAAGGTTTTTGAAAAACTTATGAGCAAACAAATACATTCTTTTCTCAATGAGTTTAACCTTCTATCACCAAGGCAATCCGGTTTTAGACCTAAGCACAGTTGCACTACGGCGCTCTTGAACTTGGTAGATGACATTCGAATGGAATTGAATCAAGATAATGTCACATCACTCGTCCTACTCGATTTCTCAAAAGCATTCGATACAGTTCCTCATGATATTCTCATTCTAAAACTGGAAAACTACTTTGCTTTCGACCCCACAGCTTTGAAGCTTATGGAAAGTTACTTAATAAGTCGCTCACAAACCGTCTACTGCAACCGAAAAATGTCAAATCTCCTTGGTACAAATGCTGGTGTCCCGCAAGGATCCATCTTGGGTCCACTATTGTTCACCCTGTTCAATAACGACATTCCATCAATTTTAAAATGCTGTAAGGTCCAAATGTACGCAGATGATGTGCAGATACACTACAGCTATCCGATAGGTCTTGTTGAAGATGCCACCGAACGAATTAATGAGGACCTTTGCTTGGTAGCCTCTTGGTCGATGAGGAATAAGCTTATGTTGAACTCCAATAAAACTCAAGCCATATTAATTAGTCGTTCAAGCATTGACACTCAAAGCTTACCGAAATTGTGCTTAGAAGGATTAGTATTACCCTACGTTAGTAGTGTTAAAAATCTGGGAGTTATATTCAACCAAAATCTCAACTGGGAAAATCACATTGCTATAACAGTTTCCAAGATATACGGTTCCCTCCGTGCTTTGTATCAAATTGGAAACTGCCTTCCGTTTAGAATTAAAGCAATGCTGATTAAAACACTCCTGTTTCCAATTATTTTTTATGCCTATCCCGTTTTTTGTGACCTAGATAGCTACTCTTTCCGAAAGTTGAAAGTGGCTATTAACAGCACAGTAAGGTTTGCTTATAACATTGGCCGAAGAGAACACATTTCTGGTCATGTTAAGGCTTTCCTTGGAATGGAATTACAGAAGTATCTCGAATTTAAAACATTAACTTTTCTATTCACTCTAAAGGAAAACAAAGTGCCCGAATATCTTTTCCAAAGATTACAATATCCATCTTCCTCTGAAAGAAGTAGAAGTTTTGTCACACCCATCTCGAACTACACTATTACTCAAAAACAATTCTTTGTTTACGCTATAAGACTTTGGAATTCCCTTCCGCTCTATGTCAGGAGGTCTTCAAATATCAAGGATTTTCAGGAAAAACTTAAACAACATTACTGCACATAAGCGTCGAAAGCAAAAGAGAAGTAAGGAAGGAAAAGCGAATGAATAATTAAATATAAATATATACAATTGTAATATGTTTCAATTAGATAAATAAATACATAACAACATGATAGATATATAAATAAGAAAAATAAGAAAGGTTTGAGTAAATCATAATTTAAAGTTTTTATTTAATGTAATTATTACCTTGATCTATTGTTTCACAACTAAAAGATAATATTGTATCTAAGTGTAAACAAAATTTATATAACAATAAATACAAATACAAATACAATGAGACACCAGACTATGAAAAATGCCGAAATATATTTCAATCGGGACTTAAAGTCCTTAACGTTAACAATTCAGGAGACTTAGAATTCAAACTGAAATCATCACAAGACTCTAAAAACAGGAAAGAAAGTAATAACCAACTCAATGACAAAATAGTCACTGCTCTAAACAAAAGGTTTGTCACGTTAACGGATCCTGCTGATATTTTAACAGTTCTCCGTGATTTCCATGACTCCCCACTTGTTGGACATCAGGGAACATCAAAGACGTTTGCAACGTTTTAGCAACGAAACATTAAAAGCCGAAAATGAGACTGCATCAAAAAATAAAAAAAACCACAAAACAAAACCATCGCTGGGCTCAAGCAACAAACAGCAACGAAAAGTGAAAAGTTGTCTAAATATGTAAATGACCGGAAGTCAAATTTCTTCACTTTTAAGTCAGTCTGTAAAAACAAACAGAGAAAGAATGAAGTACACAGAAATGAAGTTAGCCTAGGTCAAACCTATCTCTGGTTACATTTTTGTTTGTTTTTGAATGAGTGCTTTAAGCTTAAGAAATGGACTGTCTTTGCGGTGTACAAATTACGTTCATATTTTTGTATTCTTTTTGCAAAATTGATTGAGTTAGGCAGTAAAAATAAAGACGGAAAGATATTGTACGCATACAAAAACACTCGTAAGCATGACGTGTTTGTGGAATTGCCGATGTCTTTGGCCAAATCCGGAAAGATTTTGGTACTTGTCGACACAGGAGCAGACTCGAGTTTGCTAAAACGAAGTTCTTTAAACAATGCGTGCAATATCAACATCCGCGAAACTTAGCAATTGGGTGACGTTTTTGGTGGTATAGGCTCAACAAAAGGTACAATCAAAACTTCCTTATCATTCCCCAACAATAAGTTATGTACAAAGTGGAACGTTGTCGATGGTTTAGATGATATACCTGCTGACGGTATCTTAGGCCGTGATATCCTATGGAAGCAAACAATCATCGACGCTGTTTCAAAAAGAATAACATTATTTAATGGGAAAAAGGAAGTTATAATCGAATTACCTCTAAGGTGTTTAACTTCTAAGATATCTTCAATACAGGAAACACAAGAGAAGTTCAAAATAGGAGCTCGGACACAAACATCTGTTAAGCTTTATATTCCCAACTCAAAATCAAATGAATTGCTAATACATTCACAACAGATTGATTGCGGAATCTACTTGGGAAATGCAATAGTAAAAGCAAACAATAGCTACGTCTATGTTCCTATCATGAATTGTACCACACACTGTTTGGACGGAAATTTTGTTCCAAAGCATTCGAATTTCAAAAACTTTAAATTATTAACCAGAGTGCGGAAAACAGAATGTTGGCTAATTTTCCAAGACAACAGTTTAGTGAACGGGTCAGTACTCTGATTAGTTTCTTAAAGTTAGATGAAAAACTGAATAGGGAAGAGAAAGAGTCAGTAGAAAAGCTATGCTCCAAATTTAATGACGTTTTCTTACTGAAGGGTGATAACTTAAGCTTCACACATGTCTTAGCACACAGTATACCCACTAAATCTGACCAAGGACCGATTAACACTAAGCAATATCGAACTCCGAAGATTCATAAGAAAGAAATTGAAAGACAAGTACAAGAGATGCTTGATCAAAACATAATTTCGGATAGTAAATCTCCATGGAATTCACCATTGCTTATTGTACCTAAGAAATCCATTGAAGGTCAGAAAAGGTGGAGGGTCGTTGTGGATTTCAGAAAACTAAACGAAATAACGATAAAAGGTGCTTTTCCCTTACCAAGAATCGAAGAAATTCATGACCACCCAATTGGTCAAGAATTTCTTCGTCAATTTTTTACCACATTGGATTTGGCAAGTGGCTACCACCAGGTAATGATCGATCCGGCTGACAAGGCAAAAACCGCGTTTAGCACTAGCAAAGGCATTACGAATTCAATAGAATGCCGTTTGGGCTAACCGGTGCCCCAGCAACATTCCAAAGGATCATGAATCACATCTTGACTGGTTTGCACGGCATTGATTGTTTTGTTTATTTGGATGATATTGTCGTGTATGGCAAAAATCTTGAACAACACAACGAAAAGCTTGCAAAGGTTTTGGATAAGTTAAGCCAACACAACCTGAAGTTAGATATTGAAAAATGTAATTTTCTTCGCCGTGAAGTAACGTATTTAAGGCACGTGTGCTCTAAAAACGGATCTTCTCCAGACCCATCAAAAACTCAATGTGTCTCCAATTTTCCCACCCCAAAGACAGTAAAGCAAGTACAATCATTTTTGGGGCTTGTGAACTACTATAGAAAGTTCATATCTCACTTCTCTCAAATATCCGCTCCAATCACGAAGCTATTGAGAAAAGGGGAGGTGTTCGAATGGTCCCCAGATTGCGAAAAATCGTTTAGGTTTCTTAAAAAAGCAATTTCTTCACCACCTAGGTATTCTGATATATCCAGATTTTTCGAAGCCGTTTATCTTGACCACCGATGCGAGTAACGAAGCTTTGGGAGCCGTTTTGTCTCAGGGCAAAGTTGGTGAAGATAAACCTATAGCTTTTGCTAGTCGATCTTTAAATAAGGCCGAAAAAATTACTCAACCATAGAAAAAGAATTGCTTGCCATAGTTTGGACCTGTAAACATTTCCGAACATACCTCCTTGGTCGAAATTTTACTATCTATACGGATCATCGCCCTCTGATTGGTGTTTTTAACGTTAAGGACCCAACAACAAGACTAGTTAGGTTCCATCATAAGCTGTCGGAATATGATTATAAGATAATGTATAAGGCAGGCAAAACAAACTGTAATGCGGACGCACTCATCCGAATTCAGACGGATCCCGAAGAAATTAAGGTGGTCCAAACAAGGAGTAAAGTGAAATTGAACATAGAGAGCACAAAGGTACCTATAGACAAAAAGAAGAACGACCATACCGTGTCAGAACAAATTCCAGAAGGTGAAATAATAACTGATTTGTCCAAAACATGGAAAATCTCCACCTATAGGCATGTGAAGTCATGGTCAAATATATTCAGCGTGTGAGGCATCGAGTTCACCAAAAAAGCCGTCCGACTATGAATAAGGGATCACACAACATTAACGATGTGAAACATCGTTTCGTTGTAATGCCACGTTATGGAGACGATATTTGGAAGCTTTTCTTGGAAAACGGAAGAAGGATTCCAGAACACACAACTTATCGTCTTGCCTTACAGATGTTGGAAGTGTATGAGTACATCCACGGCCGAACGTATGTCCATGCCGATTTGAAAGGAGCCAACATCTTATTAGGTTATGGAAAAGGTGGTGCTTTTCAAGCATATTTGGTAGACTTTTGTTTAGCTAGTCACTACACCCAAAAGGATTTCAAGCCAGATCAAAAGAAAATGCACAATGGTACAATTGAATACACATCTAGAGATGCACATCTCTGTGCAGAAACAATGCGCGGAGACTTTGAGATCCTTGGGTATAATCTAATCGAGTGGTCAGGCGTGATGCTGCCTTGGGTTTAAGAAAACCTCCTTAAAGTTCCCATTAAAGTCCAGAAGTCTAAGGAAACTTTTATGAGAGATGTAAGTACTGGGTTGAAAAAACTATACCCCAGAGGAGTGCCAAATCCAATAATGGAATTCATGAAATACGTCGCTGCTCTGGAATACAATGAGACACCAGACTATGAAAAATGCCGAAATATATTTCAATCGGGACTTAAAGTCCTTAACGTTAACAATTCAGGAGACTTAGAATTCAAACTGAAATCATCACAAGACTCTAAAAACAGGAAAGAAAGTAATAACCAACTCAATAACAAAATAGTCACTGCTCCAAACAAAAGGTTTGTCACGTTAACGGATCCTGCTGATATTTTAACAGTTCTCCGTGATTTCCATGATTCCCCACTTGGTGGACATCAGGGAACATCAAAGACGTTTGCACGCATTAGCTGTCAGTTTCGATGGAAGAACATGCACAAAGACATCGCAAGCTATATAAGGAACTGTGAAAAATGCCAAAAGAATAAATCTGGAAATCTAACAAAAATGCCAATGGAATTAACGGATACTAAATGCTCCCCTTTCGAAAAACTATATATGGACATGGTAGGGCCCCTTCCACTAACGCATTCGGGAAACAGGTATATTTTAACGTTCCAAGACGACTTGACTAAGTACATGGCTTGTATAGCAATTCCGGATGCTGAGGCAGCCACTGTTGCTAGAGCCTTTTATGAGGAAATCATAACACGTTTTCTCATACCGAAAAAGCTCATAACGGACAATGGATCTAATTTTACTTCAAAACTGTTTTCTGAAACATGTTAACTTTTGAGATTTAAGAAAATCCATATTACCGCCTACCATCCACAGGCCAATGGTTCACTAGAGCGAAGTCACAGACCCTTAGCGGAATATCTTAGGAGTTTTGTTGACAATGACAGCCAAAATTGGGACCAATGGCTTAGGCAGGCTGTGCATGTCCATAATAATACTCAGCATACATCCACGAAACTGACACCACTTCACAGTTTGTTTGGCCTCGATTTTGTTATGCCTACCAATCTAAAAGGTAAAACTACTCCATTATATAATATCAAGGACTATCCGCAACAGCTAA
This sequence comes from Melanostoma mellinum, assembly GCA_914767635.1. NCBI lineage: Eukaryota > Metazoa > Arthropoda > Insecta > Diptera > Syrphidae > Melanostoma > Melanostoma mellinum. The sequence continues at coordinate 67,429,599 of OU612060.1, read as the reverse complement.
GGTTTCAACTCCAAAGGTCACATGAGATAGCTAGAAACAATCTAGTAAAAGCCAAAATAGCATCGAAAAGGCAGTATGACCGAAAGGTTAACCCCACGTCCTTCACAACAGGGCAAAAGGTTTTGTTTAGAAATCCTGTTAGAAAAAACAAGTTTATACAAATTTGGTTAGGACCCTATGAGATAGTTTCAGTTGGAGGTGACGTCAACACAACCATTAAAATGGATAGAAAAACAAAGCGGGTTCACAGTAACCAGCTAAAAGCATTCCATCATTTATGATCTAATTTTAATGGGAATTTATTACCATCAATCCGTACAATATCACTAATTCTCTTGTCTTTCCAGAATTCGAAAAAAGGGTTAACTAACAGAAGCCCAAAGAACCGAAAAAAAAATCTTAAATCTAATTTAAACTGTTAAAATTATAAAAAAAAAGTGTTTCCTTATTTGCAACAACTTTTTAATAATTGTACATATTAAAATTAAAATAAAATGTTTAATCTTTCTATAAATTTAGTAGTTATTGTGTTATTAGTTATAAGCATTTACCCCGGGCAGACGAATAGTGAACAGCCATTCAACGTCCAACAACTGAAGCTGACCTCACCAGTGGTGTTCGAAGCGGTGGAAAATGCTGTATTTTATAGTGATACGTGGACAATATTCACGAATTTCACACCACTGGACTCCAGAATGGTTATTCAGATGGTGAAAAAGTGCGGAAAAAACTGGAAACCCTGTGCAGAAGCATTCCGGATGACGATTTCAAACGTTATTGCCATTTGATCGCTCAAGAGACCGAGGCAAACATCGACAACTTACGGCGAACTGCCTTTCGTATGAAACAACTTACGCATGCTAAACGTCAAAAACGCGCACTTGAGTTTATAGGAGGTTTTTCAAAATGGGCCTTCGGTACTATGGATATCAAAGATGCTAGGAGCGCTTACCACCAGTTGGAAGTTCTCCACAAACAGGATGCGAGCTCGTTCGAATTAATGCACCGACAGTTAAGTGTCATGAAATCAAATTTTGACACGTTATCGAAACCCATTTCACAGCTGACAGACGAAATCGAAAATATGGCTGTGAGCATGGGTAACCTTAGTGCCACTTTCCGAACGTACAGTCAAGTCACGAACAAGGAAATCGCGATGCTGAAAGCGACAAGTGAAGCGACTGCAATGACTTCAGTCATAACCACAAAAGTTTTAGAAGTCCAAAACCGACCATCCTTGGAACTTTCAATTTTGGATGACCTGTACCAAAATAAGATACATGGTATTAGACGAAGGAAATATCACTGGTCTATTGCGGAACATAACGAGTAAAGGAAGATTTTTGTTGGACAACCTCCTCATAGGGACTGCAATCCCGGGATCCCGGGATCTCGAATCCCAGGATCCCGAGTCTTTTTTCGGTCCCGAAAATCCCGGGATTGGAATCGTAAAATCCCGGGATTTTCGGGATTGATTTGTTGATTATTTTGGCTTATTATTTTTATCTACTTGAAACTTTTCCGTTAAAAAATTTTTAAATTGGATTCCACTTGGTTTTGAATTAATAATAATAATTAATAACAATTTTTTTCACTGTCAATACATTCTTTGGGTGTATTCTAAAACAAAGTTAAAAAGTTTGTCGTTCCTGTGTGTATAGCTCTTTATATCGTAATAATATTCTCAGGTAAATAATAATAAGAGAAGTACTAATAATGATGGCAATACATTATGAATAGAACACATGAAGACATTATTCAAATATTCAAAATGAAAATAATATTTAAAGGAAAAGAGAAACACACAATCAGTATAGGCTGAAGTATTCAAAATGAAAAGACTAATTAAAAAATAAGTGAAAGTTTGCAATTCTTTCAAATATCGACTCAACATTCACTTTTCTGTGGAGATCTAGGGTTGAAGTGTAACAAGGGAGATTTAGCATTTTTTTCAAAGCTTTATTTTGTGATAATTGTAATTTATTTTATTGCAATAAGCTACTTTAGCCCTAATTGGACATCCATATTGCATAAAAATAGCTTTGTGAATAAATATTTTGTTTTCATTTGTGAGAGCAGATTTTCGATTTATAAAAGGCTAAAGCATCCTAATTGCAAGAACATATTTTGAGTATCTACTAGACATTTATCATTGGCTTAAAAATGGTTGAAAACAAGATTGTGCTTTAAGAACTTTCAAACTAGTTTGTATGTTTCGTCGTATGTTTTTCGAGACCCATTCTTTTCATTGTTTTTGATCTATTTGACTATTCTAAGAAGGAAAAAAATAGTAAACTAGTTTTTGGGGTATCCTTTATCGTTTTCTAAACTCCTTTGTACATTGTTTTTTCTTTTGTATTTTTGAGTGCTAATATCGCTGTGTTCAAGGATGGTCTAAATTTAAACTTAATTTCAAAACAAAAAACCACTTAGTTTATGTGCATTTCATTCATAATATTTTACGTTTCTTAATTATAAGAAGTCCTCATAAAAAGACGGAGATAAAAAGAAGTTTGAAGCTAGTTAAATAACTACAAAAACCCAATGCAAGCTCTGCACAAAAGAGTTAAAATCATTAGAAAGTAGAAGCAAAAGGTTTTCACAAAAGCAAAAGGTTTGTCATCGAACTACAACAAAAAAAATAGATTTAAATATGAATCAGCCATTTTTTTAACTGTCTAAAATATTGAACAAATCCCGGGACTAGTCCCGGGATCCCGGGATTGACATATCTGAATCCCGAAATCCCGGGATTGAAAAAACCTTCCGGGATTGCAATCCCTACCCCTCATTATAAACCAAGTCGCCAAAACCTCGGTGTACCTTGACGGGGGAAATTTTATGGGAAAAATTATACTACCTTTACCCGAATATGTTCGGTACAAGGTCCAGAAAATATATCCGTTACCAACATCCTTTAATGAGAACTGGGACCTTGTGCTAGACACCAAGCATGAGTACATTGCCGAAGCAGAGAACCATGATCGTTTTGTCATCATGAGCGAAACAGAGTACGCATGTGCAATGGTATTGACAGGAGGTTCCCTCACCACAACGGCTATTTGTCGGCATGAAAGACCCATCCTTACATCGGGTTCTAATGAGTGTCTGGTAGAGATTATACAGCACGCGCCATCATCTAAGAACTCTTGTAAATATGCTTCGATTCCCGCAACGGAGGCGATATTCCTTAAGAAGACGTCCGCCAACGAATGGCTTTTCAAAGTTAAAGAGACGATGTCATTGAACGTGAAGTGCGAAACCCAAAATTAATTCGGGAATATTGCAAATGAAACAGCCATGCGAAGCAATTGCAAAAGGGTTCAAACTGTTTTATGAATTTCATGCTGAAGCATTAGCTGAGTACAAACAGCCCATGGTAGACCACTCAGGACTCAAAGAAGCACTGTTGAGAACATTTAGCGTCTCGAAATCAGCATCTGTAACAGAGTTACTTCCGATAAAAATTGGCAATCACAAAAATTTTGCCAATATATTAAATGAAGGGAAGAAGAGTATCGACGATTTAATTTAATCTTGGGACAGCCTAGAGGCAGAACGTAAAGCAGACAGCCAGGATTGGGAACTGAGTATTCATCGATATTCCATGATGTCCTTCGTTTCATTAGTATCTAGCAGTAGTAGCCGCAGCAGTATTTTTGATCCGCTGTCTACGAAAAGGACCACCAACCATTCCGGCCCAACGAAAATATATAGCAAATTCCGAAGTGATAGAAATGCCAGCTTATCTACCAAAAAGAAGAGCGCCAGTAACACGACCACCACCACCACCAGTACAGACCGACAACAAAAGTTCAACAGTCTACGGAGTCACCTCTGCCCGGGTGTAAGAAAAAAAAGCTAAAATATTCCTTTAAAAAAAAAAAAAAAAAAAAAAAAAACTGTTATTTAATTTATGAGCGTAGAATTAGCTATATCAACTTAAATGTAAATTAACGTAAATACTACCGAAAAAACAAAGCTCCACAAGTTAATAATTTCCTTAAGATCTGACAAGCAACACTAACTAAGAACGCATATAAATAAATCCACTAAACATTTAATGTAAAAAAAAGAACCTAGATCTATAAATATGTAATTATTTTTTATTAATGACTAGTATGTACACATAATGCATACACTTACTACAAAACAAGCAAATATCATGTTCTTAAAAAAAAAAAAAATAAACATGTGAATATGACATTTTATGTAAATCTATAAGCAAATGCATACTTTTGAGTGTTATATTTAATCCAATATATATTGTATAAGATTTCGAATTTATATACATAGCTAAACTAAAAAATACTAAAAAATACTATTTACACATAATCATTAATCTCTAATTTTAGAATAAATTTAACATTTTAATGAATAAAAGAAGACAAACCTATTTCTGGAGACCTGGCTTGAACTATCCAACGGCGCCGGCGGAGGGATTTTATACACCTAAATTTGGTTCCTTCAGCTTTTCTTACTGTGCCAGTAAGCATAACTGTTATTATGCATATTATTGCTTTATCAATATTATGCATACTAACAGTTTCCGGCCACACTTATTGCGACATGGCTTAGTGGGTCAGGCTGAATTCCAGAATGCAAGTTAAGCAATGCATTCTGGAGTTCAATCAAAAGTTCCAGCGAGGTCAACGGAAATATGGTGAGTCGATTGTTAACTACCGAAGCGTGAGGTCGTGTTTTTTTTTAGTACATTACAAGATCAATTCTCTTACAGAGATTATAAAAATATAAACTTGAATGAATTAGCTCAAGATTGTATAACTGTTCCATGGGATGCATGTTGGAATATTCCAAATATTGACCAAAAAGTTGAGCTCTTTGAATCTATGGTTATAAACTTATTTAATACTAATGTGCCTAATAAAACTGCACACATTCTTGATTCGCGCATACCATGGTTCAATGTTAGAATTTTGAGAATGATTAAAAACAGAAACAAAGCGTAATCAACTGGAATATTTTTAAAACTATCCGAAATAGTGTTGTTCGCGAAATTAAAAAAAGCTAAAGCAATGTACTTTTCAATAAAACTAAATGCAGATTTGCCAAATTGTGTCCTATGGAAAAATATTAAAAAATTTGGTATAGTCTCGAAGTCGAAGAAAACTGTTGTGAGCGCGAACCAATGCAACTAAATAAACACTTGTTATCTCATAGCTATGCAGTCAATGAGATTTTAGATTTCTCTACTACTTTTAACGGATCACCAGACGATTTCTTATTAAGTTTAATTTTTGTCTCCGAAGCAGAGGTCTTAAATGCAGTAAGAGACATAAAATCAACAGCAGTAGGAGTGAATGGATTACCAATTAAATTTATAAGGCTTATTTTACCACACATTCTTTGTACGTTAACACATGACCTACTCAATGAAGACCCATGCAATAAAATGGTACACAGATGGCTCAAGAACAACTGAGGGAACTGGAGCAGGAATTTTTGGGCCAAGAGCAATAATTTCAGTACCTATGGGAAGAATGTCAAGCATATTCCAAGCAGAAGTCTATGCAATAGGCAAATGCGCGGAAGTAAACATTGACAGGAAATATAATAACAAACATATTGCAATAATGACGGACAGTCAAGCTGCAATTAAGGCCCTACGATCCTACACAATCTCCTCAAAACTTGTCAGCGAATGCATTGACAAATTGAACAAACTGGGCAGTAATAACAAGGTTACAATCTACTGGGTACCAGGACATGTAGGAATCATAGGCAATGCAGGCAGACGAACTGGCAAAGACAGGAGCCGGTTTACCACTCACTGGACCGGAACCTTTTTGTGGAATAACAGAAAGCCACATGAAGAATGAAATCAAAAAGTTGGAGGAAGACAACAGAGCTAAACACTGGAATGACCTCCCCAAGATGCGCCAAGCCAAACTTCTACTTGGCACTTTCAACAAAAAACGTTACAAAGACGTAATAAAACTGAATAGAAACAATGTAAGAATGCTAGCCGGGTTTTTAACCGGACACTGCAGGCTAAGAAAACATCTAAAAGTACTAGGCATAGAGAGCGACGACCAATATATATTGCAATGAACAGGAAGAATCTCCTGATCACCTCCTAGGTGACTGCGAAGCTCTAATACACCAAAGAAAGAAGTACCTAGGATCCTACTATGTAGAGGAGAGGGAGCTAAAACTCCTAAGCGTAACCCAGATACTAAGTTTCATCAAAGGAACTAGTCTGGATGAAGTACTTTAATTAAGGAATATCACTTAAGAAGTAGGGGGTACAATAGATCTAAACAGGTCGAGGTACAATACAAAACCCCAATTTTCATTCATTCATTCATTCATTACGTTAACACATATCATCAACTCCTGTGTGACAATGTCTACTTTTCCAACTTCATGGAAAAAGACAAAGGTTAAACCTTTGCCAAAAAGGTCACTTTGTAGTGGTCCTGAGGATTTTAGACCAATTAGCATATTACCATTCCTTTGAAAAATTTTGGAAGTTGTTCTTCGTGACACTTTTCAAATTATAAGATACTAAGCTCAATTCAATCAGGTTTTCGAGCAAATCACAGCTGTCAAACTGCAACAGTTAAAATTCTTGATGACATACGAATAGGATTTGACAAAAATTATATTTCCATACTTTGTCTTCTCGGCTTTTCTAAGGCGTTCGACAGTTTGATTTTGAAATCTTGTGTAAAAAATTGACATGCTATTTTGGATTTGATTATACCTCTACCAAACTCATAAAAAGCTATTAAACTGATAGAAAACAAAGTGTTTTTAATTTTTTTTTTTTTTTTGTCAGGAGGAAATCTTCAAAAGACACTTGGCAGTATTCGACACCAAGTACTGTGGGATTCTTACCTCACTAAAAACTCCTCGTAATCACAACCAATGTATGAACGATCGACAACAGATTTTTCTTTCTCAATAATATAATCGCTTTAAGGGAAGCTTAAACTTTTAATGCTTCCCATGACTTTTAGACCATTAGCTCGTGTGGCTTGGTTCTTCTTAATGTCCGAGCATTGCCTCTCGAATTTAATACGGACTCCATTGCAGAGTTGATATGACTATGCAGTCGCTGATTGTGTGACACAGCATGTTTTCTTACAACTTCTGTAACCGTTTCTATTTGAAGGTCACGATTTAAATCGCTATTTCTTATATTCCACGAAGGACTTTGTTATGGAACTTTTGGATGATTTCTGTATTTGTTTTCTTTGTACAGCCCCATAGTTGGATTCCATAGGTCCGAAAAGGTCTAAGTACTTGTTTATAAAGCATTATTTTATTTTCGACAGCTAATCAGAATTTCTACCGAGTAACCAATACATTTTTCTATATTTCAAGTTGAGCTCTTCCCTTTTCTTTTTGATATGCTCTTACCATTTTAGCTTTGCATTCAAATTCATCCCAAAATGTTTGGCCGTATTGGCGTAAGGTACAGCTTGATTGTTGATGAATATTTGTACGTAGCTTATCTTTTTATTTGTAAAGTTTATATGTGCAGATTCAGCTTCATTGAGTTTGATACGCCATTTTTTGGTCAAATCACTTACGGTGTCGACAGTCGACGGCATTTTGCAGTTTCTTAGCAGCCTTGACAACGCACTTACTGGATGCCAAAATTGCGGTATCATCTGCAAAAGTAGCCCTAATGGTGTTGTTATCCACTGGAATATCCATTGTATATAGCAAATACAGGGCAGGTGCTAGGACGCTTCCTTGTGGAACACCGGCTTGTATATTACATAGCTTTGAATATTCTTGATCATACCGTACTCTGAAGAGCCGGTTTGAGATATAAGATTTTAGTATTTCGTAGTACTGCCTGGGTAGGTCCCTTTGCAGTTTGTACTCTAGCCCCTCATGCCATACCTTGTCGAATGATTGAGCAACATCTAAAAATATAGCCGAACATACTTTTTCAATTTTCAATTCAATTTATTCAGTAGCATAATATAATTTGTTACATTTTTCTTAATTAGTAGCTAGTTAGAGTTATAGGACAATTTGTTTTCCTTTACAGCTATGATACTTATGGCAATATATAATGAAATTTAGATTTTATTATAAATTTTATTTTTCAAGGGAAAGCTACAATTCAAAACCCTTACTTGACACTTAAATCTAATATTGCAATAATCCCTATAATATTCGAAAAATTTGGATATATGAATATGTGTATAACAAAAATGATTTTGCTTTTAATAATTTTGACTTAATAATACTAGATCTTTGATCAATTCATTTTCTGAGAAGCAACATTTTTCATAAAACTTTTGTTTGGAATCCATAATATGTGTATCTAAAAAGTTGATATTAGCTAGCTCATGCAGTCGGTAAGTAGAAAAATGCCATGGCAAACCAAGCATCATTTTTAAAACTTTATTTTGGCATATTTGAAGCTTTTTTTTGTGCGTTTTTGCACAATCATACCAAACAGGAGCACCGTAAAGCAGAATGGTGTGAAAAATTGATTTGAACAATAATATCTTGTAAGATTTGGACAGATCAGAATTCCTATTTATAAGAGGATATAAAATTCTTATATATTTGTTAATTTTATCAACAGTAGTCGATATGTGTTTTTGAAAGCTAAATTTTGTATCTATCATAATGCCAAGATATCTGCAGTGTTCAGACCAATCGATACTAAAACCGCCCATTTGTAGTTGAACATTATTTGGCAAGAAACACTCTTTTCGTCGACGCGTAAACCAAATAGCTTGTATTTTGGCAGGATTAACTTTGATTTTCCATTTAAAAAAGTATTTTTCTAACGAAGTTAGAGATACTTGTAATGTACGCTGTACATCCAAGTAATGTATTCCTGATGTGAATATGGCGGTGTCATCAGCAAACATGGCAAGCTTCACGTCACTACCAAGATCAGGCAAATCAGAAACAAATATGTTAAAAAGAATCGGGCCAAGTACAGTTCCTTGGGGAATTCCATATTCAACGTTTTGCACAGAAGAATTTTCGTTTTGTACACTAACTATATACTTTCTCTCACTAAGAAAACTTTGAATCATTTTAATAATTTCAATTGGAAAATTGAACTTTAATAGCTTATGTAGCAATGCGTTGTGCCATACCGTGTCAAATGCTTTTTCTATGTCAAGTAAGATTAATCCAGTTGATTCTTTAGTTTGAAATTTATCTTTGACATGTTTTTTAATCCTTGCTACTTGGTGATATGTATTATGAAAACGTCTGAAACCGAACTGATAGTCAGGCAATATACCGTTTTCATTTAAATGGTTTTCGAGCTTATCTTTAATAACTCTTTCGAGAAGTTTACCTACGCAACTTAGTAAACTAATTGGTCGGTAGCTATTTATTTCGTCCTTAGGCTTACCTGGTTTAGGGATTGGTATTACCTTTGCTATTTTCCAGCAGTCAGGAAAGTATTTATGTCTTAAGCAAGCGTTAAGAATTATATTAAAATAACGCAATCCTGTTGGAGGAAGCGCTTTTAAGAGCTTATTATGAATAGAATCTAATCCAGGACTTTTTTTGCTTTTCAGGTTCTTAATTAAATCTTTCAATTTTTCAAGTGAAACACTCATTTCAGAGGGGTGAAAGTTTGATTCAATGATAGACATTGAATGATTGACATCCGCACAAGTTATGGGGTCACTAAAATCGGAAGTGATTATATGATTTTTCGCAAAATTTGTAGCAAATAGATTAGCTTTGTCCTTAGCAGCCAAGTATAGCTCATTTTGTACTTTAAGAGGGGGTATAGTTACGCCTCTTTTCTTTATAATTTTGGAAACTTTCCAGAACGGTTTGCTTGCCTTATCGAGGGAACAGAGAAGGTTATTCCAACGATAGTTTTTGAAGTCGGAGATTTCTTTAGAAATTGCTTCATTCAGAAACTTCGTACTCTGTCGAAAACAGTCGTAACGATAGCGAAGCCATTTCCTTCTTTCAGCGTTTCTAAGTTTTATTAAAAGAATAATATTGTTGGGTAGGCGAGTTGAATGTATATTCCTTGCAGGAAATTTAGGTATAGCAAAGTCAGCAGCGTTGTTCAGTAAGTGATTGAAACTATTACACGAAGAATCAATTTCTGTTTTGCTATTGATTGGAGAAATATTATTCAATCTACAGTTTGTATTTATAAACGACGTAAACCTATTCCAATTTGCTGCAGAATACTTATAGTATAATCTGGGCTGCTGGGTTTTTAATGTAAGGTTAACATTCATGTTAACTGGTAGATGATCTGATCCCAGTTGGTTATAGGTGAATGGTCGATCACAATTGGAAAATATATTAGTAATGTAAAAATCTAATGTCGAAGGATTTTTAGATTTAGATTTTGGAATATATGTGTAATTGGGAGGATAAAGTAATGTAAAGTTTGGGTGCCTATCTAAAATTCCATATAGTACATTGCCCCAACAATTTGCCCTGATACAATTCCATTGTTGATTGCGACAATTTAAATCACCACCAACAATTATTTTCTGTCGATAACGAAAAATCGACTTTAATTCATTTTTGAAAAGAGTAATTTTTTCAGTAGTTCTGTTACCGCCAGGGAAATAAACACAATAAATGCTAAGCTTAGAGTTATCATTAGTATAAACATCTATTCCTACCGATTCAACACAACGTAGTTTTAGATTAGTACATACTGAGTGCTTGATATCTTTTCTTATGACGATAGCTACGCCACCACCTCTTTCGTTTCTCCTGTCTAGACGATAACAATTAAAATTTAAATGTGAAAATGCTTTGTCAACTTTAAGCCAAGTTTCTGTTACCAGTGCTATATCAACTTCTTTGTCAATAAGGAAATTAAAGAATTCTATGCTTTTGTTATTGATGCTTTGAGCATTCCAAGTGACAATATTAAGGTTATTGTTATTTTACATCATGATTATTTGTGTAAATATATTTAATGGCTAAAGAGGTTATTACATTGAATTGATCGCTTTTACTTTGACAAGCTCTTAATTTGGTTAGTACTTCATTTAAGAGAGAATTGATTTCATCAAAAGAGAATAAGCTATTTGGAGATATTTTGCTCTTACTAATATTATTTAGATTTGACTGTGGCTGTGGTTGCTGATGTTGATGCTGGGCTCTGTTGATCGGTGATGTGGATGGTAATGGATCAGCTGGTGGACGATTTGATTGATTGTGAGAATGGGAGTGGGAGTATGATGGTAATGAGGGGAATTGTGTGAGGGATTGTGGATCGAATTGTTTTTGTTGAATTGTTCTGGTAGATGTTGTCTTGTAGTGGTTTGGTTTACGTTGATAAGGTGAGAGTTTTTGACGAATATCCATGTATTGAATGCGGCTAACGCATTTAAGATCGGATGATTTGTGTGGTCCATTACAATTGGCACATCGGATCACGTCAGAAATAGTACATTCAGTAGTTTTGTGACTGCCGGAGCAATTTGCACAAAAACTTTTGATGTTGCAATGCATGGAACCATGGCCATATAGTTGGCAATTGTAACATTGAGTCACTTTACCTGGATTCTGCTTCTTAAAATCCCATCGGATCAAAGTTTTAAATAAAGTTGAGTGATTTTTCTTAAGTTCATTTAGTTTAATGGTACCGCGTTCGATATACACGACATAGATATAGTTTTTTGCTTGTGAACTAGATTTTACGTTGTTGTTGATAACCCTAACATCGATGCACTTAACACCAGATGATAGAAGTTCTTTTTTAATCTGATTTACGGGCATCAGATCAAGTCCCAATAAAACCACTTTTAATGGTCGTGTATTTTTACGCGAATAAGTAAAGAATTCACACGATTTCTTTGTAAGTTCAGATTTAACACTTTCATAAACTTCAATAGAAGGGGATAGAATTTTTTGTCCGAGTGAGATGTTTTTAATGAGATAGTTATCAATTTTTAATTCATTAAGAATGGTACGAAGTTGTTCGCATGAAGATTTTAAAACCACAATGGGAGGCACACTTTCTTTAATTAATTTTGAATTAACACTGTCTTCGGTGATATCTTCCGCGTCAGCCATAAGGCTTTGAAGCGGTTGATAATAGTTTTGGTTATTAACCATTTCGATTTTTTTATTTTTACTTTTATTTAAAGTTAAAAGTTTGCTGGGAGGGCGGTTGCCGCCATCACCAGAATCACAACGAACTCGCTTATGAGAAATTTTTATACTTTCTATAATTCGCGATAGGATAGATTAGGTATACTTGTACTCGCTTTGACTGCTAGCATACGAATGCCGAACATACTTGTTTTTCTTCTAATGCTTTTTCAACTGCATCCGTTATTCTATGAACTTGGTCTATCGTGGAATGTTCATTTCTAAATCCAAACTGATGATTTGGGATTAGATTTCTTTCTTCTATGACTTTGCTTAATCTTTTCAGTAGCAATTTTTCAAAGACTTTTGCCATTATTGGTGTAAACGATATTGGTCTGTAAGACGTTGAACGAGCGAACAATCTATTCTCTTGCTAATATTGTTAATTTAACGAGTATTAAACTCAAAAAAAAAAAAAAAAAATTACTTAACTTTCTTTAATACGATCTGGTGGTGGAACGGAATGGAAATGAAACATATGTCTTCGTTTGTATTTTAAATAGGGTTTGGTTTGTTTGAGAGAGGATCGTGATTGTGTGACTGCGTCTGGTTAAACATTTTTCCACAGGTGCGGCGGCGAATTCGGGTTGATTGCGTGGGCTTGATTGAATGGGTTGCAGCTGCTGTATGATGTTAATGCTGGTGTATGTGACTATTGAATATTGATGGCTGCATGGGTAAAACTTACTGAAGCCCCGAATGTCTTCTTCTGCGGTGATACGTGTTGTGTGTGATGCGTGTTATGAGTATGTGTGTGCTGGATTATGAGAGATGTAATTGGTGCTCTGACTATTCTGAGGTGTGTATGTACTATTGTGGATTTTGACGATCGGATGGATGTTGAAGATGGTACTTTGACTAATGTGAGATGTGTATGTGCTCTGGCTGTTATGAGATGTGTATGTGCTCTGTCTGTTGTGAGATGCGTATGTACGATTGTGGATTTTGATGATCGGATGGATGCTTAAGATGGTACTTTGACTAATGTGAGATGTGTATGTGCTATGGCTGTTGTGAGATGTGTATGTACTCTGGCTGTTATGAGATGCGTATGTACGACTATGGATTTTGATGATCGGATGGATGTTGAAGCTGGTACATTGACTAAGTTAATTTCTGTGTGCTTGAGGTTATGGATTCTCTGGTTCGTGGACGTAATCTAGGGTTCATTGAGTTCCGTCGTAGACGTAAGTTTTGAACCACTTTTAATTCATACGGTTCCTTGATTGAGCCAATTGATTTAAACTTGCGTAAGCTTTTTTTGCACAAGCTATCCACGATATCCTTATTTACCCCTTGAATATCCTTTTGGCTTTAAGGAAGCACTTTCAGTTTTCAGTTTTGTTTCTGACGCTATTACGGTGAAAGTTTATTTTCTTTTTCTTTGAGTCACTTTTACTTTTAGTTTTTAGGGCTGACGACTTTTTTCTGGTTAATGTCAAAATACTGTATGGGGCATAGTACTGTATTTAAAATACTGTACCTCAAAATACTGTTAGTCAAAATACTGTATCTCAAAATTCTGTATCTCAAAATACTGTAAGTCAAAATGCTGTATCTCAAAATACTGTATTTGAAATTGCTGTAATTAGGCTGAAAAATTAAAATTGTTTTGAGAATGTTAAAAAGTGCGGCACTTTTTACATTCTCAAAACAATTTTAATTTTTCAGCCTAATTACAGCAATTTCAAATACAGAATACTTTTCTTAAGAAAATGTCATAACGATTTTTCTTTATCATAATAATCGAATATACTTCCTACAACAATAACATGTACCTATGATAATTTATTAGTCTTTGAATTAATTAAAACAAAAACAAAACAATTGGCACCTTCGTCTTTTTTTCTCTATTTCGTCTCTCCTTCTTGATTGTTTGTATCTCTCTCTCATGTTAAAATGATTTGCTTTGATCAAAATCAACAACTGCATGAGCAAACGCAACAGACTAATTTATCTGTCAAAACTGCGAACGTGCTCATGCTATCAGTAGATGTTTAAAGGTTTGTGCAAATTAAAGTGTTAAGTGTTATTTTGCTTCAAAATGAATGTATATCGATTGTGAAATCAAATAAAGGAAAAGAAAGAAAAAAAGCTACTTGTTGATGGATATGCGTTTTGTTTAGAAAGAACAACGAACAAGGGAGCGTACAATTGGGCTTGTTCTCAAAGAATAAAACATAAATGTAAATCGCGGGTAGTGACGAGACGAGTGCTGCAGAAAATGAGCACAATATCTTAAAATACACGAGTTTACCATACGCATGAACCGATAGCCAGTGAAAAAGATGTGATAGCAGCGAATAACTTGTAAAAAAACTGTGCAGAAAATAGTTCAATGACAACTAGTCAAATTGTCCAACAATCTGTGGTTGAAACTCCCAAAAACAAAAAGTTAAAAGAGCGAGAAAATCTGTTCCAATGGCAAAAGAACCGGAAAATTTGGAAGACATAGACATTCCCCCAAGTCTATATGTTCTTGAAGGCGAACTATTTTTTCAATCAAATATAGTTGTTGACGATGAGCAAATTTTTATTTTTGCAACAAAATCGTCATTGGAATTGTTACATGGCAGCGATTGTTGGATCATGGATGGAACTTTTAACGTAGTTCCTACCGTAATGAGACAGCTTTTTTCGATCCATGGTAGAGTTGAAGGAGAAATTGTGCCACTTGTTTTCTGCTTGATGACAAAAAAAACTTTGAAGCTGTATGAAGCATTTTTTATAGAGCTACTCAAAAAGGCTCTTGATTATTCCATTCATTTAAAGCCACAAAGAATCATCTGTGACTTTGAAAATGGTATAATAACAGGTGCGAAAAAATGTTATCCGGAAGCTGATGTCAGAGGTTGCCTTTTTCACTTTGGGCAGATCATTTGGAGAAGAGTTCAAAAAGAAAGGTTTGTTAATGAAGTAAAGTTGAGGTTAATCCCCTAT
Source organism: Melanostoma mellinum (assembly GCA_914767635.1). Lineage (NCBI taxonomy): Eukaryota > Metazoa > Arthropoda > Insecta > Diptera > Syrphidae > Melanostoma > Melanostoma mellinum. Next base: position 67,414,560 of record OU612060.1, on the reverse strand, counting down.
TAATAAATTAAAATACTTGAATTATTTTTAGATTAGTACAGAAGTATGGGAGCAATGAAAACTTTGCTCTCCAGGTTCGTATGATGAAATGTTTGGCTTTTGTTCCTGCTGATAAGGTCACGCAATACTACTGCTCGTTACGTAGTCAGTTTGAAGATGACGACATTTTGAAACTTTCAACCGTGTTTGAGAGAAATTATATAAGAGGGAGGCATCTACCACAGTTTTGGTCCATTTTTGACAGCACAAAAACAAATCCGGTTGTATTTCCGAGGACCCAGAACAATGTTGAGGCCTGGCATCGCCGGTTTAAAAGTTCGTTTGGGAAAAGAAAAGCAGGTTTATATAAGCTAATCACAGACCTGAAAAACGAACTTTTATTTGTTAAAGCGCAAGTGGAAAGAGTTCGAAATGGTGAACATATTCAAAAAAATAAGAAAAATGTTCTAAAAAACAAAAAAATTGCTAGTGAAATGAAAAAGATAAATCATTCAAACCATATTGATTACTTGAAAAGAATAGCAAAAAATTTGATGTTATATTAAGAGTAGCTTACAACCTACGGTTCATCTGTTTGGAATATTAATGTACAAGGAATTTCTTGAATTGTTGTGTGTGTTTTTTGGGATCTTTCGTTATTTTGTTTTTGTTGCTACATTTATGCTTATTAAACTATATTTATCTATGAATAGTTAATGTATTGCAGTTGTACATTTGTTTAGATTTTCAATAAATGAAAAACACGTAAATCGCCTTCTACTTTTTGTTGAATGGAAGTTTAAGAACGGAACTATGTAAAAATACAGTATTTTTACAAACAGATTTTTGAGATACAGTGTTTTTTACATACAGCAATTTGAGATGAAGTATTTTGGGATACAGGATTTTGAACTACATTATTTTGATCATACAGTATTTTGTACATACAGTGTTTTGAAATATAATATTGAAAATAACCATACAGTATTATGAACATACAGTATCATACAGTATAAAACAGTATTTTGAGCTACAGTATTTTAAAATACAGCATTTCGACCCGCTCCCACTTTTTTCACTTTTAATAAAAAAAAATGGAATTTAATTGAAAACCTCGTAGGCATTTTTGCCAAGTTTACCTTTTCAAGGGGCTCGGAACACATCCGTTGAAACTTTGTAACTAGTACTTTGGGTACTCACGATCAAACCAAAAAGAACGATTTTCCGTCGTCCAGTTCTATAAATACTTTCTGGAGCTATTGAAAGCTCTTATCCATACTATTTCAAAAGTCATCATGGCGGACGATTTGCCTTCCGCTTTATCCATTAGTTTTGTTAATTTTAGTCAAAAAAATCAGCAAAGCATTTTAAATTTATTTCTGGATTTTTTGGAAAATAGGTTTGTGGAAAACTCGGATTTTAAAATAAAATATTCGTGAATTTCTCTTGTCGGAAGTCAGTCATGATCGTACCTGAGCTTGTGTTAGTAAGCAAGCTTTCACCAAACACATGAAACATGATCGATTTTCGACTCTCGAAAGCCCAAATCGATCTTCTTTTCAGATAGTGTAATACATTTTGATTTACCCGTTTGTTTTGATCACCGATATTTATAACCATCATGTTAGCCAAATGGATACCCCCTTGGCGTCAGTCGTTCAGCAACAGCTATCGTGTGTAGACGTGTTGACGACTTTAGCTGTAAGTAATATTTTCAAGTGGAGTGCTTTAGTAGAGTTTAAAGTCAGTGAATTTTCATTAAGGCATTAGCCGAACGAGCAGCGCAGCAGGTACCAAGTGTGGAGCAACGTGGGTTCAATTCAAACAAAAAACAACACCAACATATAAGGAGGTCGACGATGATGGGATGTCGACCAGCAGTGAAAGTATCATAAGTATGAATTCTACTTATGAATATGAATCCAACGGTGGTGAGGGCCTTATTATCCTTGAATCCCATGCCGCCAGCATTAAACATTGAAGACCAGTGGCAGCAATGCCAAGAAGTCATCAGAACCGCTGCCTCTGAGGTTCTGGGTTTCACTCGGCCACCAAAACGAAGCCCATGGTTCGATGAAGAATGCAAACAGGCAAATGCAGCCAAGCAAAGAGCACGACAAATGCTTATGCAAACACGAACGAGGGCTGCTAACGATCAGTATAACGAGATTTACAAGGAGAGAAGAAGGGAAGAACACCGACTTCTCAAAAAGAAAAAGAAGCAGCATGAGAAGCGCTCGTTTGAGGAAATAGAGAGGTGCCATGACAGGAATGAGATTCGGAAGTTTTACCAAAAGGTAAAAAGATCCTGCCAGGGTGGCAAACCCCGAACTCAAGCCTGTAAAGACCAGCAGGGAAACATAGTTGTAGAGTCACAGTCGCTACTGAGGATCTGGAAAGATCATTTCTGCAGACTGCTTAACGGCGATGAGGACACAAATTCCGCTGTCAGGCAGATTGCCCCATTCAGCTTGGACGATGATCAAGAATGCCGTCCTCCCGACCTAGCAGAAGTTTAGCTTGCTATATGCAAACTTAAATCAAATAAAACTGCAGGTGCAGATGGCCTTGATGCCGAACTTTTCAAGGCAGCTGGAGATCAGTTGGAAAGGAGCATGCACCAGCTGATCTGCATGATATGGTCGGAAGAAAGCATGCCCGATGAATGGAACCTCAGTATCGTATGCCCTATCCTAAGGAAATGAGACCCTCACAATTGCGCCAATTATAGAGGGATAAGCCTCCTTAACGTCGCTTATAAGATCGTGTCTGCTGTAGTATGTGAAAGTCTGAAACCCCACGTCAACAACTGGATAAGTCCTTATCAATGTGGTTTTAGACCAGAGAAGTCCACAATAGACCAAATTTTCACATTACGGCAGATCTTGGAAAAAATCCGAGAACATAATATCGATATTCACCATCTCTTTATCGATTTCAAGGCCGCGTATGACAGTATCTACAGAGACGAGCTGTACAGAGCCATGCCTAGCTTGGGCATCCCTGCAAAACTCGTACGACTATGCAGGATGACTTTGGAGACTTCACGCTGCTCCGTCAAGGTCGGTAAAGAACTCACCGAGACCTTTGATGTCGAAAAAGGTTTTAGACAAGGCGACAAATTGTCATGCGATTTCTTCAACATCATACTTGAACAGATTGTAAAAAACTCAAACGTCAACACCAGAGGAACAATCTTTCAAAAAAATGTACAGTTACTCGCCTACGCAGACGACATTGACGTAATGGGAAGAAAAAAGCGTGATGTCATAGGTGCTTTTGCGAGTATCGAAACAGAAGCGGTAAAAATGGGTTTGATGGTTAATGAGGGCAAAACGAAGTATATGTTGTCATCAAACAAGGACACAAAACATCGACGAATTGGACAATACGTCACAATAGACAGACATAACTTCGAGGTAGTACAGGACTTCGTCTACCTAGGATCCGCTGTAGACACGGACGACAACATCAGTGCGGAGATCAAACGGAGAATAACTCCTGCCAACCGTTGCTTCTTTGGGTTGAGAAGGCAATTGAGAAACAAAACCCTCTCCAGAAAAACCAAGGTTACCTTGTATAAGACCTTAATCATCCCAGTCCTGCTTTACGGCGCGGAAGCATGGACCTTATCGAAAGCGGATGAGGAAACCCTTGGTCGTTTCTAAAGAAAAATTCTCCGAATGATCTTTGGTCCCGTATGCGAAGGCAATGTGTGGAGAAAAAAGATACAACAACGAACTGTATGAGCTGTACCGCGACATGGGCATAGCCAGAAGAGTACGCATCGCGAGGCTACGATGGTTGGGCCATGTAGAGCGGATGGACGCAAACGCTCCGGCTCGTCGGGTGTTCGAAAGCACATTGCAGGGAAATCGCGGAAGGGGAAGACCTCGTCTTAGGTGGCGCAATCAAGTGGATGAAGACTTCAACCGACTTGGAGTGCGAAACTGGAGACAGCTCGCCCGAAATCGAAGTCGTTATAGAAGGATGTTGGTTGAGGCCCAGGTTCACCCCGAACTGTAATGCCCACCTAAGTAAGTAAGTAAGGTGGTGAGTTACGTTACACCGGCATGCAGTGGCAATTCTTTCGCTGCACTGGCAGACGAAGAGAACGGTGTTTACGAGGAAGTTAATGAAGATAAGAAACTCCAAACATTGACAAGTACCGTGGAGAAGCTATCCAAGGAAATAGAGGAGATAAAATCCAGGCAAGTGGCCCGCAAACTAGCCGAAAGCGAGGCAAAAAAACAACAACTGTTGTCAAAGGGCAATAATACTAAAATTGCCAAACAGCAACAGCCAACAACAACAACAAAAGCAAATGCAAAAACGGCTCCCGTGCAGCAAAAAGGCACGACAGCTAATAAAATAGCCGGGGAGCTAAACGAAGGAAAGAAAACTGCAACTCAAGAGCAGCAACGGGGGACCGCGGCTAAAAAAGCCGCGCCATCGAAGCAGCCAGGAGAGACGGTGCCAAAGCAGCAGAGACAACAACAACAACAACAGCCAGCACAACAACAGCAGCAGCCAAGGAAAACAGCAGCTAAAAGCAGGGTGCCCCCCATCAACACCCACAAGATGGAACTTAAAGCAACAAAAAGCCAATGTTAGATCCAACAAAATTGGTGACCACAAGATCTGTTTCCACCAATAAAATGATTAATTGGCGAGATTGTCTTGTTCAGTTTTCTTTTATTTATTATTTTTTCTTTTCTTTTGTTTCGCTTAAAATATTACAAATTTTGATTGAGAAAATATATATATATGTGCGGGTAAGCCGCCAAAGGAAAACGCGCAAAGTAAAATTATACGTCTATCTGAGTTGAATGCCAAAAGTTAAAGAGAAAAACCACATGTCATGGCTGACGTTTCTTGGCAGGCCGGCAGTGTTCACACCATCGTGAAGTTGGGTGCGGTTGAGTATGTATCACTCACTCCAGCACCAGAGATGTGCAAGGAGGAGTGGTACATACTAGTGAACCGTAGATGGCGTGAACATTACCGGCCCCCTTGGCATATAGTGCCAAAAGAAATTTATATGTACTTCTAATAATTATACAATTTTAAGATATGATGATAATTAATTAATCAATTCAATGGTTATAAAATACAAAATGGTTGTAGAACAAGGATCTGATTTCATTTGATTTCTTATTATGTTCTCAGTTGTGTACTCAGATGTGTGTGCGGTGTTAGAGGTAAAAAAAAACAAAGGTTAAATTGAGTTTATAGATACTTCATCTAAAATGTATAAGTTTATAGATACTTCATCTAAAATATGACTGTATTGAATTACGACAATTCATTTGTTCCTTGGTTCAATCATTTATAGGCAAACGACAAAGTTTGACTATTTGGCGAGTAAATTCACCAAATCGCGTTTTTATTGTTGCCACCCGCACTCTACCATCTGGACCAGGAAATACTTTAATGATACGACCCATACACCAATCAGTGGATGGAAGGTTTTCCTTTTTAATCAAAACAAAGTCACCGATTTTAAAATCTTCAGTAGAGTGATGCCATTTTGATCGTTTGTGAAGCTCTTTGATATATTCTTCCTTCCAACGTTTGCTAAATTCATGCTGAATTGATTTGAGCTTTTCCCAGCGGTTTATGAGTGAAAGAGATTTTTCTTCAGGCAACAGTTCAGGAAAAGTTAAAAGTGGAGTTCCGGTCAGGAAATGACCTGGCGTTAACGCTACTAGGTCGGTAGGTGCATTCGACATAGGACATAAAGGTCGCGAGTTTAAGCACGCCTCTATGCGAGCTAATAGTGTAGCGAATTCTTCGAAAGAAAAATGAGTATGAAGTCCGATTTTACGAAAGTGAGTTTTGAAACTCTTTACCCCGGCTTCCCAGAGCCCACCCATATGGGGAGCACCTGGGGGAATGAAATTCCAGTTCAAGCCTTGAATCCCATATTTGGCTAAAGTCAATTCTGGAAATGATGAATGAAGCTTTTTAAACTCATTTTTTAACGCCGTGTCGGCACCAACGAAATTGGTTCCATGATCTGAATATACAGAATGCGGAAGACCCCGTCTTGCAACAAACCGAGCAAAGGCAGCTAGGAAAACTGCCGATTACAAATCGCTGGCGGCTTCTAGATGTATGGCTTTCGTTGAAAAGCATACGAAGAGGCATGCATAGCCCTTTGTCAAACGACAATTTCTACCCGTGAAGCTTTTGATTGTGAAAGGTCCCGCGAAATCTATTCCGGTATGAGTAAAGGGAGGAGAGTAGTTACAACGTTCATCAGGAAGAGCTGCCATCAGTTGTTGACCTAACTGTTTTCTGTGGATCGCACAGGTTTTACACTTATAAATATGAGATTTTACAAGAATTTTTACTTTCGGTATCCAATAAGCTTGACGAATCATCCGTATCATTAAGGCGTTTCCACCATGAAGTGTAAGTTCATGAATGAAAGCAACTAAGAGTTGGGTAAATTTTGCTCCGTAAGGCAAGATGATAGGATGGCGTTCACTGTAAGATAGATTTGCATTTGATAATCGTCCGTGAACTCGTAGAATTTGGTTGGAATCCAAAGTAGGATTCAAAGATAAAATTGGGCTTTTTGAACTGGTACTGCGGTTTGTAGACAGAGCTTTGAATTCTTCGAAGAAAAAGGATTGCTGGCATTGACCTATTAGACGTTGTTGAACGAATTGAATTTCTGGTTGAGTAATACGAATGGAATCAAACGAAATTGGTTTGAATTTCTTCGGAAATTTTATGCGAATGTAACGATAAACATATGAGAGAACTCTCAATGCTCGTGATAACGACGAAAATCTCGACAAGATATCGATATCACTAAAGGCAGTAAACGTCAAAATTGTTTGCGGAGGAAGAGAGATGAGGCGATGCTGAACGAATTGAATTTCAGGAAGAGTGATACGGCATGAATTATAAGAAATTGGTTCAAATTTCTTTGGAAACCCTTTACGAAGAAAGCGATAAACATAAGATAGGATTCTTAAGGTACGTGGTAAACACGGAATCCTGGAAAAAATATCGTTAGAAGTGATTAAAGTAGCAAACGTCAGGACTGGTTTCGCCTCCAAGACCTCGCTTTTCGGTTCAAGGGGAAGGCTTGACAGCCATTGCGATTGAGGCTCGCTTATCCAGGAAGGGCCTTTCCACCATAGATCACTATCTTTTAAAACCGATGGAGTGAGACCCCAAGTAGCGAGATCTGCAGGATTATCGCCAGATCTAACATGATTCCAGTTCCTGTTGCCAACATTTTCGATGATTTCGCTTGTTCGATTTGCGATGAAAGTTTTCCAAGTCCCTGGATGTTTTCTGAGCCATGCTAGGACCACAGAAGAGTCGGACCAGAGAAATATTTGATAAGATTCGACTGGTATTTGCGGAAGATAGGTTTTAACAAGTCTCGAAAGAAGGAGAGCCCCACAGCAGTGGCGTGGCGTCCATATAACACGATTCCTATCGTCTTACCTTTTAAAATTTGTTCCTTGTTCATAGAGAAAACCAGCAACATAAGTCTACAACTAAGCAGTCAACAGCCTATCTTTGCCCATACACACAATGTTATTCAAGCACTTTTAAATTTGCGAGATACACACACAATACACACAGCATACACAAAGCATTGAAAATCGCCGCGCAGAACATATTTTATGTCTGTCCCTGTCTTTCCTACGATATACTTCCACCCCGGTGCACCGCGGTGCCACCCTTTTCAATACACGTTCTCTTATTGAAGAAAGTAAGACGATAATTTTCGTCTTACTGCAATGTCTGCTTGGAAAAAATAATGCAGTTTTCGCCTTCGAGTAATGTACGGCGAATTCGGTTTTGCTTTGCTGTTTTGTTTTGTTCTACTGGTTCTACTGATCATTGTTTTGGATTATTTGCAAGTTTAAAATGAATTTTAAGTAACGTGCATTTGTAAAAACTGTGAAAAAAAACTAAAAATTCTGAAAATTGTGAAAAGTTAACGTCGAAGAGAACTGTTTTGATTTAATTATTTGAATGGCTTTGCTAAATGTTGAGTGTTGTTTAACCGATTGCCTGTTAGAAGAGGAAAACCAATGAAATGAAGTTCTTACTTTTTTTTTAATACTGGTTACTTAAAATTGTATTTTATTTTCTTGCATTTCCACATAAGGCTTCTTTTGAAGCCGCTTTTTTTATGCTTTAAGCTCATTGTGAATTTTAACCTAAATGACTTTAAGTATAGAAAAATTAACTTCCATTAATCCACGTTTGGAATTTAAGGTACCTTCTATTTATTCCTTATTCATTTTCCTCGACTTACCATTTGAAAATATCCACGCCACGCCACTGCCCCACAGAGTTCTAATCTGGGTAGTGAAATAGCTTTTATTGGCGCGACTTTGGACTTTGCGCAAACTAGATGTGAACGTATGCTTCCATCATTGTGCTGAACTCGTACGTAAAGACAAGCAGCATATGCTTGTTCCGATGAATCGCAAAACCCATGGAACTGAACATCTCTAGAAGGAGTGTATTCCGTCCATCTTGGTATTTGAATCAACTGGATTTCACTGAACGACTCTACAAAGGCTTTCCACTTGAGAAAAGTGTTGGACTTTAGGAGCTCATCCCATTCAGTTTCTTCGATCCAGATTTGCTGCATAAGAATTTTTGCAGTGACTATAATCGGGGCTAACCAGCCCGCAGGATCAAAAAGCTTGGAAATTTCGGAAAAAACTTCACGTTTGGTAGGAGTCGTAGAAAATCTGATAGGCTGAGTGGTGAAGTAGAAAAAATCGTCTTTAGCGTTCCAACGAATCCCTAAGGTTTTCGTGGTGCTGTCAGAATCAATTTTTAAAAAGTTTTCGTTTAAAACGTGATCAGAAGGGAGATGATCTAATAGAAAGGATGAATTCGAAGTCCACTTACGAAGTGGGAAGCCAGCAGAGTTGAGTGCTTCAATAACTTCGAGTTGGGTACTTTTCGCCGTTTGAAGATCATGCGCACCGGAAAGCAGATCATCAACGTAAAAGTCGGATTCAATGACTTTTGCTGCAAGTGGATATTTAAGCTGAACATCCTTTGAAAGTTGCTTGAGTGTTCTGATAGCTAAGTATGGAGCACAATTTACCCCAAAGGTTACCGTGAGAAGCTCGTAATCTACAATATTTTCTACTGGTGAAGCTCTATATAAAATTCGTTGAAATTTTGTTTGATCGGGGTGTACCAAAATCTGCCGGTACATCTTTTCGATGTCGGCGTTGAAGGCATATTTGAAAAATCTCCATTTGAGTATTAATGAAGGTAAATCACTTTGGAGCGTAGGTCCTGCATAAAGACAGTCATTGAGACTCCTACCAGTAGACGTGGAGCTAGAAGCGTTAAACACTACTCTTACCTTGGTAGAGTGGCTCTCGGGCTTGAGCACTGCGTGGTGTGGCAGATAATAGGGGTGTGCATTACTGCTATTATGCTTTTCATGAAACGTTAATTTGCGCATATGATTGAGCGTTAGGTATTCGGTAAGCACCTGAGAATATTTATTTTGAAGATCAGGTTTATTTTGAAGATTGCGTTCTGTGCGACAGAATTGTTGAAATGCAATATTTCTCGAGTTTCCTAGTTGTGACGGTTCGAAATCAGGCTTAAAAGGTAAGCTGACCACATATCTTCCATCGGGAAGTCTAAACGTAGTGTTTTCATAAAGGTGTTCACAGTATTTATCGGATTCCGAAGCAAAATGTTTTCGTTCAGAAAGCTCTTCCCCCTCAAAAAACTTTTTGATGCTTTCAGTAAGGGATTCATTCTCCTTTATACTCGTAGAAAAACTTTGGACTGTGGTAGGAATTGGTCCGGAAAGGATCCAACCGAAAACGGTTTTTTGAGCTAAAAGTGACTTCGAAATCTGTTTAACACAATCGTGTATAATGCTTGGATAAAGATCTGCTCCGATAAGCAAATTAACTTGAGAAGAATAATTGAAGTTGGGATCTGCTAAACAAATTCCTTCTAAATCATGAGAATCAATTAAAGAAAATGATGTACTGGGTAAGTTATTTGTAAGTTTCTTAAGAATAAGTGCATTTGTTGTTATTAGTTCGCTTGGATCTTCACTATTGATAATTGAAATGAGGCATTTTTTACTAGATTTGGCTGTTTGAGCACCACTAACTCCTAAAATCGAAATGTCCGAATCTTTAGTTGGCAAGTTTAGACGCTGTTGAGTTGCTTCCGTGATAATAGAAGACTCAGAACCGGGGTCAATTAAGGCTCTTATACGATGAATACCATCTTGACCGCGGACATCAACTAAAGCCGTCGCAAGTAAAACTCTTCGATGAGCATTGACAAAAAAATTTTGTTGTTTTTCTTGTGGGGTATCGGAAGATGAAATGGACTGTATTTGTGGAGTTGAATTATGATGGGAGGTATTTGCGACGTCAGCATTGCGACCCAAATTAAGGAAATGAGAGTGCGAGGTACTTGATGAGTCATTGTGAGGTATAAAAGGTTGCGAATTTTTATTTAAATTACTTGAATTGGCCTGAGAATTGTTTGTTATGTGAAGTAAGGAGTGGTGTCGTCGATTACATGTATTGCAGGTATATTTGCTAGCACAATGATTGAGAACATGATTTAATGACAGGCAGTTGATACACATTTTGTTTTTTCTTATAAGTTCAATTCTCTCTGGCACTGGCAATTTTATGTATGTATGTATGTATTTATTTTGAGATTTTTTCTTTCGTTCTTTTACATTTGTTCTTACACACTACTTAAAGTATTACACTTTGTGTCATAAATTTAGTTGCCGACTTAGAAGTGGTCTGGCTACACACTTAGATTATTGTTATTACTTTTCTTATTTGTAGGTACTTCAATTGCAAAGTTTATTATTTTTATTTTTACACTTTGGTGATTTCCTAGATGCGTCCACTCAACAAGACCATCGTTCATACAACTTAATATAAAAAAAAAGGTGGATAGAAAGAGAGAAAAATAACAAGATTGGTATAAATTTAAAAAACAAAAAGAGACAGACATGCTTAAGGCGAAATCCATCCAGAACATTACCAAATTAACAAGCAATGTGTCAAATTGTGAGGGAGACAACCCTAGTTTTAATTGTTGATCTGGGAAAATTAAATTGAATTCGATTTCCGAATGCAAGAGGGTTAAGTTGTATGTACTTGTTCACATGAAGTTTATACATTAGATATTTTTGTTTGTTTTCATTAGTTATTTCATTTTTCCTCAGGTTGAGATGCAATATACCTACAACTTAAAGCAGTGGATTACATTAATTTCATTTATTTAGTTCTTAATGTTACTTAGTTTAACTACATATTTCTATTGAAATAGTGTTCACAGCCCATTTAAGTCACACTAGTTGATTGATTGATATGAATAGGAAAATATAAAGTCACTAAATACTTAAATTTAATATTTACATACATTGTCAGACTTTTGATTCGTGTTCCAAGGACATTTTAGGTGGATTTGTTTATTTTAATAACTTAAAAGTAATTGCAAAAGATTCACAGCCTTTGTAATATAACAACGAGTGCATTTATAATAGCAGGTAATTGGGGCACAAAAGGCAAGAACTGCTCAGCCTCTGTAGTTGTTGGCACAACTTTTTTGATAGAACGGGGATGTAAAAGAGCCATCCTCATCCGATAACTGGAAGGAAGGGCCAGATCCCTCATTCACTATGGCGATAGGTGATAAGTAGTAATTGTCATTTATATTTGAACCACTATTTCTCAGAAATAAATCTTTTAGCAGAGGGTTATCATGGAATTGTAAGGCATGAAGTCGTTTTTTTGAAAGTGTTGTAAGGTAATCGAGAAGAGGGGTGATACTCGAATCTTGATAGAGGACCCTGTTGCTGTACCAGTTGCCAGAAGGTTTCCTGCTTTTGGATAGACATTTTCTTATGATTCTTCGTTCAAACCTATGCAACTCCAAGGCTACATTTGGTGTTATTTGAAACCAAAGAAGGAATCCGTAAGCTATTAGTGGACGAATTAGAGTTTTGTACATGAGAAGTTTCGTTTTTTTTTGGACATGCTTTGAGTTAAGTAGGAGCTTAAGCTTAGCAGCAGCCGCCTTGCAGTTGTTAAGGGCTTTGCGCGCATGTGGGTTTACCTTGAACCTTTCGTGAAGGTGAATCCCCGAATATTTTATAGATTGTTTCAACGGTATTTGACTACCATCAACGCACATAGTAAGGTAACGGCTCTCTCTCACTGCAAGGTGGTGTCCTTTACCGGAAGCATTCCTAAAACAAATTAGCTTGCATTTTGATATGTTTAAAACTATGCCCCATTTTTTGTAATACGGTATGATTTTGTTTAGATGAGATTTAACATTTTCAAGAGCCTCATGTGGTCTTTCATTTGAGCTTAATACGATAGTGTCATCAGCATATAGTATGGATTCAGAGTTATTGTGCCGGATAGGAAAGTCATAGAGATATAGATTAAAAAGGAATGGGCCTAATATAGATCCCTGAGGTACTCCCGCTAAGCAGGGAATTAAGGGTGAACATTCGTTTTCGAATTGTACCGAGAGTGTGCGGTTTGAAAGAAAGCTTTGAATGATTTTGATAAAACTGGTTGGGAAGTTCAGAAGGTTAATTTTGTGTAACAGGCCGTTATGCCAAACCGAGTCGAATGCTTTTGTAAGATCCAGCGAGCATGCGACCGTGCAACGTCTTGATCTTAAGTTTTGCAAAATCCTGTCCTGTAAAAAGAGCAGTGCGTGCTCAGTGGAGTGTCCTTTCTTAAACCCAATCTGTTGATGTTGAATGAGCTCGGTGTCAACGAAGTGATTTTGGATTTTTATAAAAATGATTCTTTCTAAAATTTTGCCGAGATTGGAGAGGAGTGACATGGGACGAAAATTTTCTATATCATTAGATCTGTTATTTTTTTTATAGGTATTAATTTTGCTCTTTTCCAAGGGGTTGGAAAATAGCAATTATTTAAGCAATTATTTAGCAAAGGTGTAAGGAATTTAGCTATATTAGATTTCGATTTTCGTAATATGAAATTAGATATACTGTCCGGCCCGGAGGACTTTTTATTGTTCAGAAAGGCAATAGTAGATTCGACACAGCTAGATGATACAAAATCATCGGTTTGGATGGAGTCAGATTTATTGGTTGGGGAAAAATCAGTAATTTTAAAATTTTCATTCCATGCTGAGAAGGAGCTCACAAAGGATGAGACTTCTAGTAGGTTAGTCATATCCACTGTTGGTGTTTTCAGAGAGTAAAGGTCAGAATAAAAGGACTCGAAAGCCGCAACTTTTTCTGCGGGAGAATTTAATATTCTGCTACCATATTGTAATGCTTGGTGGTTGTCTGCTACCTTTTTTCGACCTGTTATTCGATCAATGACCTTGAACACGTTAGCTGAGAGTTTTAAGCTACTAAGACTTTCTCTGAATTGCTCATTTAGTTCCAATCGTACCTTGTCTTTAATGATTTTAGATAAGCAACTGACCCGCGCCGCCAACTCTTGATATTCTCGGCTGATGCGATCCCCAAAGCGATGAAATAATCTTTTTAATTTTTGTTTCCAGACTTTCCTCGTCTTGAAAAGATTCATAGTGGAATCAGAAATTCTAATCCAGTTAGCATGAAGGGTAACCTTTTTGCTGCGAGATTCCATACATTCATTCAGTGAGTTGGTTACTGCCTCAATGAAGCTATCAATTTCTAGATTTGAAAGGTTTCTGTCAGTTGGGATCGTGAACGTATTCAGTTTGGAATCGAGCATGCGGTTGAAATTGGACCAGTTGGTGTTTTTAAAGCTAATGAAAGATCTGGGGGAATTAGGCAGTGCATAAAGTTGTTGTAACTGAATTGAAAGTAAAACTGAAAAATGGTCAGAGAAAGGATCAAGTGTCAGGCAGGCTAAATTGTTATTCGAGCATAGGTTAGAGGAAACAATAAAAAAATCAATGTGGGAGCCAGAGCTAGGACGGGTTGGGCCAACCGCGGCTGCAATGTCGTAATCAAGAAAGTGTCCATCCTGGTACCACCGGAATAAGTTAGACCCGTTTGAATTTGTTGTCGTATCCCCCCAAAGTGGGTGCCTGGAATTGAAGTCGCCTCCAATTATAACGAAGTCAAAACCTTGAAGAGCAGCTAGAAGAGCATCAAGAGCTGAGGGCATAGCGGAACCAGAAGCACAAGGAATGTAAATTGAGACCAGAGCTAGACTTTTCGTTGTGTGGTTGGATAAAATAGGGATAGAAGCTATTGTTGCAGATATCACTGAGTTAGAGAAATACTTTTGGGAGAACTCAAAGGATTTATTCATAATAATACCCGTACCCCTACCCTCATTGTTCCGAATGAAATCATAATTAGTGCTGAAATTGCATCTGTTCTTGTCTTTTTTTAGACATGTCTCTTGGATAAGGATGGCAGTTGGTGAGGTATCTTTAAGCAGGAGATCGATTTCCATTTTTTTGTCGTGAGAAAGTGAGTTGATGTTGGCTGTTATGATGTTTAAGTTCATGGTGAGGGAAGGGTGAGGGATGCAATGAAACCCAGGAAAGCGCTGGGTTTTTCAATTTCACTTAATCTGACATATTTTGGCCAAAATTCTCTGATTCTACTTATCAAGGTAAAGATTGGAACTCCAAACAACCTTACCGACTCTTTCATGAAATCACCGATTTCGTTATTGGGGGGGGATAGTTGGATAGGTGGAATATCCTGGGTGGTCTTTTTCCCTTTCACTGCATCAGCAAACGAAAAAGCATTTGCCGGGAAATTATTTGATGCATTTATAACGGGATTATAAAATAATTGCTTGCTATTGCCTCTGGCGGCCTGAGCAGCTTCTTTTTTTTTAATCAGTTCCTTTCGTTTGGGACAGCCCCTGTAGCTTGCTGGGTGTCCAGATAAGCCGCAATTTACGCAAGAGACCACCGAGTCCTCCGTCTTTGGGCCGATTTCACACTTCCCAACTTCGTGGGTATTGAGACACTTTACGCACCTAATAGGGTAAGTGCAGTATTTGGCCATATTGCCATAGCGTTGGCAACTGAAACATTGCTTATCACCGGAGCTTCGGACCGATTTCCATTTAATTTTGTGCCTCAATAAGAACCTTATTTGCTTCAGTTTCAGGAGGCTGTCCCTGTTGTCCACTACACACAAAAAAAGATCAAGCGGTATTTCATTTTGCTTTGACCATTTGGTCTCAAACTTTTTAACCTCTACTGACAAGGAGGGATCCAACCTCATTAACTCCTTCTTTATTTCTACCTCCGAGAAATCATTTGGTATGCCTTTAAGCACCGTGTTAAATTTTTTAAGTTGTTTCGGTGGAAACGAGAAGGAATCAATTTTGGAC
Organism: Melanostoma mellinum; assembly: GCA_914767635.1. Classification (NCBI taxonomy): domain Eukaryota; kingdom Metazoa; phylum Arthropoda; class Insecta; order Diptera; family Syrphidae; genus Melanostoma; species Melanostoma mellinum. The sequence goes on along the minus strand of OU612060.1, from coordinate 67,399,231 downwards.
TCCCTAAATTGCTCAACCAAGAGGCTATGCAGTTTTACGTCCCTTACGAAAATTTTTAATTTCCCGAACCCGATTGCTGAGAATCTAATGTCATCTACCTTAAAGTTATTATTCTTACCTACAAAATCTAATAATGTCTTGGACGACACTCCTCTTGTAAATATGGGTGGACACCAAACATCCGATTCTGAGCTTGTTCCAGCTGTGGGTTTGCTGCTGCTGTTGTTGCTGCTACTGGTATTGTTGCTGTTGCTGTTGTTGTTGATAGTCTGACTGGAGGTGGGATCCACAAGGTGGATGATATTTCTGCGTTTCACGTTGTTCCCCGTAAGTATAACGGCTTCCTCATCTTTCTCCCCCAAAATGGCGAAACGATTGCTGCTTGTCGTTGGATCTGCAGCAAGCTTTTTTGCTACTGGCAAGGGTGTAAATTGTCTACGTTTTCGGACAATGATGTTAGTAAATTTTGCGATATCTTCCTTGAGCAATTCTTTTAGAGCATTTTCCGATGCTGTTTCGGCGGCATTTTGTCCGGCTGCAGATTGCTTTCCATTCAGAGAGTAACCGAGATGGACACAGTTTTCCAATGTTAGGTTTTGTTCGTTTGGAGATATGTCGTTCTCCTTTCCACTGTTGTCATGGAGAGTAGCGTCAATCTCCATCTCACTCTGAGTTTTATTCTTTTTCGTTGTGCGGGGTATGTCGTCGCATTCATACATATCAAACATAACGGCACTCTCAATTTTTTTTTTATCCTCATCATTTTATAGTTGGGACGGTTTAATATATGGAATATTATTTAAATGTTTATCAGGAGGCACCTTTGGCACTCCAGGACGTGATTCCACATCACTGTCCATCTCCAATAACTTATTTAGTTAAAACTTTTACTCTCAATCCACTTCTATGAAAAAACACTGAGCACAAGAAAAGGCGACTGCTTCGCTTGAGTGTCACGTGCCGACGGTGAAATCGTGATTCGCACTGGCAATTTTAAGAATTGTGGACATTGACGGATATAATGCTTCCCAGAGCACGCTTTGCATACAGATTCTTGTGCCTTTGTGTGAAAAAGATTAACATGTTTCGGATTTTGAGAATAGGACTTAGTTGGTGCATTACTATGTTGTCTGGATGCCATTCTAGATTTGTTGGATGAAGTTTGCGATGAGGTGGTATCAGAAATAGATTCCAAAACTTGAAAACGGTTGCTCAAAAACTTATCCATTTCTTCCCATTTAGGAATTTCTGTAGGATTGGAAAGTGACTGTTCCCATAAAGCGAGTGTGGTGGGGGGCAATCGATTAGCGCAAGCGAAGATAAGAATTGGATCCCAATTTTTAGTGCATACATCGTGTGCATGAAGTTCTGACCTACAATCATTTATACTTCTTTGAAGAGTCTTAATAGCAGAAGAAACTTCATCCTTAAAACTAGGAAGGTTGAATAAAATTTTTATTTGGTTATTAACCAGAAGTCTCTTATTTTCATACTGTGTCCGTAGTGCTTCCCAAGCTAGTTCAAAACTTGCATTGGTTAAGGGAAATTTACTAACGATGTCATGAGCTTCATCACTTGTCTTCGCTCTCAAATGGAATAATTTTTCGACAGCACTCAACTTTGGGTGGTCATAGTATACGGCTTTAAACATGTCACGGAACGACGGCCATGAAACATAACCTCCTTTGAATACCTGTGTATCACAGGGAGGTAACTTTAAATAGTGCGAAAAGGACGACCTTTCCACTAGTGAAGCATTAGAATTACTCGAAGATGTCAAAGGTGTTTTGAAATCTTCATTCTGTAGATTTACTTGGATTTCTAAAAACAGACCTAAGCACGCTGTATACGTTTCATTAGAGCTTGAGTATTTCCTTTCAAGCGTTTCTATATCTGCTCTATCCTCTGATGGAGAGCGAAGACACTTGGTATAGTTTAACTTTGTCTCAGACCACAAACTTTTTAGCTCCTCTTTACGAGCTTCAATTGTAGCTAGGGTATGGTTTTTTACTGGGATCTCTTTCGCATTAGAAAAATATTTAACCAGCTGGTCAGCGGAATGAATAAAATCGTCTAATAAAGACATTTTAGAGCGAAGTTATAAATTATTTCTAAAGGATCTAATTTGAAAATGCGTTCTGCGAAGGCAGTAAAATGAAATAATTATTTCAAATTAATTTCCAAAAAAAACCTTGGAATAACTTTTAAAAGAAAAACCGCAAAAAGCAACGAATTAAATAATTTCCTACCCCAGGACGAACAGCAGTGGCAACACTCTTTTCATGAACAAAGTTCCAAACCAATTAAGACGAAATAAAATTGAATTAATTTCCAAAAAAAACTTGGAATAACTTTATAAGAAAAACCCACAAAAAGGCAACGAATTAAATAATTTCCTACCCCAGGACGAACAGCAGTGGCAACACTCTTTTCATGAACAAAGTTCCAAACCAATTAAGACGAAATAAAATTGAATTAATTTCCAAAAAAAAACTTGGAATAACTTTATAAGAAAAACCCACAAAAAGGCAACGAATTAAATAATTTCCTACCCCAGGACGAATAGCAGTGGCAACACTCTTTTCATGAACAAAGTTCCAAACCAATTAAGATGAAAAATGAACCAGCGAAAAAATGACACTATGGATGTGTAAGCAGGGTTGTGCAACATAGGCACCAATGCATTTAAATATAGATTTTTTTTTTTTTTTTGTAAAAACAATTGAAAAACTTTAAATTTATTCTCCTTCTAACCACCAAACGCACACACAACTGTTTAATAGAATATGAGATAGGGATAAATATATATTTTTTTTTTTATTTTTTTTTTTAATACTCTAGTGTATAAATGGTTACAAACGAAATCAATGAAAAGAGATCAAAATTCTTACCCCAATACAAATTTGTCGTTCCTTGTTCTTTTCCAAAAGTGATTTGCTGCTGGTTGCTGGAACTGTGAGTGTTGATCGATGGATGTATTTCTGTTGATGACGACAATGTGATGGCGGCGATGAATGTGACGATGTTGCAGTCGTAGAACTGCAGTATGTAAATACCAATCTCTCAAGTCGAAGAAGAACCGCTGTAGACTCGTCGCCGTCGTCTATGGGTTCAGATGACGACGCAAAATGTTGGAGGATTGTGACGATGATGATGAAGATTTGATAATGACGACGACGATGGCGGCGTTGACAGTGGTTTCCTCTAGCGATCGTAGAACCGCTGTAAACTCGTCGTCTATGGTGACGATGACGACGGAACTGGTGGAGGTTTGTGACGATGATGATGGAGCCAAAAAATCGATGATTATTTGTGGCTCGATGTGGGCAACGCAGTTGTCCAAAATGGCGGTCGTCAATAGGACGACGCGACGATGGCGACGATGACGACGGTATGTCGAAAATATTTTCCTTTTAGCGGCCAAAAGAACTTGGGCACGCACTTTCCAACGACGATGACGACGTAGATCGTCAAGACGACGACGATGGATCAAAAAAAAAAACTCGATGATTATTTTGCTCGATGTGAACAACGCAATTGTCCAAAATGGCGGTCGTCAATGGGACGACGCGACGATGGCGACGATGACGACGGTATGTCGAAGGTATTTCCTTTTAGCGGCCACCGACGATGACGACGACGATGGAGCCAAAAAACTCGTCAAAAATGGCGACGATGACGACGGTATGTCGAAAGTATTTCCTTTTAGCGGCCACCGACGATGACGACGTAGATCGTCAAGACGACGACGATGGAGCCAAAAAAAAACTCGTCCAAAATGGCGACGATGGAACCAAAAAAACTCGTCCAAAGTGGCGACGATGACGACGTAGATCGTCAAGACGACGACGATGGAGCCAAAAAAAAACTCGTCCAAAATGGCGACGATGGAACCAAAAAAAACTCGTCCAAAGTGGCGACGATGACGACGGTATGTCGAAGGTATTTCCTTTTAGCGGCCACCGACGATGACGACGTAGATCGTCAAGACGACGACGATGGAGCCAAAAAAAAACTCGTCCAAAATGGCGACGATGGAACCAAAAAAACTCGTCCAAAGTGGCGACGATGACGACGGTATGGTTATTGCAATGATGCGGCTTGATGGACCAAATGTTTTTACCAATAAAATGATTAATTGGCGAGATTGTCTTCGTTTATGTTCAGTTTTCTTTTATTTATTATTTTTTCTTTTCTTTTGTTTCGCTTAAAATATTACAAATTTTGATTGAGAAAATATATATATATGTGCGGGTAAGCCGCCAAAGGAAAACGCGCAAAGTAAAATTATACGTCTATCTGAGTTGAATGCCAAAAGTTAAAGAGAAAAACCACATGTCATGGCTGACGTTTCTTGGCAGGCCGGCAGTGTTCACACCATCGTGAAGTTGGGTGCGGTTGAGTATGTATCACTCACTCCAGCACCAGAGATGTGCAAGGAGGAGTGGTACATACTAGTGAACCGTAGATGGCGTGAACAAGATCATTCGGGAGTTGCTTGCTAGGACAACCACCGAATATTATAGTTATACTCCCAAAAAGGAGAAGCCAAAAATTATGCTGTTGAAAGGGGTAGAGCCTACCTCTGACCCAGAGAAGCTCTTAGCAGAACTCCGCAGGTTGGCGAGCGACGATCTCGAGTTTATCGGGGTCAAGTCGTTCACCACGGCTAAGGCTAGACGGGAGAGGCGGCTATTGCCGATGTTCCTCGTCACCCTATCACCCAGTAGCCGTCTGGAGAGTCTAAGGAAAATCTCCGTCCTGGACACTCTTGCAGCGTGACTTCGATAAGATTCAGCAATATTGCGATGACTGGAAAATGAAATGACTGGAAAATTAACTTTCAGAAATCGGAAACAATTGAGTTTAGAACCCCGTTGGCTCGGGCCTCATGGGATACGAGAAAGAACTGGCGAAAGCTGGTGATCGTTGATCTACATGGCCACCCACTGCCAAGCAAAGTAGTAGTCAAGTATCTCGGCATCTGGCTAGATCAGTATCTATATTTTAACAAACATATGGATGCGGCTCTGGCCAGGGCTAGAGGAGCTTTTGCTCTGACAAGGCGACTATTTCACAGCAGTCAACTTGATAGCAGAGTGAAGGTGAATTACTAGGTGGCCCTCATAAGGCCAATGATTTTCTATGGGTGCCCTGTGTGGTTCAATGTTACAGCGTTTCAAATGGAAAAGATTCGGGTGTTTGAGAGACAGTGTCTGCGTACCTGTCTTGGATTTCACAGAACACCAGAGTCGGAGTACAGAAAATATTATCCTAATGGGGTCCTTTACAACGGAGCTCAAATAAACAGAATCGACAACTTCATGATAAAACTGACTCGGGGTCACACTGCAAGGGCGATGTCTTCGAACAATGGCCTGATATTTGGGGCTTACTACCCCAACATAGAATGTATGGAGAGAACACGTTTCAATGGATTTGTCCCACCGGAGGCTTTCCTCTATTTCGACATGATAGGTTTGATACAGGACAGATTGGCGGTTCCGTTAATCTACCACGTCTGCCGTAAGTCCGTGGAACGACGGCTCCTTTATGACCGGGACGTCGCGTCGCCGTCGCCGCAGTAGGCGGAGAAGCTGAAGAGCTCCTCCGGTTCAGTAGGGCGGTATCAGATCGTGATCGACGGGACGTTATTAAAACGTCAGAACTATTCTGGTGGTTGTCTGAGCAACTTAGGGAAAATGTTACTGAGAGCGAGTCGCCTATGGCTGGCTTACAAAGGTTTAGTTTGTAAGACTTAGGGTATAGGGGGTAGGCACAGACTTAGGGTATAGGGGGTAGGCACAGTGGCAACCAAAAAAAAATTTAAAACGTAACAAAAAAAAAGGAAAAAAAAAAATACAAAAATAAAAAAAAAAAAACAAAAAACTTAAAGCGGCGTCGAAAACAAAAAAAAAATCGTAAAAAAACAAAATCAAAAAAAAAATGTAAAAATCTTGGATGCGTCCCAAAATCCAAAAAAATAGAAAAAACATAAAAACCAAAAAAAAAATAATATTTGTATTTGTAATTGTATTTGGTATTACAATAAGATATAATCTTTTATAGTATCTAATAAACTGCTTACCAAGTGAATGCGACTAACAATACAATCAAAAATAAAGAAATGTGTGATAACAGGAAAGTTTGCGTACATAATTTGCATATTATAATAATTGACAAATTAGACTAAATAATTTTTTTTTTTTTTTTTTTTTTTTTTTTTTTTTTTTTTTTTTTTTTTTAACTAAAAATACAATCAAAAATAAAGAAATGTGTGATAACAGGAAAGTTTGCGTACATAATATGCATATTATAATAATTGACAAATTAGATTGAATAATTTTTTTTTTTTTTTTTAATATACAGTAGACGCTCGATATAGTGAATCTCGCAAGAGTGAACTATCCAGTATAGTGAACACCCAAAATTTTACATGCACTACTCTAAATAGTGAACAATAAAGATCTCGAAATAGTGAACACATACTTTTTCTCAGGTTTGAACAAGAATATTGCAGCAGCAATGCGTCTACAGTATGTCGACTGCATTTGAACAAATTCTACCGTTCATTCATGTACATCTCACACTGAATCACAAAGGAAAGTAGTCACTTGACTCAGTAGAACAGAAGTTCTTCCTGTGTTCTTACTTTTGTACAACAGCAGACAAAATTAACAAACTACTTTCCAAAAAATTGATTGTTATAGTGAAAAAAGATGCTAGTTTGTACATGTTATATTTATGTGCATTAATGTAAATTTTTCGTTTTTTATGAGTTAAAATGTTTTTGTTTTATATTTGCATGAGTACTAGCGACTCGCCCTTCGCACGGGTACAGTGTTGATACTAAATACACTACAGAAAAACTGTGAACGTTGTATATAACAACACACTCCGCTATGGTTTTGCACGGGTATAAAATAACAAAAAAGCAAACGCTACGTCCCGAAATTTTTAAGTCTGTAATATCTTCGAAAATATTCATTTAAATCACATACTGTAATGTATTAAATTGGATAAGGAATGATACTGAATCGTTTAAAATAGCTTGGTAAATAATCCATATTATTTTTGTAATATATAAAAGATAAAAATGGTTACTGTGGGTTATAATTAGGAGATAAACACATGCTGCCGCAAACTTTTTATTCATCTTTTTAACATATACAATTCCGTAATACATAAACTTGTTCAATCTCGTAAGGTTTAGCCAGCATTTGCAATGCAAGCGCAGAAAAATATGTTGTTACGACATCGCATTACAAATCTTTAAATTTATCGGCTTTTCTCTGCTATAAAATGTATGTATTATATATATAAACCTTCTTCTTGAATCATTCTATTCATTTAAAAAAAAACGCATCAAAACCCGTTGCGTACTTTTAAAAATTTAAGCATGCATAGGAACATAGGGACAGAAAACCGACTTTGTTTTATACTATGTATGTAGTGATGATCTATTAAGAATTGTTTTTGTTCTTAGCAGTCAACTTGATTAAAGTGTTTGTTTATAGATTAAATAAATATTATTATCTTCACACTGAACAAAATGTGCGTTTTTTAGCTTTGGAAAGCGTTTCTAGCCTCCCGCTCGAAATAGTGAACAATCTCCAAATAGTGAAAATGGCTGGTTTTTATTAATTCACTATATCGAGCGTCTACTGTATATGTGATAAAACATTAATTTGAAGAAAAATAAGTGAAAATCATCTTTCTAAAAGTATTCAATGCAGAATTTCAGAAGGCAGACTATTCCAAATCCTGATCACAGAGACAAAATAAGATCGTTCAGCAAAAGTGTGTGCAAATCGCGGCAGAATTAATTTAAGTCCTCTTCGAGACTGAACAAAATGAAGCATTTCTTCTAGGTACCCTGGACATCTTCCATGAATAATGTAATATAGAAGTAAAACGTTACGATACAAAATATATTTATCTAAATTCAGTCCCAGCAAAGAATCATGTAAAAATGAAACACTTTCATACCTACGGTTGTTATGAATGAAACGTAAGCAGTCATTAAATGCTACATTAAGCTTACGCTTACAATCATAGTCAAGTTTAGGGTAAACAGCACAGTTAAAAGTGAAGTAAGGCAAGATTAGGCTTTTCACCAGCTGTTTTTTCAAGGCAAGATTCAAAATAGCAGATGAGCACCTCAAGGAGCGTAAGCCGCTGTATATTCTTCTTATGCTTTCAGATATTGCATCACAACAGCTCAATTTATTATTAATTGTAAAACCAAGGTATTTAACTTTGCGAACGTATTCAATGATTTGTGTATTCAAAACAATTCTTGGTAAGTCCAAATGATTAATTTCACGTCTTGAGCATACCATACTAAGCGTTTTTGAAGGATTGAGTTGTAGCTTGTTAGAGTTAACCCAGCTTTGAATATTGACTAAATCTTCATTGATCCGAACAACGCAATCATTCATTGCACCCAATTCACTAAAAATATATAACAAGACATCATCTCCATAGATATGAATATAACAGTTTTTGACTATTGCGGGAAGGTCATTTATGAAAAGTGAAAAGAGAAGCGGTCCTAGTATTGAGCCTTGCGGTACACCGCAGTTGACAATATATGGTCTTGAAGAACCTTGACTAGTTGTAATTTTTTGGGGTCTGTTTAACAGATAGTTTCTCAAAAGCTTAAGAGCAGTATTGGAAAAATTGAAGTTGTTACAAAGTTTCAAAATTAAAATTTGGTGATCAAAGCAGTCAAAAGCTTTTGAGAAATCTAACAGTACCATTGTACCCAGCTGATTACTATCGAGCGCAAAACGGAAATCAGATGTGACCTTAACTACCGCAGTTTCACAACTTTGGTTTTTGCGAAAACCAGATTGCCATTTAGACATTCTGTCGTTAGATTGAATGAAGTCAAGAACTTGAGTAGCCATCAACCGTTCAAAGACTTTACCAAAGAAAGGCAAAAGGCTAATTGGTCTGAACTCAGAGGGCTCACTGGAATTGCTTTTTTTGGGAATAGGTAAGACAATTGTGTCCTTCCAAGGTTCAGGGAACTCACTCCTATAGAAACAAGAATTGACAATATGTTCTAAAGGTGGAAGAATAATTGGTAAAATTAAACGAATAAATTTTGGAGAAATTTTGTCTGAGCCCACTGCATTTGATTTCACCAACTTTACAGCGCTAATGATTTCAATTTCGTCGACGCAGTTAAATGAAAATAAGTCAACTTCGTTTTCTGGTAAGATTAGAGAAGAGCTCGTACTTTGTAAGTGAGGAGCATAAAATGACGCCATTACTTCCGGATCTAACAAACACTGTTGCGTATTTTTATTTCCAGTGACACCAATGTCTTTTAAGTTCTTCCAAAGCACTTTAGAGTTTAGCGAAACATCAAGTTTTTGTAGAAAATAAGTTTTCTTTCTTAAACGTATAAGAGAAACAACTTTATTTCTAGCAAAAGTATATTGACGTCTTTTATACTCAGAGGGATATTTCTTATATCTTTTGTGAAAACGTTCTCTTTCTTTGATTTGTATTTCGATATCTCTATTATACCATGGGCAATTTCTTGATCTTTTAACTTGTTTAGTTACTATCGGAACATAGGTATCAAAAAGTAAATTTAGTAAATTATTGAACATCATAACTTTGTTGTCAACATTAACTGTGTATAGAATATCGTTCCAGTAATCGTTTCCAACATAGTTTTGAACTTCTACGAAATTAAAAGAGCGATATGACCGATAACTGAAAGTGTTTGAGGTACGCAAATTCTTCTTATCAAATTGAAAACAGCAAAAAATGAGATCATGGATAAAATCCGATGTAAGCTTTAATTGATCATTGCACAGAACTTTTTCTTTTGAAGTTGTAAGAAAAATATCAATTAGTGATGGGTTCAACACTGACTGATAGCATGTAGGATACAATTTATTCACAACAGATAAGCAAACTTTGTCACAAAAATAATTGAAAAGCCGTGAAATGGAACTAAACTCACACCGATTCCCGTACTTTTTTTCTTTTTTTTTTCTTTATATTTTTTCCATACTCTGCCGTACTTTATGACGTTACATTTTACATCCTTCCGCTTGCCAGAATACGATTCACACACTGTGGTTCAACACCGTGCTATAGCAAGTACATATATTTATGAGACCGATCATTTGCCGGAAATTATCTGTGGTTCTCCTACCCAAAAACACGATGGATTTGAATTTTAAATAAAGGTTCCCCCACAATTTGCTGGGAATGGCTTAAAAACATTCGCAAGATGTTCTGCAAACAGGTTTGCTTTTTCTTTTGGATTTCCGATCCAATTCCCGTTTAGAGTTTTTTTTGGCGGGTTTTGTAACTGCTGTCTTTTCAGGCGCTTAGCTGCTTTCCAGAGCGAATAATCGTTTGAAGCATCAGTCGTTAGATTTTTCAGGAATCTACTTAATGAATCATTTTTGAACTCGTAGATTTGTTTCTTCAGTTCGTTGCTTAGCCAGTTAAACGCTGTTTTGTCGTCTGGAAATCTAGTATTTTGCCATTTTCTTCGAGCTCTTCTCTTCTCCAATATCAACTCTCTTATCTCGGCAGGGTATTTTTTTTCACTTTGCTTCCTACTCGAGTAAGTTGGTGTACTTTCTTCTGCAGCTTGTTGAACATCGATAATGTTCTACTTCAAGGTCGATTTGCTCTTTTGTTTCCATAGGGGATCTGAGATTTATATAGTTTTCAAGCTTTTCTCTGAATTCACTCCAGTTTGTTTTATTATTTAGTAGCTTAGGATTACTTTTTTCCATTATCTCCGATTCATTAAGTGATAAAATCACCGGTGTATGATCTGATGATAAGTCATAATTACCTTCGACTCTTATATGGCTTCGTTTAATACCTTTAACTATGAAAAAGTCAACAAGGTCTGGTATTTTACTAGAATCCGATGGCCAGTATGTTGGTGATCTGGATGTATAAAACTCGCAATTGTATTTGAGGCATGCTTTGTAAAGCCATCTGCCTTTTGTTGTTAGAAGTCTGGATCCCCAATGGGTGTGCTTAGCATTAAAGTCACCGCCAACAAGGAAGTTATGTCTTATTAGATTTAGCAGTTCTGTATAATCATCTTCAGTCGGGGAACGCCTTGGCGGGCAGTATATTGATGCCAACTTGAAGTCTTTCTTTTTCATACCAATACTAATTATTGTTACTTGCACATTCTCGTTTGTAAACATAGCTTCTTCATGGTGTTTTAAGCTCTTTTTATCAGGATTGCCGATCCAACTCTGGCCTCATCAGCTGGATGAGGAGCGTGGTAGCAAATATAGTTTGATATTAAATCATCAAGAACCAGTCCACTTGAGAAATGAGTTTCGGACACCAGACAAATATCTATGTGTTCGAAGTCTAAGAAGATTTTTAATTCTGGCACGAGTACGATAACTTTGGCGACAAGAAATAATAACGGAATTTAATGGAGGGGTTCAATACAAGCAATTTTTACTATGGGAGGGGGGGGGTCTATTTCCCCCCGTTTAGGCGGTAGAGGCAATTTTATAAAAATTGACTTAAAATCTAAAAAAAATATTGAAGAACAACGGGAAACCTTACAGATTCAATTACAAAATTAAAATTTGGTGATCAAAGCAGTCAAAAGCTTTTGAGAAATCTAACAGTACCATTGTACCCAGCTGATTACTATCGAGCGCAAAACGGAAATCAGATGTGACCTTAACTACCGCAGTTTCACAACTTTGGTTTTTGCGAAAACCAGATTGCCATTTAGACATTCTGTCGTTAGATTGAATGAAGTCAAGAACTTGAGTAGCCATCAACCGTTCAAAGACTTTACCAAAGAGAGGCAAAAGGCTAATTGGTCTGAACTCAGAGGGCTCACTGGAATTGCTTTTTTTGGGAATAGGTAAGACAATTGTGTCCTTCCAAGGTTCAGGGAACTCACTCCTATAGAAACAAGAATTGACAATATGTTCTAAAGGTGGAAGAATAATTGGTAAAATTAAACGAATAAATTTTTGGAGAAATTTTGTCTGAGCCCACTGCATTCGATTTCACCAACTTTACAGCGCTAATGATTTCAATTTCGTCGACGCAGTTAAATGAAAATAAGTCAACTTCGTTTTCTGGTAAGATTAGAGAAGAGCTCGTACTTTGTAAGTGAGGAGCATAAAATGACGCCATTACTTCCGGATCTAACAAACACTGTTGCGTATTTTTATTTCCAGTGACACCAATGTCTTTTAAGTTCTTCCAAAGCACTTTAGAGTTTAGCGAAACATCAAGTTTTTGTAAAAAATAAGTTTTCTTTCTTAAACGTATAAGAGAAACAACTTTATTTCTAGCAAAAGTATATTGACGTCTTTTATACTCAGAGGGATATTTCTTATATCTTTTGTGAAAACGTTCTCTTTCTTTGATTTGTATTTCGATATCTCTATTATACCATGGGCAATTTCTTGATCTTTTAACTTGTTTAGTTACTATCGGAACATAGGTATCAAAAAGTAAATTTAGTAAATTATTGAACATCATAACTTTGTTGTCAACATTAACTGTGTATAGAATATCGTTCCAGTAATCGTTTCCAACATAGTTTTGAACTTCTACGAAATTAAAAGAGCGATATGACCGATAACTGAAAGTGTTTGAGGTACGCAAATTCTTCTTATCAAATTGAAAACAGCAAAAAATGAGATCATGGATAAAATCCGATGTAAGCTTTAATTGATCATTGCACAGAACTTTTTCTTTTGAAGTTGTAAGAAAAATATCAATTAGTGATGGGTTCAACACTGACTGATAGCATGTAGGATACATTAACAAGTAGGTTAACATTAAAATCACCACCAACTAAAATATGACAGTACTTAGTGTTGAGATGAAGCAAAGTTTCTTCTAATTCAAATAAATTATCTTCTTTAAATGCACAGGGTGGGCAGTACACAACAACCAAAAGGCATATTTCATTGCAATTACAAATTTCAACGCACAAGAATTCTAAAGGAGATTTTGATGACGAATAAATTGTTTTAGATGTTATGTTTTCCCTAATGTATATGCATACACCACCACCTCGAGAGCCACGATCATTCCTAAACAGTTTAAAATCAGGGAAACGAACTAGTTGAGATGAAATTGATTCATTTAACCATGATTCGGAGACCATTATTACATCCACTCAACATTTGAAAAAGGACAGTGTACTTAGAAGGAACACTACCAGCATTAATGTGACATACATTTAGTCCATTATGCACACTACACAGAACATTGCAAATAGATCCTATAATATCAGGACTTGTAACAGACATAATTTTTTTTTTTTTTTACCTAAGACTTGGTTAATGATCTTCAAAATAAAGTTTCTTACAAAAATTAGATATAAGGTATAGAAAACCAAAAAAAAAAAAAAAAAAAAAAAAAAAAAAAAAAAAAAAAAAAAAAAAAAAAAAAAGCTACTGTGGCTAAAAAGAAAAAATTGATCGATGAAACTAAGTTTTTTAAACTTTCTTAGTTATTAATATTAGTTTTAGGTTGAAAAAGATATATTGTATCTTTAGGCCGAAAGGCATTAGAAATAAGTTATTATGTAATTTAGAGTACCCGTCTAGGGTCAGTAAGTTAATTAAGTTATTATGTAAGCCAATTTAAACATTTTTGCTAGCAAGTAAGTAGTTATAAGAAAGAAACAATAAAAATGAATTTAAAACTGATACCCCCTTGGCCTGTGATGCTTAACTGCGTGGGTTCAACTCACACCGATTCCCGTACTTTTTTTCTTTTTTTTTTCTTTATATTTTTTCCATACTCTGCCGTACTTTATGACGTTACATTTTACATCCTTCCGCTTGCCAGAATACGATTCACACACTGTGGTTCAACACCGTGCTATAGCAAGTACATATATTTATGAGACCGATCATTTGCCGGAAATTATCTGTGGTTCTCCTACCCAAAAACACGATGGATTTGAATTTTAAATAAAGGTTCCCCCACAATTTGCTGGGAATGGCCTAAAAACATTCGCAAGATGTTCTGCAAACAGGTTTGCTTTTTCTTTTGGATTTCCGATCCAATTCCCGTTTAGAGATTTTATTGGCGGGTTTTGTAACTGCTGTCTTTTCAGGCGCTTAGCTGCTTTCCAGAGCGAATAATCGTTTGAAGCATCAGTCGTTAGATTTTTCAGGAATCTACTTAATGAATCATTTTTGAACTCGTAGATTTGTTTCTTCAGTTCGTTGCTTAGCCAGTTAAACGCTGTTTTGTCGTCTGGAAATCTAGTATTTTGCCATTTTCTTCGAGCTCTTCTCTTCTCCAATATCAACTCTCTTATCTCGGCAGGGTATTTTTTTTCACTTTGCTTCCTACTCGAGTAAGTTGGTGTACTTTCTTCTGCAGCTTGTTGAACATCGATAACGTTCTACTTCAAGGTCGATTTGCTCTTTTGTTTCCATGGGGGATCTGAGATTTATATAGTTTTCAAGCTTTTCTCTGAATTCACTCCAGTTTGTTTTATTATTTAGTAGCTTAGGATTACTTTTTTCCATTATCTCCGATTCATTAAGTGATAAAATCACCGGTGTATGATCTGATGATAAGTCATAATTACCCTTGACTCTTATATGGCTTCGTTTAATACCTTTAACTATGAAAAAGTCAACAAGGTCTGGTATTTTACTAGAATCCGATGGCCAGTATGTTGGTGATCTGGATGTATAAAACTCGCAATTGTATTTGAGGCATGCTTTGTAAAGCCATCTGCCTTTTGTTGTTAGAAGTCTGGATCCCCAATGGGTGTGCTTAGCATTAAAGTCACCGCCAACAAGGAAGTTATGTCTTATTAGATTTAGCAGTTCTGTATAATCATCTTCAGTCGGGGAACGCCTTGGCGGGCAGTATATTGATGCCAACTTGAAGTCTTTCTTTTTCATACCAATACTAATTATTGTTACTTGCACATTCTCGTTTGTAAACATAGCTTCTTCATGGTGTTTTAAGCTCTTTTTATCAGGATTGCCGATCCAACTCTGGCCTCATCAGCTGGATGAGGAGCGTGGTAGCAAATATAGTTTGATATTAAATCATCAAGAACCAGTCCACTTGAGAAATGAGTTTCGGACACCAGACAAATATCTATGTGTTCGAAGTCTAAGAAGATTTTTAATTCTGGCACGAGTACGATAACTTTGGCGACGAGAAATAATAACGGAATTTGATGGAGGGGTTCAATACAAGCAATTTTTACTATGGGAGGGGGGGGGGTCTATTTCCCCCCGTTTAGGCGGTAGAGGCAATTTTATAAAAATTGACTTAAAATCTAAAAAAAATATTGAAGAACAACGGGAAACCTTACAGATACAATTTATATTTGTCCATTTGGACCCCAGAGCAGAGTATGTTTGAACACTCATAACTTTTTTGTTTTTAATTTTTTTCAAATAGGATTTTTACTCAGTGAACAAAATTCAATTTTTTATTCATTTCTTAAGTTGAAACGATTATCAGATGTTTACAGATTTTTCTGCGATTTTTTTGTGAAAAGAACCCGTCCACCCGAACTGGGGTCCATTTGGACCCCACTACTGAAATTCTATGAAAAATCATATTTTTTCTAATAAATAATTATTTCATTTTAAAAGCAGCCTAGTTTATGTTTAGAAGAATTTAACTTGAAGTTGTGGGCAGTTTCGGGAGACATTTAACACATAAGGTTCTAGTGTGGCAAGAGCAACGACATCTGCCACATCCATCGCAGGTGGTTCTGGTTTTCTTGTCATCTGCTCTTGGGCAAAGGTGACATCTGCTTCTTTTACAAGAGAGCCTTTCGGGGACTGTTGGTAATTTTTCCTGAACTCTCCCCAAAATACAGAGAGCATCCATTGCAGATTTTCCAATGCCAGATTGTGTTGCATGTTGAGAACGGTTATTCAATTCTGACTCAACCAGTTCCTCCGCTAGTTCGATGAGTTTATCACTTCTGTACAATTTTTGTTTCTTCTAGGTGGATTGAAGTGTCGAAAAATGATAACAGTTGCTAGGGCTGCTATGTCCAGTAAGTTGTAGAATACAACCATCGGCCAGCGATTTGTTTTGCGTGTACATGAATAAACTGAGACCATTTGGTCGAATACATCGACTCCACCTTTGGTGCTGTTATAATCCAGTACCATTGCAGGCTTACTTTGATGACCGAAAGTGGCTTTCTCACAGTTATGTTGTGTTGATAGCAATACCACTTGTTTGTTTGGCTTCGGAACATAACTCACCAACGCCATTTTTCTAGAAAATCCAAAAATGGATGAGTGGACTGGACGATACTGCTTTTTGTTATTGACCTTTACAGGCTCATTCTGCTCATCAAGAACCTCCTTCGCTACAAAAGGTTAAGGCAAATCTCTTTTGTTTTTCCGAATCGTGCCAAGAATAGTGATCTTCTTATCCAGCAACTTCAATGCCAAATCCACCGACGTAAGGAAATTATGAATAGTGAGGTTGCGTCCAGAATTGAAATATGATGGCATCAACGACATCACCACATCATATCCACGACCAAGTCCTGTACTTTGGTCAGAGCTACCAGTGTAGAAAGAAAACTTCAGTGGATAGCCCGTTGAGCTTTCATACATCCACCTAAAGTTCAAGCCATTTTTGGCAGGCTTGCTTGGCATATATTGGGGAAATTCAATCATTTTTACCTGAACAAAGTGAAATAATGACTATTTTTTTCTTTTGATAGGCGGACCTGGCAAGAACATTGATATACATCAATATTACAATCAGTAATTACGTAAAACAGACATATCGAAAGGGATAAGCGGGAATCCCAGATTTGCAAAATTAGGCAATTTCCATCGTTTTTGAAATTGAAAAATTTTACTGCTGACCTCCTACATACCTGCATAATGACATCAATGCTTAAATTTCTTTATCTCTGTTATATATAATACTTAGAAACAATTCATACAATAGCCAGAAGAACTATAACTGAACAATATAAGTCAGAAATCAAAAAAATTTCGAAGAAAAAATCGTGGGGTCCATTTGGACCCCAGTTCGGGTGGACACGACTTTTGCCGGTTTGTAAACGAGGGTTAAACCTTTTTCCGCAGGGTTAAGCTGCTCATGCTAAATATGAAAAAACCAATTGTTTTTCTAACTGCAAGTTATTTGATCGAACTGAAAAAAGTATAAAAATATAAAAATTCATCAGACAAGTGCTTATGTGCAATTAATTTCCGTATGCAACAACTTTCCGCATGGCCCGCTTTGCGGGAGCTCATTATTTTAATCCTTTTTCCGCAGGGTTAAGCTGCTCATGCTAAATATGAAAATAGCAATTGTTTTTCTAACTGCAAGTTATTTGATCGAACTGAAAAAAGTATAAAAGTATAAAAATTCATCAGACAGGTGCTCATGTGCAATTAATTTCCGTATTCAACAACTTTCCGCATAGCCCGCTTCGCGGGGGCTCATTATTTTAACCCTTTTTCCGCAGGGTTGAGCTGCTCATGCTAAATATGAGAATAGTATGGGAACCAATAATATAAGATTCTCTTTATTATTATTGGTTCCCCAGCAGAGTTCTTAGTAGTCTCATTCTTAATAAGATTGACTGCATCAAGGGCTTGGAAGCCTGCTTGAACAAGGTCTTCTACTAATTCTTTTGGAGAACATGAGGAATGTAGGCCTCTGGCTACTACTTTTATTGGTCTTGTGGATTTGTTTTCATACGAGTGCCACTGGATTTTATGTTTGCTTAGTTCCTCAGTGACCAGTCTATAGTCATCATCTTCCTCGACATTGACTTTCCAATTGTCTTTGTTATACGATGTATATTTGCAAGCTTTTTTTAGTACATTTCTCAATAATTTTCTAAAGATCTCCAAAATTTGAGAATCCTGTAATCATAATTGGTGGTGGTACAGTTTTTCTGTTGCTTTTAGACAAAGACTTCGGTTTAGCACTGGCTAGCACATTATTAGCATTATTCTTTGTAGTACCCAAGTCTTTTTTATTTTCAGTTTTCGAGGTTTGCTGGTTCTTTGTATGCAATTCTGGGCTACCTTCCGCTTTTCGTTTCTTAGCGGTGCGCTTATTTCTTTTTCTTTCAGTTTCAAATAAAATTTCTTTTTCGTCAGTTTGATACACAGTAACAGTATCTTGTTGAGTTGTCTGAACCGTAGACTTGTGTTCCTTGTCAAATAGGGACACCTTTTATTCGAATCTTTTTACTTGCTCCTGAAGACTTTGAACTAAGGTTTCAAGTTTCTTTCTTGCTGCTATTTCCTTCTGCCATTCATCAAAGTAATCTTTTGATTCGGTTTGGCAGTTGTCTTTGATTTCTTTCAAGCTCTGTTGTCCTGCAGTGTCGATCATTTCAGAGACATTGGTTTCTTTTTGGCTAATGACTTTTACGTCATTTGTCTAAGTTGGGGTTTTTGATGGTGTAACCCTTTGGGAGTAGTTTTTTGGTGGAGTTCTCTGTATTTTCGTACTCCGTTTTCCAAAATTTTTAAGCAATAAGTGGTCCTCCCCAGAATCCGTAGGACCGATCTCTTTAGAGAGTGGATTTTCCAATTTTGCTGGACTGCCACCTGGGGTAATAAATCTGTTTGTTTTGTTCATTACCATAAATTATTTAAACTTTTTTTTATGATACATACTTTGTCTTCTCGACTTTTCTAAGGCGTTCGACAGTTTGATTTTGAAATCTTGTGTAAAAAATTTACACGCTATTTTGGTTTTGATGATACCTCTATCAAACTCATAAAAAGCTATTTAACTGATAGAAAACAAAGTGGTTTTAATGAGAATGGCTGTTTAGAATTTTTACCTCTTAAATCTGGTGTTCCGTTGGGTTATATACTTGGTCCGGATTTACATAGCACGACCGACAGGCCTGATTGGGGACTGTGTTTTCAGGTTAATCTAAGATTTAGAATCTATTGATCAATGGGCTACATTAAACCGTCTCAAATTAAATCCTGAAAAGACCCAAAGCAGTCTAGGAATCGTACTTAATTCCAAGTTAACAGCTAGAGACAATGCAAATCTGACTGTAAATCAATTTATGCAAGAGTTAAGCAATTAAACGCATCTGCAAGGGTGACACCATTTGTAACAAGATTTAGGCTTGTAAAATGTCTCTTACTGCCAATTTTTAGTTATAGTAGTGTAATTTACAGTAACTAAGACTCAATTTCTATGAGAAAGCTTCAAGTTGCGTATAAAACGGCTATCAGATATCGATATGTCTTTCGCCTGTGTAGATTTGATCATATATCTGCCTACAGTAAAATATTGACTGGCATAACTCTAAAAGAGTATCTAAATTTCAAAAACTGTGTTTTTCTTCTCAAAATAATTAAAAATCAAAAGCCTTTATACCTATATGAAAAAATTAATTTTGCCTCATCTGTAAGAACAAACAGTATCATTGTGTCTCCTTTCAACTATCTTGAAAGCAAAAGATTGTTTTTCTACCATTTAGTAAGGAAGTTGGGTTATGGAACTACATACCACTAAATCTAAGACATTGTAGTTCGCTTCTAATATTTGAAAAATCTCTTTATGAATACATCTCAAAAACTAATAATACTATTTTTTCATAAACTCAAATTTAAACTGTATGTAAAAATGTAATTATAAACTATTTTACTTTCTAAAATTATAAGACTAATGTAAATATTGTTTTTTTTTCTTCTTTTTCAGCAATAAGCTTATATAAAAATGAGCAACCCTTTTTGACAATTAGGAGAGGGCGAGGAGGTTCTGACACGTTAACGGATATTGTCAAAAAATTAGAACTTGCTTTAACAAACTAATTTCTATTTACATCAAATTAACTTTATTAGGGTTTAAGCTTATACAAAAACAATTTTTAATACTTGAATTACTTTCCATATCAGAGTTTATTATCAATTTATAAAAGAAGAAAAAGTGACGAAACATCTTACTTTGTAGGAGGTTCCGACATTTAACTAGGAGGTTTTATCATGACATAGGAGGTTCCGACAGTTCGAAAAAAAAATAAAAGATATATTTAAAAAAACGGAAACAAATATATATTTTATTTTCTTTCCTCTTTCTTTTCATTTAGATCTTTATAAAAGCAATAAAAGAAATAATAAATGATAGTAAAACAAAACAAAACGACGATAAAACGTAAACAAAAAAAAACAAAAAACAAGAAATTCAGTCATTAAAAAATAAACTTAAATAAAATTTTAGTTATATATATATATAGGATATAGCTTAGTGCCATTATTCTTCTCCTCCCATGGCCTCGCCGTTTATGTTCGAAATGATATAGCTTACCAGCTTCTACCACAATACGGCCTTTGTTCTAATACGAACTTTAATTTCATGTGGTTAAAATTCACCGTCCGTAAGCATATCATTCATTATTGTTTTATTTATAGAAGCCCCAATTTAGATAGCAATTCAACCTCTAACGAGTTTGATGCGCTATCTGATTCCATAAGATAAGAATTGTTTCCCTTTATCCTCACACTGAAATCGCAATTGCGGGCGATTTCAATGTACATAGTTCTGCTTGGCTTCGACATTCTGGCCAGACAACACCCGAAGGAAAATGTGTTGAGATCTTCGCTGAGTTTAACGAATTAACTCAACTTGTTGATGAGCCCACTCGGGTTCCTGATATTGAAGGCCATGCGGCCAACACTCTTGACTTATTTCTCACTTCTCATCCCGAAAAATACAGGGTTGTAGTATCATCTCCTTTAGGCACATCGGACCATTATGTCATATCGATAGATTTTTCGCTTTCCGTCACGGTAAAAAAAGATAAAGTCCCTAAAAGAACTGTATGGCAATAAGAGAAAGCCAATTGGGACGGCCTGAATAATTTCTTTCGAAATTTAAATTGGTCATTGTGCTTTCTCGACGGAAACGTTGACGCATCAGCTGATATGATATCTAATGTAATTCTCAACGGCATGAGAAATTTCGTTCCTCACAGAACAAAAAGTATCATCCCCAAAGAGAATTCGTGGTTTGATTCAAGCTGTAAAGAGGCGATTAGGGATAGAGAAAGTAGTTTTCGAAAATTTTTATTTTACAGTAGAAAATCGAAATTTGTTCAAACGGGCCAGAAATATCTGTAATGCTCATATACAAAAGCCAAGTTTTTGCATGACCAAAAAGTAAGTCAAAAAATACTGTTGTGTCCAAAAGGAAGTAAAAACTTTTGGTCTTTTGTCAAGAACATTAAGAACTCGACCACGTCATCGGTCCCAACGCTCGTCTTCAATGACTCTCCGTATGTCAGCTCCATCGATAAAGCCAATTTGCTGGCAGCTCAATTTGCTGCCATTTCGACACTTCCTCATAGCATATTGGCTACACCTGAGCTCGAGTCTGCAAATTCTTTGATGAAACAGATATTTTTTCGAACTCGCTCGGTTGCGAGAGTCCTCAAAGATCTCAACATACATAAATCCGCTGGTCCAGATGGTATCCCCGCCGTTATTCTGAAGAGGTGTTCTTCTACGCTGGCAAAACCACTGCGTAAACTTTTCCATCTTTCCTATTCTGCTGGGATTTTTCCAAGCAGATGGAAAACTGCATTTGTCCAGCCGGTCCCTAAAAAAGGCGAATCTTCCTTTCCTTCCAATTACCGTTCAATTGCACTTACGTCCCTTCTTTCCAAGGTCATGGAAACGTTGATAAACCGTCAACTTATGAAATATCTTGAAGAACGAAAGCTTCTTAATGATCGTCAGTACGGCTTTCGTAGCAAAAGGTCCACTGGTGATTTGATGGCATATCTAATCGAAAAGTGGAACCAATTTTTACATTGTTTTGGAGAAAGTAAGATTATTGCGCTTGATATTTCTAAAGCATTTGATAGAGTTTGGCATCAGGCTCTTTTATCGAAAATGCGTGCTTTTGGTATCGATGAGTCTCTTCTTCGTTGGATTAGAAATTACCTTTCCGACCGTTCAATACAAGTTGTATTGGATGGTTACAAGTCTGATACCCACCTTATAAGTGCTGGTGTGCCCCAGGGCTCCGTTTTGTCTCCGACTCTCTTCCTCATTTTCATTAATGATCTCTTGTCTGAAACTTCTAATCCACTTAACTGTTTTGCTGACGACTCGACCCTCAGCTTTTCATATTCGTTCCCAAATTCACGTCCCTGCTCTTCGGATGTGGAACTGGAACGGTTGCGTATGATAAGCTCATTGAATTCTGACCTTAACAGCATTGTAGCATGGGGTCTTATGAACCGAATAGAATTCAATGCTTCGAAAACTCAATGCTGTCTCTTCCCTCTTGTCGTTGAAGCTTAACATTCCCCCATTGCCATTATCCATGAATGGTACCTGCATCAAAGAAACCGAAAAGCTGTCAGTACTTGGTATGTGTGTAAACGATGATCTTCGTTGGAACGACCACATATTTGCAGCCAAAAACGCTGCTAAATGCTTAGGTTTCTTGAGACGATGCAGGAAGTTCTTCACCCCTTCTGATCTGGCTACAATTTATAAGGCCTTCATCCGCCCAAAACTGGAGTATAACTCCCATATCTGGTCAGGTGCCGCTTAAACATCTTTGCATCTGCTTGATAGGGTACAAAATAGAGCGTTAAGATTGATAGGTGATTGTTCAATCGTAGAATCGATTGATTCTCTTGAACATCGACGAAACGTTACCTGTCTCACTCTCTTTTATCGCTTTTTTCATAAACAGTGCTCTAGTGAAATAGCCAGTTGCATTCCTCCCCTGAAACAATTTAGCCGCAACACTCGCCTCGCTGGGAATGCTCATCAGTTTTGCCTTGAGCCCAACTTCGGGCGTACAGTCAAGTATAGAGATTCATATTTTAGTCGCACCACCCGAATGTGGAATGCTTTACCTGGCTCTGTATTTCCCCTTCATTACGATTCACAAAAATTCAAAAGCAACGTGCATCGATGTCTCCTTTCAAATCCTCTCCTATTTTCCTGAATACTCGTACTGTGTTTAATGGCATTATAAGGGTAGTCATAACCCCTTGATGTGCGAGTTAATTATAAAAAAAAAAAAGTTCTTATTTAAAATAAATACCATAAAAAATATAATAAATAATGTATTAAAAGCAGTCTTTAAATTATAAATTAATGGAACATAATAAGAAAATTCACTAACATCTAAATCACCTAAGTTAAGATCAAAACAGATTTTATTTTTGGACCTGGATGTTCCCGGAAGGTCTTTTGGGCTCGTTAATTTAGCCACTTAGTCAGATCTCATTGCTATTCCTTTATCTTCAACTACAGGCTCGTAAAAATAGTTGCCATTTTTTTGCCGACGATAGTATATTTAATAAAAAAACACATAACCGATTTCATATCTACATCTTCAACTCAACCGACATAATAAAAAGGTTTTTTGTCTTCGAATTTGACCAGAACAAAGTCACCAAATTCATTGTGACATTTTTGGTAGGCTCAACGTCTATCTCTGCATCACTATCTATACCAAATTCAAGAGATTGGTCCGAATTTCTAACACTATAGGTCTCGCTTTCGGAGGAGGATGATGCAAGCACTTTTTTTAGGTGTTTTGACTTTGTAACTTTTTTCTTTCCCACAATCCCTTTTTGTTTAATTTTTTTTTTTTTTTGTTCGGCTAGTTCCACAATTCTATTTTTTTCGGGTGTGTCGGTATAAATCCGTGATTTAGAAATTTTGCTGAGATTCTTTTTCTTTGAATTCATTTTCGGGAAGGGTCGAATCACTTCCGGTGTAAGGTGTTGATAGGTACTATTTGAATTCTTCTGCACATTTAGACTTGGCGATACAATTTTTACTGGGCTGTGCCCCGTTTCTTCAATCTCTTGTATTTCCGGACAAGGCCAATTCACTTCCGGTGTAAGCTGCTCATATGGTTCATTGGAATTCCGCTGAAGATTTCGATTTGGCGATGCAATTTTCACTAGCCTGTTGTCCGTTTCTTCAATCTTTAGAAAAACAAAGTCCTGGAAAATAGCATCATTCATCGGAAATATTCCAGTTGTTGAAAACCCTTTTATAATATTTTCCGGGGAAAATGCTTTCAAGAATGGCTGGCAAGCAATTTCCGCAATATCATTGATTCCAATTTTACGACCCGCATTATTGACAAGAAAATCGTTGAATGCTGACTTACAGTATTTCTTAAACGGTCCAAACACTGATACATCGAGAGGTTGAAGCTTGTGCGATGTGTGAGGTGGAAAAGATAGTAAGATAATGCCATTCTCTCTTCGAAAAATTATTGAATTGAGTCCACAATGCGACACATGATTATCCAATAAAACCATAATTGGATCTTGTAATGAACACCGAGTTTGTTTTGCAATGTGTTCCAAAACTTTCGGAAAGAGCTCAGAATTCATCCACCTACTTTCTGCTAGTAAGGAAATCGATCCGGGAACAGCTCCTTTGAGGAATGCAGGATTAGTCCTTTTTCTTGGGTAAACAAATGCTGGAGGGATATGGTTCCCAGCTGCATTCACTATTGCAACCATAGTAACTTATGTCCCCCTTTCAGCAGAAGCAACTTGGAAAACAGTCCTCTTCCCTTTTTCAGCAATGACCTGGTTTTGTAATTTAATTACTAGATAGTGTGCCACGTTCTTAAATGTTTTTTGTATTTTTTGTGTTTTTGTAAATGTGTTTGTAAATGTGTGAGTCTACTAACAGCAAACAATGCACTAAGTGATGAGACATTTATCCTAAGCAACAGCTTGCTATAAGCTCTCTCCGGCATTATGTGATAGTGTGATAAGGTAGGTAGGTAATCATATCGTTATCTTGAAAATTGAAATTACCTTTGGGAACTCTAGAACTGTTGCAATTCCAGTCTCGTCTAAGTTATAAATTCTTTCAGGACCAAACATGTACTTGCAGTATACGTTTCTTAGGTTTTCAAGAAAACCATCAACAGCGACTTTTGAAAAGCCGAAAAGACGAGCCGCGCTTGTGTTTTCCGGCTTTCGAAGACTAGCTTCTAAATTTCTTCGCATAAATCCTTGCAGCCAAACTTTTCCAGCCATTTTATCCCGATCCCAATTTGAAGGATGCTTAATATGGTTGCGAACAACATATTGGTACTCAAATTTTTTGGACATATCCAAAGTAAGCCCATGATGAAGGCATGAACATTTTTTAAAATAATTCGCGAGCTCGTGTTCTTGTTGTTTAGTAAGGATTTGAGCACTCAGGCTGTGCTTACTGCTGTATGTATATTCTGTCCAATGGGACAGATTCAGCTTTTTAAATACGGGACAAAATTGTTGTTCTTTTTACGCCGTATTTTTTGGCGGCACTGGAAGCAGTTTCCTTTTTTTCAAGTACCGACTTCACGGCTTATAGCATAGCTTCTTCATCAAATATCTTTTCAGGATTCTTTTTTTTTTTTATAGATATTTGGCATTTTTACTGAAAATTTATAAAGCTTTAATATAAAAAAGGGAAAAATTACAAGCAGAGTTAGAGGAGGAGGTTTCGACATTTTGACTAAACCTCCTACCCAAAACATGTCGAAACCTCCTTTAACACGTGCAAATTTATAAATTTCTTCAGAAAATTTTCACCTTAATATTAAAGTCTAAAGGTTATAATTATGAAAAAACATTTAGGTACTTACTTTACTTTACTACCAACACAGCACTTAAAAAAAAAACTTGATACAAAAAAAAATATCCCTTACAAACTTACGACACAAAATTACATCTGATCTTCACAAGAAACAATTCGCAAATGAACTTGTTATACACTGACAGTAACTGAGCAGTATAGAGGCAAATACTAGGCCATGCTTTCAGGCGTTGGATATAGGATATTGTCATTTCAGTCAAATTTCAAATAAGCGAGAAATTTGAGTTTGATGAACCCTCCTACATGTCGAGACCTCCACGCCTTACCCAATTTAAATTTAAATTTATCTTTGTTTTTAAGTACTAATATAAGAATTTATTTTCTTCCTGTGCTACCACTTTCAATTGAAATAAATACAAATACAAATACAAGACTGCAGGTCTGCACCTGTCTAGATGCCGAGCTTTTCAAATCAGCTGGAGGTCAGTTAGAAAGAAGCATGCACCAGCTGATCTGCACAATATGGTGGGAAGAAAGTATACCCGATAAATGGAACTTCAGTATCGTTGCCCGATTCTAAAACACGAGGAAAATTTTTCTTTAATTTATTGATGAAAATAGAATATACAAACATATCGAAAGCTTAAGAGAAGTCCAAAAGGACTAGAAATGAGACAAAATCTTGTTCCAGCATTTCTTTTATTTTTTCAACTACATTAGGTAGGTAGGTATACTGCCTGAATTGAAATTTGTATTACTATTTCTGTTCAATAAAAAAATTTTCACTACAAATTTGTCGGGGAATTCGTGACAAATTTTAAAAACTCCCCTCTAACTCATTGTCATGACAATTTCACAAAATTGTCAATTTTTCCATGGGGGACAAAGACAATTTCCAAGTAGTCATTTACAAATTGTCACCTGTCGCAATTGTCATTGCTTATGAAATAGGGCCCAGCTTCACTCAATACGTGTCCCAAGTACTTTACGCGCTTCTGGGATAAATCGTATTTTTTGGGAGCCAATTTCAACCCTGCTTCATTTAGTTTGAAAAATACGGCTTCCAGATTATTTAGAGATTCGTCGAAGAATTTTACGTGTACCACAATGTCATCTATGTAAGGCAACAAACTTGCGGGTAAACCCTTTAATATCAGTTGGATTGCACGCTGGAAAGTTCCTGCTCCATTTGCTTATCCATAAGATATAACAAAAAATTCCCAAAGTCCATCCCCAATTAAAAGCCTGTCTTTTCCTGGTCGATCGCATCCAATTCGACCTACCAGTACCCATTCGTCGCGTTCAAAGTTGCAAACCATTTCGATGCTGTGACTGCATCAAATAATAAAACTGCTAACGTCAAAGGATAGGAATCTTTCTTGGTATCCTCGTTTAAACTCTTTTAATCTATTCAGAAGCTAATGGATCCGTCTTTTTTTCGAACGAGGACGACCGGGCTGCAGCAAGGGCTAAGATGGCTGCACTACGCCTTGTGTTTCCATCTCAGCAAAAAGTTTCCTCACTTCTTCTCGTTTCGCAAAAGGTAAGCGGTTAGGTGGTTGTTTCAACGGACGTGCATCGCCAGTATCAAATTTATGTTTTAAAACGTTGGTCGTACCTCGGTCTTTAGGATCTTTAGAAAAAACATTTTGAAAACGTAGGAGGAAGCTTTTAAATTTCAATATTTCTTGTGGATTCAGCTATGTGCAGTATCTTTCAAAGAGATCTTGTACATGAGGGTGTAATTCAACTTCCCTTGCATGAGTCGCTCTAACTCTCAGCACAGAAAATTCTGGACTAAAGCTACCGCTTTGTTCATTTCTAGAGCATTTGCTTCGCAGAAAATGTCACCTGCCATTATGGAAATTATGCTGTTAGTAGCGATGCAAATTACTGAGCAGCTTGGATACTCGTTCGTTTGTGTAATAGGTTATACTAACACATCAGTTTCTGGAAGAGTAAGGCATTACAGTGCCTGTCAAAAATCCTCGATCGAACCCTCCAAGTGGGTGCCGGGCGGGCAATGTTCACTACATACGCTTATCAGTGTCTGTACGATGTCAGACGGTGACAGCCAAGGTTAGGTTGGATCGCTGGGTTGTTGTGACTTCTCAATAGCACAATCCTTAGAAATCAAATCTCACCATAGATACGAGGTTCCTAGTTTCAGTGGTGGTGTGAGCATTTATCATCCGTGCCGAAGAATTAAAGGTTGGGGGATAAACCAATCAATAACGAGCTCTTCTGGATGCTTGGCAGGGTCCAGAATAGACTAGCCTTACCCCGGTACACGGCTCTGCCGGGGCTGACCTTTTCCTTCCGTAGTTACTCGTGGGACCTTCTATGGAATTTCTAAAAACTAACAAACAAACAAACAAACAAACAAACAGACAAAAAAACGAACAAAAGGACAAAAAAGAAAACTGGGGGGAGGCAACGAAAGTTGTACACATTCTCCGATTTGGCTGCAAAGTCGAAGCAGGAATGTGAGCCAACGGGCAAACCTTCTACCAGTGGGATACAAGGTTCGCACACAGGCTCTGAACCAGCTGCAAAGCCAGTTCAGGTCTGTGCAGTGGGAACCAAGAATCCCGACTCTGGCGAGCAGCACAGCCCGCTGGAAACTGGTCAAGAGCATGCTGCAAAGCTAGTTCTAGCCAGTGAATCGGAGGGCAAAAGGACCGCCACTGCTAATAGTGGGGATGAAGTCCCCAATATTAGCTTTGAAAACAATTCGCCTGCCTTCATCAAGACAGGACGAGGTGAAACTTACAAAGAGGGGAAATGGAGGGGTGATCAACGAGTCCGTCTCCACCTTGAATGCCCTTAAAATAAAGGACACGGGGAGGGCCGTTCAGACTGGCAGGGTTGGAGAGGCGAATAGCAACCCTACCTCTGCGGGTCGGTACGTACCCTCGTCGAGTACAATGAATCCTCCAACTGGTGGAGCGGGAGAGGTGATTAACAACTCCAGCACGGCCAAGGGGGGGGACTCAGATCAAAAAAACGCCCGCTCAGATACGTCGCCAAGCCACAAGGGTAATTGAAACGGTGGGTGGTAAGCCCGCAGTGGAGAGAACCCCGGGTGAGGTTGAAAGATTGAAGTGGGCAAGTAAAATTGCAGATGAGACCAGCCAAGACTCAACGTCGAAGCGAAACAGGTCGTTTGAGGTTGAAAAACCTCAACCAAAAAAGCCAAGAGTCGGGGTTAGCGTTCCATCGACACTGGTGCCGGGGCAGTCCTTTGGTGACGTGGTAAAGGGACAGATTGTTGTCGCGGTCATCGACGGGAGCAATATGGATGGAAACATCTCTGCCGACAGGTGGGCGGACATCAAGGGTCACCTTGCTTTCAGGTTTATACCTGTTATCGAAGCGAATCCGGGACCCCTCGCAAGAATTAGCGACGCTGGCTGGCATCAAAACCGCGTCAAGCTGATCGCCTGCCAAGACCAGAGATCGCTTCACCTTTATAAACTTGCTGTCAGCGGTTTAGGTGAGATCTGGCCAGGTGCTAAGCTAGAGGTTGTGGCAAGGGAGGATATCCCAAGCAGACCGAGAGCTCGTGCCTTGGTACCGGCCCTACATGAATCGCGGGAGATGGTTCTCCAGTTGATTAAATACAGCAACTCGGATCTGCCCACTCACGATTGGACGGTTCCGGTGATTGAAAAAGAGTCGGTGGGTCGTTATCGGTCGTCTCTTGTCATCTTGAATAAGGAGTCATTAGAACCCCTGCGGCACGCGGGGGTGCTATTCAGTACGGCTTTGACAGCCTTGTGCTGAAAATATACAAAAAAGATGAGGACGCTGCAAAGCTTCCAAAGTAAGCGGCTGAATCCGAAGCCAAGGAGTCCACTGCGAGCGTCGAATCTTCTATCATGGAGACAGACGCGGCAAGTTTCTCTGATTCTTTGAAACAGCTGTCTTGCTCGAAACTGGTCGAAAAGACTACAATAATAGTGTCTGATCAGGAAGCAACTGACAACAAATCGTCCGATAAGGACGACAACAACAAAGGTGGAGTCTTAGACTCCGACGATGAAATGCTTGGGGTTCTCCTTTCTGAGGATGAGTTGCTAGACTCCGCCTCAGATATGGAGGACCTTAGTGCTACAGTGTTGGAGATTAAGCTGGATGATTGTAGCAATGCTGCAAATACTCCAGATTAATCTCCAATACTCCATCAAAGCCTCAGCCGGACTCCTTCTCCGACTAAGCAAGTCCGGCGAGGATATAGTCCTGATCCAGGAACCATGGATTAATAGATCCGTGGTAAAAGGACTCAGAACGAAAGATTATTCTCTGCTGTATGTGACGGACAAAGGTGAACCAAGATCCTGCATACTGGCAAAGAAAACACTTAACGTATTTTTACTACCTAATTACAGCAATTGCGACACCACAACAGTAAAACTGCAGACCAACAGTGGAACTTACTGGCTCACGTCCGCCTATCTAGGCCATGAACAACCGAAGCCGCTACCAGGAGAGACGCTCGAGCGCGTAATAAAAAGCGCAACAAAGCTCAAAGCGGATCTCATAAAAGGAAGTGACGTCAACGCACATCACGCAGTATGGGGGAGTACGGATGTAAATGAAAGGGGTGAGTCTCTTTTTAATTTTATACTAAGTACTAACCTTCTTATATGCAATATCGGTAACGAACATACCTTTGTCACAAAAAACAGACAAGAGGTTTTAGATGTTACCTTTGTATCTCAATCAATCTATAACAAGATTAAAAATTAGGCTGTATCTAAGGATCACTCCTTCTCTGATCACAGATACATCCAATTTAGTCTAACAGATGACACACCAAAACCCATAGGCTTCCGTAATTATAGGAAAACTGACTGGGTAGAATTCAGGGAAATCTTCAAACATTGTTACAACTACAATGACAATAGCTTCCCTTCAAACCCCAAGGATCTTGACAGCAAAGTCGACGATCTAGCTAGTGCTCTTAACCATGCCTTGTGTAACTCCTGTCCTCTTACCATAGTAAGAGGGAAGAAGAAACCACACTGGTGGACCAAGGAGCTAGAACCGCTCAAGAAAAGTTGTGCGAAGCTTTTCAATCGAGCCAAATCTTCCAGAAATCCCATAGACTGGGATCTATATAAGGAATCCCTTAGGATTTACAAAAAGAG
Source organism: Melanostoma mellinum (assembly GCA_914767635.1). Lineage (NCBI taxonomy): Eukaryota > Metazoa > Arthropoda > Insecta > Diptera > Syrphidae > Melanostoma > Melanostoma mellinum. The sequence continues at coordinate 67,368,501 of OU612060.1, read as the reverse complement.
GTTACGAATAAGCAAATGATCCTCTTGGAAAGAATTCTGCAATAAGATTGAAGACTCCTCAGAGGCATCTAGACTTAGGAAAATCCTATCAACGAGTCCAAACATGCCAAGTTCTATAAAAGATGAAAACGGCAACTGGACCAACTCATATGAAGAAACATTAAACTTGCTACTGGATACTCATTTCCCTGGTAGCTCGTTGACAATAACAGACGATGAGCACTTGCCTCGACTCGCAAGCCAATCAGGTAAAGGTCTTATCTCTAGAGATATACTGTTATGGGCAATAAACAGTTTGACCCTTATAAATTACCAGGGCCTGACGGAATCATCCCTGCGGAGCTGCAGCAGGTCTCAGATATCATCATCTATAACTTAGAGATGATCATGAAAGGATGTATCAGCTATACATATATTCCCAAGGCCTGGAGAGAAGCTAGGTTCATCTTTATACCTAAAGCCGGCAAAAGCTCCCATGTAAATCCAAAAGATTTAAGACCTATTAGTCTATCATCCTTCCTCCTTAAAACACTGGAAAGAATGATTGACATACACTTAAGACAAGAAATTAAACCTAGTCTGATCTCAACGGCGCAACATGCATATACAAAAGGTAAATCAGTGGAAACTGCACTCCACTCTCTGGTTTGCACCATTGAAAAATCCCTGCAGTACAAAGAATACTCTCTCGTCGCATTCCTAGACATAGAGGGTGCATTTAACAATGTTAAAAATTCAGCAATCACTAATGTTCTTGATGGGCTGCTCATAGAGGAACACATCAAAAACATGATAACAACAATGCTCAGCAGCAGAATCATTAGTTCCGAAATGGGGAACTACAAAACAAGCAGAATGGCCAATAGAGGAACCCCGCAGGGAGGAGTTTTATCTCCCCTACTGTGGAACCTGGTCGTTAACAAATTGTTAATCGACCTAGAGGGCGAAGGTTTCAAAACTATAGCCTATGCCGATGATGTAGCTATTGCCGTTTCAGGCAAGCACCCACAAACCCTAGCTGAGCTGCTACAAACAGCACTTAACAAGCTTAACAATAGGGCTGCAGATTGTGGTCTGAACATCAATCCACACAAAATGGAATTAGTTCTCCTTACGAGGAAATACAAAATTCCGGACTTCAGACCCCCAACTATTAAAGGGGTTACTCTCAGGCTAAGGCCACGCAGTCAGCGATAAGCGAACGAGCGATTGAACGATCAGCGATTAAGTGACAAAGTTGAGCGACGAGTGGCCTTTTCGTGAGCGACATTTCTTTAGCGATTAGTTGTTAAAATGCCGTTGTCAAAATTTCTATATTTACGTTAACCATCTGTTGCTCTTGACGCTAGGCGATAAACTAAAAATTAGAACAAGTTTGGTGACAGAGCGACGTCGTTCAGTCGCTTAAAAAAATCGCTCATCGCTCGCTCAATGCATGGCCAGTTCAATGCAATTTCATTTGTTTTAATTTTTTCATGTCGTTCAGTCGCTCGCTCGCTCGCTTATCGCTGACTGCGTGGCCTCGGCCTCACACTGTCAAATCAGGCTAAATATCTAGGTCTCATTTTTGACAAAAAACTGACCTGGAAAACCAATATTGAGGAAAGAGTAAATAATGCCAACGTTGAACTCTTCTCCTGTAAAAAAGCCATTGGCGGGAAACGGGGTTTCTACCCTCAAATCACCCATTGGCTGTTTACATCGGTAATTAGACCGATACTCACATACGGGGTGATAGTCTGGTGGACAGCACTAGACAAGATGATCAACTACAACAAGCTGGCCAAAGTTCAAAGAACGGCTAGTCTGTGTATTAGTGGTGCACTGAGGACAACCCCATCGGATGCCCTCAATGTACTACTAGATCTCACACCCCTAGATATCTTCAGCAAACAAGTCGCAGCTAGCTCAGCTACTCGACTCAGAGCTACATCACAGTGGACCAATAATCAAATCGGCCACACTACCATTCTAGATAACTTTAGATTCTTACCGAATCGATCCGACTACACCACCCCCAATTTGATGTTTGACAATAATTTCCAAGTAACCAAACCTTCAAGAGAAGCTTGGGAAAATGGCGCTCTTTTGGAAAATGAAGCAATACACTTCTACACCGATGGTTCAAAAACCAGCGAAGGTGTGGGAAGTGGAATCCACTCAGAAAAACTGAATCTCAGTCTTTTCTTCCGCCTACCCGATCATTGTAGTTTCCAAGCGGAAATTCTGGCGATTAAGGAGGTGCTGTCTTGGCTCAAAGAAAACGTCATATCCTCCACGGATATTCGGATCTTCTCAGACAGCCAAGCTGCCCTTAAATCTCTTGCCTCTGTCTCTACAAAATCCATCACGGTCCAAAATTGTCAGATGTCTCTGAGGGAGATGTCAAATCAGTTTAACATTCACTTTTCATGAGTGCCAGGGCACAGGGACATACCAGGCAACTGTATGGCAGACGAACTAGCCAAAAAAGGCAAGACCACTTCCCTAAGCTCAGAATGGAACAACATAGGTGTACCTATCGCTGCATGTAAACTCCTACTTAGACAAGACGCTTCAGGGATAACAAACACTAGATGGACTGAGAGTAACAACTGCCTTGCAACCAAAAAAGTTTGGCCGTGTGTAGACTCAAAACGCTCGAAGAGTTTGTTGGCCCTGAACCGTCTGTGTCTAGGTTCTACCATAGGTGTTCTTACGGGACACTGTCTAATAGGGAGACACGCCAAAAGACTTGGTGTGTTTTCCAATGATTTCTGCAGAAGCTGCATGGACGAGGAGGAGGAAGAAACCGTTCAACACCTTCTTTGCTCATGCCCTGCACTACTTCATAGGAGGAAAACTCATCTCGGTGAATTCTTCTTCGATGATACTAACGACCTAGCCTACATAGACCCTAAAAGTCTTTCAAAATACATTAAAAGTTCCACGTGGTTCGACTAGCAGGTGATTAACCGGCTAGTCCCGTAATGGAAGATTAATAAGTGATCAACTCGTTAATCTTACATCGGGTTTCTGAGATCAGTAGGTGATTAACTTGCTGATCTCTGTGGTATCACAATGGGCCCTTGCGGCCTAAGTGTGTCAGGCAATGTACTCATTGACTGACAGCCACTTCCACCTTACCTGAGGCATTGTATTGTATTTCAATAACTTGCAGTTAGAAAAACAATTGGTTTTTTCATATTTAGCATGAGCAGCCTAACCCTGCGGAAAAAGGGTTAAAACAATGAGCCCCCGCGAAGCGGGCCATGCGGAAAGTTGTTGCATACGGAAATTAATTGCACATAAGCACCTGTCTGATGAATTTTTATACTTTTATACTTTTTTCAGTTCGATCAAATAACTTGCAGTTAGAAAAACAATTGGTTTTTTCATATTTAGCATGAGCAGCTTAACCCTGCGGAAAAAGGGTTAAAATAATGAGCCCCCGCGAAGCAGGCCATGCGGAAAGTTGTTGCATACGGAAAATAATTGCGCATAAGCACCTGTCTGATGAATTTTTATACTTTTATACTTTTTTCAGTTCGATCAAATAACTTGCAGTTAGAAAAACAAAAAACAATAGGTTTTTTCATATTAAGCATGAGCAGCTTAACCCTGCGGAAAAAGGGTTAAAATAATGAGCCCCCGCGAATTGGGCCATGCGGAAAGTTGTTGCATACGGAAATTAATTGCACATAGGCACCTGTCTGATGAATTCTTATACTTTTATACTTTTTTCAGTTCGATCAAATAACTTGCAGTTAGAAAAACAATTGACTATGCAATTTCGAAAAGGGCACCATATCTGAATATTTAAACTTTCCAGGAAATGAAAAAAACTAGTTATTTTCTAATTAAGTATAATATTTAGCAAAAATATTTTTGAGTTACATTTTAGGGTATCGTAACCCTGGAAAGTTACAGAAATATTTCGATGTTAACGTTATTATATATGTATATTTCGATATTATAAATTCATGAGATGTGCCCTTTTCGAAATTTACCACGTTGAGTATTCATAATTTAATGGTGGATGCTTAACCGCACGTGTTTACTAACTTTAGACTACTCAGTGACTGATGGATGACGCAATAAGTTTGTTGTTTTATATCACAAAAACAAAAGAGACAGAACTATTGTGGCGGTTTACGGACTTATATTAAAACAATACATTCGAAAAGGGCACATCCCTCTCAGAGTTGTGACCTTTTCGAAATTATTTCTCACATCTACCATAGAACGAATATCGGAGATATGCTTTTTTTCGAATATAATAGGTGCATACAGGTATTAAGAACACAATTACATGAAAAAAGGTTTTTGACAAAACATCCGAGATGTGCCCTTTTCGAAATTGCATATTCAATTGTTTTTTTTTTTTTTCATATTTAGCATAAGCAGCTTAACCCTGCGGAAAGAGGGTTAAAATAATGAGCCCCCGCGAAGCGGGCCATGCGGAAAGTTGTTGCATACGGAAATTAATTGCACATAAGCACCTGTCTGATGAATTTTTATACTTTCACTAGTCTATTTCCTAACATTATTGTAAATTCGTACGTATTTCCATAATTTTTTTTAAATATTGCATACTTCAATAGTTTTACTATTTTTCAATTATCTCAAAAACTGTAAGACATAAAAAAAAGTAGTTTAAAGCGTTTGATAAAAAATTTATTAAAGCAACTAACTCATAAAACATTTTTTTATTGGCATTTGTAATCACGAGAAACATAATACTCAAAGTGATTTTTTCAATTTTTTTTTCCTTTATTTTGACTTTGAAGTCATTTATTTCAAAAACTATAAATTGAAATCACTTCATTTAAAATTTATTATAAAGCAGATTTCTGGCTTTTATAAAAAGTATAAATTGTATCTGTAAATTTTCACGTTGATCAACAATATTTTTTTTTAAATTTTAAGTCGCTTTTTATAAAATTGGCCCTACCGCCTAAACGGGGGGAGAACCCTCCCTCCCATACTAAAAAATGCTTGTATTGAACCCCTCCACCAAATCCCGTTATTATTTCTTGTCGCCAAAGTTATCGTACTCGTGCCTGTTCTTCAATTAGTTAGTGAAGAATTGGCACACCTGCACTCGTTTTATATCACCGGAACAGCAACTTCTCGTCACTTTACGTTTCATGGCATGTGGATCAATGCAGTTAGCAGTTGCCGAATTCATGCATGTGTCGGCTTCTAGCGTTTGTCGCATATTATCAAAAGTTTGTATGGCATTAATACGACATTTGGACTAGTTTCTGAAAATGCCCGCAACATTCACAGAACAAGAGAGAGCCGCTTCTGAATTTTACAGGATTGCCCAGTTCCCACGAACAAATTGGGGCCATTAACTGCACCCATGTTAAATTGCGATCACCTGGCGGAGAATTAGTAAGTGAAAATTTAACACATACACCAATAATACGGCTGACTACTTTTTACAGAGCGAAGGATTTCGTAACCGGAAAGGTTGGTTTTCCCTAAATGTACAAACAATATCGTCAGCCGATTTCAAAATATTGAATGTTGTTGCTCGTTGGGCTGGATCTGTGCATGGCCAAACCGTTTTTAGACATTCGGAGGTGCGAGCCAAATTTGAAGCAGAGGAATCTGGGAACTATATATTGATCGGTGACTCTAGTTGTGCAAATACAAATTATTTGGTAGCACCATACACCATTAACAATCCGGATATGCGTCAAAACCAACGAATGTAAAATTACCAGAGGCGAATAATTCGTACCAGAAATGTTGTTGAGAGGTAGTATAGTGTATGGAAACGCAGGTTTCCTGTGATAGCATAATATGGTATGCGGGTAAGAACTAGTAGATACTGCCCAAAAAATAGTAGCCGCATGTGCAATATTGCATAATATAAGCATCAATGCAAACGAGCCGCAGCCGCCTGAAGAGTCAACTCAACATGAAGATCGCTAACGTCGAGCTATTTTAAGTGGATCAAATGGAAGCAATACCTACTCAATCGGCGGAAATCTAAACAACAGAAATCGTACTGCCAGAGAAAGTGTTGTCCTACAATTGCAATAATTAAACAAAAGATATCAAATTTTCGGTTGTTTTATTTAAAATAACTAAAACTGGATTCTTTAAAAGCGAGCTTCACACTCGGCCTGGGAAAACTTTGCGCGGAGATCTTCATCTACTTTCATGCTTTGGTGTTCTTCTTCAATCAGCTGAAGGCGTTTTTCATCCACTGAGGCATTTGATAACCAGAGACGACGTTGCAAATTTATGGCAAATAACTGCCTAGCCGGGAGATATGTTGGCACATTATGACCTCTATCGATTTTCTTTAATGTTTCCAAAACAATCTCAGGAGGTAAAATGTTATATGGTTCAACCGATTCCTCTTTTTCCTTTGGTAAAACATTATTGGATTCATCTTCAGCTAGCAGAAGACTCACTTCAAATCCATTGCATTACTTGATTCGTTCACTTCCATCCTGTTCCTGCGAGTTGGAACAATCCTTCGATGATGATCTTCGCTCATAAATTTTTTTTTTTTTTTTTCATCTGAATCAAACGATGGCAGTCCAGTCAATAAATGAACATAAAAAGCCTTTAGCTCTAGCATTGATCCCGTAATTTCTATTTTAATAACTGAAGACGGTCCACCAACTGTCTCCCTAACGTTCCGTTTTTCCTCAGCCGTTTTTCCTCAGCAAAATAGTTCCGTAGAGCTTGCATCACTTTTTTATATCTCGCAATGATGGCTTCAACATTGCGCTGAGTTGCAATCTACATTTATGTACATACATAAATATACACGATTTTCAAACAAAAACGATAAAGGCAAAACTAATTACTTACTGAAGGATGAGAGTTAAAACGGTCGGCAATCAAATCCAATCAGCTTTCTTGATTTCATTTGTTGTCCCATTTGTTCGACAGTTTAAAGCCGATTTCAATCCAAGTTCGCCGAACTAACAAGCTCTAGAGAGCTTAACTCTTGAAATCTGAAAAAACTCCCATAAGATTCTTTTAGATCCCATAGCTAGACTTAATAATAAAGATCTTGTTATGGGACTTAAATGGCTCTCAATACTTGTAATAGGATTATAATATATACTTATATACTCTTGGCACTGTTTTGAAGTATCTACACTCCCAAAACAAGACTTATTTAAGAGCTTAAGTCACTTTACACTTATATGAAAACCCTTATAGGAGTTCCGTTTTAAACATCTTATAACAAGAAACTGTGAAGAGTTCAAATAACAAAAGTCTTGTTATAGGATCCTTATGAGAGCTTTATTGATTTAAGTCATTTTATAGGATTTGCACAACCAAAAGCATATTCCAGTTTGTAAAGAGTGTCATTTCATTAATCGATCTCAAGCGAAGTGGAAATATATGGAGAAATTCGTATATGATAGATAAACTATTCATTTATTTGTATTTTTGTCTCAGGTTTAAATCCTAATTTTGCACAGACTTTCTGAAAATATTCTTTAATAGTTAAACAAGTTCTAGCTATTATCTTTATAATTTTTTAATTCTTTAGGAATAGTCAGTGATAATTCACCATCTCCATATTTTACAAGGTATTTTCTTACATCATTTTGGATAGCACAATCAAAATTTATTACTTTTTTAGGAATATCTACTATGAACGACTGTCGAAGTGCAAGTTGGGTTTGTATAAATGGAGCAGCCTAATACCCTGCTTGATTACATTTGGTGACTAGCTCTTCAATATAAAATTGTGTTAACACCACTAAAGCCTTAGATGTCATTTGAAAAGTGAATAAAGATATTCTAATTCTTCTCAGTGCCAAACACTCGTTTAAAGAGCAGGTCATATTTTGGATCTAGAAATTTAGATAAAGCCATAAAAAATTAAGTTATACACAATTGTGAAGAAATGTTCAAGTTTTTTATTTTTAGTTTTGTCAGATTAGAATTGCATCCTCTACCTTAAACGTCCGTTGTCGTTGTTTTTTTTTTTTCACCATTAAAAAGTGGTACAAAGTGCCTTTACGAAATGAATGATGGATCAAGCATTCAATCTCGCATAAACACTCTTCAATGATTGAAGCCTGATTGAACGAAAATCAAAACGATTTGATTTTGCTTCAAGCACACACACAATGCATACGTGAGTTATTTTCACAAATAAATTCTTACATGCTTGACAAGCATTTGAACAGTGTATATGCCGAATTAGATCCTATCCTAAAAAAGCATTTCAGCTCCTATAAAAAGTATTTTGCTCTCATAACGAAACTCTGACTCTTGGCTTTTACAAAATCTGCTCTCTTAATAGTCTTGTAAGAAGAGTAAAGATAGTTTAGCTCTCATAAAGGTGAAAATGAAAGATTTGAGCTCTTGTCAGCGGTAGCCATATTACAAAATGCAAACAGAATATTTCGTTGTGCTTTTAGAGTGACCATAAGAAATTGCAATTTCGATGAAATAGCTTGGCATGTTTTCTAAATTTCACTGAGTCAAATTTTTTTTGCTTGGCTTGTTTATGTTTTCATTTTGTGTTGCGACTGTAATTAATATATATTTTATATAGTAACAAAATAATATTAAGGTGCAGTTCATATGTGGCTTAAGCCATATATTACTAAATTAATTTTGATTTAAGAAACAAATTTTTCATAGTTTTCTGTATTGAAAAGATTGTGAACATGTTTAAGTTGGCTTACCATTTATATGCCATGCGTTGGCCTTTTTTACACGTATGAAAAATTTGTCACTATTTGAAGAAATGAAATGAGTGCCAATTTTTTCTTGTCAGTAAATTATTGCCCAAATCTGCTTTATGACGGATTTGTATTGAAAATTATTTATCAAGATTTCTGTATGTTTTTGACAGTATTTGCAATTTTCTTGAATAAAAATTATTGACAGATAACCTGCTAAGAAAACTGCCAGTATTATAACTCGTGTTTTTGCAAATTATTGACAAGTATTTGACAAGCACGTGCCGCAACCAAAGGGAAATCATATTATTTGAGAAGGTTTGGCACATTTGCCAATATTTTCTTGCGTTATTATTACTACAAACAGATGCCTCTCTCATTTTGTTAGCTTTACTGTAATTTTTATCAGTAAAAGTATTTGTCATAATCATTATGCTTTGCCAAAAATTACTGACGACAAAATACCAGTAGGTATGTAAGCACAAAAAAGAAAATTTTTAATTACTTGGTAGGAATTTTTTGATATAAATGGTAGCCCTATTTCTAATTAATATTATAAATGATATTCTTAAAATATGCATTATTGCGAAGGCACTTTGTTTTTTTCGAAGCAAAATGTCTAAATTAGTAGATAAAATTTCAACCGCATGCATTTTTTGTGGCTTCTCGTTCCAATTAATTAATATGTTATGTGCATCGCCCTTGACTTATGAGAATCATTTCAAAATATAATTATTTTCGCACCATCATCATTTATTGAACAAGACATAAAAACAAAAATCAATTAGAAGTTTGTTTCTTTCTTTCATCCTTTTTTTGAACAAGGCATAAACAAGAATTAAGTAATTTGTTTCTTTCTTGCAAAAAAATATTAAATGAGAAAGGTATATGACTTTTTGCAGTTTAGAAATATTCCTGTCTCGTTTTAGTTACTCCTATAGGAAGAGACGCGCTCTCATAGTAAGAATAAGCAGAGCCTTATAAGATTCTTTCCAGAGGCATTCGATTCACAATCTGTCATCTCATAAGAAGAACTTAACTCTGTTAAGGAAACAACAAGAATCGCAAAGAGCGTCTAGCTCTTGCTATGAGTAGCCAAGAGCCTCCTATAAATAGGCCATTTAAATCTTATAAGAGTCTCATAGGGTTGGGTTCGATATCCTGTTTTTTTATAATCCTGCTTTTTATTTTCCCGCATTTAAAATCCCGTTTTTTTAAGCCCGTTTTGTTATTATCCCGCTTTTTTAAAACCCCGTTTTTAAAATCCCGTTTATTAAAATCCCGTTTATTAAAATCCCGTTTATTAAAATCCCGTTTTTATAAGCCCGCTTTTGTAATCAACACCAGGTGTTTTATTTTAAAAATCGCGCGATTTTTAAAATAAAACACCTGGTGTTGATTACAAAAGCGGGATTAAATATAAAAAAGAAGAAGAATATTTGGTCTAGATAATTTTATTGCAAACATTATTATTGTTTTAAAAGAAAAGAAAATAATACATAACAAAAATGTAATTCCAAAAAAAAATAACAAAAAATTATTACAGTTGAATATTGTGAGCTATACGACGCAAATATTCAGTTATTTAAGATATAAAGAGATGTGTCCCAGCTTGAATAATGCATAGCATAGCTTGTATAAATGCATAGACATTGATAACAAAAAAATGTTCAAACAAAACAAGAAATTTTATTGTTCTCTTGCTTACGCAATAGTTTATTATGCAGAAAATGCAACAAGAAAAACAGCTATCAGTTATATATTGAAAGATGTTTCCAAGTTTCTCTGTATAATGGTATTAATAAAAAAAATGTTCAGACAACAAAACTTTCAACATTTGAGAATTGATATGTAGTGTTTAAATGAACAATATTGAATAATACTTATCCAAATATAAAACGGGCTAAGCGGGATTAAACGGGATTTTAAAAGGCGGGCTTTTGACAGACGGGATTTCGATTAAACAGGATTGTCACGAACGGGATTTTAACAAAACGGTATTTAAAAAGACGGGATTATAAACTTTTTTTTTGTCGGGATTTTAAAAAACGGGATTTTAAAAAGAGGGATTCCGATACGCTCCCAGTCTCATAACGATCTTGGAGACCTCTACAAGATTACAATTAACTCCCAGAAATAAGCGTAGTAAAGCTCTTGGAGAGTCTTATGAGAGTAGGGGAGAGTGGGGCACATTTGAGCACGTGGCACATTTGAACACTGCTTATAAAATTTAAGTTTATTACTGTTTTTCAAAAGTAATTCAATATTTTAAGCTGGCAACAATGTATCCTTAAACGTCATTGACGTTCCGTGCTTTTTTCAGTCGGCTTTCAGATTTATAGGTAGAAGGTGGTTTTATAGTGCTTGTGCGTTATATTTGGTTTTTTAGTTGTAAGGGTGTGTACAAATTTTAGTGCGCGATATAAAACCGGGAAATTAAATTTTGTTAACAGTAAATAAATATGGAACCATATCACGGTGAGTTTTTAAATTAATATGTTTTAGTAAAGTAGTAATACAACATTTTATGGCTTTGAAACGCTTGGGGCAGATTTGAACAAGTGTGTTGGGGCACGATTGAACATGTTCAAAACTGCCCCCATCAGTTTCTTCCACATATTTTTAGATCTTTCACTGTATTTTAGTCAATAAATGGGTTCAATGTTTCAATTTCTTGTCTTAAAGGGAATAATGGTGCGCACTTATAAGAGAAAAAATCCACAGAAGTCAATGAAGATGATGTTAAAAGTGCCAAAACAGCAGTTTTGGATAAAACAATGTCATTAAGACGGTCTGCTGCTGCCTTCGGAATATTGCCAACTACATAGGTACATTGTATTACCGTATTAAAAAATTAACAAGTAAAAAGGAGCCACAAAACTTAAAATTTTCAAGCAAATATTCAACACAGCAAGTTTTTACTAATGATGAAGAAAAGATTCTTGAAAAATATTTGATACGAAGCTCGAAGATGAATTACGGACTGACCAAAATTCAAGTTCGAGTATTAGCTTTTGAATACGCCACATTGTTGCAAAAATGTCCCGAAGCATGGAGAGAAAATCAAATGGCTGTAATTGAATGGATTTACGGCTTTATGAAGCTTCACTCAGCGCTTTCAATACGAAAACCAGAGAATACAAGTTTGTCAAGGGCTACTAGTTTTAACCAGAAGAATCTTGAAGAGTTTCATTCAAATTATGAGAGAGCACTCGGTAAGTTTAACTGTACAGCTGATCGGATTTTTAATTTGGATGAAACCGGGGTCACTACAGTAGTTCAATCTCCAAACGTCAAACAGGTTGGACAATCTGTTTCTGCTGAGAGGGGCCAAGTAATTACTATATGTGCTATCGTAAGTGCAATTGGTAGTACTATACCTCCCGTGTTCATATTTCCGCGGGCTAGGTTTCATGACACAATGCTTAATGGAGCACCAACTGGTAGCGTTGGTTACGCTAACAGCCCAATGTAACTTTAGCTTTTTATGTAGAAGGTTTATTTACAATACTAAACAAAATGAAATAAGTTCAAATGAGATGGATTCCTGAGTAAGGTGAAAAATTAGTTCCTTTTGACTCAAATGACTGAGGGAGTAACCCTGACTGTTAGGTGAGAACCTTTTACTTTAAAATATAACGAGTTTTCTGTTGACCGGTTGACAGCATCAGTACAGCCTCGGCACTGCTAGTTAGAACATTTTCAAAATGAATAAAATTTGTGTATTTTGTTTTATGAAAGAGTAATCGTTATCATTATTTACCGAGGAGACTTTAAAAACATTTCAAGTGATTTGAAATGGTTATTTATGATTAATATACTATATTTAAGTGGTACCTGTAACGTAATGGTTATCATGTCTGGCTGTTACGCATCGCAATAGGTTTCGTGGTTCAAATGCCAACAAGATCAAAAATGTTTTTCACGGGCGTCGTCTTTCGAGAGGAATCGGCAAGTCGTTCAGTATATTTAATTCATTGCCATTAAAAGCTCTTTCTCAGTTAGCAGTTTGGAACCGGCAGAAAATTGATGGTCCCTCCATTTCCTCAAAAGACATGGTGGTGAGAGATGCGCTCGGCTCAGGGCTCCTGGCTCTGTTGCGCTACCGTATTCACTTAGTTTATTACTACCACATCTTAAACTGTTCTTGTGCAAATACTCTGTTCTTCAGTTCACATTTTAGTTTGGGTTTATCAAGTGAATAGTCTCGAATTAAAATTTTTGAAAAAATTTCCTATAAATAAAAGCTTGTGCCTAAGCTATAATAGCATTAGCCAAAATTTTCCTTGTGATTGTAGGCACTCATGAGTCTTGTAGTGCTGGTATTAGTTATTCAATTTGTGCGCACATAAAATGTTTATCATGCAAAACATAGTTTAAAAACAAAAAACTAGAAAACTTACTGCGGAGCTCCCATTATATTGGTTTACTTACATTACATACATATGTATGTCTTATATTCCCTCGGACTTTGAACTCAAGACTAGCTTAGTGTCTTATGACTATTGCTTACACTTACAAGTACATATTAAAGATCAAGAAACAAATTCATATTTCTGTATTTGGTCTACAAATAAGGCTTGTAACAATAAAACGTAGCACGCATCCTCTCCCTGAAAAGTAACTTTCAGTTAATTAGAAAGCTCTAACAGTTTCGCATAATTAAAAAGTTTTTAACAAGTTTCTCAACATGACCTGTCATATTTAATTAATTGAAACCAAAATGATTCCTTGCATTTTAAAGTCAGAATAAGACGCAACGGCAGAAGGATGAAATAGGTAATATGAATTTGAGCATATATCATAATCCAAGAAGATATAAATCATTGCTCCACCCCACAAAAAGCTTTCCCAGACAATGGTCGTGTTCGTAGCTAATACAGAATAACACCCTCCGAAAGAAACTTCACCCTAACCAACATTTCATAACAGTATGTTGAATATGTTATTTGCTTTGGGAATTCATAAAATCTCAACAGGTTCCCGCACTTTGCTCGTGAAAAGTATAAATTGAAGAAAGCCTAAGCCTCAAGTTGATTATAACATACGTACAATGTACAATATATGAGCATTTCTCATCCATGCACACGTTCTCAGCACACTAACTTTGAATGACAATGACAAAGCAGAGAAATGCAAATATTCTTAGGAATTAATTGGGGATGATACAATTTCAGAAGCTTCGGAAAGTCCTTCTATTCACCAAAGAAATGCAGCAAAAATATCACATTATATTTTAATTTGTTAATTATGAGTATTAAAACACTTAAGGGTCGCTGAAATTCGTACGAGGGTTGAAGATAAAAATTCAGAGAGCTTAAGAATAAAAACTAAATTTTATAATTAATGATGACGTATTAAAAACTAAAATACGTATAACATTTTTGTAAGTATTTGAGTAACAATTATTTTTAAATAAATAACATTTTTACAAACACATCAAGAGAAAAAATTAAGATTTAATTATAAATTTCATCGATTTTAGAATCTTTAAACGTTTCACCTTTCTTGGTCCACTTTAGTGCTCAAATCAGTTTCTATTCGTTTTTATTTTAAATAATTCTTTTCAGCGGAGGTCTTACAACAGATATTGTTAGAAACACTATCAGTGTTGTTAACTTGTTTTATTTGTATTCTATATCTTTCTAGTACAGTTTCGTTTTATAAAGATTTTTAAGTTGCATTAAATAAAATGTCCTTTTTTTGTATACGTTCCTACGATCTATTTATTTATGTTGGCTACTAACCACTAACAATTGTGGTGAATTTTCTGTTCCTACCAGTGCCCCTGTTCTTTAACTATCGCCTCGATAAAAGCAGGCGATAAACGGTGGAAAATGGAACGAAATCCTACTAAATTCATAGAATTTCGTTCCATTTTCCACCGTTTATCGCCGATGTGATAGTTACAGAACAGGGGCACAGGTAACAAAGTATGACCACATTATTGCCGTTCTCATGCTGACACAGTTATCTCTCTGAACGAGATACGAGGTGTCTCTCACGAGATAAAGTTTCGGCTACTGACGACGCGGCGGCGCGGCGACAGCCACAAGCTGCAAGACACATACATTGCAAGCAGATAGAACAGGTAGGATAATGCTTAGATAGATTAACAGCCGATTTCTTCACATTAGTACTAAGGAAGTCTAGTACCCGGTCTAGTTAGACAGTACCCGGTCTAGTTAGACCAGGTACTGGCTTTAATTTCGGGTCCTACATAAAAGTAAGTACTTCTTAATTTCTTAGCATTATGAATACCAGATCATAATTGCTACTGCAGTATTATGTACCCGTTCGGTGATGGTTAGCATGTCCACCTGCTAACCCAGGGGTTCGAGGTTCGAATCCCAGCAGAGGCATAAATATTTTTTCACGGGTATCGCCTTCGCGAGGAATTGGCAAGTCCTCCGTTAGTAAAATCATTAACATGAATAGCGATTTCTCAATTAGCCGTTCGGAACCGGCAGAAAATTGTAGGTCCCCTCCATTCCCTCACAAGGCATGGTTGTGAGAAATGCGCTAGGCCCAGGAGCTCCTCGCTCTGTTGCGCCACCCTTTTTACGACACTTGTTTGACAGCTAAAATTATAAATTTAAATTGAACTTCAAATTCCTCATTTTTGTTTTGTAAATTTCGTTGTTTATACGCGCAGGTAGTTTGACTTTTTGAATTGGTTTTTGAATTAGTTAGATATTGATGTGAATACTTACTTTGGCACGAGTACGATAACTTTGGCGACAAAAAATAATAACGGGATTTGGTGGAGGGGTTACAAGCATTTTTTACTATCGGAGGGGGGGGTCTATCTCCCCCCGTTTAGGCGGTAGTGGCAATTTTACAAAAATTGACCTACAATTTAAAAAAAAATATTGTAGAACAACGGAAAAACTTACAGATACAATTTATACTTTTTATGAAAGCCAGAAATCTGCACTTTATAAAAATTTTAAATGAAGTGATTTCAATTTATAGTTTTTGAAATAACTGACTTCAAAGTCAAAATTTAGGAAAAAAAATTTTAAAAAATCACTTTGAGTATTATGTTTCTCGTGATTACAAATGCCAATAAAAAAAAATTGATGCAGTTAGTTGCTTTAATAAATTTTTTATCAAACGCTGCAAACTACTTTCTTATATGTCTTATAGTTTTTGAGATAATTGAAAAATAGTAAAACTATTGAAGTGTGCAATATTTTCAAAAAACTATGGAAATACGTACGAATTTACAATAATGTTAGGAAATAGACTAGTGAAAGTATAAAAATTCATCAGACAGGTGCTTATATGCAACTAATTTCCTATGCAACAACTTTCCGCATTGCCCGCTTCGCGGGGGCTCATTATTTTAACCCTTTTTCCGCAGGGTTAAGCTGCTCATGCTAAATATGAAAATAGCAATTGTTTTTCTAACTGCAAGTTTTTAACTCATTATTTTAACCCTTTTTCCGCAGGGTTAAGCTGCTCATGCTAAATATGAAAATAGCAATTGTTTTTCTAACTGCAAGTTATTTGATCGAACTGAAAAAAGTATAAAAGTATAAAAATTCATCAGACACACCGAAAGAAAAAACCTTGGTTGATTTAAACATGTTTCGTTGTTAATCAACAATTCATCTAAAGTTGTGAAATTAACCAAGTTTCGTGATGAATTCAAATAAGAACGCATTTTCAAATCAAGTATGCTGCCGTGATCAATTTTTTTTTCAGGTAAGTATCATAAAAATGTTTAAATTAAGTATGTTCGTAGTTGATTTGAATATGTTCTAATTTTTAACCAATAACGTGATTGTTGATTTCATACTTGATCAACAACAAACATATTTAACTAACGATTAAGGCTGAAATTACAAAAACCATCACGTTTGTGATTGAAATACCAAATACACTGTTGAACTATCACCAATATGTTTGATCAACAATGTTCATACTTCTTTAATCAATAAAGAATAGTTAAAGTATCAGTAACGTTTTGAATTCCAATATTTTTCATACTTAAGCCCATAGAAAACGTGAAGTCGCATAACGGAATTTCAATTCAAAATATGATAAGTTAATTAATTATTCTTTATTATTGAGAATTCAGCCACGTTTTTATTTGCTCAACAGTTTTAATGTAAAATTTCTATGATAAATGCCTGAATTGAAGTTTGACCTATCAAATGTATAGGTCAAACTTCAATTCAGGCATTTATCATAGAAATTTTGCATTAAATCTGTTGAGCAAATAAAAACGTGGCTGAATTCTCACGAACATACTTGATCAACAATGTTCATATTTTACCAACAATTCAGAATTGTTGACGAAACACAAACGTTGTTAAAGTATCATGGATATGTATGTTTCTAGTATCACAACCGTTGTTGGTTAACAATGAAATTGAAAATGACGTTGTTGATTTGAGCAATGAAAATTGTAGCATTTAAATAAATAAAATGAAAATGCCAGCTTGTTTAATTTAAGTATGTTCGTGCTTGACGCAAAAACAAAAAAGCTTCATGTTTGATTTTACCAAGGTTTTTTTTTCGGTGCGGTGCTTATGTGCAATTAATTTCCGTATGCAACAACTTTCGGCATGGCCCACTTCGCGGGGGCTCATTATTTTAACCCTTTTTCGGCAGGGTTAAGCTGCTCATGCTAAATATGAAAATGGCAATTCTTTTTCTAGCTGCAAGTTATTTGATCGCACCTGTCTGAGGAATTTATATACTTTCACTAGTCTATTTCCTAACATTGTTGTAAATTCGTACGTATTTCCATAATTTTTTGAAAATTGCTTACTTCAAAAGTTTTACTATTTTTCAATTATCTCAAAAACTATGAGACATAGAAAAAAGCAGTTTACAGCGTTTGATAACAAATTTATTAAAGCAACTAACTACACTCAGAGAAAAAAATAGTCAATAATGACTATTTTTTAACTATTTTCGTAATAAAAATCGGGAACACTATTTTTTATAGTTAAAAATAGTTAAATACGACTACTGCCATAGTTAATTTCAAAATTAACTATGAAATAGTACATTTTACTACAAATTATAGTAATCGTTGACTATTTTATAATTACTTGATGTTTTCTTTTCAATGCAACTATTCAGTAGTTAATGTTACTGATAACATACTTATTTCTTAACTGTTTTGTAGTCACTTGATGTTTTCCTTTTAAATCAACTATGCAATAGTTAATGTTATTAGAACCAAAGTTATTGTTGACTATTTCAAAAGTCAATCAAAATTTTTCAATATTTTTCAATAGTCAATATGATTAATGAAAATAGTTAAAAGTGCGACTATTGAGATTTTCACTTATTTTCTTTTCGAAATCATCTTCTGACAGCCACTTTTAAGTACTTGATTAGTAAGCTGTTTTTTCATATATATTTCCTAAAATATACTTACTCATGGAAGCTTTGTAGTTGGGAACTCTAGGGTTAACCTACTACAAAAAAACATAGCCTCAACTTTTCTGAAAATTTCTTCAACAACAAATTATAATTTATTGCTTTTTATCAATTTATTTGCCACTTTCTTTTTACATATATGTTCATAAAATTTATATTCTTCCTACTCTAGTTTTTAAGTGTTTCTAGAACTCGTAAAACTGAAGTTTTTTCAGAATAGTTTTTGTTTTCAATAGAACTCGCTTTCTAAGGAATATTTTAAGTTAAATACAAAGTAGATCTTAAAACAAGAATCCATTGCTTTTAAGGAGGTATCAAATTTGGAAATTAAATTGTCCAAAATAACGAAGAACTCTTTTAGCTCACCAAAAGTTTCTCCAACAGCAATCAAGTACATTTTTGACCGTCGGCGTCGTTCAATAGTAGGGGCAACTTCTGCTGCAGCCGTCAGATGCAAAAGGAAGCTTACTTGCGATGCAGTACAACTTGGTCGCCACGGTTTTCTTTTCCTTTGAGTCTTATCAAATTAACAGTAAGTATGATGTAGTGAAGCAGCAGAATTATAGTAACATCTCGTGAATCTAAAGTATGAAAATTATGCCTGAGTTGATAAAAAAAAGGTTCAATTTTACCTGGTAATGTTTTTTCATTAATATCGTCATACATTTTCGTTTGTCTTTAATGTTTGACAGCAACCGGGGAAATTTCAGGATGAACTCCGATCATCTGTCAAACAGGCCCATTGATTTTTCTTCGCCGAAACTTTGAGTGAAATCCTTATTTATCTAGTAGAAAGAAGATTTAAAACATTTTCGATTGTTTGTAGGCTAGCCACTTTAAAGGTACATATATATTTCAGAATTCTCGCGAGGCTAAGGAACTTAATTTTTTTGTAATGATAAAATATTAAAAACCTACCAACAAAGTTTTGATACAGGATATCTAGATTCCAGTCTTGTAAAACAGAATACAGCAGCTGTCTATCGACATTTGTCACTGAAGAAGCTGTTGACTGCAGATCTGTTAATTGTTCTTCGTCTGCAACGAAGTTTAGAAACGGAAGTGAAACTGCTTCTTCACTTGCGCTTAAGTCTAAATTTTCACTTATATATAGTTTCTATTTTCATTTTCCATTTTTCTTTTTTTTTAACTGTATCTATCACTTTCTTTTCACTGCTTACACAAAATCACAATAATCGCAAGTAAAAAAATAGTTTACCTCTGAAATTACACTTATTATTGAGTCCCGAGATTAACACTGCAAAAGTTCACAATAGAATGATCGAATTCCAACCAACAGCGAGATCGACACGCGCGTAAATGTATACTACTACATAATAATCTCCAACTAGATTTCATTTATGTTGTTTGCATCAAAGTAATATAGTAAGAAATGACTACAGAATAGTTACAAGTGACTATTTAGTCCCAAATGTTGAAATCCAACGCGCGCAAATCTACAACTACATAGATTTGATTTTATTTGTTGTCTACATGTGAAGTACAAACTTACACAGATGTTGACTACAGCATAGTTAGAATCAACTAAAGAATAGGTGCAATCGACTATTCCGTTCCAAATATTTATATTCCACCAATATAGAGACGCACCCAGATCTACTTCTACATAGTAATCTCCCACTTACAGCATAGTAGAAAATAACTAAATAATAGTTACAAGTGACTATTTAGTTCCAAATTTTGAAAACCAACCAAGAGATCGAGACGCGCAAATCTACTACTGCATAGTAATTTCCAACTATGTATGTAGATTTTATTTTTTGTTGACTACAGCTCAGTAAGAAATAATAACTGAATCGACCATTAATAGTCATTTCGCAGAAACTGTTAAGTAACTATAGTTTACATTGTGGAAAAATCAAAATAGTCACTATTAACCATTTTGTATAGTTACTAAGTAAATTTATTGCTTTCTTACTATTTTATTACTATTTCTAACTATTTCTTAACTATTTCCAACTTATTTTCGTTTACGAATAGTTATTTGATAAATTTAATAGTATGACTATGACAATAGTTACAAAAGTAACTATTTTTTTCTCTGAGTGTACATCAAATTTTTTTTTATTGACATTTGTAATCACGAGAAACATAATACTCAAAGTGATTTTTTAAAATTTTTTTTCCTCAATTTTGACTTTGAAGTCAGTTATTTCAAAAACTATAAATTAAAATCACTTCATTTAAAATTAATTATAAAGTGCAGATTTTTGGCTTTCATAAAAAGTATAAATTGTGTCTGTAAATTTTCCCGTTGTTCTACAATATATTTTTTTAGATTTTAAGTCAATTTTTATAAAATTGCCCCTACCGCCTAAACGGGGGGAGATAGACCCCCCTTCATAGCAAAAAATGCTTGTATTGAACCCCTCTAAATCCCGTTATTATTTTTTGTCGCCAAAGTTATCGTACTCTCCCCCTTACTTTTACTTTTTAATTAATTTTTATTCATTTTGACTTATATATGAAAACAGACCTAAATTTTTTTCTGTAATGTTTACCTTCGATATTTTGTCGCATCATATTAAGTGTCCCTTTCTCTTGTCCTTACTTAATCTCTAGGTACCATACAGTCTGCTGAGAAGCCGTCCTTTTTTACGGGAAAATGAACACAGGGTTAATTATGCGCGTAATGAGCCGATATCTCTCTGTGTAAGAGAAACGAATAGCATTTCCCATGTTATTGATATCAACTTTCATAACAGTAGACGTAATGAGCCGATATCTCTCTGTGTAAGAGAAACGAATAGCATTTCCCATGTTATTGATATCAACTTTCATAACAGCAGACTAAATCTTAAACGCATGCTATTGCTGCATTTTTTAAGTTGATTATAGAATGTACATATACTATAATATGTTGCTATATTTATATTGTTTATTGCCTGTATGTATATTATTCTCTCGCATACTTAGTTCGGTATTCTATAAGAAGATGTTTGTATCTCTGATTGATGTTAAATAAACTAAACTAAAGAACGTGAATTGTGGTGACTGCGGAAAAAAAGTTGATTTAATTAAGGAGAGATATGTTTATTGTGCTGGAAATTGTAAAAAAATTCTATCATTCAACATGTGCCAAAATAAGTGATTTGGAATACAATAAAATTATAAACGATAACATGAAAATTTGGATGTGCTCAAAAAGCGTGACCAGCTCAGCTAGGCTAACCAGGTTTGACGAAAAAATCAAGTAAATCACCTATAATTGCTTCACCCTTACAACAAAGTTCAGGTATGTCTGAATATACATTTAATATCCATGATGAACTTAAAAGGATGTCAAGCGCCATCAAGAAAATCTTAGATGTACAGACTGAACTTGAGAAAAAAATTAATGCTATTGATGAAAATCTACAAACACAAATATATGATTTGCATTGGAATATAGATGCACTTTAAAGCGAAAACTCACAATTAAAAAACTATGTTGACAATCTAAACTTCAGAATGAATATATATGATCAAGACAGGCTTGACAAAAAAATTGAAATTGTTGGATTACCTCAGACTCCAGATGAATATGTTCGCGGCTTGGTAAATCAAAGTATTGGGAGCAACCACCTGTCAGAAGTCAACGTCACTGATGTTTACCGGAGGCCCAATAGAAAACACAATGGCCTTCCTGATACAATTGTGGTTATTTGCCACAGTTCATCCACAAAAGAAGTTTTTCTAAAAAAATGCAAATCAATAAAAAACCTTAACACATCTATTCTTGAGAACTCACAAATGCCATCGCATCCTCTTTATATAGGAAATACTCAAAATATAAAAAACAATGACAAAAATCTTTTTTGTTATTGTAATTTGCTACATTCAAGCCAACCAAACCGTGGCAAATTTTCTAAGTACCAGAATGTTGTAAGAACACATTCACTTAGAAATAATAAAACTCGCAGCATGTGAGTGCTGTGAATTTTATAAGTGTTTTGGTGTGAACCAAAACAAATTTGCGTCTTAGAAGGGTACGACAGCATCTAACTGATGAGCCCACTGTCGTACCTGGGCGAAACGCACATTTTTTCATGGAGTAAGGTCACTGGATCTCACTTGATCCTCCTTCTGATTTCAGTTTTCAACTCCAAAATATAAAAAACAATAACAAAAATCTTTTTTGCTATTGTAATTTTCTCTATCTAGGATGTTACATTATCCCTCGGTAACATAGACTTATAAATGGTTCCTGTCAAGGTTTGATCCCCATATTCCCACAGGAACGGGGTTGGGAACGAAAACTTAAAAACTACTGGACAGATTTCTAAAATTCTTTCGGCATTAGGAGTGCTACATTATCCCCCTCCATCCGTAACCTAGACTTTATTTCATCCTTATAATCCCACGGGAACAGAAACGGGAACGAGAACGGGAACCTTGAAGTTACTTGACCGATTTCCAAAATTCTTTCAACTCTAGGATGTTACATTATCCCTCAGTGACATTGACTTATAAATGGTTCCAGTCAAGGTTTGTTCCCCATATTCCCACAGAAACAGAATTTAAAAAATTGCGCGGATTTTCTGTCAGGATTGGGTTTGGAAACGAAAACTTAGAAACTACTGGACAGATTTCTATAACCCTTCCTGCATTAGGATTGCTACATTCTTCTTCTTTTTCATTTCCGGCGTTACGAGTAGTGATCTTGAAGCTATCACAACTCTCCCACTGTAACGAGGCAAATTTCAAAGACAGAAATTTCCCTCGTCACATGCTTATAGCTAACAGGGCGCCGCCATCTAGCGCCAAACCAAAAGAAAGAAAAGTTCACCCGAGACAACACCCGAGACAACAACCATAAATTAAGCTTTAGCCAAGACATGGTACCTGGTGGCGAAAAGTACGCAAGTTTGCCACAGAGGTAGAAAGCTAGCCGCGCCAACATCGATGGTAGACATTGGGTTATTGGGTAGGTGGAAATACCACCCAACGATCAACTCCCCACGCACAAGCAGTGCATGCGACGACGGTCGACAGAGCTCGATGGTGAGTTATTATTATTTTCTTAGCAAGTCTCAATGGCAAGCATATGGATATGCGAGGTGTATTTATTTCCATATTGAATATCGTATAGGCAGGCATATGAGTATGCCGTGTGTAATTGGGAAGATTATATGGGAGTGGGGGATATCCCATTAAAGTATATGGGAATCGAATAAGGTACCGCTGCTCCGATGGGGTATAAATAGAGCGGCTCAACTCGAAGAAAGACACAGTCCGCCGGCACCGGCCATACGGTGCACATCTCCGGGAATATCCAGGAAAAGGAATTTGGACAAGCAACCAACCGAGCCGCAGCTAACCAAACCAGCAAGGGTAAAGGTAAATGAGTAAGTTTTTAACAAAATACATTTCTTACGTATTGTGCCACCAGGGGCAACGACTAATACCTGCTGATCCCGCAGCCATTGCTGTTACCGAGGTCTGCGGACGCTCGTAGTTTCACCCCACCGAGGTCTACGGACGCTCGTAGTTTCACCCCACCGAGGTCTACGGACGCTCGTAGTTTCACCCCACTGAGGTCTACGGACGCTCGTAGTTTCACCCCACCGAGGTCTACGGACGCTCGTAGTTTCACCCCACCGAGGTCTACGGACGCTCGTAGTTTCACCCCACCGAGGTCTACGGACGCTCGTAGTTTCACCCCACCGAGGTCTACGGACGCTCGTAGTTTCACCCCACCGAGGTCTACGGACGCTCGTAGTTTCACCCCACCGAGGTCTACGGACGCTCGTAGTTTCACCCCACCGAGGTCTACGGACGCTCGTAGCTTCACCCCACCGAGGTCTACGGACGCTCGTAGTTTCACCCCACCGAGGTCTACGGACGCTCGTAGCTTCACCCCACCGAGGTCTACGGACGCTCGTAGTTTCACCCCACCGAGGTCTACGGACGCTCGTAGTTTCACCCCACCGAGGTCTACGGACGCTCGTAGTTTCACCCCACTGAGGTCTACGGACGCTCGTAGTTTCACCCCACCGAGGTCTACGGACGCTCGTAGTTTCACCCCACCGAGGTCTACGGACGCTCGTAGTTTCACCCCACCGAGGTCTACGGACGCTCGTAGTTTCACCCCACCGAGGTCTACGGACGCTCGTAGTTTCACCCCACCGAGGTCTACGGACGCTCGTAGTTTCACCCCACCGAGGTCTACGGACGCTCGTAGTTTCACCCCACCGAGGTCTACGGACGCTCGTAGTTTCACCCCACTGAGGTCTACGGACGCTCGTAGTTTCACCCCACCGAGGTCTACGGACGCTCGTAGTTTCACCCCACCGAGGTCTACGGACGCTCGTAGTTTCACCCCACCGAGGTCTACGGACGCTCGTAGTTTCACCCCACCGAGGTCTACGGACGCTCGTAGTTTCACCCCACTGATGTCTACGGACGCTCGTAGTTTCACCCCACCGAGGTCTACGGACGCTCGTAGTTTCACCCCACCGAGGTCTACGGACGCTCGTAGTTTCACCCCACCGAGGTCTACGGACGCTCGTAGTTTCACCCCACCGAGGTCTACGGACGCTCGTAGTTTCACCCCACCGAGGTCTACGGACGCTCGTAGCTTCACCCCACCGAGGTCTACGGACGCTCGTAGTTTCACCCCACTGAGGTCTACGGACGCTCGTAGTTTCACCCCACCGAGGTCTACGGACGCTCGTAGTTTCACCCCACCGAGGTCTACGGACGCTCGTAGTTTCACCCCACCGAGGTCTACGGACGCTCGTAGTTTCACCCCACCGAGGTCTACGGACGCTCGTAGTTTCACCCCACCGAGGTCTACGGACGCTCGTAGTTTCACCCCACCGAGGTCTACGGACGCTCGTAGTTTCACCCCACCGAGGTCTACGGACGCTCGTAGCTTCACCCCACCGAGGTCTACGGACGCTCGTAGTTTCACCCCACCGAGGTCTACGGACGCTCGTAGTTTCACCCCACCGAGGTCTACGGACGCTCGTAGTTTCACCCCACCGAGGTCTACGGACGCTCGTAGTTTCACCCCACCGAGGTCTTCGGACGCTCGTAGTTTCACCCCACCGAGGTCTACGGACGCTCGTAGTTTCACCCCACCGAGGTCTTCGGACGCTCGTAGTTTCACCCCACCGAGGTCTTCGGACGCTCGTAGTTTCACCCCACCGAGGTCTACGGACGCTCGTAGTTTCACCCCACCGAGGTCTACGGACGCTCGTAGTTTCACCAGCCAGGGTCTTACGACGCCTGTAAGCTTTGTTTACCTGCGACTGCCTATAGGGCGAATGGTCAGAAGGGATCCTGTCGGTAAAGACAGCCAATCCACTTTACTTGATAGATATTAACGACTTCTCTCTCTTAGCTACCGTGAGACCAGAAGAGTTTCTTAGACCGAGACGACTAACCCGATAAGAGCCGAAGGATACCGGTTCCAGTACGATAACCCCGACCCGAGGTGTTGCAGGAAGCGTTACGACGTGTTATTTATACATAGGTTGATTCATTGTTAATTATAATTGAATTATACATACACATATATAGTAAGTTCTAATAAAAGAGAATTTCTTTGACCGTTGTGAAGTTTGGTGTTTTTCTTCACCTGACCCTGGCTAGCCGTGAGCGATACTCCGGCTGGGAAACTAAAAACACGTCACACCACTTAGTGATCCGCCTGTGGGGTACGCCGCGTTGTCAGAAAGCGTCAGCAAGCCTCCCGGTTTTGGATTGTTCCATGTCTGAGGCCAACCAAATGCTGCTGTTTTTTGCATTTGCTTGTACCAGGAGTTTTTTGGCCTGCCTTTTCTTTTTCGTCGCGAATTTGTTGTTTTTGTCCAAGATGGTACTTTTGACATGAAGGCTTCCACGGATCTTAGTACTTCTAATTCGATCTAGCTTTGTTACTCCTGCTGTCACCCGAAGCATCTTCATTTCGGCTGCCGTCAATTTGCTCTCATACTTTTTGTACATTGTCCAACATAGTGAACTTCCAATTCGATCTAGCTTTGTTACTCCTGCTGTCATCCGAAGCAACTTCATTTCGGCTGCCGTCAATTTGCTCTCATACTTTTTGTACATTGTCCAACATTGTGAACCGTATGTCAGAGCTGGACGGACAACTGCTGTGTAGAGTCTTGTGAAGGAGTCACAGCCAACGAACTCTTTATTAATTGCTCTTCATCTACAGCAATTCTAAGGTTGTCCACCCTCGACTCTACTTCGATATTTGATTCTATCACATTCTCCATTCAGTTGGATTGCATAATGAATGCCTAACAATCAACATATTTATGTGTCATTATGGTGCATTGCACTTGAAACAATATGATCCCAAGTGGAAGGCCACTGCCGACCGGCAACGGTAATAAGAGATCTTATTGTTCTGACTGCATGCACTATAGTGATGACATGGCAATAGTCTTTGGGGTATGAGTGTTTGCTTGTGCAATAGGTCATTGGCACTCTCCCGATAGAATGTGATAATGAAGTGGATCAAGTATCGAAGTGTAGTCGATTATTCTATAACTAAAATGGGAAGACCAAAATTATGTATAAATAAGGAATGTTTTTGAATAATAAAATCAGAGATCGATAGTGGAGTCAACGAAGCACACCGAGTTTTATTTGATATTTGGCGACTCGCCTAAGAATACAAACTGGGATCTTCTGCAGTCATCTACAGTACTAACCTCCAATTTGCAATCTTGCAATAGAGGTCCGAGCGATAGCAAATACTGCTAAGCGATTGGTGCTGTAGGTGGCAACATTACATGGCGATCTTGCCAGGAGATCTCGTCTAAAAAAGTTTTTTTCTTTTCTGCGCGGTATAAAAAGAAAGAGGAGCAAGAGCATATAAAAACAAAAAGAATTAGTAAAAATGTCGAACGAACTGGAGGTCATATACCTGAAGGTAACGGGACATGGTAGAATGGTTGGCTTCTTAATGAAGAAGTACACAACACTAAAGAAGCTGATGATCGCTTACTGCGAGTGCAGACGTCTACCCATGGATGCCGTTGAGTTTCGGTACAATGGACGTATAATCAAGGAATACGACACACCAAATTCACTAGAAATGGAACAGGGTAGTACTATTAAAGTCCACCTAGAACAGGCGGATGGTGGCTCATATTTACGTTTACGTTTACGTTTATAAATAATAACAATTCCTCATACACTAATTTTAACAAGAACTCAGAACAAA
Organism: Melanostoma mellinum; assembly: GCA_914767635.1. Lineage (NCBI taxonomy): Eukaryota > Metazoa > Arthropoda > Insecta > Diptera > Syrphidae > Melanostoma > Melanostoma mellinum. The sequence continues at coordinate 67,341,252 of OU612060.1, read as the reverse complement.
CAACAACGACAAAACTATTGACACGTGTCCTCTGTACAAACAGGAGTACAGAAGTCGCGTACATAAACAAAAATACACACCAACAAAGATGACTACAATTTAACAAAAGCTAGGCAACATCATGAGGGCAATCAAAATTAGCAGCACAAACAACGTTCTAAACTTTTACCGAACATTATACTGCTTCCATCGCAAAGAGTTTCACAGGAAGAAAGCAGATGAGTCCACAAATTCATTATATTATGTACTACAGTACTACAACTGCTTCAATTAGAATTAGTTATTTTAGAAAATAGTTTTTTTTGGTTTACGAAAAGAGAAGCAAAAGAAACTTTACAACGTTATCAAAGATAAGAAATTTCCATAAATTTTTAACCATTTTCTTTTTATTTTTGGCAATTTTTTTTTTATCTTTATTTTGATTTTTGAAACTGAAACTGATTCAAGAAACAAATCTCATTATCATGGACATTGTCATAATCCTTATAGTTTATTTAGCCACAAAGAATTTTAAAATTGTTTTGTTCAGAACATTATTACTAATTAAAAATGTAGCAGTTTTAAATTTTTACAAAAAAAAAATTTTTTCTCAATGTATAAACAATGTAAAAACAAAAACAAAAAAATGAACGAAAAACACTTCTTATGAAAGTAAAACATAAATGTAAAAACCTTAAAAAAAAAAAAAAAAATTAAAAAAAAAAAAATAAAAGTTCATATCTCCCCCATAAATTGATAAAAAAAAGTTCTGTTATCATTTGTTCAACTTCAATAAAACCCCAAAAAGAAAATATTCCGACAAAAATATAGGTATTACTGAAAACAGAACTTCTGAAACCACCCGAAAGTGGACTAAAAGTTATTGAATTAAAAATCGTTGACAATTTTACGGAAGATTTAGTTAATTTCAAGGACGACATAATCATAGGACCAAACAAAGTTTTGGCGTATGTTCCAAAAGGGATTAGTTTACTCCTAAAGAAGCCCAAGGACAGCACTACAACCCAATCGATATTATTTGGCAAAATATTGTCGAGGGATGTGCAAAAATTCTGCGGGCCCAAATCAATTAAGAGAATATATATCACTAAAAATGAAATAAAGAAACTCTCGGACGGCCGTCGAGAATATAAAATTAATGAATTAAAAAATATATTAGGAGAAATTTTTAAAGAAAGTAATATAAAGGTATACCTCATAGATAATGTTATTGAAATTACCGATCCTTGTAAGAAGAAATTAATACTAAACGACTTTCACATACTTCCAACCAGTGGACATGCAGGTATAAACCGTATGATCCAAAATATAAAGAAAAAATACTTTTGGACAGGAATGCAAAACGATGTGACGACATTCGTTAAGCACTGCCCAGTATGCCAACGAAACAAATATAACCAGCCGAAGAAACAACCAATGACTATCACATCAACAGCCGAATCAGGTTTTGACAAAATATTTATAGACCTAGTAGGACCTTTAGAAGAATCTGAAGATGGATCTAAATACATACTCACCATTCAAGATGAGCTTACCAAGTTTATCGAAGCTATACCACTCCCAAATAAAGAATCAGGCACAGTAGCTAAAGCTCTAGTAGAAGGTTTTATTCTAAGGTACGGAGTACCCCATACAATAGCATCTGATCAGGGAACCGAATTTCTAAACCAGGTTTTCAAAAGTATCTGTAAGCTTTTGAGAATAGAACAATTACAATCTACAGCGTACCATCATGAGAGCATAGGAGCTTTAGAAAATTCACATAAGGTTTTAGGAGCATATCTTAGAAGTTATGTCTCAGAAAAACACACGGACTGGAGCACTTGGTTGCCATATTACGTTTTCTGTTATAACACTTCCGTACACTCAGAAACGGGTTACACTCCATTCGAGCTGATATTCGGAAAGCAATGTAGCTTACCCAACAATCTGACAAAACAAATGGAACCGGTGTATAACTATGACAATTACGTAATTGACCTTAAACATAAATTACAAGTTGCCCATAGAGATGCCCGAGAAACGCTTATAAAGAAGAAAAATGTTAGGAAAGATAGGTATGATAAAGAGGGACAAACAAAGAGTAGTAGTTTTGAAAAAGGAAGTTTAGTTTTATTAAGAAACGAAGCTAGGAAAAAATTAGATCCAATATTTATAGGACCATACGAAGTTTTGTCTCAAAATGGTGTAAATTGTGATATCAAATACGATTTCAAAAGAATAACAGTACACAAGAATAGACTAAAACCATTTTACATGTATTTAACTTTTATATAATCGCTAATTAAATCAAAATAAAAAAAAATAAAAAATAATATTATATGCATATATATATATACATACAAGATAACTACTTCATCTAATTGATTAACTTCATTTTTAATAAGAGTAAATTATACTGTTGTGCACAACTAGAATATAAGAAAAATAAGTTAATTGTATGAATGAAAAAAAAAATATATTATATTATATGCGTAAGTAATGATACAAACTAAGTATGTACTATTTCAATTAATATAAAAGAAAATAATGTAAAAAAAAAAAAGGGTATATACATATACATATATATATTCACTGTAAATATTAAAAATATATAAAACATATTAACTAGATGTAAATACCGCAAATACTGAACATTATATGTACCCTATAACTAATGTAAAATATCAAAAGTAAGAATATTAACTACAAAATTATGAACATCATAAATAAAATATAGAGGTGTAAAAGTAACAAAAATTGATTAAAATATGTAGAAGTAAATGTCTTAAAATAATAATAATGTTCAAGCGATTATTCAATTATGGAAAAAAAAAACCCGAGAAAAGAAAACTATTGAATACATACTCCCATTATTGTAAAAGAGTCGTGGAAAAGAAGAAATCAACACATATCTTGATTTCTCCTTTTTCCCCAGGAAGGGTGGTGTGAAGGAGTCACAGCCAACGAACTCTTTATTAATTGCTCTACAGCAATTCTAAGGTTGTCCACCCTCGACTCTACTTCGATATTTGATTCTATCACATTCTCCATTCAGTTGGATTGCATATGAATGCCTAACAATCAACATATTTATGTGTCATTATGGTGCATTGCACTTGAAACAATATGATCCCAAGTGGAAGGCCACTGCCGACCGGCAACGGTAATAAGAGATCTTATTGTTCTGACTGCATGCACTATAGTGATGACATGGCAATAGTCTTTGGGGTATGAGTGTTTGCTTGTGCAATAGGTCATTGGCACTCTCCCGATAGAAAGTGATAATGAAGTGGATCAAGTATCGAAGTGTAGTCGATTATTCGATAACTAAAATGGGAAGACCAAAATTATGTATAAATAAGGAATGTTTTTGAATAATAAAATCAGAGATCGATAGTGGAGTCAACGAAGCACACCGAGTTTTATTTGATATTTGGCGACTCACCTAAGAATACAAACTGGGATCTTCTGCAGTCATCTACAGTACTAACCTCCAATTTGCAATCTTGCAATAGAGGTCCGAGCGATAGCAAATACTGCTAAGCGATTGGTGCTGTAGGTGGCAACATTACAGTCTTCCCTTCAGCTTAGGGGGCATTTTTCGATCACAGAAGATAGCGGAGTTTTCTCTTCACTTCATCCACCCCATGCTTACTCGATGATTGATGTCGTCATCACAAGTTGCTTCACTATTGATCATAGATCCCAGATATTTAAACTTTTCACACTTGGGAAGCACATTTCCATTCAAATAAATGTCTGGAATAGGTTTGTCTGGATCAGAAAAAGGGCAGCACATGTATTCTGTCTTTTTAGTGCTAATACGGTACCCATTTCCTTCCAGTGCTCGTTGCAGGGATGTAGGATCTTTGCTTATGATAGCTCCATCGTCAGCAAAGAATAATTGTTGTACTTTGTTGTCCGTTACTCTTTCAAACAAATAATCCAGAACAGCAATAAAGAGCAGTGGACTCAAGACACTTCCCTGATGTACACCAACTGTTATTTGGAATTCTTCGGTGACTCCAGCTGGGCATTTCACTTTTGTAACTGCTCCCTCGTACATGTCCATAATTATTCGCACATAGGCTTCAGGAACTCCTCGGTGTCTGAGGCCACACATATCAAATCTCGTGGTTGTCGATCGAATGCTTTTTCGAAGTCAACCAACACAATATGCAAATCCTCTAAGGCATCTCGGTGTTTTTCCATAATGATCCTTATACTTTGGATTGCGTCTGTAGTTGACTTACCCGCGACAAACCCGCATTGGTCATCAGACAGCCTTATTATTTTCCGCAGTCGGCTATCCAAAACCCACTCAACGATCTTCATAGTGAACTTGATCGAACGATAGTTGTCACAGCTTCTGGTATCTCCCTTTTCCTTGTACATTGGAAGAAGAAAACTTTCCCTCCATTGATTAGAGCAAACTGTCACCTCTTATAAGTTTGGAGATGAGATTCGTGAGCCATCTCAGCCAAATGTCTCCCATATTTTTTTCCAAAACACATATGGTACCTCGTCTGGCCCAATCGCTTTGCCTTTTTTGGAGTTCTTAACTGCCTCCCTAACTTCTTCGACTTCGACGTCGGATACTTCCGCAAAGTTAGGTGCAGCTGTTGGTATAATCCCACAGGAACAGAAACGGGAACGAGAACCGAAACCTTAAAGTTACTTGACCGATTTCAAAAATTCTTTCAATTCTTTGATGTTACATTCATCCCTCAGTGACATAGACTTATATTTCACATATTTCCACGATAACGGAAGATTCCAACAGGAAAGGGGTTTGGGAACGGAATTTTAGAAACTACTGTACAGATTTTAAAAATTCTTTCGTCATGGGGATGTCTCATAATCCCAAAGTAAAAACGATTATTTTTCATCCCCAAGTTCCCACTTAAGCCGAAAAACGACAACGGGAACCTTAAAACTACAGACCCGAGCAACGCCAGTTGGCTCGGCTAGTCTCTTTAATTTAAAAATAAATCGCAAAATGTTTTGGTAAGCGCATAACTCAACAACGATTTGACCAATTTGGCCAATTCTTTTTTTTTTAATGTTCGTTGAAGTTCAAAAATGGTTTTTAAAGCGAAAAAAATCGAATAATTACCGGAAAACCCCAAAAAATAGCCCTTTTCTTTTTCTCATACAAACGTTTTCTAACTAAAACGAGCTTTATTGCTATTGTATAAAGTTCATACTGAATATTGAATTTCAAGCACTCACTGTTGTTTAAACAATGTCGGTATTTTCCTAACGTAAAAGAGTCAATTTGTTTTTTGTTACCTATCTCTGTGAAAAGTTCAGTTTCAAAACAGTGTGCGTTAATGCCCTATCTCTAGGGTGATGATGGTTCTGTTCAAGGAAATTATTTAAATTAATTATTTAGGATCCTGAACAGGATTTCAGATGGTGTTTGTAGTGTCGAGCTATGTACCGCACTTCTGTAGGCCATAGAAATAGCGGTGCGTGCCTATCCCAGTCTTATTGGTAGTCGCCTACGACCTTGGTGAAGTGTTTGACTCGAAGTTTTTCCCTTGGTCAGAATGGAGCTCCATAGGTACGCCAAACCTTCTAACCCAGTTAAACACAACCTGGTTGACCAACATTTTGACTTTTTTATTTGGGAAGGCATACGTTGGTCCTTGGAAAAGGCCCAGCCACATCGACTGACGACTGCAATCCTCTCAAAATGCGATCCAACGTACTGATGCATTTTACCTTGAATCTTTCTACGAGGTCCTTTGGTTGCGGCACACTTGTCACATTTTCGGCACCACTTCTCCACGTCATCTCTAGCATGCATTCAGCAGAAGCGATGTCGCACTTTCTCCAGTGTTTTGATAACTCCCAGGTGGCCTCCTGAGGGTCCGTCTTGCATCTGCCTAAGAGCTTCACTGACTTTCGATTGCGGTACGAACAGCTGTATCACATATGATTTACGGTCAGATGACTCCCATCTCCGTTTGAGGACACCTTCTTGCAAATAGTGTGATTCCCACTGTGCCCTCCCCATTCAGGTTTCTCAGCATTTTCTTTCCATAAGGAATTTCTGTCCATAGATGTACTTATAAAAGTTCTTTGTTGCCAGGATAAGAGCTAGCAGCTCCCTTCTGGTCACGCAGTACTTTCTTTCTGGATTCGAGAGAACATTGCTGTAATATAAAGTAAAAAATTTTAATAAAGAATTTATTTCTATTGTTGGTGTTCTAAGACTAGAAAATAAAAACCTAAAATCTAAAATCTGTGAAATCGAAATCAAAGTAAATTAGCTGGAAAAATAAAATGTAGCAAACACAATCGAAATCCTCAATGTTTTGGGTGCTCAAATCAATTTTAGCCTAATGTTGCCTCGAAATTATCACACATTTTCTCCAGTTGATGGGACAAGGATCTTTACAAATTCGCTCACATCAGTAGGGTTACATCATCGCCATGCAAAAATTTACTGGCTTTTTGAAGCCGAAAACAGTCCACCTTCAACTCCCACAACACCAGGAGTACCAAAAACAAGCGAGCCAGCCAAGGGACCTGGAATGCTGCCAATTTCTCTCAGGAAACATTGCAGAAATAAGCCGGTTCTTTAAAGGGAACAAATTGGCGGTCACCTTTAAAAACCGGAGCATTAATGCCGGAAACCACCAATCTTTCGAAGGAATTAAAAAATTCCTTAAGGAGAGGAAGATTCAATTTAATTCTTTCACACCGAAAGAGGATAGAAAGAATATGCTTCTCCTAAAAGGCATCCACCACTCATACACTGCCATTGAAGTTGAAGAGTGCCGATCTGCTATCGAATAAGTGAAGACGTGCCGTGTCAAGTGTCAGCATTTTGTCTACCCACAATATTTTTTTTTCCCCAACATATAAATTATTAAATAAATGCCCCCAAAAACAATAAAAAATCAATCCTCTCGTGCGCCGCGAGTGAAAAAAAAATTCATTGTTTTTAAAACAAAAAACAGTGTAAATCATCACCAACGCCAGTGCTTGTGTAGTGCAATTCGCTTTCTATGCCACCTACCACCCACTCAAACTAATATAAAAAACCAATGTACAACAATAACCCAAACACAAAGTGCGGTTCCTTTCTGTGTCATCTCCTGCCCTGCACCACTCTTGCAGTCACGGCATTTGTACACATTTCTTATGATTTGAATTTTTTCTTATCAAATGCAGTGTGAGCAAATGCTGTGGCTGAGTTTGTTGGCGAATAGCCGATCAACGGTGTTGGTTCCGTTGGTGAAACATAAACAAGTTGCTGGCTGGGCATAACACCGCTAGTAATTTGCTTCTGTTCTCCAATCGAGATCTATACTTGGTGGTTCGACTAAGGTAGCGTTTGCGTTTGATATTTTGTTTTATGTGTTTTTTGTGAACTGTAATGTCGAGTAAGTTTCGGGCCGATTTAAGCAAAATTAGGGAGTTGCGATCGAGTTTCCTTCTGTGTACGCTCACACTGCAAAATGCAGGCCAGCTGTTTTGGCACTGAGTAAAACACAGGTGGGTGTTGATTCTGATCCCTCAGAGTTCAACTTGCCTGGATATAACTTAGTGCCATTATTCTTTTCCTCCCATGGCCTCGCCGTATATGTTCGGGATGATATTGCTTACCAACTTCTACCACAATACAGCCTCTGTTCTTATACGAACTTTAGTTTCATGTAGTTAAAATTCACTGTCCGTAAGCATATCATTCATTATTGTTTTATCTATAGAAGCCCCAATTAAGATAGCAATTCAACCTCTAACGAGTTTGATGCGCTATCTGATTCCATAATAAGAACTGTTTCCCTGTATCCTCACACTGAAATCGCAAAAAAAAAAACGACTTGAATGGTTGATGGCTGCCAAAAGAATAAACGAAGTAGCCACAGCGATGCAATGCGGTGACGGGATGACGGCGAAAAAAAAACGAAAAGCAAGATGCCAACGTATCAAAAATAATTAATTGTTCAGGTACCATGAACGTACTAGAGCTAAGGGCCTGTTATAAGTTATTGTAAATATTTTCAAATTATTTCTGATTTGAACATTCCGCCCGCTTTGCATCCTCGCATGCAAAATGTCAATGTTTAACAGTTGGAAAATTGATGCTGTTAAGCAAGATTAAATTCAAAGTTACATTTATAATGCAAAAAATATAAGTATACGTGATATAATTTCAATTCAGATGCATTTTAATATTACTTATTCTAGCAATGAATAAATGAAAATTAAGTCCACACCAAAGTTACACAAGGATCAAAAATAAGATTTTAAGAAGCAAATTCCTTCAATCAAAGGGTAAAATGCACAACTCGACGACAGAACGAGTGACAACTCCTTTTTGAGTTTTGACATCGTAAACTCGGACTTTCTCGTCGGGACCACGATGAACCTTTACGACCCTACCAAGGCGCTCTTCATTCGGAGGAAGTTGTTCATCTCTAAGAACGACAAGATCACCGAATTCCAAGTCTCGTTTGGGATATTTCCAATTATATTGTTTAATGAGTTCTTTTAGATATTCTTCTGTTATGCTTTAACTTTTAATTAAAACAACTTTCTTCTCTTGATTCTAAACGACGACTAACTTCTATTGTGCTATGGGATCGCCTCAACCATACATCGCATCAAGATTCTCCTTTGTATGGGTTTTGCATGTAAAGCATTATGTGGATACACATAAATGCAAGTATACAAGTGGGGTGTTTATTTTAGATAAACATCCATGGATGGAGTCGCTGATCATTGATATTATTGATTCTGTCGTGAACCTCTAATACTAAACGATTATGAGAAGAACTATCCAAACAATATTGTGTAGAGTTTTAAATTAAAATGTGGCAGAAGTGGATTATTTATTGTGATATAAGTAAACACTTCACGCAAGAGGCAACTGAGCCCCTTTTCCACATTCAATACCACGATCACGTTAAATCAACCTAGCATATTTCCACGCTAAATACGATGATTTAGCACCATCATAATACCTCAGTGGCGAGAGGTGAATAATTCCAAATGGTAACTCGAAAGAAAATTAGTCATCAACAAAAAAAGTTTACTTAAATTTTTTTTTGTGCAATGTCTGTCTTCGCATCAAGCCAAACAGTCAAGGTAGAGCGTCATCACTTTTTATTTCATAAACTAAGCTAATTAAAACTATTTGTTTCCTCTAAGTGAGAATCAGTTAAGCAACAGTCAACAGATATTAAGGTCATAATCAAACCACTGAAACTTAAACGGAAAACTTTTCAGACTTTTTGTACTTTTCAATTTTCAAAGCCTAAATTAGTAATTTTTAAAAAAATCACGAAAAGCACTAAATCAATTTAAATAAGTATTGCACTGCGTTCTGCTGGTAAACTGCGTTTTTCAAATAAAATACGGCTCATTGGGAACTGAATTCATTTAGGCCAGTTGTGCCACTCTAGAGAAATTCCAATTATTTTTTGCATTTTCTACCAAATATGAATATGCTTTATGTTATGAGATCTAATATCCACGCATATTTGTTATCAAAGTGGCAACCTTTGAAACATCAGTCCAGTGCAGAGACACATACAAATTCATGAATGTTATTTTCTTGTTCTTCAAGTATAAACCTACCTCAACCCGCAAACCTACCATACACATTTTTGCTTATAAGCATGTGTCCATGGGAAGAAATACGAAGGAAAGAGTTTTTTTCTCTTATAAAACCAATATCATGCAAACACCAAATGCAAATGAGCACTGGGCTACTGCGCCGGCGGCCGGCGGCGCTCTGCACAATATTCACCTGCTCAGAGCGCAAAGAATAAAGGCCCTGGCCCATAGAAAGCGTTGCGTGCGGTAGGAGCGGCGCGGCAACTGATGCGGTTCGCGCGAATTTTTCATTATTTCCTTGTGTAAAGCACTAAAACGACAAAATACACAAAAACGAAAAATTTTCAAATACATATAAATTTATTTAACATATTTCAAAAACAGATCTTGCAACCTTAAGCATATAGGAGCCCAATTTAAATACAGTTTTAAAGATTATCATTTCTCCAAAAAAAAAAGTCTAAAATTAGGTCTCTACCATCAGTATTGACAGAGAAATCGAATTTAACACAGGTCAGGGTAAACCAAAGTTAGCCTTTTTTTAAATGTCAAAAAATGATGTCAAAGTTGAGAAATGGACTTTATTGTAAAACAATTTTTTTCTTAGAATACGACCACGAATCACATCCCGAAGTATGTAACACATATTACGGGACTCCCTGTATACATATTTTCAAAAACAGATCTGCACTGCAACGAAATGTATAAGTTTTTTCCAATAAATAGCTTCACATAAAAGTGAAATTCGTTCCCACGAAAAAGTGAGGTTATTTCCCACCTTCAGTAGGAAATATTTTCACAAAAAAAAGTGAAACTAATTCCCACATGAGGTGAAGTTATTTGCCATGTGAAGGTTGTACCCGTGAAGTTAATTCCCTGCACCACAAACGGTGCAGGGAACTAACTTCACGGGCACTACCTTCACATGGGAAATAACTTCACTTTAAGTGGGAAATAATTTCATTTTTTTCTGGTGAAGATATTTCCCACTGTAGGTGGGAAATAACTTCACCTGAAATTTGTGTGAAGTTATTTCCCACCTGCAGTTTGAAAATTATAGACATTGAACAAAAGAGAAATTATAGCTTTTGGGCGATTTATTTCAACCAAACAAAATTTTACAAAATAAACAAAGGTACAAAAATGAAAATAGTTCGCGTTTGTATATTCAAAAAGTATATAAAAGAGCTCAATTCCGGAAAAAAATATAATAATGCCAAACTATATTTTCAAAACAACAGCGCTTTGAAACGAAGACTTGGAAAGTTAAAAATATGCTAAATAGATTTTTATGTGACACATTTTCAAAAACAAATTTTTTCTTTTTTTTTGCATTTTGTCGTTTTAGTGCTTTATACGAGGGCACAGTGAAAAATTGGTGCGATTGAATTTTACATCTTGTGTCTATTTTCTTTTTTCATCTGCACTAGCAGATCCAAGTAAGTCCAGCATAGGGCTATTTAGATGCGAATATGCGTAGCTAAAAACGCCAATTAAAATAATAAACATATTTTCAAAAACAGATCTTTTACTGTATATTATTGCACTCATTTAACATATACATTAAATGAAAGATCTGTTTTTGAAATATGTTAAATAAATTTATATGTATTTGAAAAGCAAATTTTTCGTTTTTGTGTATTTTGTCGTTTTAGTGCTTTACACAAGGAAATAATGAAAAATTCGCGCGAATTTTTCATTATTTCCTTGTGTAAAGCACTAATTTTTCATTATTTCCTTGTGTAAAGCACTAAAACGACAAAATACACAAAAACGAAAAATTTGCTTTTCAAATACATATAAATTTATTTAACATATTTCAAAAACAGATCTTGCAAACTTAAGCATATAGGAGCCCAATTTAAATACAGTTTTAAAGATTATCATTTCTCCAAAAAAAAAGTCTAAAATTAGGTCTCTACCATCAGTATTGACAGAGAAATCGAATTTAACACAGGTCAGGGTAAACCAAAGTTAGCCTTTTTTTAAATGTCAAAAAATGATGTCAAAGTTGAGAAATGGACTTTACTGTAAAACAATTTTTTTCTTAGAATACGACCACGAATCACATCCCGAAGTATGTAACACATATTACGGGACTCCCTGTATACATATTTTCAAAAACAGATCTGCACTGCAACGAAATGTATAAGTTTTTTCCAATAAATAGCTCCACATAAAAGTGAAATTCGTTCCCACGAAAAAGTGAGGTTATTTCCCACCTTCAGTAGGAAATATTTTCACAAAAAAAAGTGAAACTAATTCCCACATGAGGTGAAGTTATTTCCCATGTGAAGGTAGTACCCGTGAAGTTAATTCCCTGCACCGAAAGTGGTGCAGGGAACTAACTTCACGGGCACTACCTTCACATGGGAAATAACTTCACTTTAAGTGGGAAATAATTTCACTTTTTTCTGGTGAAGATATTTCCCACTGTAGGTGGGAAATAACTTCACCTGAAATTTGTGTGAAGTTATTTCCCACCTGCAGTTTGAAAATTATAGACATTGAACAAAAGAGAAATTATAGCTTTTGGGCGATTTATTTCAACCAAACAAAATTTTACAAAATAAACAAAGGTACAAAAATGAAAATAGTTCGCGTTTGTATATTCAAAAAGTATATAAAAGAGCTCAATTCTGGAAAAAAAAATAATAATGCCACACTATATTTTCAAAACAACAGCGCTTTGAAACGAAGACTTGGAAAGTTAAAAATATGCTAAATAGATTTTTATGTGACACATTTTCAAAAACAAATTTTTTCTTTTTTTTTGCATTTTGTCGTTTTAGTGCTTTATACGAGGGCACAGTGAAAAATTGGTGCGATTAGATTTTACATCTTGTGTCTATTTCCTTTTTTCATCTGCACTAGCAGATCCAAGTAAGTCCAGCATAGGGCTATTTAGATGCGAATATGCGTAGCTAAAAACGCCAATTAAAATAATAAACATATTTTCAAAAACAGATCTTTTACTGTATATTATTGCACTCATTTAACATATACATTAAATGAAAGATCTGTTTTTGATATATGTTAAATAAATTTATATGTATATGTATGTAAAATTCGCGCGAATTTTTCATTATTTCCTTGTGTAAAGCACTAAAACGACAAAATACACAAAAACGAAAAATTTGCTTTTCAAATACATATAAATTTATTTAACATATTTCAAAAACAGATCTTGCAACCTTAAGCATATAGGAGCCCAATTTAAATACAGTTTTAAAGATTATCATTTCTCCAAAAAAAAAGTCTAAAATTAGGTCTCTACCATCAGTATTGACAGAGAAATCGAATTTAACACAGGTCAGGGTAAACCAAAGTTAGCCTTTTTTTAAATGTCAAAAAATGATGTCAAAGTTGAGAAATGGACTTTACTGTAAAACAATTTTTTTCTTAGAATACGACCACGAATCACATCCCGAAGTATGTAACACATATTACGGGACTCCCTGTATACATATTTTCAAAAACAGATCTGCACTGCAACGAAATGTATAAGTTTTTTCCAATAAATAGCTCCACATAAAAGTGAAATTCGTTCCCACGAAAAAGTGAGGTTATTTCCCACCTTCAGTAGGAAATATTTTCACAAAAAAAAGTGAAACTAATTCCCACATGAGGTGAAGTTATTTCCCATGTGAAGGTAGTACCCGTGAAGTTAATTCCCTGCACCGAAAGTGGTGCAGGGAACTAACTTCACGGGCACTACCTTCACATGGGAAATAACTTCACTTTAAGTGGGAAATAATTTCACTTTTTTCTGGTGAAGATATTTCCCACTGTAGGTGGGAAATAACTTCACCTGAAATTTGTGTGAAGTTATTTCCCACCTGCAGTTTGAAAATTATAGACATTGAACAAAAGAGAAATTATAGCTTTTGGGCGATTTATTTCAACCAAACAAAATTTTACAAAATAAACAAAGGTACAAAAATGAAAATAGTTCGCGTTTGTATATTCAAAAAGTATATAAAAGAGCTCAATTCTGGAAAAAAAAATAATAATGCCACACTATATTTTCAAAACAACAGCGCTTTGAAACGAAGACTTGGAAAGTTAAAAATATGCTAAATAGATTTTTATGTGACACATTTTCAAAAACAAATTTTTTCTTTTTTTTTGCATTTTGTCGTTTTAGTGCTTTATACGAGGGCACAGTGAAAAATTGGTGCGATTAGATTTTACATCTTGTGTCTATTTCCTTTTTTCATCTGCACTAGCAGATCCAAGTAAGTCCAGCATAGGGCTATTTAGATGCGAATATGCGTAGCTAAAAACGCCAATTAAAATAATAAACATATTTTCAAAAACAGATCTTTTACTGTATATTATTGCACTCATTTAACATATACATTAAATGAAAGATCTGTTTTTGATATATGTTAAATAAATTTATATGTATATGTATGTAAAATTCGCGCGAATTTTTCATTATTTCCTTGTGTAAAGCACTAAAACGACAAAATACACAAAAACGAAAAATTTGCTTTTCAAATACATATAAATTTATTTAACATATTTCAAAAACAGATCTTGCAACCTTAAGCATATAGGAGCCCAATTTAAATACAGTTTTAAAGATTATCATTTCTCCAAAAAAAAAAAGTCTAAAATTAGGTCTCTACCATCAGTATTGACAGAGAAATCGAATTTAACACAGGTCAGGGTAAACCAAAGTTAGCCTTTTTTTAAATGTCAAAAAATGATGTCAAAGTTGAGAAATGGACTTTACTGTAAAACAATTTTTTTCTTAGAATACGACCACGAATCACATCCCGAAGTATGTAACACATATTACGGGACTCCCTGTATACATATTTTCAAAAACAGATCTGCACTGCAACGAAATGTATAAGTTTTTTCCAATAAATAGCTTCACATAAAAGTGAAATTCGTTCCCACGAAAAAGTGAGGTTATTTCCCACCTTCAGTAGGAAATATTTTCACAAAAAAAAGTGAAACTAATTCCCACATGAGGTGAAGTTATTTCCCATGTGAAGGTAGTACCCGTGAAGTTAATTCCCTGCACCACAAACGGTGCAGGGAACTAACTTCACGGGTACAACCTTCACATGGGAAATAACTTCACTTTAAGTGGGAAATAATTTCATTTTTTTCTGGTGAAGATATTTCCCACTGTAGGTGGGAAATAACTTCACCTGAAATTTGTGTGAAGTTATTTCCCACCTGCAGTTTGAAAATTATAGACATTGAACAAAAGAGAAATTATAGCTTTTGGGCGATTTATTTCAACCAAACAAAATTTTACAAAATAAACAAAGGTACAAAAATGAAAATAGTTCGCGTTTGTATATTCAAAAAGTATATAAAAGAGCTCAATTCTGGAAAAAAAATATAATAATGCCAAACTATATTTTCAAAACAACAGCGCTTTGAAACGAAGACTTGGAAAGTTAAAAATATGCTAAATAGATTTTTATGTGACACATTTTCAAAAACAAATTTTTTCTTTTTTTTTGCATTTTGTCGTTTTAGTGCTTTATACGAGGGCACAGTGAAAAATTGGTGCGATTGAATTTTACATCTTGTGTCTATTTCCTTTTTTCATCTGCACTAGCAGATCCAAGTAAGTCCAGCATAGGGCTATTTAGATGCGAATATTCGCGCGAATTTTTCATTATTTCCTTGTGTAAAGCACTAAAACGACAAAATACACAAAAACGAAAAATTTTCAAATACATATAAATTTATCTAACATATTTCAAAAACAGATCTTGCAACCTTAAGCATATAGGAGCCCAATTTAAATACAGTTTTAAAGATTATCATTTCTCCAAAAAAAAAAGTCTAAAATTAGGTCTCTACCATCAGTATTGACAGAGAAATCGAATTTAACACAGGTCAGGGTAAACCAAAGTTAGCCTTTTTTTAAATGTCAAAAAATGATGTCAAAGTTGAGAAATGGACTTTATTGTAAAACAATTTTTTTCTTAGAATACGACCACGAATCACATCCCGAAGTATGTAACACATATTACGGGACTCCCTGTATACATATTTTCAAAAACAGATCTGCACTGCAACGAAATGTATAAGTTTTTTCCAATAAATAGCTTCACATAAAAGTGAAATTCGTTCCCACGAAAAAGTGAGGTTATTTCCCACCTTCAGTAGGAAATATTTTCACAAAAAAAAGTGAAACTAATTCCCACATGAGGTGAAGTTATTTGCCATGTGAAGGTTGTACCCGTGAAGTTAATTCCCTGCACCACAAACGGGGCAGGGAACTAACTTCACGGGCACTACCTTCACATGGGAAATAACTTCACTTTAAGTGGGAAATAATTTCATTTTTTTCTGGTGAAGATATTTCCCACTGTAGGTGGGAAATAACTTCACCTGAAATTTGTGTGAAGTTATTTCCCACCTGCAGTTTGAAAATTATAGACATTGAACAAAAGAGAAATTATAGCTTTTGGGCGATTTATTTCAACCAAACAAAATTTTACAAAATAAACAAAGGTACAAAAATGAAAATAGTTCGCGTTTGTATATTCAAAAAGTATATAAAAGAGCTCAATTCCGGAAAAAAATATAATAATGCCAAACTATATTTTCAAAACAACAGCGCTTTGAAACCAAGACTTGGAAAGTTAAAAATATGCTAAATAGATTTTTATGTGACACATTTTCAAAAACAAATTTTTTCTTTTTTTTTGCATTTTGTCGTTTTAGTGCTTTATACGAGGGCACAGTGAAAAATTGGTGCGATTGAATTTTACATCTTGTGTCTATTTTCTTTTTTCATCTGCACTAGCAGATCCAAGTAAGTCCAGCATAGGGCTATTTAGATGCGAATATGCGTAGCTAAAAACGCCAATTAAAATAATAAACATATTTTCAAAAACAGATCTTTTACTGTATATTATTGCACTCATTTAACATATACATTAAATGAAAGATCTGTTTTTGAAATATGTTAAATAAATTTATATGTATTTGAAAAGCAAATTTTTCGTTTTTGTGTATTTTGTCGTTTAGTGCTTTACACAAGGAAATAATGAAAAATTCGCGCGAATTTTTCATTATTTCCTTGTGTAAAGCACTAATTTTTCATTATTTCCTTGTGTAAAGCACTAAAACGACAAAATACACAAAAACGAAAAATTTGCTTTTCAAATACATATAAATTTATTTAACATATTTCAAAAACAGATCTTGCAACCTTAAGCATATAGGAGCCCAATTTAAATACAGTTTTAAAGATTATCATTTCTCCAAAAAAAAAGTCTAAAATTAGGTCTCTACCATCAGTATTGACAGAGAAATCGAATTTAACACAGGTCAGGGTAAACCAAAGTTAGCCTTTTTTTAAATGTCAAAAAATGATGTCAAAGTTGAGAAATGGACTTTATTGTAAAACAATTTTTTTCTTAGAATACTACCACGAATCACATCCCGAAGTATGTAACACATATTACGGGACTCCCTGTATACATATTTTCAAAAACAGATCTGCACTGCAACGCAATGTATAAGTTTTTTCCAATAAATAGCTCCACATAAAAGTGAAATTCGTTCCCACGAAAAAGTGAGGTTATTTCCCACCTTCAGTAGGAAATATTTTCACAAAAAAAAGTGAAACTAATTCCCACATGAGGTGAAGTTATTTCCCATGTGAAGGTAGTGCCCGTGAAGTTAGTTCCCTGCACCACTTTCGGTGCAGGGAACTAACTTCACGGGCACTACCTTCACATGGGAAATAACTTCACTTTAAGTGGGAAATAATTTCACTTTTTTCTGGTGAAGATATTTCCCACTGTAGGTGGGAAATAACTTCACCTGAAATTTGTGTGAAGTTATTTCCCACCTGCAGTTTGAAAATTATAGACATTGAACAAAAGAGAAATTATAGCTTTTGGGCGATTTATTTCAACCAAACAAAATTTTACAAAATAAACAAAGGTACAAAAATGAAAATAGTTCGCGTTTGTATATTCAAAAAGTATATAAAAGAGCTCAATTCTGGAAAAAAATATAATAATGCCACACTATATTTTCAAAACAACAGCGCTTTGAAACGAAGACTTGGAAAGTTAAAAATATGCTAAATAGATTTTTATGTGACACATTTTCAAAAACAAATTTTTTCTTTTTTTTTGCATTTTGTCGTTTTAGTGCTTTATACGAGGGCACAGTGAAAAATTGGTGCGATTAGATTTTACATCTTGTGTCTATTTCCTTTTTTCATCTGCACTAGCAGATCCAAGTAAGTCCAGCATAGGGCTATTTAGATGCGAATATGCGTAGCTAAAAACGCCAATTAAAATAATAAACATATTTTCAAAAACAGATCTTTTACTGTATATTATTGCACTCATTTAACATATACATTAAATGAAAGATCTGTTTTTGATATATGTTAAATAAATTTATATGTATTTGAAAAGCAAATTTTTCGTTTTTGTGTATTTTGTCGTTTTAGTGCTTTACACAAGGAAATAATGAAAAATTCGCGCGAATTTTTCATTATTTCCTTGTGTAAAGCACTAAAACGACAAAATACACAAAAACGAAAAATTTGCTTTTCAAATACATATAAATTTATTTAACATATTTCAAAAACAGATCTTGCAACCTTAAGCATATAGGAGCCCAATTTAAATACAGTTTTAAAGATTATCATTTCTCCAAAAAAAAAAAAAGTCTAAAATTAGGTCTCTACC
Organism: Melanostoma mellinum; assembly: GCA_914767635.1. NCBI lineage: Eukaryota > Metazoa > Arthropoda > Insecta > Diptera > Syrphidae > Melanostoma > Melanostoma mellinum. The sequence goes on along the minus strand of OU612060.1, from coordinate 67,322,998 downwards.
ATCAGTATTGACAGAGAAATCGAATTTAACACAGGTCAGGGTAAACCAAAGTTAGCCTTTTTTTAAATGTCAAAAAATGATGTCAAAGTTGAGAAATGGACTTTACTGTAAAACAATTTTTTTCTTAGAATACGACCACGAATCACATCCCGAAGTATGTAACACATATTACGGGACTCCCTGTATACATATTTTCAAAAACAGATCTGCACTGCAACGAGTTTTTTCCAATAAATAGCTTCACATAAAAGTGAAATTCGTTCCCACGAAAAAGTGAGGTTATTTCCCACCTTCAGTAGGAAATATTTTCACAAAAAAAAGTGAAACTAATTCCCACATGAGGTGAAGTTATTTCCCATGTGAAGGTAGTACCCGTGAAGTTAATTCCCTGCACCACAAACGGTGCAGGGAACTAACTTCACGGGTACAACCTTCACATGGGAAATAACTTCACTTTAAGTGGGAAATAATTTCATTTTTTTCTGGTGAAGATATTTCCCACTGTAGGTGGGAAATAACTTCACCTGAAATTTGTGTGAAGTTATTTCCCACCTGCAGTTTGAAAATTATAGACATTGAACAAAAGAGAAATTATAGCTTTTGGGCGATTTATTTCAACCAAACAAAATTTTACAAAATAAACAAAGGTACAAAAATGAAAATAGTTCGCGTTTGTATATTCAAAAAGTATATAAAAGAGCTCAATTCTGGAAAAAAAAATATAATAATGCCAAACTATATTTTCAAAACAACAGCGCTTTGAAACGAAGACTTGGAAAGTTAAAAATATGCTAAATAGATTTTTATGTGACACATTTTCAAAAACAATTTTTTTCTTTTTTTTGCATTTTGTCGTTTTAGTGCTTTATACGAGGGCACAGTGAAAAATTGGTGCGATTGAATTTTACATCTTGTGTCTATTTCCTTTTTTCATCTGCACTAGCAGATCCAAGTAAGTCCAGCATAGGGCTATTTAGATGCGAATATTCGCGCGAATTTTTCATTATTTCCTTGTGTAAAGCACTAAAACGACAAAATACACAAAAACGAAAAATTTTCAAATACATATAAATTTATCTAACATATTTCAAAAACAGATCTTGCAACCTTAAGCATATAGGAGCCCAATTTAAATACAGTTTTAAAGATTATCATTTCTCCAAAAAAAAAAGTCTAAAATTAGGTCTCTACCATCAGTATTGACAGAGAAATCGAATTTAACACAGGTCAGGGTAAACCAAAGTTAGCCTTTTTTTAAATGTCAAAAAATGATGTCAAAGTTGAGAAATGGACTTTATTGTAAAACAATTTTTTTCTTAGAATACGACCACGAATCACATCCCGAAGTATGTAACACATATTACGGGACTCCCTGTATACATATTTTCAAAAACAGATCTGCACTGCAACGAAATGTATAAGTTTTTTCCAATAAATAGCTTCACATAAAAGTGAAATTCGTTCCCACGAAAAAGTGAGGTTATTTCCCACCTTCAGTAGGAAATATTTTCACAAAAAAAAAGTGAAACTAATTCCCACATGAGGTGAAGTTATTTGCCATGTGAAGGTTGTACCCGTGAAGTTAATTCCCTGCACCACAAACAGTGCAGGGAACTAACTTCACGGGCACTACCTTCACATGGGAAATAACTTCACTTTAAGTGGGAAATAATTTCATTTTTTTCTGGTGAAGATATTTCCCACTGTAGGTGGGAAATAACTTCACCTGAAATTTGTGTGAAGTTATTTCCCACCTGCAGTTTGAAAATTATAGACATTGAACAAAAGAGAAATTATAGCTTTTGGGCGATTTATTTCAACCAAACAAAATTTTACAAAATAAACAAAGGTACAAAAATGAAAATAGTTCGCGCTTTGAAACGAAGACTTGGAAAGTTAAAAATATGCTAAATAGATTTTTATGTGACACATTTTCAAAAACAAATTTTTTCTTTTTTTTTGCATTTTGTCGTTTTAGTGCTTTATACGAGGGCACAGTGAAAAATTGGTGCGATTGAATTTTACATCTTGTGTCTATTTTCTTTTTTCATCTGCACTAGCAGATCCAAGTAAGTCCAGCATAGGGCTATTTAGATGCGAATATGCGTAGCTAAAAACGCCAATTAAAATAATAAACATATTTTCAAAAACAGATCTTTTACTGTATATTATTGCACTCATTTAACATATACATTAAATGAAAGATCTGTTTTTGAAATATGTTAAATAAATTTATATGTATTTGAAAAGCAAATTTTTTCGTTTTTGTGTATTTTGTCGTTTTAGTGCTTTACACAAGGAAATAATGAAAAATTCGCGCGAATTTTTCATTATTTCCTTGTGTAAAGCACTAATTTTTCATTATTTCCTTGTGTAAAGCACTAAAACGACAAAATACACAAAAACGAAAAATTTGCTTTTCAAATACATATAAATTTATTTAACATATTTCAAAAACAGATCTTGCAACCTTAAGCATATAGGAGCCCAATTTAAATACAGTTGTAAAGATTATCATTTCTCCAAAAAAAAAGTCTAAAATTAGGTCTCTACCATCAGTATTGACAGAGAAATCGAATTTAACACAGGTCAGGGTAAACCAAAGTTAGCCTTTTTTTAAATGTCAAAAAATGATGTCAAAGTTGAGAAATGGACTTTACTGTAAAACAATTTTTTTCTTAGAATACGACCACGAATCACATCCCGAAGTATGTAACACATATTACGGGACTCCCTGTATACATATTTTCAAAAACAGATCTGCACTGCAACGAAATGTATAAGTTTTTTCCAATAAATAGCTCCACATAAAAGTGAAATTCGTTCCCACGAAAAAGTGAGGTTATTTCCCACCTTCAGTAGGAAATATTTTCACAAAAAAAAGTGAATAATTCCCACATCAGGTGAAGTTATTTCCCATGTGAAGGTAGTACCCGTGAAGTTAATTCCCTGCACCACAAACGGTGCAGGGAACTAACTTCACGGGCACTACCTTCACATGGGAAATAACTTCACTTTAAGTGGGAAATAATTTCACTTTTTTCTGGTGAAGATATTTCCCACTGTAGGTGGGAAATAACTTCACCTGCAATTTGTGTAAAGTTATTTCCCACCTGCAGTTTGAAAATTATAGACATTGAACAAAAGAGAAATTATAGCTTTTGGGCGATTTATTTCAACCAAACAAAATTTTACAAAATAAACAAAGGTACAAAAATGAAAATAGTTCGCGTTTGTATATTCAAAAAGTATATAAAAGAGCTCAATTCTGGAAAAAAATATAATAATGCCAAACTATATTTTCAAAACAACAGCGCTTTGAAACGAAGACTTGGAAAGTTAAAAATATGCTAAATAGATTTTTATGTGACACATTTTCAAAAACAAATTTTTTCTTTTTTTTGCATTTTGTCGTTTTAGTGCTTTATACGAGGGCACAGTGAAAAATTGGTGCGATTGAATTTTACATCTTGTGTCTATTTCCTTTTTTCATCTGCACTAGCAGATCCAAGTAAGTCCAGCATAGGGCTATTTAGATGCGAATATGCGTAGCTAAAAACGCCAATTAAAATAATAAACATATTTTCAAAAACAGATCTTTTACTGTATAAATTCGCGCGAATTTTTCATTATTTCCTTGTGTAAAGCACTAAAACGACAAAATACACAAAAACGAAAAATTCGGTGAAGTTATTTCCCACCTACAGTGGGAAATATCTTCACCAGAAAAAAGTGAAATTATTTCCCACTTAAAGTGAAGTTATTTCCCATGTGAAGGTAGTGCCCTTGAAGTTAGTTCCCTGCACCGTTTGTAGCGGCATGCTAACGTATTCTTTTATCTTAAAAAAATTGGAAAACTTCAAAACAAAGAAATACTCCATCATCTTCTCTTTTAGTACGAATCTGTGATTTTAAGTTTAAAAAAATTTCACCAACACAGAAACCCATTGACAGTAGCAAAACAAACATTGGTAAATTGGTAGGGGGAACCTATGTATGTCGGTGGTGAAATTATTTTAATAGTAATGCAGTGGCTTACAAGAATTTTTTTTTCCGAAAATTGTGTACACTTCACTGGCCTTTAAAAAACCTTCTCATAAGGACCGTACTGCACATTTTTCTGAACAGAGTGTTGCTAAACTACTATTTGTGCTACTATTATTAATTTCATTCGACTGTTGTTTACAAAGCAAATGCGAGAACATGTACTAAGAAGTGCATTTGCTTTAGTTTACCTCTCTGCCTGCCTCCAATATTAATACCACGATAACCTTAATCAAACCAAGCAGTCAGTCATTATTAATTCAAAGCAAACATCTACGAACTTTTTCACTATCTTTCTCTTATGCTTCGACCGCAAATGGGTTCATTTCCAATTTGCACAAGCCAAAGCCATAAGATAGCCACCACCAGAAACAGGAAGCTACATAAATGCGTGTCCTACACGGCACTACTTGTATATTCCTATTTGCTTCTTGGTAAACCAAATGTACTTTTCTCATACCCTTGAGCTTACAAAAAGTACAATTTATATAGGATTCCTTGGAGAATTCTCAAAACATTTCGGTCATCCAAAATTTAAGGCACGATGATCATGAAGGATGAACAGTAATAATATGTACAAGAAGATATGTTAATTTTATGGTTGCTCAAGCAAACATTCTATACACAAGCAAATTTGGCTGAGGCACAATCACAAGGCTATCAAGCATTAACGGTGAATTGAGATATCATTTCACATGGTGACAAAGGAATGGTTTGAAAATTAAGGACAAATATGCACAATAGGTATCTCCTCACATTTTGCCGCCGCGCCGGTCAAAGTTCCCCATAACAATATTCTAACATACATATTTATTTACGTTTCTTAACTGAAGAAAAATAAGTTCAAAATTATTATGATGTATGTATCTAGGTATGCAGTAAGCAGGCATAATTTACATTTGGGGATAGGCTGAACGGTTATGCCTCTTTTAATATAAGGAAATAATTTTGCGGCAGTTGCATACGTACATAACATATACATATTCGAAATGAATATGTAATGGATTTTCTTGTCGTTATCGTAACTTTTAATATCCCTTAAAAAATTCACTAAGCGACAGCGGAAAAAATGTCACGATAAGGTAAGATATTTCGGTTTAAAAATGAAAAGTTAGGGTGTTTTTAAGACATTATTGAAATTTTCACCTTTTTGAGTGCCGTTTAACTTGGAAGTACGTGCTCACAAATGTCGTAAAAAGTTGGACAACGGTGGGGGTAAAACTTATGACAGTCAAGAAAAACCGTATTCACTTTAACCTCTTTTTACTTTTCCAAAGTTTTGTAATTCTGGGGCTTCGCTTCTGAAGATACGTACCTTCCTATATACAATTGTACAGACTTTAAAAGATAGAGTTTATTTGAACGTTAGGTATGTATACTCGAACACAAAAATAGCGTGTTTTGATATGCATATGTTTATATAGGTATATTCGTTCGCCTCAGACAGTTAATAAATATCTACCGACAATCAGTCTACGATTATAATTATAATTATAAAGTGGAGTAGTTTCAAAAAATTTTACATTTGGCCAAGGATGTAAGAGTTTTTTTTCTTTATGGACGTTATTGCAATTTGAGAACATTTTTTGTGATGATCCTTCAAACTCAGCCATCCCGTAATATTATTTCCTTCAAAAACTATATTTGGGATCTAATTCTACATTTTTTTAGCATTATTGTCTAGGAAACATTGAAGCATTAGCGCTAGTTACTGGAATGTGTTGTGTAAAACAAAAATCACCACGGAGAAAGTAGTAAATCAAAATTATTATCATTATAATAAAAGCATTATTTCCATAGCATTGGAAATAATAACTATAACATCTACGTCAATATCTATCTAATAGTGAATATTCATAAGAGTCAAGCTGTTCTGTCTGTTTTCACTCGTTGTGTTCCGCAAGTAGTTTTTAAGTCTCCGTAGGCTTGAAAAAGTCCTTTCTGGTGTAGCAGTGGAAACAGCTATGGTACCCAATATCTGTAGCAACGTGTAAACATTTGGATATGATTTCTTATCGCACCTATCCAAGCATTCCAAAGCAGATTTTGGAGTAGGGGATGATATAATCATAGCTGCTTTCCACATTTCAAGTTCTGCTTTGACGAAGGATGTACTTCTTTCTGGTTGCACTGCCGGATACATAAAAATTGCGTCTTTCATTTCAGAGCTGTGAAGGTAGCACACCAGATAATGTCAATACTACATAACGCTGTTTCGCAAGCCTCTCGGTCAATTGGTGAATTGTGTGGGATATATAAAGGAGGTGATATTGACATTTCAACTGTCAACGGTGAAGTGTAATAAAAATCAAACTCCTTAAAAATATTTTAGTTTTTTGATAAAAAAGAGTAAACAAAAATACAATTCACATTTAAAACTGCACTAAGTGAACTTTTTGTACAAACACAAAACAAAATAATCATTATTTAAGGTAATAAGTCTTGTTAATTTAAATATTAAACAAAATCCAACTTGGCACAACAGGATCCACTGATGAACGGCAAGAAAAGAACGTTAACTGACACTTCACCAGAACCAAATAATTTGAGCAAAAAATTGAATTTGAAATTACAGTACGGACTCGGTTTGCGCAACCCTCGATTCGCGCAACTCCTCGATTTTCGCAACACTAAAATCTTAACACGTCTTGACTCTATAAGTGCAACTTTTCAAAAAAGCTACCTCGATAAGTGCAACTGTGTTTATTTATCCGTTTTCTATATTCACGTTCTTCTTTTGATTCTTTATTCCTGTGCCGTTATTTTACAGTTAGTTTGTCTGAATAATATTTCTTGCAGAACATGAAAATAACATAAAATGCATCTGTGTTTATTTGAGTGGGTTGCGATCTTGTTAGTGTTTAGGGGCGTTCAGGCTATCAAATTTGTTGGATGAATAGTTTGACGGAAAATACCCATAGCGTACTAATCAAACAAATCGTCAAACTCCCTTCTGATTTGAATTTTAACCATGGAGGACAAAGTAGGAGCAGCGCTTATAAGAAATGACATTTTAAAAATGTAAGTAAAACAAAAGAAAGTGTGTTGGGACTAAAGAGGTTAATTCCACTTTCAATGTACCCAGCAAAGAAAAAATAGTCTTTCCGTGCGATGTGCAGTACTTGAAATTATTTGGGAAATGAAATTTCTTGCAAGTTTGACGTGTAGCGTTCACATTCGTCAAACTTGTTGTCCAACTTGCAAAAATATCAAAAAAATTTGAAATGCATCCAACAAATTTGACAAGCCACTTGATGGAGAGTTCACACTAACAAATTTGCTTGACAAACTCGACGCTTGACAAACAAATTGGATAGTCTGAACGCCTCTATTACTAAAAATTCATACAGAAAATATGACCCAGTAAGTGCAACAACCTCGGTTACTGCAACTGCCCGAATTTCTATTAGTTGCGTTAATCGAGTCCGTACTGTAATTATAAATAAAATGGAAGTAGGCAAAATTTCAGTAGCCCAATTGAAAGCATTGTTGAACACCACCATCTCTGAGCAAATAAAGGATCTAGCCACTAAATCTGATGTTGCTTCCTTGTCGGCGGAATTAGATGCTCTGAAAAACAAAGTCAAATCAAAGATTGACCGAGCGCTGTGACCTTTTGGAGTCTCAACTTGAGTTTATTATTATTATATTTATGGTGGTACACCTTCCTCTAGACAGAGAAACCAATTCAGTTGAACTAGCAAAACAAACTTGCAAGGGACTTCTCAAATTAAAAGAAGGTGAAGATATTCTCTTGAAAAAAAAAAAACGCGAGAAATTCACAATTCGCGCTTGCAAAGGGGAACCGTGTTTAATGTTTAAGCAGCTTCACTCGGCAGAAACTGTCGAAAAAATAATGTCCACCGCTAGCCAACTCAAGGGAAGTGGCATAAGTATTCACCGTAAACAATCGTTGATGCACCGACAGAAAAGGCACACTCTACGAATATAAAACCCAACTCATGCAAATCAACCCGGAAGCAAAAATTATTTTAAAAGGCGATAAAATGAAAAAAAGCCACACGTTTGTTTACAATTTTACACGAGGGCTCATTGTACAATCTTCGACTGATATGACATTTGTCAAAAATATGTTTGGTGACAGATCAGCTGAATATTTTGACTGTAGCGAGGGATTAATGAAGTTTGCTCTGGATGATAACCAACTTCAAGCAGTACCATCAGGTTATCAACTGAAGCCGGGTCAATATAGGCGTGAATCACATTTTATAATAACAAACAAAGCGCAATAGGAAAGTGTTGCCGTCTGCCCAAAAATATTAAGTACTAACAATTTTTCAATTTCAGCATATAATATTACAGGGCTTAAAAGCAACCTAATGAAACGCGATTTTTTTAAATATGAGCTTAATTTTGATATTTTTATTCTTCTAGAAACTTATTTAGAACAAAATAATGAAAACGAATTTTATAAGTATATTAAAGATTTCAAAATAACATTTATTCCAGCAACAAGAAGTAATGTACATAGGCGAGCGAGTGGATGTGTTTTATGTGGCATCAAATCCAAATTTAATTCATTTTCTCAGCTTAGAATTATTGAAAACAGAATTACAATCAAATTTATAGTCCAGAATTCAATGTTCTATGTATATTATTCCGGTGTACCTTACCTGCAATAACTGGCAGAATGATATTTTATTACAAATTATTCATTGCAAAATTTAATGTTTGGATGAATTGGAGATTTTCAGAATTCCTATGCTATTTCACAAGATCAATGGTTTTTCGGGACAAGGTGACTATCTAAGGATGAAACAATAAATCGAAATGGTAGGCTTCTAACTGAACTATTTGAGGATTTCGGTATGTTTGTGCTTAATGGGGTTTCTAATGGTGATAAGAAAGTTGAACTCACTTTTATAAGCGGTCATGGTCAAACGGTCATAGATTTTTGTGCAATATCGGGAGAATGGCTTAGCTCGATCCGAGATTTTGAGGTTTGCGCTGCTAACTTCTCAGCTCACATTCCAATTTGTGTTAAAGCGCATTTCGAAAAGGAAATGCAGCAGAGGAGCTCAGATAATTTCCTGAGACTAAAATGGATTGAGAACAAAGCTCTTCGTTACAGAACACTCTTGAACCACTACTATAATCTTCTCCCACCTCAATCGCCAAACGATGTTGAACAAATAAAAGAAAGCATCAAAAGGATAATCTTTTTATCCGCTCCACAATCTACCACCAATCAGACATTTCAACCAAAAAATAAATGGTACGATAGAGATTGTAGCAATGCTCGCAAGCTCTCATTCAAATATTTGCATTTGTTCAGATCGTCTTACACTACCGCTCACAGAAACATGTACTTACGTGCCAACTTCAAGCAACTGTGCTTACAGAAAAAAGTACTTCATCTCAAAAGCTTAGCATCAAAACTACGGTTTTGTAAAAATTCGAAAGATTTCTGGAATAGTGTTCGGGATTTGGACTTGGGAGGACGTCACCAAAGTGTTAAAATTGTTCTTGAAGCTGATACATAAGCAGCACATTTCAAAACTTTCTTGACAGCGGAAAAGAATTCTAACACCTTTTGCTATGCACTTCAAGACGTAAGAGTGTCTGAAATAAACTTCTCTATATCTTTGAGCGAATTGCAAACATGTTTACGGCTTATGAAGAACAACAAAGCACTAGGTAGTGATGGAATCCCAGTTGAATTTTTTAAAAACTCAACTTTGCAACTTTAAAATTACATCGTGGATTTGTTAAACTTAATGTACGACAGTGCGTGCATTCCAGCTGGTTTCACTAAAGCCCTAATATTTCCGATTTTTAAAAAAGGAGATGCAAGTGGTGCCGAAAACTATAGAGGAATATCTTTGCTAAACTCAGTAAGAAACATTTTTGCAACGATTTTGTATAGAAGGATTTCCAATTGGATAGAAGAAAACAATCTTCTTAGCGTTTTTCAGGCTGATTTACGTTCTGGATATTCAACCACAGATCACATTTTTGCGGTAACTAGTATAGCTAGAAATTATATTTAAAAAAACAAAAAACTCTATGTATGTTTTGTAGACTTCAAAGCAGCATTCGATACTGTCAACAGGCAAGCTTTGACATGTTAACTTGAAATGCTTTGAGTGTCGAGAAATTTTTAATTAATGTACTTAAAATTTTTGACGTCAACAACAGCAACCGTTTGGGATGGATCCAAGCTGTCGAAATTGTTTGAAACGTTCGTCTGCTAGTGTTCCACAAGGATGTATTTTGAGCCCTATTCTATTCGCTTTGTTCATCGATGGTGTATGTGATGTTCTTCCTGGTGGTGTAACTTTTGCCGAAAGTGTCATAAAAGTTCTACTCTACGCTAACGACTTAGTGCTTCTAGCTGAAAATCGTCATGCTCTTCAATTACAAATCAATAAATTGCAATCATACTGCGAAACTTGGGATCTCCACATCAATGTGCAGAAGACAAGAACATGCGGAAGGATAAAGGCTATATATCTATCCTTATATTCCCACGGGAACGGAAATGGGAATTCAAAAACTACGGTCTCAAAAGTATTTTTAACAGGGCTACAAGGTGTTGAAATAGGGGTTGAATGTTTTTTTGGAAATATGTACCGCCATTTTTAAGGCTGGAAGTTTTATTTCCTAAAAAGTTAAAAATGCTGACGAAAGTCACTATTCCACGATCCACGCGGACGAAGTCGCGGGCACAGCTAGTTATGAATATTGTTATTCTAATTTTTGCTTGATTGACTGACCTAGTGATTTGAATCGTTTATTAATCGGTCAGAGACTCAACGTTATGAATTATTTCTTATCCTTTTTTTACTGCTTGATTTTAGTCCTTCTTTTTTTAAATATAATACAACGTACGTTTCACGGGATCCTAATCCTAACTAATATTATAAATGTAAAAGTTACTCAGTCTGTCCGACTTTCCGTCTCCCGCCCAAACTACTAAACTGATTGATATGAAATTTTGTACAGAGTTAGTCTACAACCTGAGGGAGGACAAAGGCTATATATTGTAGCCCTTAATTCCCACGGGAACGGGAACGTATACGGGAAATTAGAAGCTACAGTACCAATCTCGAAAATTCTTCCACCATTAGAACGCTACACTATCCCCGAGCAACATAAACTTTAATTCATCCCCATATTCTTACGAGAACGGGAGTCCTTACTAACATTATAGATCCGACATCAACTCCGTGGGCCAGTTTTTCGTTATATCGCCCAAACAAATGAATCTATTTGTACGAATTTCGGTAAAGATATAGTCTTGAGCCTGAAGAAGGTCATGGGCTATATTTGTTATTCTACGGGAACGGCAACGTAAACGGGAACCTTGAAGCTACTGGACCGATTTCAAAAGTTTTTTCACCGTGCGGTGATTTCTGTCAAATTGTCGATTACACAGTTGATCTTAGAAAAAATGTCTATCTTGATCTTCAAATAAATATAGGCAATCGGTAATGACTGTGTGAAAAGTCGATTTCGGCACCGGCTAATGAGATAGTTAACCATATAAACTAATAAATTATGTTTGACGTATTGGGGGATGTCGTCGAATGTCTATCAATAGACAATATTATGGACACTGAGCAAGTCACATCATACCCTATAGAGTTTTTCAATTCCTTTAGAATTATCAGCAGTGGCTGCAAGGTGGTGTTCCTGTGCCAATAATGAGTAATCTAGAATTGTACACAGCTACAAATTACACATCTGAGATGCGGCATTATTCATGCCTATTGGCGGCTTTCGTAAAATTGTTCATGTCATTAAATCCACCACTATTCCATAATTTTTTTTCATTGCCAAATAAAAGGCAAGGCCAACAATATAATCTATTTGTTTTCATACATCCTGTTAGCCACGGAAAACTTTCATAAGTTTGTATTGAAAAATGTTGAGTATACTGCTTTCAGCTTCAAACTCGTTCAGCGCATTTTAACAGTACCTGGTTCAACGTGTACTAATGAAAAGAGTTTCTCGAGTCTCAGGCGGCTCAAAAATTATCTTCCTTCTACTATGTTGCAAGATCGACTCAATAATATGCGACTTTACGCAAACACTATGACCAAACCAAAGCACTTCACTTGGAGCCATTGATTGATAAATTCATAAAACGTAATTCCAAACGCGGTGCAGTATTTGCACTGAGCCAGTGATAAAATAAATTAAAAAATTATTTATATTTGCTTGTTGAAAATTAAATGTATGATATTTAATATATTGATCGCATCATTATACTGATAACATTAAAAATAATAAAAAGAATATTTTTCAAAAGTTGAAAGTTGTTGAAAAATAAAAATATTATATATTCTTTAAAAACAAGAAATAATAAGACTACAATACCTTATTTTTTCCTACCATGCTCCCCACCTAAAAAAATAGTGTTCTGACGCCCCTGGTAAGCATGCATTAACTTATCGCCATAGTTTTTAAAAAAACCCTCTACCAGTTATTGCGTTAAATCACCCTTCAAGTTTGAAATCAAGCCTATATGTTGGTTGCAAATTATTCAAGTTGAAGATCTCAGAACCTCGCTTTCTTATTTTACCCAATCTTAGTAATCGCACTTGCTTTTTCAATTACATACATATACCTACTAAACTGTTCAACGTAATTCTTTTTATATTGTGCATTAAATAATAACTCTTTTTTTATTTTATCATAGTTAGCGTTTCTCTAAATTTTTATAATCTCTTCAATTGAAAGTTTTTTTTTATCTAAATATCTGATGAAATTATCATTAAAATTGTAAATTAATTAAAGTTTTTGTAGTTCTTTAAAATACAATTTTTTTTAGTATAAATTTATTTTTACAAGTTAATAATTCTATTTTATACTTAAACCTTTGCATCTTTTTTTTTTATGGAATGTCTTTCCGACAGACGGCAGAGTTACCATGTTCGTATTTTTAAGACTAAAATATTGTAATTATGATAAAATAAAGAATTTATCTATCTATCTATCTACAAAGGAGGTGGTTCATATTTGGGCCCAGGGCGTACACCTATGAGACTAGTACCAGATGAAAGCTCACGTTCAACCCTTTCTATCTGCCAAATATTTTTGAATTTGACATTGGTGATTTTTGAAATTTTTGCAAATAGTTTCGTATATCTCGAAAAGTATATCACGTAGGATAGTGTAATGCACACCCAACATTTAAGGCGCAGGGGCTTAAGGCCCAGGGAACTTATCCCCAATTAAAAAAGTTGGGCCTAATAACCCACCAGAGTGCGCTATAAGGCCCAATCGTGGGCCTTATTACCCATTCTGGTGGGTCGTAAGGCCCAAACAAAAATGATGGGGGTTATGCCCCACTACACGAAAATGACAACATTATACATATTATATTTTAAACCATTTTAAGAAGAAAAATGTCGATTCGATTTCGATTCGATTACTCGATCTTGCTAACAAAATCAATTTTACAGGCATACCATCCCAGAACAAAAATTCAGATATAGTATTATTTAGCTCCAAAGATAGTGCAGCTAATTGAAAACCCATTCCAAAACCAAAGGCACTTTTTGATTGACAGGACTTTTAGTATAGGTACTACCCTCATGCGGATGCAAACAAAAAATTATCATATACATTGCTCATGCCGAACACGTAAGTGCATAAGTAGATGATAAATGAAACACGTGATATTTAGGTTTTTATTGGAATCAAATTCTCTAAAACTAGAATTGTGTAAGTATGTATGCAAGTTTCTGTTTGTTTTTTAATTCTCAAGAATATCAAATTGTATTGAATTGGAAACAACTAGAATATTATTTTTTCTTATTTCACAAAAGAACTATCGGAGAAAACAGAATAAAAAAAATTATAGCCATTGATAATTTTATACTATAAACAAATAAAATTTGATCGCGCGATTTTTGGACTTTAATTTAGTTCAATTTTCTAAAACTTTATTTGCATATGTAAGAACATATGAATGTATGTTTCTGTTTGTTTTTAAATCTTAAAAAAAAAAAAACTCAAATTTTATTTGTTTATAGTATAAAATTTTTAATGGCTATAATTTTTTTTATTCTGTTTTCTCCGATAGTTCTTTTGTGAAATAAGAAAAGATAATATTCTAGTTGTTTCCAATTCAATACAATTTGACTTTCTTGAAAATTTAAATATGAGACTCTATATCTTTTACCCTATAATTAAAACTGTGCACGTTATATTCAGAGACCCTTTGTAACCAATGATAAATATTCGAATTCGATTGTTTTTATTTGTATTAAATCACTATATTTGGTTATGTTTTTGGCTTTTTGTTTTCTTTTCTTGTTTTCAATGAATTTCAAAAATCGAACGTTGTCTTATTTTTACCGAGAGGCTTTTGCTTATTTTTCCAAATATTTGGGGTTTGAGACCCACATCGTGCAAAAGGAAAAGGGCTTTATGATCCACCCAAGCGGGTAACAATCCCCAACTACAATTTGGGCCTTATGACCCACTCTGGTGGGTCATAAAGCCCAATTTTTTTAATTGGGGCTAAGTTCCCTGGGTTTTATGCCCTTGCGCCACATTTAATACCAATTTCCTAACCGAAAACACAAGTCGCAACATTAGTGTAAGTGTAGAAATATATCGGGAAGGGAAATGTTTGACAGCAAAAATAGTGGATTGTGGAGACCATGTGGAAGTTACTGGGAAGTTCTAGATGGAATGTCATTCGATATAAATAGGCCGCCCAGGCAACCAGATGTCAGTTTTGATTATAGAGTGATAATGTTAAGAGTGAGAAAGTGATTATTGGTAGAGTTGAAATGGAATAATAGTGGTAGAATTTAATTGAAAGGTAAAGTTTTATTTTTGTACTAGCCGCACGTTACAATAATTTAGGTACCACATGAAAGATCGTAAAAATATCTTTCATTTCATGTAAAAAAACATTTTTCAGAATGCCTTATATTTCGAAAAGAGAGACCTAAACTTTGTTTGAAAAGAAACATTTTCGTTAACATTTGCCACCCAATATCTCGAAATAATCAGTGATGACGTATATATTTTTTTGCACCACTGTAATTCTTAATTGATAACCTTTAATTTGATATATATTAACGCTATCATACACAAAGCATATCACGTACATTATACACAATTCTTAAAAAAAAAAAAATGAACAAAAAATATGTTCCACAGCAAATGCATTTTTTCATTTAATTTCTTGCAGTACAGTGCTCCCCGGTTAATTGCGTCACCTTAAATGCACAACTTTAGACGCATTTAACAGGGGAACGCAATTAAAAGAATCCCGCTTAATTGATCTGCTGTCCCATTTAGAAAAACCCCGCTTATTTGAAATGAAAACGCAATAAAGCGATTTTTTTTACGACTTTTGCAAGAAAGTCAAGAAGAACCTTTTTAATGAAAATCAAAATTTTATTGAACGGAAAATTAACATATAATGGTAAGACATAAAAAAAGAACAAAACAATTTCAGCCTAGGAATGATTGAAAAGGAACAATTTTTCATAATGTACACAACACATAAATTATGAATTGGTACATAATCAGTGCGTATATCTTTAGCAAGCGTACAAGAGGGAATTAGTCAGATTTGCTTTTTATTTGGCTAGAACATTATATCATGGTAAGAATCTGTAATTTTCACCTGCATTGTTTCCTTAAACATTTTCAAGATTTTAATTTGCAGTCGCTAAACTCTGATGTTTCAGCAAACAATAGGCTCGTTCGTTGAACTTTACCAAGGGTTGACCCAAGTTTTCTTGACAATCTTATGAGTTGTCAAAAAAACCTGGGTTTTCCAATTCTCAAAAAACGCAAAGCCACAAAATCACCACACATCCCTGTCATTTGAATAAAAATACATGCCATTTGACAGCCCTCAACTCGCCACAGCAAAAACCTAGGGTGAGTTGAGGGAAAACCCAGGTCAACCCTAGGGCTAAAAAACACTCAATTTGACATTCAGGGCGACCTTAGGTTTCTCAAAAAAACGCTTTGTGGCGACCCCAGGGCTTTAACGAACAAACCTAATAATAAATAGGTGTGTTTCTTTACTGAAAATTCGC
Organism: Melanostoma mellinum; assembly: GCA_914767635.1. NCBI lineage: Eukaryota > Metazoa > Arthropoda > Insecta > Diptera > Syrphidae > Melanostoma > Melanostoma mellinum. The sequence continues at coordinate 67,306,916 of OU612060.1, read as the reverse complement.
ACGAAATGCACCGAAATTCGGTGAAAGTCAGTCTAATCCTGTTCCAGCACAGCGATTTTTCGTAACAGTGCACAAAAGAGAGTGCTCACGAGAGAGTAAAAAATCTCACAACGATTTATGTCATGTCAATTTGACTATTAACTTGTAGGCGCGCAACAATGCGACCAATTCATCATCAATCATTTAAGGTGTAAGCAAAAAGTGACTTCAATGATTTGGTTTTTTTCGTTCAATTAACCGGGTAATTTTGCTTCAAATTGAAAAAAGAGTTTTGATTTTTGGACCATTTAACCGGGAAACGCAATTAAGCGGAATGCATTTAAACGGGAAATTTTATGTATATTTCTTATGTGATCTTTTTTTTGCCTAGGATTCAGGTCAATTAAACGGGTAACGCAACTAAGCGGGGGGTATTTATCCGGGGATTACTGTATCTACTCTTTTTTTTACAAAATTTTAAACAGAATACAATATTAATGCTACAAATGCAAAAAATCTAATCTATGTTTAGATCTATCGAAATGCTATCCAAAAACAAATCTTAAAAAACTTGTTGCTAGGTATTCTCACCATAATATAAAATTATTTAAGCTAAATTATAAGAATACAAAAGCTTAATGTCAGACTATTACAACATAGAATTAAGATCGCGTGTTCTTAAATATACCAGGGATAAGAAAAAACATACTTAAAAGAAGTTTTTAAACAAACTTGAAACAAGAACAAAATCTGGTTGGTTTTAGTCGCTTTCGGATCGCTTCTAGCTCTTTTAATCTTGGATTTAGAACAAAAACTCTTTTATTCAGTACCTTCTACCTTCTAGCTCATTAAATCATGATTCAAGATTTGTAAGCTCTTACCTTCAGAATCAATCCACTCGTCATCACCCATTGTCCCCATCCCACTGATTTCTCCATCTAATCCATTTCTTACATCGTTATCACTTTGTCACTCACTAGAACAAAGTTTCCGTCAATGTTTTTAAACACTTACACATCACTAGATACTGTTTTCATAGTCATTTTCGTCCTAAGTAAAATTTTCCATGGTAAAAGAATCACTTAATTACTCAATAAGAAATCCCACCCGAACCGGAATAAAGCACGCTTCAAAATGAAACGATCTAGGCTTCTTTGTAATCAAACTGCATCATACAAGTTTAAGATCGCCTTGGCTTAATTTAAGAATATCAATCTTAGCTCAAGATCGTATCGGATTGTTTAAGATTGTATCGGCTCGTTTAAGACCGTATCGGCTAGTTTTAACATTCAATAATCTTAAATTAAGAATGCATTGTTCTTAATAAGAAAACGAAACTAAATCAAGATAATGAAGAACTTAATTGAAGAACGTATATCTTACTAAAACTTTAAACAAATCTTATATTAAGAATGTCATACTCAGATCAAGTTTTGTGTTCCTATTTTTGGAATAAAAACTTGTTTTTAGAATAAAATTCTTGAATTCGGAATAAAACGTGTCGTTTTTGAGATAACAAAACTAAGAATGCAAAAAAATAGAACTAAGCTTACTCGTACTTGATTTTAGCCCGCCTTTTTTCTTTGTGTGTTCTAAGTTTCCATTTCCCTGCATAGTCGACACCGGTGTGTAGGAAAGGCCTGCTTCGATTCACCCTTGGTTGAGGAAGATTTCCCATCAATTATTTTTATCTATCTAATTTAGTAAGTAAGTAAGTAAATGTGATTTTATTAATCCATACAAAAGTTTGTTTTTACATAGTTTTATAAAATTCACAAAAAAAAGCATGGCATTTGCCGTCAGCCGAAAAAGAAAGAGAATATTCAAATATCAGATGGTTTTATAAGTAGAGATGCTTATATAAGTTTATAAAAATATTATTGTTATTATAATTATTATAATTTTTTATTTTTTTTTCAAAAGCTTTCGTTTATAATCTGTCTTCGATATCTTAAAGCGTTTTTTACAAAACTTACTAGCGTTGACCAGTTGCTACCATTTAGAATGCTTTGCAATTCTTCAGTAGTGAGTGTGGTCTTACTAAAGTGGAAGCGTCTGATGCCATTGAGTACTGGGCAGATTCCAATGAAATGTTTTACATCTTCTGTCGCATGTAGATTGCACAGTGTACATTCAGTAGGGCGATCATTTCGATGTGGTATATAGTTAAGGTACAAAAGCTCTCCTCTTGATTTAAAAATGGTTGATATGGTCTCAATACTGTTACTATCGTTAAAATAATTATTTTGGAGATTGTGTTCCAATGTTCGGTAGAGGATTCTGGATTCACTCCTCTTTGCGCTTTCGTGATAAATTTTAAATTGCCTCTCTTTGATTGTGTTCCACAAAAATTCCAACGATTTTTTCCATGTAGCAGGATTGTCGCTAACTTGATCTACGTTGTTTTCTGTGCATAACCTTAACCATTCTCCAAAGAATTGGGTTTTGCGATGCATCATATGCGAAGCCACAATTTTAGGTAGTCTATGTTGGTCATACTCCAATACTTTTCTTATATAATTGAAATGCAGTTTTAGTGTGTACAAATATAGAGGCGGTAGTCCAGTTTCCAAATGAAGCATGTACGTAGGTGTGTTTTCTGGCAAACGAAAAATTTTCTTTAAGAAGTATCTCAGTAGTTTTTCTACCTGTTGGAAAACACCCCAAATTTGTGCTGAGTAACACATAATAGTTCTTACTACTGCTTGAAATAATTTGTATTTTACACTTGGTGCAATGTTGTTTTTTCCCAGAATTTCTTTCCAGTTGCAGTTAATTGCAATTTTAGATTCCTGGAGTTTGGAATGGAAGTGCTTCTCAAGAGAGAGTTTGGGGGTCAAAATAACTCCTAGATATTTGTACTCTCTTACCTTTTCAAGCTCCTCGCCTTCCCATGTCCATTTTTCTTCCCTGGCATATCTCCCTGAACTATTTCTAAAAATCATAATTTTTGATTTGGTGGTATTAACCTTTAAATTCCATTGACAACAGTATTGCTGCAATTTGTTGGTAATAAGTTGCATCATATTCGGTGTTTCTGCTAGCAGCACAATATCATCAGCATACATCAAACACTTGATGTTGACTCCTTCAAACACGATTCCGCCTGGGATGAAAGATGTTATATCATCTAAAAACAATGAGAAAAGTAGTGGGCTAAGTAAGCATCCTTGTTTCACGCCCTTTTTGGTATCAAACCAGTTAGATAACTGGTTACCATCCCACACTGCCGCTTGGTTGTTTTCATACAGGCTTTGTATAGTTTTTAGGTACTTAGTTGAGACACCTATATTGCTTAGTTTGAGGAAAAGAGCATTTCTGTCTACTGAATCGAAGGCCGCTTTAAAGTCTACGAAGAAGGCGTATAACTTCTTTCCTTTATCCAGATACGTTTTCGCAATGCTTGTGAGAGTGAAAATGTTATCCACGGTTGAGTATTCTCTTCGAAAGCCTGCTTGGAACTCACTGAGGAGCTTGTTTTCCGTTACCCAGTTCGTTAAGCGATTGAGAAGTACTGCTGAGAAGATTTTCATCACTGAATTCAAGAACGAAATCTATCTAATTTATATCTTAGAGAGGTGCATCCGTGAAGCCGTTGCTCAACTGCACTGGCCACTGGACCCATTGATAACACAGTAACGCTGTCGTATATAGGAATATGTTTGTGTTAACAGGCTTACTCTATGTAATGCTTAATTGTGAGCGTCGTCGATGAGAAGCGTAGTAAGGGCACTTTTGTGTGGAATTATTATAGGATGTTATTGTAAATCAGAAAGTTTGGCTTCCGTCAGTCTTCCTATAACTCAAATAATTCCGTCTTCATCAATAAATGGAGCAAGGCATCTTAATTTGCTCTTCTTTTCTACATCTTTTCCAGACTTAAGATTTTTTATTTCCGAACCGAAATGTGTATTTTGGGTGATTTTTATTAGAAGTTTGTTCGCACTTCCTATTTCCTAACTCGATAATGGTCTCGATCTCCTGTTTTGGGTGTGAGATTCCATGTTGTACAAAAATCGTTCGCAATATGCAAGAATTCTTGTGAGACGATTGAGCGAACTGTATCGTGTTGTCATTTGTTTTATTAAATCTTGCTATTTTCGAGTACCATCATCATCGCACAGATGTTGATCTTTTTACTCTCTAGGTACTGTGTACTTTGTATCCGCAAAGTTTGATTGTTCCGATAGCTTATTTCTTCCTACCTCTGCAGCGTGAAGAAGCGTGTGATGCTGCCTCTTGCAAATTTGGCACGTTCTGAAAGAAGTACACATGGCTGTGTTATGTTCACTCTTCAAACAATTTCTGCACAATTGTTCTCTCCTAACAACTTCTTGTCTCTGAGTAGTCGGCATCGTAACGTATTTGTTGTAGACATGCAACCAGTGAGGTCCTTTGCATAACTTACAACATGGTGTGGCCACAGCATGGAAACTTCTGTTCATGGGCTTCCTGTACTGAGAATTTTGAGCTTAATTAGGTTGTTTCTGCTTTCAGAAACTCGTCAAGACCCTGTACATCTTTAGGGTTGCTTAATGATTCTTTTTTGGTTTCATTGTCCAATTTTCGTGAAACTATGAAGACTAGCATCGGGTCCCAGGTTCCTGTATCAATTGCTAAACCTTTTAATACACTGTAGCATTCTGCTGTATAGTGTAATCGCCTCAGGTGTTCTGCTGACTCGAATGGACAGTCGCGTTGATTAAGTAAATCCTGTACTTGTGCATTTACTAGTAGTCTGGTATTTTCATACCTTTTTATCACCATGTCTCCTGCCATAGTATAGTTGATGTCAATTATCTGGAGATGTTGAATAATTTTTTATGCTTCCCCGTCGGATTCGTTTTAAGGTTATGTAACTTTTGTACAATGTACATTACCTAAATTTTGGTTTTTGTCGATAGTTTAGTTTGTTGGAAAAGGTCCATAAATGATTTCCACTTGTAGTCCCCATCAGATGCCTTGTCAGCATAAAGTATGTACGAACATTTACACCTATTATTTCAGTATTGGAATACGATGATTGTAGAAATGATAATGGAAGGGATGAAATTGTGAATGAAAATTCATAAGTTTCATTGATGTTATTCCATATGTACATGTACAATGTACATGTACATTTATTATAAAGCACTGATTAAAATTTTGACAATATTTTTCTATTTTTATAATAAGCAATAAGAAAAAACATTTCAATTAAAAGATTTTCCTATACCTACATTTAAATATTTACTTTACTGAAAATTCAATTCAGTAGTCGGCTGTCAGCACTCCCATAGTGCTTCTTTTTTTATTCAATATTTTATGTGTTTCAGGTGAATGTTTCAGCTGTTTCGCATAATTGCCTCCTTAATAACAGCCAAAAAACAAAATTTTACTAGGCGTAATCAATTTTGGATTGGATCAAATTAAAATGGTTTCATTAAAAATAAAATTATCAAACTCCTTAAACGCAGAATTATATTTCCAACAGTGTAGAGCAGCAGAAGATGACATAGCCTCTTTGGTAAGTCTGTTTAGACATAATTAAGACATGGAATTAATGACTGAAACTCCACATAAAAGAACAATTCGTGTGAGTGCCTTTTTTTCGCGACGCAAAGGAATACATCCCAGCCCCTGAAAAAAGTGATTCATTTTCATTTTCCGAGATTTGCACAGATCCTTTGTATTTATTTTTCTAGATTATTTCTTGATTTTGTAACGGGTTTTCTGGTTCAGACTCCTTGGGGAAATATGAGTGCTATGCAAGCTGCAGAGTTCATTATTTTCATTATTTGTGGTTGGGTGGTGTAAAGACATGTGAAATAAATGACTCTTCGCATTATGTGAAGTCACTTGGATTTGAAATGAATAAGCTAACGCTCTTACAAGATTTTTTTGTTATATAGTGAATATTTTATTTTAATTTTCTTGACAAGAATTTTTGAAGTGTGTTTTTTGATTCTCGGTTTCGAACACATTGCTCCTAGTTTCACCTTTAAGAAAATTAATCGACAAAGGAAAAAATGCTCTACCTACTTGAATAGAAGATTTGATTTCCGAGAGAGTGAAATTTCATAAAAATATTATTTAAGAAATTGAAACTTTTTTAACGACTAAAATACTGGATTGACATTTTTTTTTCAACTAAAAAATGCGAATGCGTATGTGCATTTTTAAAGATTCCCATTTGTGGATGCGGTATAATGGATAAGTAAGCAATGAATTAATAAATAAGTAGGTACCTATATGTATACAGGGTGATTCGCATAAGGTGTGACAAAAAGATAGGGTGTGTAGGTTGGACCTAGACAAGCAAAAAATCGTATGGGAGCCCATTTTCCCCCGTTTAGGCGGGAGGGGCAATTTAAGAAAAAATCACTAAAAATGGAAAAAAAATTATTTAAAAATAACAATAATACCTACAAAGTCGTGCTATAGCATTTTGAAAAGCCAAAAACTTATACATTAATTTAAATTTAAAAATAAGTTGTTCAAATAAATAGTTTTTGAAGTATTAATTTTCAAAATCAAAATTTAAAAAAAAAACATAATTTTTTTTTTAAACCACTTTTTTTTCCAAATTTTACTCTATTAAGTAGTATTTTTCTGACTTATTTTCAATGCTCTTATTTATTTTTGATCAAACACAAGAAACCGGATGTCAAGATAACCTGTAGTTTTTGAGAAAACCAAAAATTACAAAAACGACTTTTTAAAATTTTTTTTCTCTTAAAGTTTTTTTTCGTTATTTGATTCTTATTAATCTTTAATCGAATATATCGATAAACAAAGCAATTACGATGAACAATTGAACGATTATGCTGACATCCATTTTTTAGGTTAACAAGCTCGTCTTTGCCATACTTTGAATGTAAGACGAGCGAGGGTAAAATTTTAAAATTCTTAATAGATACAGGGTCAAACAAAAACTACATTCAGCCAAGCCTAGTAAAGAATCCAATTCCGAATAACGAAAACTTTTTTGCAAACTCAGTTGGTGGTCAAGTCGAAATAAGCCAACATACTATGATAAATCTTTTCGGTATTAATAACATTCAAATACAATTTTTCATTCTTCCCTCACTCAAATCCTTCCATGGAATCTTGGGCAACGACAGCCTTAAGGACCTGTCAGCTGTCATTTTTACAAAAGAAAGTTTTATGCTTATTAAAAATAAGCTTAAAATCCGATTAAAACAACAAATTTATGAGTCAATAAACTCCGTCACCATCAGAGACAAACACATGTCCGAAGAAAGCAAGTTTAAGCTTCGCAAGCTCACCGATACACACTCTGATCTATTCGCCGAACAGGATGAAAAATTAACTTACACCACAACGGTGAAAGGAAAAATTAGAACCTCGACTAATGAACCAATATATACGAGATCATATCCATACCCTATGTCCTTAAAGGATGAAGTCGAAAACCAAATTAATCAATTGCTTAAAGACGGCATCATCAGACCTTCTCGGTCTCCTTATAATGCACCAATATGGGTTGTACCCAAAAAAGTTGATGCATCTGGCGAAAAAAAATTTCGATTAGTAATCGACTATCGAAAACTGAATATGGTCACGATCCCCGACCGCTATCCGATACCGGAAATAAATGAAGTTCTATCCCAACTCGGACAAAACAAAGTCTTCTCAGTACTCGATTTATAAATTGGTTTCCACGAAATCAAACTACACGAAAACGACATAGAAAAAACAGCCTTCTCCGTAAGCAACGGAAAATACGAGTTTGTACGACTCCCATTTGGACTGAAGAATGCTCCGTCCATTTTTCAAAGAGCATTAGACGACATATTACGAGAACATATAGGAAAAATCTGTTTCGTCTATATAGACGATACTGTCGTCTTCAGCAAAGACGAAGAGTCACATTTCGAAAACCTTTTTTTTTTAGAACTCTTCAAGAAGCCAACTTAAAAGTACAAATGGACAAATGTGAATTCTTACAAAGCAATGTAGAATTCTTAGGTTTTATTATTACACCCCAAGGAATAAAGACCAACCCAAAGAAACTAGAAGCAGTAGAAAACTTTCCATGTCCAAACACACTGAAAGATCTAAGATCATTCTTAGGCCTTCTTATACCTGTCAGGGTTTTATCGCAGGTTCATAAGAGACTACGCTAAAATAGCGAAACCCCTAACAGTCCTTTTAAGGGGAGAGGATGGACGAACGTCCAAACATGCCTCAAGTAAAAAAGTCATAGCAATGAACGACGAAGCGTTAGAAGCATTTGACAAAATAAAAAAATCTTTAACCTCAGAAGACGTAGTTCTCGCATATCCCGACTTAAAGAAAGAATTCCATTTAACGACACACGCATCAGACTACGCAATTGGCGCTGTCTTGGAACAAGATAAGAAATCCATTACCTTCATCTCTCGAACACTTGATAAAACTGAAGAACATTTCGCTACAAACGAAAAAGAAATGTTAGCGATCATATGGGCACTCACTATTCTAAGAAATTACCTTTACGGTCAGTCAGTTGTAAAGATCTACACTGATCATCAGCCTTTAACTTATGCGCTGAGTAACAAAAACACCAACCATAAATTAAAACGATGGAAAGCTATACTCGAAGAGTATAATTACGAGCTTAAATATAAGCCCGGCAAAGCCAACGTCGTGGCCGATGCATTATCAAGACCACCGATTAATAGCTACATAAATTCTTTAACCGTCACACGACATAGTGACGAAAGCTCAGGACAACACCTTATTCAATTTGCAACCGAGTCTTTAAATGTGTTTAAAAATCAAATTATTTTATCAGAAGGACCTGTAGCCTCTTATAATTTCGAAATAATCTTCCCTACCTATCATCGACACACAATAGCAGAACCAGAAGTTTGTGGGAAACGATCAGGTAATTTTAAAGATTGTAACCAACATTCGATAAAGTTTGAGGATGTCTGATCTCTGATTATCAGGTAGTCTGAAATCTGAACTTCTTTTCAATCATGACAATGACATTCAATTCCATTCAATACTAAAACAAAAGTAAAGAAGATGCAGTGATGATGTTGGCGGTGAAAACTCGACAAGTGTGGTGAGTTTGAACTTATTAGAGAGCTCATGGAGTGGGTTTTGGTTCAGATCTCTTTCTAGAGAAATTTTCAAAATTAAGAGAAAGCATAATTTGTGTAAGTCGTAGTGTTTTCTGTCATGGAAGTATTTCCGGGGTGTCTTTTCTCCACCAATTTTGACCGGAGAATGAAACTAACATCCCATATATTCTTAAAAAAATCTAAAATGATTTTTAAGATAAAAAGTTTTATTATGCAATTAAAAGTGCGGCCGAAAAGGGGGACCTCCGGAAACATGCCCATCGCCATTGTGGGAACTCTCTCTCACACGAAATGTCGGATGCAATGAGGGTTGCCGACAGGCTATAAAAGCCATGATTGAAAGATCTCCGGCCTCTTTGGTGTTTAAAATTTCGTGTGATTCACTTCGTCGTCGGGCTTTTGGCAAGAAAAAAAATACATTTTCTAAATCTTTCGGTTTCAGTAGTCATAACTAAAATAACTCAAAGTTTAACTATAAACGTCTCTTTGGCGCGAATATTTTTTGGTGCAAAAACAAATAATTTGTAAAGTTTATCGAGTATCTACACGTTTTAGCCCAAACACTAATGTGCGCCATGTGTGATTTGTCCCCATAAACGTGCGTGAGAAAGTCCGAAAAAAAGGAGAAAAAAAACTAAGATCAACACCGTAAATCTGTTCTCCAACTCGCCGAAAAAAAAACCAAAAAAAAAAATCCAGGCCACGCACCCACAATTGGCCAAACAATATGTTAACTCCCCCCAAGCCCCAAAGTGATACCATAAACACCCATGTATGCTGGCAAAAGTTTACCAACCAGCAGACTGTAACTAAAAAGTCATCTACAAACGCCGCGTCAATTAAACAATTATCAACCTTTGAACTCCTACGCGGCGAGCCCCATATAAAGAGCTCCGACAACAATCTACCATCAAAGCTCAGTGCTGGACATTGTTAACAGCTTCACCAGTCCCGACATCATCTCCGGCATCTTTACCCTCACCAAATCATCATCTCAATTAAAAGTCAATAGACCTCAACAATAACCACAGATTTTGCTCTTATCTCAATTACTTTTATTTGTATTGTTAAACCTATCATCCTCCTAGTTCACCACGATTAATTAGTTTTCCTCTATCAATTTAATAATCTTCCAAAAGTTCCATAATACTACAGTAACCAAAATAATCTAAGAAAAAAATGTTTTTCTACGTAATAGCTAATCTTAATACATAAAACCAGGTGTGGTGATTTCATTTGCAGTTCAATCCTAAAGTTATCAATTCCAGCTAGGTACGAGTCCACAAACCAATGAAGCGGTGCACCACCTCAATGGGAATTATTTTAAAAGCTGTGGTAAGTTTAATTTCCTAATCATTATTGAACAAACAAATTATTTTGCTACACCACCAACCATAATTGCCATACAAAAAAAAAGGTAAAGTTTACAAGAAAAAGTCGGTTTTGAACTTGCATACGAGAAACGAGTTATGATGATACCTTAGATGAATAAAGAACAAGATGGAAAACCATTACGTCTCCTTCCCCGCAACTTCCATTTGTTTACATTGTTGTTTTTGTAATCGCAGCCTCCATCTGTGAATACGTGTGAGCTGCAGAAAAAAGGCGCGAAAAAGTTGTGGAAGTATATGCGTGGTGAATTTATTTTTTTTTTTGCTTGGCAGCTTGAAACATAACCTGAAATTTAATTTTCACCACACTACTGAAAAATTCTTAAGGGCAGGGTTTGAACAACACCAAAGTTATAGTTTTTTAAAAACTCAATTTTTTTTGTAAAGTTGGGCAAGATGTGAAAACTCATATACATGCAACTATACTGATTCTATTGGGACTCATTATATTGTGATTTGCTCCCTCAGCTCGGTTATTTGTCTTAACTTTTTTTTTAATACCAAAACATAAACATCAAACTATGTAGACATTTTTTGAAAAAATTATCACAGTCAAAATTTTGAAATGCAGCAATCTTATAGATATTATGCAGAGCTCAGCAAGCCATCATTCATCTCTGTAGCACAATTACTTACAAAGCGCCAACACTTTTAGTTTTAATTTTTTGAACTAATTGAGAGCGGACATCAAACTATGTAGACATTTTTTGAAAAAATTATCACAGTCAAAATTTTGAAATGCAGCAATCTTGTAGATACTATGGAGAGCTCAGAAAGCCTTCATTCATCTCTGTAGCACAATTACTTACAAAGCACCAACACTTTTAGTTTTAATTTTTTTTTGTGTTAAGAAAAATCTAAAACTTAAAGTGTTGGAGCTTTGTTAATAATTGTGCTACTGAGATGAATGATGGCTTTCTGAGCTCAACACAACGTGGACAAAAATTCCACATTTAAAGATTTGATTGAGACAAGTTTTTAAAAAATTTTCTACCGAGCTTTTAATAAAAACAAAAAATCAAAACTTAAAGTGTTGGTGCTTTGTAAGTAATTGTGCTACAGAGATGAATGAAGGCTTTCTGAGCTCTCCATAATATCTACAAGATTTCTGCATTTCAATATTTTGATTGAGATAAGTTTTTAAAAAAATGTCTACATAGTTTGATATCCGCTTTCAATTCTTTTACTTTTGATTTTTTTTTTTAATTCAATTAATTAACTGCTTAAATTTTCAACTCAGCTTCAAGAAGAGAATCGAAAGCTTAAGTTGGAATCTCTTTCATCAAACAAATGCAAAATGAATTCATATTTATTGGTTACTGTTTTGCTTTAGTATAAATTTTTTTAACAGTCATACTTTTCTGTCTATTTCTCTTAAGAAACGTTTTAAAAAAAAAAAAAAAAAATAGAAGGGAGGAGACTACTCAGAGAAATGTTTAACAAAAAAGAAAATATTTTAATATTTTGATGCTTAAATTTTTATTTCCAAATACTTTAAAAAGTATATAATCGCAAATAAATTTTATTTACAAAACCCAAAAAAAAGTTTTAAATCCAAAAATTTTGCCAGACGTAGCCTTAAGGTGACTAAAAGTAAAAAAAAAAAAAAAAAACCGGTTCCCAGACGAGAATACCAATACTACGGTACAATTTTGTGTAAGCCCTGTGTGTGGATCCGAATATAAAGTGGTGTTAGTGAAATTTTGTGTAAGCCCAGTGTTGAGATCCGAATATAAGGTGGTGCTAGTGAAATTTTGTGAATGAGTGCGTGCACCAGCTTGTGGGGAGGTATCAATGTGTTAGTGTGGTTTTCCATCCTGTTCTTTATTCATCTAAGGATGATACTCTCAGAGAGAGGACAATTTTATTATATGTGGTGAATTCGGAAACTATTATAATATTTTCCCTTCTATTTACTAGTTTTAAACTTCATTTCCATTTTAATTTTTTTTTTTTAATTCTGTATATGATTATTCTGGTTAAACGTTGCTGAACGTTAAAATAACTTAAATATTAATATTAGGTTGTATAATAAATAAGACCCCGCTACGATCGTCGTCTGTTGGTTTTAATTTTTTTTATACTTTTGGAGTTTCCTCTTCGTATAACAGTTGAACTTATCTATGTATATGTACATTTACCTTAGTTTTTAGACGTAAATTCACCTTCATTATCGTTGCTTGTTAGGAATAGTTACTTGAATTGAATAAAAGTGATCAAATGATATAAAGAGACATAACTAAAACTTTTTATTTTTACCGCAGATGGAGATATATTTGAGAATTTTCTTTGGTTTGTCGTAAATATTCTCTTTGAATCCCTATAGGATGCATTTGGGTTAAGTGACGTCATGGGTGGATGTGGCAAAGTAAAGAAAAGGTAATCTGAAGATTAACAAGTCATTGATGAGAAGGAGATTGGAGATAAGCAATGACGTTTTGTGTGGCTTTAAGTAATATTTTAGATTAGGAAAATTGTGTGTAGATGATATTCTGATAATGATTTAACTATCCAGACTTCGGACTGTTATACAAATCGAGGGCATAACAGTCATGGTAGTATCCTATGTGATACGAGGGCAGGCAATCCCTCAGAGAGCAATTACATCTAGCGCTCTCCTCACTTGGAAATTTTGGTAATTAGTCGAGGGTATTTGGACAGGACGAATGCGGGCTCCATCATTTGAACCCGAACTTTAATTTCAAACATCATCCGCCATGTAAAATGTACGTAACGACTGTTCAGCGTTGCGATGGCAAGTACCCCCCCAAACCGACGAGCTAGAATGAGCATAAAGCTAGCATGCCACGCCGTGTCGTAACCTGAACACCCTTTCCTTCCTGCTGCCGGGACCGACCTTCTGTGCCTGTAAGTAGTAGGTCGTAATGGTGGTAAGGGTGGGAAAGGTTATAGGGATTTTCTGATGTGCAAATTTCAAAATGTGCTGACGTGATCTTGTGATCTAAAGGTTGTAGCACCTCTGGGTTAAGTTAAATGGATCAGCTCATCGGAAGTTCTTGTGCCAACAGCACCTCAGTCCGTTACAGGTGGCGCCCAACGTGGGGCCCGATTTTTCCTGATAAATACCTTTGTAAAAACATAAGACAAAAAAAATGTATATACCTAGTTTTTCTTTACAACGAAATTTCACTGCTATTATGTTTTATGCATACAGAAAAATAATTTTATTTCGTATTTGCGAGATTCGGAGCGGTGTTTGGACGTCCAGTAAATGGGTAGAAATTTTTCCCTATTTAGTCTGTCGCGACAATCATCTGAGGATTCGAAACAAATATCAAACCTTAACTATTTCAATCAATTTTTTTTTTTTTTGAATCCGTTCTTTTGGTTCAGCCGAAATTATTGTTGTTCAGAATATTGTTTGATTTAATACCTCACGGGAACAAGCAATGACGACCGATAGGATGAGCTCTGGAAGCAAAGTTCTATGTCTGCCGCGTGTTGTTGGTTTCCCAGTTTATTTTTTTGTAAATTATATCAGTATGCGGATCTTAGTAGTATGAGTTTCCGTTAACCTCATATTTTTTTTCCAGCTTCCATATTAATTTTCAAGTGAGTTTAGTACAAAACCTTTCTTTTCTACAGTCTTCAGATTTTCTTTTATCCTTTTGTCACATCCACCCTACAAATTTATGATTATAAATTCAAACAAAATATATATATAGAATAATTATTTCTTTTTTATTTGAAATCCTTTTTTTATTGACATTTGAGATTTTCTTTTTTTTTTCATACAGTTTTTTGTAATTTTTTTTAGGTAGGTAACTCTTTCATTTTCTATTTTCGTATATTTTTTTCAATTTTTTTTCTCTTTGTCCTTTCTTAACGGCAGTTAACTTAGAAAATATTTAGTTTATTAATATACCTTTTTGGCGGTTCATGATTAGCTTTTGTAGTCGTAGAGGGTGTTGCATTTTTGGTTTTTAAGATAGCCTTATGTCTTCACCTTATACCGGTAGGATATACGACTTACGTTCAGGTCGAGGTGGCGGTTCAATTCAAAGCAATCGAGGTCGAGGGTCTAGTCAAAATACTCGTATTCGAGGATCTAGCCAAAGCACTCGCGGTCGCCGATCCAACGATATCGTTAACAGGCGTGGTTCGAACAATAACACTCTTCATCGTGCAGCAATGGCTAACAATAACAGCAATCCTGACGCCACAGGTTCAGTAACGAAGGAACACTCTATGGCGAATCCTGGAATTGTTGATGGTGAACCCGGACCATCTGGCTCTCTAGCTTTCTTGGAAAAAAGGTATAGTTTGTCACAGGGGGGGACTCAAGGATCAAGCATTGAATCAGATTTACCAGCTTATATTCAGGGTGTTGTTACGGTATCGATAGGCTTGGCTAGGACTGATTTGCAGGTAATTCGAAAAGACTTGGAAACAAACAGGGCCGAATTAAAAAAACAAGTAGCTGAGATCATTCGAGAAACGTTGAATGAAAACACCCCCTCTATGCAAAGCGAATACGAAGTTCGCAGACGACCACCTACAACTGAAGCTCCCAATTTCGCAAAACAAAATCAGTTTGGTATACCTGAATCAGCATCAAGAGTTAGCCAAACCAATTTTAATCCTGATGCCGATGAGTTTCTTTCAAGAATAAGAAATATGACTTTTGATAATACTTCTGCTAGGCAAGATAGTAGTTTACGACCAAATTTATTTTCAAATTCTACTTACAAAGGGCATACTTACCATAAATGGGGTTTAAAGTATGACAATCTTAATATGACGGTTGATGAGTTCATCTTTCGTGTAGAGAGGTTGAAGGATTGCTACAAAGCTTCATGGGAGGAAATTGTGTTGAATTTTCACCAATTTGTAAGCGGGCAGGTTGAAACTTGGTATTGGGTCTTTCTGAAATCGAATCCAAGAGTAGATTGGACCGGACTCCGTTTTTCGTTAATGGAGCAGTTTCGTTCTCTTGAGACAGATGCAGAACTTTCAAAGCAACTTTATGATCGGCGTCAAAAGCCTAACGAAACTTTTGATGAATTTTTCATGGCCATTCAAAAGCTTAATACCAGATTACTATGTCCAAAGCCTAATAGCGAACTCATCCTTCTTATAAAACAAAATGTATGGGGGAATTGTTGTTGACGTTTCGAACTCAAAGTCTTAACGAAATGGCTTATGTTTGTCGGAACATGGAAAAATACATCAAAGAGCAAAACGAAAGAAACAAAATGCGAAATCCCATAGCTCAACCATTCCGTAGAAACATCAGTGAAATTGAGGTTTCAGATGAGTTCTTAGCGTCAACCACAGATGCGGTTGAAGCCCTGCAGACACCAAGAGATCGTACTGACTACACTTGCTGGAACTGCAGGAAGAAAGGCCACGGGTTCATGGAGTGTCCAACTCCCCAAAGATCCCTATTTTGCTACCGCTGTGGAATGGAAGGTACAACTTCCCCTCAATGTAAAAGCCCGAAATGTTCGGAAAACTTACGGAAGAGCATTCCCTCAACCGGGATGGCTTGCTCTTGGAACCAGAGACCGGAAAGCTAGACTTAACCAATCCCAAAAACAATTTAAGACCTCAACTCCCAGATTTTGTCAAAACAGTTCAGATCTTGAAACGACCAAACATTTTAGAGAAGATCGAATCGAAAATTTCTCTTGTCCAACCCAAAATTTTACATCCATTTAAGAGCTTACACGAACGCCAATTAGAATACTACGCAGCCAGAGAAAGGATACTCGGTAGTCCAAAATTACCTGTTTCAAAGAGAATTACTAGGATTAGAAATCTAACGAAAAATAAGAAGAACGCTTTGAAGAGTATAGAAGCAACAACCCTGTGTTGCTCAGGGGATCCCCGCATCTACGCGAACGTAACGATATTCGGTGAAAGCATGCTAGGATTGCTAGACAGCGGGGCTAGCATTAGTTGTTTGGGCGCAAATGGGGACGATTTTTTGAAAAACCACCAGGTAAACATAACAAATTTCTCTTCCAAGGTCAAGACAGCGGATGGTCGTAACCAATCTATCACAGGTAAATTCATCGCAGATATCACCTACAAAAATGAAACCAAAAGCCTAGAGTTTTATTTGGTTCCTTCTCTACAACAAAAATTATATCTAGGGATTAATTTCTGGAAGGCTTTCAACATCGCTCCTCATTTAATTTCGGAAATTTCTCCAGTAGCTACTCCTAAAAATAATGTTTCCTCAGAGTTGCGTGAACTGTCGGAGGAAGAATCCAGTAAACTACAAACTGCCGTCATTAAGTTCCCGTCTTTTGCCACTCTTGGCTTAGAGCAAACCATGCTGAAGGAACATGAAATCGACACAGGCAATGCTGAACCGATAAAACAAGGACACTATCCTGTGTCTCCAGCGGTACAAGGGTTATTATATGAGGAATTGGATCGTTTACTTGAACTGGGAATAATCGAAGAGAGCAATAGCCCATGGAGCTCTCCGGTAGTCTTGATACGAAAACCCGGTAAAAACCGTATGTGTCTGGACTACAGGAAGGTAAACGAAAAGACGAAGAAAAGTGCGTATCCCTTGCCTCATAAACAGTCTTTGCTAAGCCGTCTTTCAGATACACACTACATTTCTAGTGTGGATTTGAAGGACGCCTTTCTGCAGATACCGCTGGAGAAGACTTCACGGGAAAAGACAGCGTTCACGGTACCCGGCAGGCCCCTGTACCAATTCAAGGTAATGCCCTTTGGCCTTTGCAATGCACCGCAACGTCTTTGCAAATTGATGGACAAAGTGGTACCTCACGAATTAAAAGATAGATAAATAGATATATTTTATTGTTTGAAAGAAATTAACAGAGTATACAATAATTTTAAAGTCATTACACAGCGCAGAGATATGATAACAAATTGTATCTTACTACTGAAAAATAATATTAGGTTTTGGAATAGCATTTATTTTAATATTTATTAATTTGAAGGAAAAATTTTACAAAAAGCCTCCATTTGAATTGTGTTACTTAAAATTATATCACAGTTTGACCCTTATTTCTATTATTTTTATTTTTATTATTATTTCTTCATTAACAGTTTATATATTAATAAATTATAAGAACAAAAATAAATAAATAAATAAATAAATAAATAAATAAATAAATAAATAATTAAATAAATAAATAAATAAATAAATAACAAGCAATAATAAGAAAAAAAAGAGCGATTACGTTCGTAGATATGTGAATTATTAAATTAATAAATAAGTTAACAATATCATGTACAAATAAATAAACAAAAAAAAAAAAAACAATAAGAGTAGCAAAAAAAAAAAAAAAGAGGACAAACGAACGAATACGTACGTAGATATGTAAATTTTTAAATAAGTAAATAAATTAGTTAGCAATATTATATAAGGTTTTTAATTAGAGGGTTTGTGCTTAATACATTTTTTTCAAAAAAGTTTTTATTGAGAATTTCAATCTTCTCATCGATTTTCAAAGCGTTTGCTTTTGTGTGCAACTCTTGGGTAGAAAAATGCCAAGGGACCTTAAGGATCATTTTAAGGATTTTGTTTTGTAATATTTGTAATTTTTTTATATGCGTTTTAGCACAGTCGCCCCAGACAGGGGATCCATACACTAATATTGCCTGAAAAACGACTTTAAAATTTATTAATTTATTATGTTTGCTAAGTAATGACTTCCGGTTTATAAGCGGGTATAATGTTTTGATACCCATATTTATTTTGTTTGATATATTTTGTGTGTGCTCTTTGAAGGTCAACTTCTTATCTAAGTAGACACCTAAGTACTTGACAGAGTCAACCCATGGGATATCGCAATTATCTACTTTCAAATTGTGACTGGGCAAGAAACAATCCTTTCTTTTTCTGGTGAAAAAGATAGCTTGACTCTTCCCAGCATTTATTTTGATTTTCCAGTGCTTATAATACTCGAAAATAAGAGCTAGAGCGTTTTGAATATTATGAATAATATTTGCTGGATGTTCATCGGATGAGTATATCGCGATGTCATCAGCGTACATACCAACATCACAACTTTGCAAGGCTGGGAAATCAGAGGTAAAAATATTGAAAAGGATAGGAGATAACACTGATCCTTGAGGAACGCCAGCTGGAATAATTTTGGAATCAGAATTGATTCCATTTAGTGATACTATAAATCTTCTATTACTCAAATAACTTTGAATAATTTTAATAAGATAGGTTGGACATTCATTTAAAATAAGCTTGTGTATGAGTGCATTGTGCCACACCGTGTCAAAAGCCTTTTCTACATCAAGTAGCACTAGTCCCGTTGACTTTTTTTCTTTAAATTTTTCTTTCACATGTCTACAGATTCTAAGAACCTGGTGTGAACACGAATTAAAAGAAAATGTTTTCGTTTACTTGGACGATCTTCTGATTGTCACAAGCACCTTTGAGGAACATATCCGCTATTTAAACATCATCGCAGAGAAACTCAAAGCCGCAGGTTTAACAATCAATCTCGAAAAATCTAAGTTTTGTTTTAAAGAACTGTAATACTTATGGTATATTATTGGCGATGGTTGTCTTAAGACTGACCCTGCGAAGGTTTCTGGCATTAGAGATTTTCCTATTTCCCAAAATCAGAGGCAAGTTCGTAGGTTTCTTGGAATGTCGGGCTGGTATCGTCGGTTTGTGAGAGACTATAGTACCCTTGCTGCCCCCATCACAAATACACTGAAAAAGAACGCCAAATTCGAATTTCCCAAAGAAGCATTAGAGTCCTTTCAAAAGATTAAGGATATACTAACTTCGAAACCCGTTTTAGTGAACCCTGACTATACCAAGCCTTTCGTTATTTTGTGCGATGCTTCGTCGACCGGCATTGGAGGTGTATTATGTCAGAAGGATGCCGACGGCAATGAACGCCCCATTTTTTTCTACTCGCACAAATTGAACAAGGCTCAGTGTAATTATAGCGTCACTGAACGGGAGTGCTTGGCCGCGGTTATGAGTATACAACAATTTCGTCCCTATGTAGAGGGATACCATTTTAAAGTAGTGACCGACCATGCTAGTTTAAAGTGGTTGATGAGTCAAAAGGACCTCAGCGGGAGGTTAGCTCGATGGAGCCTGAAGCTTCAAGGCTATCACTTCGATATTGAGCATCGTAAAGGTTCGCAGCATGTCGTGCCAGATGCACTGTCCAGAGTTTTTGCAGCTGACGAGTTGAATCTAGATGCCGATTCGGAGAAATATCCTGCGGATGTGCTGCACATAGATCTAACAGACCCCAGTTTTAAATCTGCGGAATATGTTCAGATCATTGACACCGTCACAAAACAAAAAGAACAGCTGCCGGACCTTCAAGTCTCGGACAGTTTCGTGTACAGGAAGGTTCTACACAGCACAGGGAATCCCTTACAGGATGACCTAGGATGGAAGCTATGGATTCCGTCGCAGCTGACGACCCAACTGATTACTTTGGCTCATCGGCCACCCAGGGCTGCGCATGGTGGTTTAGGTAAAACTCTACATAGGTTACGACAGCAATTCTTTTGGCCGAACATGGCCTCTCAGGTAAAGTCTTACGTGAACAGTTGTGAAACTTGCAAGATGTCAAAAGCTTCCAATCAGATTCTACGGCAGCCAATGGGAAAAGCCTTTGAAGCCCATTCCAACATATCTATATAGATTTCCTTGGGCCATACCCTCGTTCCAAAAGGGGTAACGTCTATATAATTATCGCTCTAGATCAGTTAACCAAATTTGTGGTTATTAAAGCCTTAAGATCTGCCACGTCGGAATCTGCAGTTAAATTTTTAAATGATGATGTTTTATGCATGTTTGGTGTGCCTGAGTCTATCTTGACCGATAACGGCAAACAATTTATTAGCGCAAACTTCACGAATTTATTATCTTCGTATGGCATTCGGCATGTTAAAACGGCCTCCTATGCACCGCAAGCTAATGCTAGCGAGCGTGTTAACCGCTCCATTCTTGCTGCCATTAAGTCGTACATAGGAGATGATCAAAGGAATTGGGATACACACCTTCCCGCTATCACCTGCGCTCTCAGAACCGCTACCCATTCAGCTATAGGCTTGTCCCCTTATGAGGCTTTTGTGAAGTCGCTTGTACTTCAGCACCAATCGCTTAG
The DNA here is from genome assembly GCA_914767635.1 of Melanostoma mellinum. Taxonomy (NCBI): domain Eukaryota; kingdom Metazoa; phylum Arthropoda; class Insecta; order Diptera; family Syrphidae; genus Melanostoma; species Melanostoma mellinum. The sequence goes on along the minus strand of OU612060.1, from coordinate 67,286,363 downwards.
CATTTACTGCTCTCGCTCGAACCTCTTTCGCACTAACTGCAAAGTTGAGGGTGGTACCGAAGACGACTAGAGAAGAAAACGTCCAAGCTTATATTTTTAGGCTAACTGCCATATATCAAATAATAAGACCAGAGTGTTCTTCGGATCGACTCCACGATCACAATTGACTTTATTTCCAAATTTATGTTCTATTTATACAAAGCTACTATGTTCGAGTTCTGGTTATCGAACGATCGACTACACTTCGATATCCGATTAGAACGCTTCATCATCACATTCTTTTCGGTGAGCGCCAATGACCTATATCATAAACAAATGCTCATACCCAAAGACTATTGCTGTGACATAAACAGCGCGCATGCAGCCAAAGCAATATGATCCCTTACTACTTCTGTCGGCTGGCAGTGGCCTGCCGTTGGGAATCATATTGTTCTGAGTACAATGCACTCTATGGATACACAAGCAAGTCAAGTGTTATGCATTTCTATGCAATGCAACTGAATGTGAGAGGATCGGATATCGAGGCACAGTCGAAGGTTGACAACCCGTTAATAGTTGTAGAGCAATTAATTAAGAGGTCGTTGGCTGTGACTCCTTCACACCACCCTTCCTGGGGAAAAAGAAGAAATCAAGACAAGAGTGTTGATTTCTACTTTTCCACGACTCTTTTACAAATACGGGAGTATGAAATCAAAAAATTTTTTTTTCTTTTATCATATTGTATTGAACATTGTGGCTATTTCTGGATGTTTACTTTTAGTTAATATTTCAGTATTAATTGTGATATTTACATTAGTATTATATTTTGATTAGTTTACTTTTCATTAAAATTTAGTCAGTGTTTGGTATCATTTGCGATATTTACATTTTAAAATCTAGTTCTCTTTTTTTTTATGTTTTGCAGTTTTGATACATATATTTGTTTTGATACGTCACATTAGTTATAGGGTACATACAATGTTCAGTATTTACCTTTATAGTTCATATGTTATATATTTTCAATATTTACAGTAGTTATCAATATATGTATATAAATTTTTTTTTTTTTTTTTTTTTTTTTTTTTTTTTTTTTTTTTTTTTTTTTTTTTTTTATTAGCAATAATTATTAGATCAATGTATTTAAGTCAATGCATTTAAGTCAATCTATTTAAGTTAATCTATTTAAGTTAATCTATTTAAGTTAATCTATTTAAGTTAATCTATTTAATATATTTAAGCCAATGCGCATTGACATGTTGATAGTTTCTTATAATTAGTTTAATGTGACCTTAGTTCTAATTTTACAATTACTTTTCAATTAATTTTACATGTTTTTTTTTTTTCAAAATACACGAGTTTTGTACAATAATAACAAAAATGTTTTTGATATATTTTTCTATTTAATGAACAATTAGTCTCTATTTTAATTTAACAATTCCTCAGATTAAACAATTCTTCAAATTACAATAATAGCATATAAATATAAAATGGTTTTAACCTATTTTTGTGAACAATTAATTTCTTATTGTCACACTGGATTTCACAATTCACTCCTTTTTGTGATAATACTTCGTAGGGTCCTATATAGATCGGGTCTAATTTCTTTCTACTTTCATTTCTCAACAGGACTAAACTACCTACATTGAAATCAACAGTTTTAGCTTTTGCATCAGCATCGTATCTATCCTTCCTAGAAATTTTCTTTTGTATTAAAGTATCCCTAGCGTCTTTATGAGCAATTTGTAGCCTATGTTTAAGGTCTATGACATAGTCCTCGTAGTTGTAAACTGGTTCAACTTTCTTTGTAAGATTGGAAGGCAAGTTACATTGTCTCCCAAATACTAGCTCAAACGGGGTGTATCCTGTTTCTGAATGTATTGAAGTATTGTAACAGAAAACATAGTAGGGCAACCAGTTGTCCCAATCTGTATGTTTCTCATCTACATAATTTCTAAGATATGCTCCTAAAACCTTATGCGAATTTTCTAGTGCTCCAATACTTTCGTGATGGTACGCTGTGGATTGTAGCTGTTCTATCTTTAATAGTTTACACAGATCTTTGAAAACTCTATTTATAAATTCTGTACCCTGGTCAGATGCTATGGTAGCAGGGACTCCATACTTTAGGATAAAGCCTTCTACAAGTCCTTTAGCTACGGTATTAGCCTCCTTATTTGGCAAAGCAATAGCTTCTGTAAATTTCGTTAGTTCGTCTTGAAGTGTTAGAATGTATTTTGACCCGTTTTCTGTCTCGTCAAGAGGTCCAACTAAGTCAAGGTATATTTTGTCAAAACACGTTTCTGCTGTTGTAGTGATAGTCATTGGTTGTTTTTTGGGTTGTATATGCTTATTTCGTTGACACATAGGGCAATGCTTAACGTATGTCGTCACATCGTTTTGCATCCCTGTCCAAAAGTATTTTTTTTTTTGATGTTACGCAACATGCGATTTATTCCCGCATGTCCACTTGTAGGTAACATATGGTAATCGTTGAGTATAAGTTTTTGTTTTCCAGGGTCCGTTACTCTTATTTTATTATCAATTATGTGCACTTTTATTTTACTTCCTTTGAATAATTCTTCTATCTTTTTCTTTAATATATATAATTTCTCTTTTCGACGGCCGTCTGAGAGTTTACCTAACTCTTCTTTAGTTATATAAATATCTTTAATTGATAGAGGTCCGCAAATTGTACGCACGTCCCTCAACAACATTTTGTCAAATGATGCCGATCGAGCAATAGTGGTATTTTTGGATTCCTCTTCATTATTTAATAATGGTTCACCGTTATTTTGCACGTCCCTCAACAACATTTTGTCAAATGATGCTGATCGGGTAATAGTGCTTATCTTTGACCTATTTAATATCAAACAATTATTCCCTGGAATGTATCCTAAAATGAGGTTTGGACTTATAACTCTGGTACCTTTTAATAAACTGTAATCTTTGTCTTCATCTTTGAAGCTATTTAATATTTTCAACTCGACTATTTTTAGCCCCTTTTCTGGCGGTTTAAGAAGCTCACTTATGATCTTTTCTTTCTCTAATTTACTTGTTGTTGGGTTTTTTTCTTCTAAATTTGAGTTTCTAGCTTGTGCTCTTGTTGTGACACACACAAATAAATTTTGTAAGTCCTCTGACTTTAGTTGTATTCTACTTAGTGCATCCGCAGTGCAGTTGTCTTTGCCTGGTGAATACTCCACAGTAAAGTTATATTCCTCTAATATTAGCCTAAATTTAGTTAATCTACTTGAAGGTTCTTTTAGTGAGAACAGATATACTAGTGGTCTATGGTCTGTTAGTATTTTGAAACGTCTTCCGAAAAGATACGGTCTGAAATGTTTTACTGCCCATACTATAGCAAGCAATTCTTTTTCTATAGTACTATAGTTCTTTTCGGCTTTATTCAACGATTTACTTGCGTATGCGATAGGTTTATCATCAAAATTCGATATAACAGCACCTAAGGCAAATCCAGAGGCGTCTGTGCGGAGTATGAATTCTTTTTCAAAATTTGGAAACTGTAAAATATTTGGGCTTATTAGGAATTCTTTTAGCAAATTAAATGAGGTATTGCAATCTTCGGAAAATTTAAATTCTACGTTCTTTCTTAATAAACGGTTTAAGGGAATTGCTAGTGTTGCAAAATTTGGTATGAATTTTCTATAGTAGTTAGCAAATGCTACAAATCTCCTTACTTCGTCTGCATTTTGTGGGACTGGATAATTCTTCATTACTATGGATTTTGATGGATCTGGTATAATACCTTTGTCTGATATTATATGACCTAGATATAAAACTTCTTTTCTAAGGAAAGCACATTTACTTGGATGTAGTTTGAGATTTACTTCTCTCAGTCTTTCGAATACTTCAATTAAATTTTTATTGTGGTTTTCTAGATTTTTCCCGAATACTATAAGGTCGTCAAGATACACAAAACATTTTGAATACGTTAGACCGGACATTGCTATAGACATCATTCTTGAGAATGTACTAGGTGATATCTTCAAACCCATTGGCAGTCGTTTTAATTGATAATGACCGTTTTCAGTGGAGAACGCTGTGTAGGGCCTACTTTCTTTTTCTAATTTCATCTGGTAGTATCCTTGGCTTAAATCTATACAGGAGAAATAAGTTGCACCTCCTACCATATCGAATATGTCAGTTATGTTAGGCAATGGAAATTTATCATCTTCGATAACGTCATTAACTTTTCTATAATCAATTACTAATCGGAATTTTTGCATTCCTGTTACTGGGTCTTTCTTTTTTGGCACTACAAGAATAGGTGAGTTCCATGCTGATACCGATGGTTCAATAATGTCGTTTTTAATCATCTTCTCTACTTCGTTTTGTATGTCATTTTTTTGTGAATGAGGTAATCTATATGGTTTAGTATACTTCGCCGTTGCTCCTACTTTAAGTGATATTTGGGCTTGACCTATATGTGTGTATGTTAGTTTATCGTTTTCTAAATGGAAAATATCTTGAAATTTAGTGCAAATAGCTTTAAGTTCTGATGCTTCTTCTGGGTTTAAAGTGTCAAAATTAATTTGTGAAAGTAATTGTTGTGTTCGTTTCGTTTTGGAATTTGTTGTCTGTTCATACGCCAGAATGTGGTACTCTGAAAGAGCTTTGGAGGCTGGTTCTACCCATTTTAATTTCACTTCTTCCTGTCGAGTGTTTAAAATTTTTATTGGTATTTTTCCGTCCTTTATCTTAGATATGGAACCGGCCATGAATACTCCTTCGCAAAGTTCTTTGGAGTCAAAAATTCTTGTGTCTGTATGTTTACTGTTCAACCAATAGGTGGCTTCAGATCTGGGTGCTATTGTTAATGAGTTAAGTTTATTTTGACTTTCTATAGGTAAAGAAATTTGACTATTGTTTAGCGATAATTTTAAAATGAAGTGTTCTAGGTCAATTATAGCTCCAAAATCTGTAAGGAAGTTAGCACCAATAATGCCATCAACGGGCACGGGAAATGAATCCCCTACTACGTGAAAAGGATAGTTCGTTAATTGCTGTCCCAATAACAGTGTATTTTTGCAAGTTCCTATGGTTGTTAATTCTCCAGAAATGGTGACGTGAAATAACACCAAACGAAATAACACCAAATCTTAAATTTGGTCTTATTTCGTTTTTCGAAACGAAATAATACCAATTTGGCTTTATTTCAATTACCAAAACGAAATAATGCCAAAAAAGTAATGGAAATAACGCCAAATTTGTTTAAATATAAAATTTGGCGGTACTTCGTTTTCAAAATGGAAATAAAGCCAAATTTTTCATAAATTATACATACACTTTCAAAAACAATGGATTGAAAAGGTAGTTATATTTTTTTTGTTTGTATGTTAATATGTTTGATTTGAGTTGCATGGAAGTCCAGAGTTTGGAATTCGACTGGATGGATAAACATAGATATTTTTAACCATTTAACATAATGAAAAATTGCATAAAGAAAGTAAAAGGATAATAACTTAAAAAATCCAAACTGACGATCAGATATGGAGAGTGAAAAAAATATTAAGCCATTACGAAAAGGTCAATTTGGGGAATCGAAAAATTCGCGCGAATTTTTCGATTCCCCAAATTGACCTTTTTGTAATGGCTTAATATTTTTTTCACTCTCCATATCTGATCGTCAGTTTGGATTTTTTAAGTTATTATCCTTTTACTTTCTTTATGCAATTTTTCATTATGTTAAATGGTTAAAAATATCTATGTTTATCCATCCAGTCGAATTTCAAACTCTGGACTTCCATGCAACTCAAATCAAACAATTACTAGGTTTGCAAAACTATTCGCAATAAATAACAACCAATAAAATATTAATTATAGGAAACATTAACAACGATAGCTGTCAATTGAAAAGCCATACGAACCACTAGCGAAGAATCCGAAATGAAAAACATTGATTTCCTCATTTTATACTATAATGAACTTATTTGAATATCAAGTGAATGATAAAACACATCAAAGATAAAAGATGGATGAATCTAACTTGTGTTTTGCTTAGGTTTATTTTCGTGATTCTGCAAAAATTTAAATCGAAATAACACCAAATTGGCTTTATTTCGTTTTCTAAAGCGAAATAAAGCCAAACTGAGAATTTGGGCTTATTTCGTTTTTCAAACCGAAATAAAGCCAAATTTTTGGAATTTGGCTTTATTTCGTTTGGTATTATTTCACGTCACCTCCAGAAATACCTACTACTGTTGTTTTATTTAATATGTTTATTTGCATGTTCTTGTCTAGTGCTTGTTCTTTTATGGTGCAAATGGATGCGCCTGTATCTAGTAAAAATTTTGTACTCTTATTATTAGTATTGAAAACTACATATAGGCCGTTTATTATGCCCCCTGTACATATTATATGTTTTATTGGGCTTAAATAATCCCCCCCGATGGGTCGGCTCCCCCCTCGGTGGGTACTTCGTTTCCCTCATTTAAAATATAGGCTGATTCTCTATGTGTGCTACGTCTTATTCTGTTATTGTTAGGGTCACTTTGATTGTTACCTTGTCTGTTATTTCTGGGATGAAAATTATTTTGGTTGTTATTTGTTCTACCTTCGTTGCTATTGTAATTATTTCTATTCATGATATTTTGTTGAATTGGGTAGCGATTTTGTGTTGAGTTGAATCTTGATTGATTTTGGGAAGAAAAATTGTTGGATCTTGGAAAGTTTTGCGAGTAATTATTATTACTAAAATTGTTTTGCCTTATTGGGTTCCGGTTTCTATTGTCGTTATTGTGGTAAACAGGTCGGTTGTAGTTTGGTCGATAGTTATTTCGGAAATTTTGAACATTATGGTTATGATTCGGGGTATAACTATTATTTGCATATCGTATTGTTTCTGTGGCTACTGCATTGTTTGGAGATAACTCCAACAAGTGGGAAATAGCATCCTGCATTTTGACGTGTCGGGCGCTATCGAGGATAATTTTATATCTTTCATTAACCCCTTGCTTTAAGAAAGCTAAGCCTCGACGTTCGTTTGCTAAAGTCAGTGTTTCCCTAGCTTGTTCCCCTTGAATGCTAATTTCTAATTCTGTCATTTTTGCTATAAGATCTTCCACTTCTGATACGAATTCTCGCATCGGCCTATTTTTCTGTCGTGATCTGTCTAATTTTGATTGTATGCTTTCAATGGTTTCCCTATCTCCACATTTTTCTGTTATGTTGGCTTTTAATTGTTCTAAGTTTTCAGGTTTGAGTGAGCCTAGTTCTGTTAACGCCTTACCCTGTATTTTGCACTTTAATAAAAATTTAATAAGAATAGGTTTTGACGTGTCGTTAAGGGTGTCATGGTAAAACTCGATGCTATTTAAAAAATCCCTAATATTTTCTGTTCGTTTGTTGACTGTTTCGCAGTTAAGTACTGGCAACTTTTGTGCCTTGCTGTAGTCAAAGTCTGTCATTTTGTCTATTGTTTTATTGTTTGGTGAACTAGCTGAAGGTTTATTTTCTTTGTCTGAATTACTTCCTACTTCTTCTGTGGTTGGTTTTTTGGATTCTACCTCTGATTCTGGTTCTGAATATACTTCTTGAATGTTTTGATTAACAATAGTTTTAGACAACTCTTTGTATTCATTGGCTTTAGTGGTTAAGTGCGTTAAATATTCGTGTTCCTCTTTTGTGGTGTCGTTTATGTTACAAAGTGTGAATTCTTTGATGAAGACATCAAATAAATCAGAGATTTCAGTTAGCTTTAATTTCGCTCCTTTTGGTTTTCTCTTCCGATTCGGACTTTTTTTTAAATTTTCATATAAATTTTTCAAATTCCCTAAAGCTTCTTCTAGTGGTTTAAAGTCCATTAAGAATTTTATGTACGTTCAACCCGATATCAATGAGCAGAAAAAGGAGTAAAAAGGAAAATGTTTGGAAATTTTTGTGTTTTTTTTTTAAAAAATTTTTTTTTATTTATTCTATTTTATACAGACATTCTGCGCCTTGAAACATTGCTTTGCATTATTTGCTGCCTAACATTTGACTTGAACTTATTCTTTAGGTGTTTCCTAACGTAATGCAATATTATACAGACGATTATTACCGTCACTATTGTTTTCACATCCAATCCAAAGTGGATTGATGTGGATGAATTGTTCTCTAGAGAGCCGTTGTTATTAACAACTACTTCCTCTTTTGATTGGGATTTCCCCATTCCCGCGAAATGTGATTTTAGCCTACTATAATAATATTTCGACACTTTCTTTAATAAATCTATGTTTGGCGGCACTGAATCCCTTCCTGGATTTGGGTTGCTACTTTTTGGAAAAGGTGTTGGAATCTGTTGTCTTCTTGCTGCTTCTTCGCTTTGATTTCTCGTTCTTGACGCTGGTGGCTCTGTCTGGTTGTTTTTATCTGCTCGAGGAACTTCTGCCGTTCTACCTGGCTTATACCAGGCAGATTTGCCAGACGATATAGGTTGCGTAGTTCTTGTTTATTAATTTCTCGTCTACCACCCCGGGATTTCTTCTGTTCTGGTACTATGATGGTCGGGGCTCTGTGTTGTTTGACTCGCCTTCTATACTCTTCAATTGTCAGAGGGCGAGGGCCAATAGTTCTGTCTTCTAATGGGTTTTTTGACTGGTTCCCCCTCTCTAGGATGTTTTTGGCATCTGCGAGAAGTTTTGCGGCCGCTGCTAGGTCGCTCTGGGTTGTCATCAAGATTTTGGTGTTATATAACTATATATAGTAACACTTTTCGTTTTTGTTTGCTTCGAAGAAAAACGTGGAGGAAAAACTAGCTTTTGCTATCCTCTAACTATGTACTTTTGAATCTGGCAGGTTCGCCATGTGAAGTCGCTTGTACTTCAGCACCAATCGCTTAGCATTTACTGCTCTCGCTCGAACCTCTTTCGCACTAACTGCAAAGTTGAGGGTGGTACCGAAGACGACTAGAGAAGAAAACGTCCAAGCTTATATTTTTAGGCTAACTGCCATATATCAAATAATAAGACCAGAGTGTTCTTCGGATCGACTCCACGATCACAATTGACTTTATTTCCAAATTTATGTTCTATTTATACAAAGCTACTATGTTCGAGTTCTGGTTATCGAAGGATCGACTACACTTCGATATCCGATTAGAACGCTTCATCATCACATTCTTTTCGGTGAGCGCCAATGACCTATATCATAAACAAATGCTCATACCCAAAGACTATTGCTGTGACATAAACAGCGCGCATGCAGCCAAAGCAATATGATCCCTTACTACTTCTGTCGGCTGGCAGTGGCCTGCCGTTGGGAATCATATTGTTCTGAGTACAATGCACTCTATGGATACACAAGCAAGTCAAGTGTTATGCATTTCTATGCAATGCAACTGAATGTGAGAGGATCGGATATCGAGGCACAGTCGAAGGTTGACAACCCGTTAATAGTTGTAGAGCAATTAATTAAGAGGTCGTTGGCTGTGACTCCTTCACACTTTGTTTGGCCTGAAAATGGTAGAACATGCTTCCGAGTTCGAACTTCTTCGCAAACTTGATTCAATTAACAATTCGGAACTTAACGTCCTTCCAAAACCTTCAAAAATAAACATTATTCATTCAGCCATAAAAAATTCTCTCCAAAAATCACATCAAATTTATGAACACCACTACAATACCAGAAGCAAACAAGTGAAATATAATATTGGCGATGTTGTCTATAAAAGGAATTTTGTGCTTAGTGACGCTGCAAAGAAAATAAACGCCAAATTATGTCCAAAATTTACAAAGTCGAAAATAAGAAAGCTCATAGGAAATAATCTTTATGAATTGGAAGATACAAATGGTAAGGTCCTAGGCGTTTTTCACTCGAAAGACATAAAAAAATAGATTATGGTCGAATGGAACCTGGCTGGCTACAGTCTGAACATGAGACGTCTTCTCGGGTGTGGGTCGATTCGCAATTTTTTTTTTGTTATCATTAGTTTTATCATATAACGTTTCATTCCTTATCCATTTCCATCCTTTATACTTGGAAATGTACAAGTTTTGTGGGAAACGATCAGGTAATTTTAAAGATTGTAACCAACATTCGATAAAGTTTGAGGATGTCTGATCTCTGATTATCAGGTAGTCTGAAATCTGAACTTCTTTTCAATCATGACAATGACATTCAATTCCATTCAATACTAAAACAAAAGTAAAGAAGATGCAGTGATGATGTTGGCGGTGAAAACTCGACAAGTGTGGTGAGTTTGAACTTATTAGAGAGCTCATGGAGTGGGTTTTGGTTCAGATCTCTTTCTAGAGAAATTTTCAAAATTAAGAGAAAGCATAATTTGTGTAAGTCGTAGTGTTTTCTGTCATGGAAGTATTTCCGGGGTGTCTTTTCTCCACCAATTTTGACCGGAGAATGAAACTAACATCCCATATATTCTTAAAAAAATCTAAAATGATTTTTAATATAAAAAGTTTTATTATGCAATTAAAAGTGCGGCCGAAAAGGGGGACCTCCGGAAACATGCCCATCGCCATTGTGGGAACTCTCTCTCACACGAAATGTCGGATGCAATGAGGGTTGCCGACAGGCTATAAAAGCCATGATTGAAAGATCTCCGGCCTCTTTGGTGTTTAAAATTTCGTGTGATTCACTTCGTCGTCGGGCTTTTGGCAAGAAAAAAAATACATTTTCTAAATCTTTCGGTTTCAGTAGTCAATAACTAAAATAACTCAAAGTTTAACTATAAACGTCTCTTTGGCGCGAATATTTTTTGGTGCAAAAACAAATAATTTGTAAAGTTTATCGAGTATCTACACGTTTTACCCCAAAAACTAATGTGCGCCATGTGTGATTTGTCCCCATAAACGTGCGTGAGAAAGTCCGAAAAAAAGGAGAAAAAAAAACTAAGATCAACACCGTAAATCTGTTCTCCAACTCGCCGAAAAAAACACAAAAAAAAAAAAAATCCAGGCCACGCACCCACAATTGGCCAAACTATATGTTAACTCCCCCCAAGCCCCAAAGTGATACCATAAACACCCATGTATGCTGGCAAAAGTTTACCAACCAGCAGACTGTAACTAAAAAGTCATCTACAAACGCCGCGTCAATTAAACAATTATCAACCTTTGAACTCCTACGCGGCGAGCCCCATATAAAGAGCTCCGACAACAATCTACCATCAAAGCTCAGTGCTGGACATTGTTACCAGCTTCACCAGTCCCGACATCATCTCCGGCATCTTTACCCTCACCAAATCATCATCTCAATTAAAAGTCAATAGACCTCAACAATAACCACAGATTTTGCTCTTATCTCAATTACTTTTATTTGTATTGTTAAACCTATCATCCTCCTAGTTCACCACGATTAATTAGTTTTCCTCTATCAATTTAATAATCTTCCAAAAGTTCCATAATAGTTTTGTGGGAAACGATCAGGTAATTTTAAAGATTGTAACCAACATTCGATAAAGTTTGAGGATGTCTGATCTCTGATTATCAGGTAGTCTGAAATCTGAACTTCTTTTCAATCATGACAATGACATTCAATTCCATTCAATACTAAAACAAAAGTAAAGAAGATGCAGTGATGATGTTGGCGGTGAAAACTCGACAAGTGTGGTGAGTTTGAACTTATTAGAGAGCTCATGGAGTGGGTTTTGGTTCAGATCTCTTTCTAGAGAAATTTTCAAAATTAAGAGAAAGCATAATTTGTGTAAGTCGTAGTGTTTTCTGTCATGGAAGTATTTCCGGGGTGTCTTTTCTCCACCAATTTTGACCGGAGAATGAAACTAACATCCCATATATTCTTAAAAAAATCTAAAATGATTTTTAAGATAAAAAGTTTTATTATGCAATTAAAAGTGCGGCCGAAAAGGGGGACCTCCGGAAACATGCCCATCGCCATTGTGGGAACTCTCTCTCACACGAAATGTCGGATGCAATGAGGGTTGCCGACAGGCTATAAAAGCCATGATTGAAAGATCTCCGGCCTCTTTGGTGTTTAAAATTTCGTGTGATTCACTTCGTCGTCGGGCTTTTGGCAAGAAAAAAAAATACATTTTCTAAATCTTTCGGTTTCAGTAGTCAATAACTAAAATAACTCAAAGTTTAACTATAAACGTCTCTTTGGCGCGAATATTTTTTGGTGCAAAAACAAATAATTTGTAAAGTTTATCGAGTATCTACACGTTTTACCCCAAAAACTAATGTGCGCCATGTGTGATTTGTCCCCATAAACGTGCGTGAGAAAGTCCGAAAAAAAGGAGAAAAAAAAACTAAGATCAACACCGTAAATCTGTTCTCCAACTCGCCGAAAAAAAAACCAAAAAAAAAAAATCCAGACTACGCACCCACAATTGGCCAAACTATATGTTAACTCCCCCCAAGCCCCAAAGTGATACCATAAACACCCATGTATGCTGGCAAAAGTTTACCAACCAGCAGACTGTAACTAAAAAGTCATCTACAAACGCCGCGTCAATTAAACAATTATCAACCTTTGAACTCCTACGCGGCGAGCCCCATATAAAGAGCTCCGACAACAATCTACCATCAAAGCTCAGTGCTGGACATTGTTACCAGCTTCACCAGTCCCGACATCATCTCCGGCATCTTTACCCTCACCAAATCATCATCTCAATTAAAAGTCAATAGACCTCAACAATAACCACAGATTTTGCTCTTATCTCAATTACTTTTATTTGTATTGTTAAACCTATCATCCTCCTAGTTCACCACGATTAATTAGTTTTCCTCTATCAATTTAATAATCTTCCAAAAGTTCCATAATAGTACAGTAACCAAAATAATCTAAGAAAAAAATGATTTTCTACGTAATAGCTAATCTTAATACATAAAACCAGGTGTGGTGATTTCATTTGCAGTTCAATCCTAAAGTTATCAATTCCAGCTAAGTACGAGTCCACAAACCAATGAAGCGGTGCACCACCTCAATGGGAATTATTTTAAAAGCTGTGGTAAGTTTAATTTCCTAATCATTATTGAACAAACAAATTATTTTGCTACACCACCAACCATAATTGCTATACAAAAAAAAAAGGTAAAGTTTACAAGAAAAAGTCGGTTTTGAACTTGCATACGAGAAACGAGTTATGATGATACCTTAGATGAATAAAGAAAGAGATGGAAAACCATTACGTCTCCTTCCCCGCAACTTCCATTTGTTTACATTGTTGTTTTTGTAATCGCAGCCTCCATCTGTGAATACGTGTGAGCTGCAGAAAAAAGGCGCGAAAAAGTTGTGGAAGTATATGCGTGGTGAATTTTTTTTTTTTTTGCTTGGCAGCTTGAAACATAACCTGAAATTTAATTTTCACCACACTACTGAAAAATTCTTAAGGGCAGGGTTTGAACAACACCAAAGTTATAGTTTTTTAAAAACTCAATTTTTTTTGTAAAGTTGGGCAAGATGTGAAAACTCATATACATGCAACTATACTGATTCTATTGGGACTCATTATATTGTGATTTGCTCCCTCAGCTCGGTTATTTGTCTTAACTTTTTTTTTAATACCAAAACATAAACATCAAACTATGTAGACATTTTTTGAAAAAATTATCACAGTCAAAATTTTGAAATGCAGCAATCTTATAGATATTATGCAGAGCTCAGCAAGCCATCATTCATCTCTGTAGCACAATTACTTACAAAGCGCCAACACTTTTAGTTTTAATTTTTTTGAACTAATTGAAAGCGGACATCAAACTATGTAGACATTTTTTGAAAAAATTATCACAGTCAAAATTTTGAAATGCAGCAATCTTGTAGATACTATGGAGAGCTCAGAAAGCCTTCATTCATCTCTGTAGCACAATTACTTACAAAGCACCAACACTTTTAGTTTTAATTTTTTTTTTGTGTTAAGAAAAATCTAAAACTTAAAGTGTTGGAGCTTTGTTAATAATTGTGCTACTGAGATGAATGATGGCTTTCTGAGCTCAACACAACGTGGACAAAAATTCCACATTTAAAGATTTGATTGAGACAAGTTTTTAAAAAATTTTCTACCGAGCTTTTAATAAAAACAAAAAATCAAAACTTAAAGTGTTGGTGCTTTGTAAGTAATTGTGCTACAGAGATGAATGAAGGCTTTCTGAGCTCTCCATAATATCTACAAGATTTCTGCATTTCAATATTTTGATTGAGATAAGTTTTTAAAAAAATGTCTACATAGTTTGATATCCGCTTTCAATTCTTTTACTTTTGATTTTTTTTTTTAATTCAATTAATTAACTGCTTAAATTTTCAACTCAGCTTCAAGAAGAGAATCGAAAGCTTAAGTTGGAATCTCTTTCATCAAACAAATGCAAAATGAATTCATATTTATTGGTTACTGTTTTGCTTTAGTATAAATTTTTTTAACAGTCATACTTTTCTGTCTATTTCTCTTAAGAAACGTTTTTAAAAAAAAAAAAAAAATAGAAGGGAGGAGACTACTCAGAGAAATGTTTAACAAAAAAGAAAATATTTTAATATTTTGATGCTTAAATTTTTATTTCCAAATACTTTAAAAAGTATATAATCACAAATAAATTTTATTTACAAAACCCAAAAAAAAGTTTTAAATCCAAAAATTTTGCCAGACGTAGCCTTAAGGTGACTTAAAGTAAAAAAAAAAAAAAAAAAAAACCGGTTCCCAGACGAGAATACCAATACTACGGTACAATTTTGTGTAAGCCCTGTGTGTGGATCCGAATATAAAGTGGTGTTAGTGAAATTTTGTGTAAGCCCAGTGTTGAGATCCGAATATAAGGTGGTGCTAGTGAAATTTTGTGAATGAGTGCGTGCACCAGCTTGTGGGGAGGTATCAATGTGTTAGTGTGGTTTTCCATCTTGTTCTTTATTCATCTAAGGATGATACTCTCAGAGAGAGGACAATTTTATTATATGTGGTGAATTCGGAAACTATTATAATATTTTCCCTTCTATTTACTAGTTTTAAACTTCATTTCCATTTTAATTTTTTTTCTTAATTCTGTATATGATTATTCTGGTTAAACGTTGCTGAACGTTAAAATAACTTAAATATTAATACAGTAATCCCCGGATAAATACCCCCCGCTTAGTTGCGTTACCCGTTTAATTGACCTGAATCCTAGGCAAAAAAAAGATCACATAAGAAATATACATAAAATTTCCCGTTTAAATGCATTCCGCTTAATTGCGTTTCCCGGTTAAATGGTCCAAAAATCAAAACTCTTTTTTCAATTTGAAGCAAAATTACCCGGTTAATTGAACGAAAAAAACCAAATCATTGAAGTCACTTTTTGCTTACACCTTAAATGATTGATGATGAATTGGTCGCATTGTTGCGCGCCTACAAGTTAATAGTCAAATTGACATGACTTAAATCGTTGTGAGATTTTTTACTCTCTCGTGAGCACTCTCTTTTGTGCACTGTTACGAAAAATCGCTGTGCTGGAACAGGATTAGACTGACTTTCACCGAATTTCGGTGCATTTCGTGCGAATTTTCAGTAAAGAAACACACCTATTTATTATTAGGTTTGTTCGTTAAAGCCCTGGGGTCGCCACAAAGCGTTTTTTTGAGAAACCTAAGGTCGCCCTGAATGTCAAATTGAGTGTTTTTTAGCCCTAGGGTTGACCTGGGTTTTCCCTCAACTCACCCTAGGTTTTTGCTGTGGCGAGTTGAGGGCTGTCAAATGGCATGTATTTTTATTCAAATGACAGGGATGTGTGGTGATTTTGTGGCTTTGCGTTTTTTGAGAATTGGAAAACCCAGGTTTTTTTGACAACTCATAAGATTGTCAAGAAAACTTGGGTCAACCCTTGGTAAAGTTCAACGAACGAGCCTATTGTTTGCTGAAACATCAGAGTTTAGCGACTGCAAATTAAAATCTTGAAAATGTTTAAGGAAACAATGCAGGTGAAAATTACAGATTCTTACCATGATATAATGTTCTAGCCAAATAAAAAGCAAATCTGACTAATTCCCTCTTGTACGCTTGCTAAAGATATACGCACGGATTATGTACCAATTCATAATTTATGTGTTGTGTACATTATGAAAAATTGTTCCTTTTCAATCATTCCTAGGCTGAAATTGTTTTGTTCTTTTTTTATGTCTTACCATTATATGTTAATTTTCCGTTCAATAAAATTTTGATTTTCATTAAAAAGGTTCTTCTTGACTTTCTTGCAAAAGTCGTAAAAAAAATCGCTTTATTGCGTTTTCATTTCAAATAAGCGGGGTTTTTCTAAATGGGACAGCAGATCAATTAAGCGGGATTCTTTTAATTGCGTTCCCCTGTTAAATGCGTCTAAAGTTGTGCATTTAAGGTGACGCAATTAACCGGGGAGCACTGTATTAGGTTGTATAATAAATAAGACCCCGCTACGATCGTCGTCTGTTGGTTTTAATTTTTTTTATACTTTTGGAGTTTCCTCTTCGTATAACAGTTGAACTTATCTATGTATATGTACATTTACCTTAGTTTTTAGACGTAAATTCACCTTCATTATCGTTGCTTGTTAGGAATAGTTACTTGAATTGAATAAAAGTGATCAAATGATATAAAGAGACATAACTAAAACTTTTTATTTTTACCGCAGATGGAGATATATTTGAGAATTTTCTTTGGTTTGTCGTAAATATTCTCTTTCAATCCCTATAGGATGCATTTGGGTTAAGTGACGTCATGGGTGGATGTGGCAAAGTAAAGAAAAGGTAATCTGAAGATTAACAAGTCATTGATGAGAAGGAGATTGGAGATTAAGCAATGACGTTTTGTGTGGCTTTAAGTAATATTTTAGATTAGGAAAATTGTGTGTAGATGATATTCTGATAATGATTTAACTATCCAGACTTGGGACTGTTATACAAATCGAGGGCATAACAGTCATGGTAGTATCCTATGTGATACGAGGGCAGGCAATCCCTCAGAGAGCAATTACCTCTAGCGCTCTCCTCACTTGGAAATTTTGGTAATTAGTCGAGGGTATTTGGACAGGACGAATGCGGGCTCCATCATTTGAACCCGAACTTTAATTTCAAACATCATCCGGCATGTAAAATGTACGTAACGACTGTTCAGCGTTGCGATGGCAAGTACCCCCCCAAACCGACGAGCTAGAATGAGCATAAAGCTAGCATGCCACGCCGTGTCGTAACCTGAACACCCTTTCCTTCCTGCTGCCGGGACCGACCTTCTGTGCCTGTAAGTAGTAGGTCGTAATGGTGGTAAGGGTGGGAAAGGTTATAGGAATTTTCTGATATGCAAATTCCAAAATGTGCTGACGTGATCTTGTGATCTAAAGGTTGTAGCACCTCTGGGTTAAGTTAAATGGATCAGCTCATCGGAAGTTCTTGTGCCAACAACACCTCGGTCCGTTACAACTTTCCGACGAAAAAATTATCAATATTCTTAAATTCTTGGCGGAGCAAAATCGCATCGTCACCTCCAAGTGGTGCCCGCTGGATAACCAAGTAACGACGAGCGTTGGATCAATTGATCCACGAGCTGTGTCACCTGAGTTATCTTTTCAGGAACTAGGAGCAAAGAAAGAAAAATATCACTCTGAATGTACCAGCTCAACAATAAATCCAAGAGCGTCTGACACATATTGTGCGGCACACTGGTCAGCGTCTGATCCCAGTGGGACGGCTGAATTTAAAATGCGAATAGAAGTAACTGACCTATTTGTATCATAGAAAAAAAGTTTAAAAAATTTATGGCAATGAACAAAACAAACAGATTTATTACCCCAGGTGGCAGTCCAGCAAAATTGGAAAATCCACTCTCTAAAGAGATCGGTCCTACGGATTCTGGGGAGGACCACTTATTGCTTAAAAATTTTGGAAAACGGAGTACGAAAATACAGAGAACTCCACCAAAAAACTACTCCCAAAGGGTTACACCATCGAAAACCCCAACTAAGACAAATGACGTAAAAGTCATTAGCCAAAAAGAAACCAGTGTCTCTGAAATGATCGACACTGCAGGACAACAGAGTTTCAAAGAAATCAAAGAAAACTGCCAAAACGAATCAAAAGATTTCTTTGATGAATGGCAAAAGGAAATAGCAGCAAGAAAGAAACTTGAAACCTTAGTTCAAAGTCTTCAGGAGCAAGTAAAAAGATTCGAAGAAAAGGTGCCCCTATTTGACATGGAACACAAGTCTACGGTTCAGACAACTCAACAAGATACTGTAACTGTTTATCAAACTGACGAAGAAGAACTTTTATTTGAAACTGAAAGAAAAAGAAATAAGCGCACTGCTAAAAAACGAAAAGCGGAAGGTAGCCCCGAATTGCATACAAGGAACCAGCAAACCTCGAAAAATGAAAATAAAAAAGACTTGGGTACTACAAAGAATAATGCAAATAACGTGCTAGCCAATGCTAAACCGAAGTCTTTGTCTAAAGGCAACAGAAAAACTGTACCACCACCAATTATGATCACAGGATTCCCAAATTTTGGAGATCTTAAGAAAATGATTGAGAAATGTACTAAAAAAGCTTGCAAATATACATCGTATAACAAAGACAATTGGAAAGTCAATGTCGAGGAAGATGATGACTATAGACTGGTCACTGAGGAACTAAGCAAACATAAAATCCAGTGGCACTCCTATGAAAACA
This sequence comes from Melanostoma mellinum, assembly GCA_914767635.1. NCBI lineage: Eukaryota > Metazoa > Arthropoda > Insecta > Diptera > Syrphidae > Melanostoma > Melanostoma mellinum. The sequence goes on along the minus strand of OU612060.1, from coordinate 67,267,814 downwards.
AATCCACAAGACCAATAAAAGTAGTAGCAAGAGGCCTACATTCCTCATGTTCTCCAAAAGAATTAGTAGAAGACCTTGTTCAAGCAGGCTTCCAAGCCCTTGATGCAGTCAATCTTATTAAGAATGAGACTACTAAGAACTCTGCTGGGGAACCAATAATAATAAAGAGATCCCTGCCTTTATTCACGCTATTTTTCGACAGCAAACAAAGTCTTGAAAATGTCTATAGTATTCGATCAATCTTGGGCATAAAAGTCAAAATTGAACCACTGCGAAAATCAAAAATTGTTCCGCAATGTAAACGATGCCAAGCATTTGGCCACACCCAAAAATATTGCAACCGCGAGTTTGCTTGTGTTAAGTGTGAAGGAAAACATGCAACTAAAGACTGTCCATCAAGCAAAGAACAGAAAGCAAAATGTGTAAACTGTCAAAGTAATCACCCTGCAAGCTATAGAGGCTGTCCAGTTGCTAAAAGATTTCAAAAATCCAAAAGCTAAATGACATCCGGTGAAATAAAGCCCAGCAATCCAGCAAACACAAAAAGAACTCCTGAAGCTGAAGATAAAGGTAAAAAAGAACTTCCGAACGAAGCTGTTAAAAGCAAAAGCGACGAAAATAAATCCTATTCGCAGATTGTTAAAAACGTGCGGAAGAATGAAGAAACTTCCATTAAAGAAATCCTTGAACTTATTCTTAAAAGAATTGACAATCAGGATTTGAACATCAAACGGCTAAGTGAAGAAGTCGCTCTTAAAAAACAATGATGGACAGAACACTAAAAATTGGAACATGGAATGCAAACGGTCTTTTACACCATCTATCAGAATTAAAAATCTTCTTAGACATCGAACACATAGATATTTGTCTGGTGTCCGAAACTCATGATGATGATGATTTAATATCAAACTATATTTGCTACCACGCTCCTCATCCAGCTGATAAGGCTAGAGGTGGATCGGCAATCCTCATAAAAAAAAGCTTAAAACACCATGAAGAAGTTATGTTTACAAAAGAGAATATGCAAGTTACAATAATTAGTATTGGTATGAAAAAGAAAGACTTCAAGTTGGCATCAATATACTGCCCGCCAAGGCGTTCCCCGACTGAAGATGATTATACAGAACTGCTAAATCTAATAAGACATAACTTCGTTGTTGGCGGTGACTTTAATGCTAAGCACACCCATTGGGGATCCAGACTTCTAACAACAAAAGGCAGATGGCTTTACAAAGCATGCCTCAAATACAATTGCGAGTTTTATACATCCAGATCACCAACATACTGGCCATCGGATTCTAGTAAAATACCAGACCTTGTTGACTTTTTCATAGTTAAAGGTATTAAACGAAACCATATAAGAGTCGAAGGTAATTATGACTTATCATCAGATCATACACCTGTGATTTTATCACTTAATGAATCGGAGATAATGGAAAAAAGTAATCCTAAGCTACTAAATAATAAAACAAACTGGAGTGAATTCAGAGAAAAGCTTGAAAGCTATATAAATCTCAGATCCCCTATGGAAACAAAAGAGCAAATCGACCTTGAAGTAGAACATTATCGATGTTCAACAAGCTGCAGAAGAAAGTACACCAACTTACTCGAGTAGGAAGCAAAGTGAAACAAAATACCCTGCCGAGATAAGAGAGTTTATATTGGAGAAGAGAAGAGCTCGAAGAAAATGGCAAAATACTAGATTTCCAGACGACAAAACAGCGTTTAACTGGCTAAGCAACGAACTGAAGAAACAAATCTACGAGTTCAAAAATGATTCATTAAGTAGATTCCTGAAAAATCTAACGACTGATGCTTCAAACGATTATTCGCTCTGGAAAGCAGCTAAGCGCCTGAAAAGACAGCAGTTACAAAACCCGCCAATAAAATCTCTAAACGGGAATTAGATCGGAAATCCGAAAGAAAAAGCTAACCTGTTTGCAGAACATCTTGCGAATGATTTTAAGCCATTCCCAGCAAATACATCTGAAAACAGCTTACAGTTGATTGATAAAGTCGATGGAGTTGAAATACCAATTGTAACACTCAAAGAAATAAAAAGTATGTGTCGAAATCAAATATCGAACAAAAAATCACCTGGGTACGATCTAATAACTGCTCAGGTTATGAAAAAAATGCCATCAAAAGACTTCATAAAACACCAATTCATAATAAATGCATGCCTAAAGACCCAATATGTCCCATATCATTGGGAAATTGCTGAAATAATTGTTATACCAACACAAGAAAAGCCACCAACAGAAGTGACGTCTTACAGACCAATATCGCTTATACCAATAATGGCAAAAGTCTTTGAAAAATTGCTACTGAAAAGACTGAGCAAAGTCATAGAAGAAAGAAATCTAATCCCAAATCATCAGTTTGGATTTAGAAATAAACATTCTACGATAGACCAAGTTCATAGAATAACGGATGCAGTTGAAAAAGCATTAGAAGAAAAACAAGTATGTTCGGCTATATTTTTAGATGTTGCTCAAGCATTCGACAAGGTATGGCATGAGGGGCTAGAGTACAAACTGCAAAGGGACCTACCCAGGCAGTACTACGAAATACTAAAATCTTATATCTCAAACCGGCTCTTCAGAGTACGGTATGATCAAGAATATTCAAAGCTATGTAATATACAAGCCGGTGTTCCACAAGGAAGCTTCCTAGGACCTACCCTGTATTTGCTATATACAAGGGATATTCCAGTGGATAGCAACACCATTATGGCTACTTTTGCAGATGATACCGCAATTTTGGCATCCAGTAAGTGCGTCGTCAAGGCTGCTGAGAAATTGCAAAATGCCGTCGACACCGTTAGTGATTGGACCAAAAAATGGCGTATCAAGCTCAATGAAGCTAAACCTGCACATATAAACTTTACAAATAAAAAGTTAAGCTACGTTCAAATATTCATCAACAATCAAGCTGTACCTTACGCCAATACGGCCAAATACCTTGGGATGAATTTGGATGCAAAGCTAAAATGGAATGAGCATATCAAAAAGAAAAGGGAAGAGCTCAACTTGAAGTATAGAAAAATGTACTGGTTACTCGGTAGAAATTCGGACTTATCTGTCGAAAATAAAATAATGCTTTATAAACAAGTACTTAGACCTGTTTGGACCTATGGAATCCAATTATGGGGCTGTACAAAGAAAGCAAATACTGAAATCATCCAAAAGTTCCAAAACAAAGTCCTTCGTGGAATAGTTAATGCACCATGGTATATAAGAAATAGCGATTTACATCGTGACCTACAAATAGAAACGGTTACAGAAGTTGTAAGAAAACATGCTGTATCACACAATCAGCGACTGCATAGTCATATCAACTCTGAAATGGAGTCCGTATTAAATACGAGAGGCAATGTTCGGAGATTAAGAAGAACCAAGCCACTCGAGCTAATGGCTTAAAGTGATGGGAAGCATTAAAAGTTTAAGCTTCCCTTAAAGCGATAATATTATTGAGAAAGAAAAATCTGTTGTCGATCGTTTATAGATTGGTTCTGATTATGAGGAGTTTTAAGTGGGTAAGAATCCCACACTACTTGGTATCGAATACTACAAAGTGTCTTTTGAAGATTTACTCCTGACAAAAAAAAATAAAAAAAATATTCTTAAACGATATCTCAACCCATCCGTAATCAATGGCTTAAAAACAAACGAAAGAATCCTGGGAAAGATTCAAGAAATCTACCCAACTCATTTCAAACAATATAGAACTAGATTTTCCAGAAACATAGTCACATATTTACTTGACGAGGAAAAACAAGAGTCTGAAATTAGAAAAGAACATACACGTGCACATAGAAATAGCAAAGAAAATAAATTGCAAATTCTGAACAAATTTTATTTTCCTCAGTCAATAGATTTTTCCCTTCCCCTTAGGTTATTGGTACAACTTTGTACCATAAGTGCAAACGTCCAAATATTGGACTACACCAATTCACAATTGATTAAAATTAACACTGGAAATGCCAAGATCCAAAATGGATCCTTCAAAATCATACACGTTATTGACATCGACGTTTATGGCAATTTCATCCGGCAATTGGAAACAGCAATAACCAACGTAAAACCCCAACATCCTATATATCCCATCCTTTCCTTCGAAATTGAGAAAATTAAAAATTACTTTCTAAGATTAAAAATAAAAGAAAAAAATAAGATATCATTAGATTTCATCGGAAGTGCGTGGAAATGGATCGCCGGAAACCCGGACCAGCACGACTTCGAAATCTTGACAGATAAAATGAATAATGTTTTAAGTAATAATAATAATCAAGTCATGATTAACAGAATAACAATTGAGAAAATTAATGAAATCACTAACCTTACAAACAATATAATCAAAACTTTCAAAGAGCAAAATGATGTAGAAATTAGTTTAATAATGAAGATAAAATATAAACTTGATTTAATAAAAGAAGAAATCATAAATATTGCCTACGGCATACATTGGGCTAAAGCCAACATTGTTAATTCTAATATTTTAAGTAACAACGAAATCAATATCAATATAACTGAAACAATAATTAAAAATGAAAAAATTCCTTATGTCAATATAGATGAAGCTTTAGAACTCGCAAATGTGAAAATTGCTTCCAACAATAAAAATATAATTTACATATTAGAACTACCTATAAGTGAAAGTTATTCCTGTAGTGTTTTTATACTAAAAGCAATAAAGAAAAAGAATGTCATTAATAAAATTCCTTACGAAAATGTTTTAGAATGTAGGATAAGATTTTTGGAATAATTAAGGAATGTAAAAAATTTAATGAATTATCCATATGTAATAAAAAGAATGTAATAGATATTAGTACCTCTGCCTGCATACCAAACCAACTGAAGAGCATCAAACCAACATGTACGCAAATAAACAACGAACACATTCCTTCACTCGAAGAAATATCTCCTGGAATTCTCCTCCTCAACCAATTCAATGGTCCTGCAATTATTAATAACGAAACAGTCGAACTCAATGGAACCTACATCATCCGCCATACAAACTCTTTGATACAAATAAACCAAAGAGAATTCACGAACAGAGAAATCATCAACCATCATCCTATGCCAGCAGTTCTTCAGCCAGCTCCAATGTTAGAAGCCAAAGAAGAATTCTTATCAATCGAGAGACTTAAGAATCTCTACGCAAATAGCACAAACAAAATAGACTTGCTAGAAAACAACAATATCATCCATAGCACAACCAGCTCAGCATTACCATTTTGCCAAATAACAGTAACAATAATATTGGCCTTCAAATTCCATCGAAATCGAAAGAACAAAACTATTGGGAAAAACAAAAATCTAACTTCAACACCAGAATTAGATAAAAACCCAAAAACCATGGTAATAGGAATTGAAGACACCAAGAAACACCTGAGGTCATCAAACGAGGACGTTCGAATTTAAGGGCGGAGGAGTTAACGTCAACAAAATTATCCAATTCAACATATCCACGCGCAGCAACTTGAATTGCAATTATTGCATTATTGAATTACCGAAAACCAGCACAGACGACCTCAACGACGGTCATCACCCCAACACCGGCGACAGGTCGTCAGCACATTTAGAATAGCAGCAGAGGTTTCGATTAGGATAGGTAGATTTAAGTTATTCAGTTCTACTTTGTATCTTGTGGTGTAATAAAGAGTAAATAAAAAAAGAAATGAAATTCTTTTTTTTAAAACAAACTAATAACATTTAAAATAACTTACACAATATGTCCGAATGAAGATTTTTCACGATTTCTTGTTTTTGGATGGGCTGAGAATAGAAATATTTGTGTCAAGTCAGAAAAGTAAGAAAACCTGTTACTTTTTTTGCCAGTTTGCTTGCTCCGATAAATACAGATAATTACAAATAATGAAGATGTTGTAGGGTCGATATTTCCTATCTTGTGTTTGTTGCGGATGTGGAAAATATGATATTTGTATGATTTAAGTGTAGGTCAGTTCCTTGGCTTAGTTTGATCAGCAAAATTAATGAAAAGGGGATAACTTGGGAAATAGGAACTTAGATAATACTCATTTTTCCCCGAGGAAAAAACTAAATTCAAGTTGTTTTTCGGTTAGGCAAGACTTCCATTGATAATGTGGGAATAACCTTTTAAAAAGTGTAGAGATATTTTCAAATACATCCTGGTACTAACTTATATTCAGAGGGCAAACACAAAAAAGAAAATTATTTAGGTAATATTGGTAATAATTTGGACAACTACTTTTAAGCTTCTGTTCTTTAACCGTATCTCCAGTTAAAGAGCATACTGAGCATCTTCACCACGTCAAGGTAATTAGTAAAGAAGATGAAAAAGGAAAAAATTATAATTAGTAAAAATAAAAAAAATAACTAATTTGAGAGTTTGTTTACCTTTCTTACAAAGTTGCTTTACACTTCTTCCAGCGATGCGTTCAACCAAATGCATTAAAGTCTCAGCTTATCCGTCGTTGTTGCAATAATTTTTTTGAAAAAAGTTGGAACTGCAAACTTTATTCCAATTAAAAAAGATCATCATATCATTTTTTAAGTATTGCAGACTCTCATTTTTCTTGGAATTCTAGCACAATTCCAGAAGCCGATGATTTGATAGAACGAGATTAACTTTTCTTTCATTTTTGTTTGCCAGAACTCGTCATCTTTCTCAACTCTGAAGAATATAAAATCGTAGGAAGTCCAAACACCAAAATAGCAAATTTGCCTATTAGTTATGTGAAGTTGTCCTTGAACTTGATAGAAATAGTCATGGATTTTCTTAAGCCTCCATGCGCTCCTTTGTTTTTCAAGATAAGGCCATTTCTTTTGACTAACAGCTTCGTCTAATGTCATATTTTTTACAGACGATTTACATTTCACTTCACATATTGCATTTCTACCGATCAATCCGTCTGGAGTTGCGACAAAAAATGGTATTCTTTATCTTTAAAAAGACCACATTTAATTGCTTTGAGGCTTCCGATTTCCTCTAGTTTTTGGATAGCATTTTTCTTATTTTGAAGACCCCATAGCTTATTAGAAGAAAAAATGAGCTATACAAGTTTGTTTTTATGATATTGTGGTAGCTGGACGTACTTTTAGCTTTGCATATTTTACCAAAATTAGAGGCAGTAACCATTTCTTCCATTTCCCGCTAAGTGATTGGTCTCTTGTTTCTGATTCGATTTTTTTTCTGTGATCAAAGTTTTTTTGGAGTGATTTTTTCCTTTTCTGTTTTTCCAACTCCATTTCTTGATCAGTTCTATCTGGCAGTTCAGATGGTGCGTCTACATTTCCGTAATTCAAATCAGAGGAAGCATTTCTTCTTCGTTTTTGTGGTCTGCTCGTTTTACGATTTGAAAAAAGATTCTTTTTATTTATTAGAACTCTTTTTTTTCTTCTGTTCTCACAAAAAGTTTGTTTTTGGGAGTATTTAGAATTTTGCTGTGCACTTTTGTGTACTCGGTGAATGCCCGTTTGGTGTTAAATTGGACAACGGCTGCAGCGCATCTACTGTTGTGTGATTTTCCAAGAGAAAAACTAAATCTTTTTCCACCGACATATTGACAAACAACACTGTTAAATTGTTCGCATATGTTGGAGTCATAGCCATGAATAAAACTCTCGGAATTTTGAACCATTCGTTGTAATATCGAACTTACGCTTTCAAAAATACCATTTTTCACCATTTTTTCAATTTTATCTGTGCCTTCAATTTCACTACCGGCACAAAAATATCGGGCGCAATTTTTGTGACGTCCAAATACATGAAATGGAACGTTTTCAATGTCTTTTTGCAGGAATCTAGTTTTTTCTGTAAGCGGTAGATCACTTTGCCTTCTATATTTTGCTGCGCTTTTAATTCCTTTGATGATGTTATCGATTCTCGATTCCAGCGTTTTTCTTCCTATGATATTGTACTTTGTGTTTTTTGTCAGATCTATAAGTTTTTTTCTCATATTTCTAAACAGATGATTGACGCACTCCATTTTTTCTATAATATGATTGGGAAATGGATTGGCTTCCAGAAGCTTCTTATGAACATTGCTGTCACCATCAGCAATAAAATTTTTGAATGACCTATGACCTTTGTGACCACGCTCCATCTGTAACGACAGTTATCAAGACGTTACCATCTCTATCAACACTTCCATTTTCGACTGCGAATTGCTTCCTTCATTTTCGCTTCCGCTGTTTCTATCGCAACATCTTTACTTTGGTCCTTTTTTTGCGGTAAATTTTCGAATCCATAAATGGAATGTTAATGGATTCAAACACCCGCTCGCATTGCGTAAATCCGTTACCGGAAAGCATTGCTCCTGCTACAACTTCCTTATTAATTAATGTTTCAACTACAGTTCTCTTTGAACCTTCTTCCTTGCATGTGAAAATGGTTTCCGAAAAATTGCACACTTGACATTTAAAAAAAAGTTTAGATTTCAAACCTAAAATTATACAGCAGATTTAAGTTTTCCCTTACACAAGACAAAAAATTTAATGTGTACCACTACCTATCTTTTTTTCCTTGTGCTTACCAAGATTTTCAAAAGAGCAACCGAATGATTTCCCATGAGCTGTTATTTCTTTCAAACTCTTGAGGAAAAAGTCAAGGTAAACTACTCTTCGCCCTTCTGGAACGAAAGCATTTAAAGCTTGGGTTCTATCGACTTCAACGGTCAAATCAAAATTTTCTAGATTGTTTTCGATTGATGAAATGTCTTCATCTATCACTCTTGTAGCAACAGACCCCATATCGGATGATACGCCTTCATTGAAGAGCTCGATTTTCTTAATTTTTCTTTAAAAACAAAACCAAAACATTTTACCAATAACTTGTATACATTTTAATTTCATTTGCAAGAAGATATATTTTAAGAAGATAAATGGATGCTTTTTGAAAACTGCAATCGAAGAACAAAAAATTTCCTAATAAAATTCAAAATTTTTCAAGTTAGATCTGATTTAGAAAATTTTCTATTATGATTGAGGATTTAAATCCATTCTCTAAACCTTATGTCTTTTTCACTTGAAATTCGAAGAAAAACAGTAATTTTGTGGGCCATTACCAAGCAATTGAGATTCAAAGAAGTCATTTTATGAAACGGCCTTTTTTTGTTGGAGTTCTTAGGATTTTTTCAATGACCAGTTAATAGAATTAATTAATTTTGCTATAATTTACTAACAATATATCGACAGACAAATATAAATTTTATTCTAAAAATATTAGATAGATTATGAGCTATTGTTCTCTGAATACCCCGCATCAAAAAATGAACTCGCACTTTCTACACGATTCCAACTGGATATATATATGGATATATAAGAAATTGGACTCTTGGTAAATATTTGAGAAAAGATCTGTGTTTAAAAATCACTTTGCTACCGCATTCTAGACATTTTAAGAAAGCAATTAATGAAAAAAAAAAAAAACAAAACAAATCACAAGGAATGGCCCTCTTAACAATATATAAATGCATACATAATAATAAATAAAGTCCTTCTCATCTCTACAGAATTTAAAACTTCATATACTTGACCGTATCAACACCATCTCCTTCTTCCAAACTCTGCGGTAATTGTTTTTGCAAAAAAAAAAAGGAATTCCATCTATCTAGGAATAATCTACCTTATAAATAACTACCTTCCATAACATTTTCTTATAAAACGATTTTTGATTTTTTTGGATTTGTAAACAACAGATTTTTATAAATATTCAAGTTTTTTTATGATGGATAAATGGGCTGAAATTTTGTCACCATGACGAATAAACAAAAGAAGACACGAACGCTTTGTTATAATATAACAATTCAAATTCAAACTGTATCTAGAGATCAGCACAACACTATTCACAGAAAATTACACTGCAACTATCACTGTATAGATACCTATCTATGTTATTTTAAATTCAATTTCCAGAATTCTTAAATGCAAAAAAGTTCCTTCTTTATCAGAAATAAAGAAGACACTGAATTGTAATTAAATGCTCATAAACCTCAGGATATGTATTTTCATAGATATAAGTACCTACCCATACCCACACTTATCCACCCTCAGCTTGCCATTCCACATGCACAATATGAAACAAAAATAAAATAAGTAAGATATAGAAATACAAACCACCAACGAAAGAATAGTAGGTACAACCAATAACTTTGAAACAAAGTTAAAAAAATTATTTCGCATACACCTGACCTTACCCAAACGCACATCTTATTCCAAATAAGTTGAATCCTATATGCCTATGTAAGATACTGACCTATACCTACATACATACATTTTCATGCCAACCGAGTTATGTCATCAACAAAAAAATAGAAGTTCTCAGATACAAAATAACTACCTACCTAGTCAAACACAAAATTTTTTAGTTGAAGAAAAAATTGAAACACACTCTCATCAAGTTGCGTACACGGTACACTTGACCAAGGAATTCCATTCTATTAGTGCAGTGGAGCTATCTTCTCACCCCTTTCCTTTTGTGCGTTTGCCTAGGTCACTTTCATTCAATCCTTCCTCATTTCAAACTTTTTTTTTACAATGCAAGCTACTGCTACCAACAAAAAAAAAACCACAGGCACACAGTTTGTAAATTGTAATGACAAATGAATAGCACAAAAGATCACAAAATAAGGTCATAGGTATAGATTATAGATGATATGTATGAGGGGATGCATGATAACGCATAAGATCATCTGAGCACTGAGCGATACTCCTTTTCCAATTCACAGAGAACAGACAAAAAGAGAAAACGGCGCTAAAATTGGTGGCGGTTTTGCTTCGAACTACCGCACGTATGTATATGTTTTTAAGCAAGATTTTCTAGTAAAAAACCCAAAGTAGACAGTTTTTCTAGAATTAATATTTCAAATTGTGTGACCACAATGGTAAATTTTTTTATTGATACTAATTAAGATTATATCAAAGAAAAATACAAAAAAAAAAAAACTGAGGTTCGTTTGGCTTCTAGTTCCTCAGAAATTGTTTGCAAATATGACTTTATTGAAATTGAATTCTTGCGGTTTGAAGAAAAAAATATTGATTTTGAGCTCGGAAGTTAGTTCAGGAGCTTTATTACCTTCAAAAAAATGTATATATGTATATATGTACTTGAAAACACCCACGCCTTGCCCCATGCTTTATAAGCTAAAAAAAGGCAGTTTCACCAACTGTTTCAAAACACTTAAAACTATTACCAATGATTTTATAAGATGCGTTTGATATCTATATCTAATAAATGTTTGTTTAATTTGGGAAAGGCATGAATGTGAATACTAGCAGTCAGCACATAATGTCAATTCCTTTCATTCACAAATTTAAGCTAATACTGCTTTGATTTCTGATTAATGCTACTTTTTTAACTGTTCACTGGCAATGATGATAAGAATAATAATCATAATAGTAATTAATCTTTTTTAGCTTAAGGCTAGGTGGACATTTTAAGCGAACTCAGAACTCATGTAAAAGTGTTTGCTTGTATTAGTAAATCATTTTATTCTCTTAAAAGTAATCCCTCTTGCCATCGTCGCGTGTGATTTCAAATTCTCCCTAATTGCTCTCTCTCTTTGGTCTCGGCAACAGCCAGAAACTAGAAAAGAATTACGCACTTGCATAAGCAGAACAAAGGGGTGACAATTATACGAGCATGCGTTGTGCAAGTAGACATATACAAAAACAGATATCATAAGACACACTGATGAAGATATTTATATGTACACAATATGTCCGAATGAAAATTTTTTACGATTTCTTGTTTTTGGATGAGTTGAGAATAGAAAAAAAGAAAACCGGTTACTTTTTTTGTCAGTTTGCTTGCTGAGATAAATACAGATAATTACAAATAATGAAGATATTGTAGGGTCGATATTTCTTATCTTGTGTTTTTGCGGATGTGGAAAATATGATATTTGTGTGATTTAAATGTAGGTCAGTTTCTTGGCTTAGTTTGATCAGCAAAATTAATGAAAAATGGATAACTTGGGAAATAGGAACTTAGATAATACTCATTTTTCCCCGAGGAAAAAACTGAATTCAAGCTGTTTTTGTGCTGCTTTTCGGTTAGGCAAGACTTCCATTGATAGTGTGGGAATAACCTTTTATAAAGTGTAGAGATATTTTCAAATACATCCTCTAAACATTTTTTTTTTGTAATGGTACTTACTTATATTCAGAGAGCGAATACAAAAAAAAAAAAAATATTTAGGTAATATTGATAATAATCTAGACAACTACTTTTTAGCTTCTGTTCTTTAACCGTATCTCCAGTCAAAAAGCATACTGAGCATCTTCACCACGTCAAGGTAAGTAGTAAAGAAGATGAAAAAGGAAAAATTATAATAATTATTAAAAATAAAAAAAATAACTAATTTGAGAGTTTGTTTACCTTTCTAACAAAGTTGCTTCTTCTTTCTTCCAGCGATGCGTTCAACCAAAAGCATTAAAGTCTCAGCTTATCCGTCGTTGTTGCAATAAATTCTTTTAAAAAAGGATCATTATATCATTTTCTCAAGTATTCCAGACTCTTATTTTTCTTGGAATTCTAGGATCGCACAATTCCAGAAGCTGATGATTTTCATAGAATGAGATTAATTTTTCTTTCATTTTCGTTTGCCAGAACTCGTCATCTTTCTTAACTTTGAAGAATATAAAATCGCAGGAAGTCCACACACCAAAATAGCAAATTTGCCTATTAGTTATATGAAGTTGTCCTTGAACTTGATAGTAATAGTCATGGGTTTTCTTAAGCCCCATGTGTTCCCTTGTTTTTCAAGATAAGGCAATTTCTTGTGACTAACAGCTTCGTCTAACGTCATTTTTTTTGCAGACGATGGACATTTCACTTCACATATTGCATTTCTACCGATTAATCCGTCTGGAGTTGCGCCAAGAAAATGGTATTCTTTATCTATAAAAAGACCACATTTAATTACTTTGAGGCTTCCGATTTCCTCTAGTTTTTGGATAGCATTTTTCTTGTTTTGAAGACCCCATAGCTAGTTAGAAGAAGAAAATGAGCTATACGTTTGTTTTTGTGATATTGTGGTAGCTGGACGTACTTTTAGCTTTGCATATTCTACCAAAATTAGAAGCAGTAACCATTTCACGCCTTGTTTCTTTCCATTTCCCGGTAAGTGATTGATCACTTGTTTCTGATTCGATTTTTCTTCTGTGATCAAAATGTTCTTGGAGTGATGTTTCTCCAACTCCATTTCTCGAACTGTCTTATTTGGCAGTTCAGAATTCAGATGGTGCTTCAACATTTCCGTAGTTCGAACCAGCGGAAGCATCTCTTCTTCGTTTTTGTGGTCTGCTCGTTTTACGATTTGAAAAAAGATTCTTTTTATTCATTACAATTCTTTTTTTTCTTCTTTTCTCACCAAAAATTTTTTTTGGAGTATTTACAATTTTGCTGTGCACTTTTGTGTACTCGGTGATTGCCCGTTTGGTGTTGAATTGGACAACGGCTGCAGCACATCTACTGTTGTACGATTTTCCAAGAGAAAAACTAGTTCTTTTTCCACCGACATATTTACACACAACACTGTTAAATTGTTCGCATGTGTTGGAGTCATACCCATGAATCAAACTCTCGGAATTTCGAACCATTCGTTGTAATATCGAACTTACGCTTTCAAAAATACCATTTTTTTACCATGTTTTCAATTTTATCTGTGCCTTCAACATCACTACCGGCACAAAAATATCGGGTGCAAATTTGGGACGTCCAAATACATGAAACGGAACGTTTTCAATGTCTTTTTGCAGGAATCTAATCTTTACGGTGAACGGTAGATCACTTTGCCTTCTATATTTTGCTGCGCTCTTAGTTCCTTCAATGATTTTGTTACCAGGACGAATAAACAAAAGTAGACATGAACACTTAGTTATGATATACCAATTCATATTCAAACTGTAGGTATCTAACGATCAGCACAACAAAATTTACAGGAAACTACTCTGTATGTATCTATGTTATTTTAAATTCAATTCCAAGAATTCTCAAATGCAAAAAAGTTCCTTCTTTATCAGAAATAAAGAAGACACTGAATTACAATTAAATGCCCATAAACCTGTGTCACCCACACTATCCACCCTCAGCTTGCCTTCCCACATGCACAATATGAAACAAAAATAAAATAAAACTTCATCTTCCATATCAGTGATTCCCAAAGTGGTCGATATCGACCCCTTGGGGTCGATATCAGCTTCTCGGGGGTCGACAAAAACGAAATCTGAATTTGGGGGTCGACAAGTTTTGCAATCGACCCCCTTACACATTTTCTTATTTTAAACTTTAAAGATTGTGTTGCGTTACTTTTGCAATTCTATAAATAAAAAAAAATTCCTTTTCGTACCTGTGCACTGTTTCGACAAATCGGTAGTTATGTAACTACACTTTTATTGAGGTACATTCGGTTTTCCAGTCCTAACTCTTTTTTCCCGGAAACAACAGTTAGTAGGTAGTTTAATAAAGATTATTATTAAAGATTTTAGGTTAGTGTATCTTACGATCGAAGTGCTGGGAAAACCTATTGTGTGTACTTCAAATTTTCGCAATTCCGAAAGGGTTGTTATTAATAATGTTGACCTATTTTCACTGATTGTGGTTTTATTTTTTTATTTTTTGCTGTCCATTATTAAATAAAATAGTAGGCGTTGCATTTGTATAGGTAGTGTCCCTATTTAGTATAAGATAAACTTCGGTTCAAACATGCTCCTGATATTTCACTATATAAGAAGCTGGTACCTAGGGTGAGAGTTCATTTGGATTTTGAAATTGGAAGATTTTAAAGTGATAATATACAGTTAAATAAATTGAATAAATCAAAGTGATTAAAATAGAATATACAAAGTGTATAGTTACCTACGTAATTACCTAAATTGCGTTACCATATATTTCTTTATTAAAAAAATATCAGGGTAAGTACCAAAAAAATTTTTAACATTTTAAACATGTATAACATATAAACTGTTATATAAATGTGATATTATAAGTAATAGTTTTAAACATTTTTGCTAAAGATTGGCGGTGTGATTGCAGACACGAAAAAAAAAATGTGGACAATACAGTTTGGACTACTTAAAGTTTGGATTTATTTTGTCTCCATCAAATCAACACTTGCCGATGTGTCTCATATTTGAAAAAATATTTAGTAACGATGCCATGAAGCCTTCAAAAATGAAGGACCACTTATCAAGAGTTCATGTTGACTAAAAAAGTAAACCATTATCATTTTTCCAAGCACTTAAGGAAAAACTGGAGAAAAGGCCCTCCATAACATCGATGTTTGCATCATCTTCTATGCAAGACGTTGATGTCTTGAGAGCGTCCTACAATATATCTCTGCCAATAGCGAAGTCGGGGAAACCTCACCCAATTGGTGAGCATCTTATTTTTCCAGCCATTGCAATGTTTTGCATAAGCACGCTCAGGATATTATAAAAAGAATGCACTTGAGCAATAACACCGTCACAGACGAATAGACGAGATGGGTCGCGACGTGGAAAACCTTTTATGCAATATTGCAGACCAAGAGACGAGTCTATATTACCCGGCAATGAAGCTCTGTTGTTGGGATACGTGCGATATATCAAAGATGAAAATATGTGCTAAGAGCTGCTTTTTGCCATTTATCTGGAAACTGATACCAGAGGAGAATCCATTTTTCAGGCAGTGGAACGTTTTTTTTACCGAAAAAGCTATTCCATGGAGAAACATTATTTCTGTTGCGACCGCTGGAGCACCATCTATGGTTGGTCGTCATCGTGGCTTTATAACTCACTTAAAGCGGCAATCGCCTGATGTACTGGTGATTTATTGCGTGATTCACAGACAACATTTAGTAGCAAAAAATCTGAGTCCTAGATTGCACCAGTCTTTGCAATACGTTATAAATGCTGTCAACAAGATTCGAAGCAATTCATTGAACTCTCAGTTATTTGCTAAGCTTTGTGAGGATAACGACGAAGTCTTTACTAACTTACTTTTGCTTAGCAAGATTTTCAGCTATTTTCGGGTCTGTGTTGGAGTTTCTGAAAAATTCTATGACGGATACTTATAACATGACTGATATCTTCGACATGTTCAACAAAGTCAAGTTGCAGCTGCAGGGTGACGATCTCAACTTGATCAAAACAAAATCCATTAAAGCGGCTTTTGTGGGGAGACTTATTCTTTCTATACAAAATTTAAACAGAAAAGAATACTCACAGTTTCCATATTTGTCGAAGTCAACAGAAATCCTTCAAGACGATTTTATTTTAGGGTATGGTACGATTCGTCATTTTTATCTCGTTTATTGTTGTTTCGCCATAATTGTTTCGCGTTTTGTTGTTTCGCAATTTGTTGTTAAATTTTTCGTTTGTTTAGTTTATTTATTTTTCGATATTTCTCGCTTCGCTTAACATTCGTTTCGTTTAAAGATCATTTGGGCTTTGATTACTTTATATTTGGCTCGTCTCGTTTTCTGTTGTCTCGTTTTTTGATTAGTTCGCTTTTGTTTATATAGATTTTGATTATTTCGCCATCGTTTGATTGGCATTTTGCATTTTGTGGATGAAAAAAGAGGCTAGAGGTGTAAAAATTCGCGCGAATTTATACACCTCTAGCCTCTTTTTTCATCCACAAAATGCAAAATGCCAATCAAACGATGGCGAAATAACCAAAAATTGAACTCTACCGGTTATTTTAACAGTGTTCTAAGCTTTTCATCAAACTTTATTGAAAATTGATTAGAATCATCAAAGATATATCATATTTTAGAAGCATTTTCAGAACCAATTAGTCAGAAATAGTATCAAATTTCGAAATACATATTATGTGCATTGTTTTATTAACAAAAACATTCAGTTGAACACCAAAACTGAACATATCCATAATATTAATCTGATAATGAGCGAAGTAATTGAATGCCAAAGCAATAGATAAGCGTAGAGACAAAATGCGAAAAAACAGTTATCGAGATAAATAAAGTCCAAATAATCTTTTGTAAGTTCAATGGAAATGCGAAACACATGGTTAGCAGGATAAGAAATGCAAAGTAACCGTGTAGCGAAATGATTGAAAATCTTAGTAACAGAAAAACAAAACACGCAATGCGAAGTAAACAAAAATTATTGTGTCAAAAACAAAATAATGGAATGCGTAATAAAATGTGCGAATCAATAGGCACCCGTTATTTTATCATATGTCACTCACTTGGCCGCGCTTCATAAAGATTTTTCCAAAAGGTTTGAGGATCTTTAGAACTTACAAATTCCTTAGTAGATAATAAATCCGTACAGCATAACAGCCATGGAAGAAGCCAATGTGACAATGTTGATCACCATCCAAACTGACGAAGAGCTTAAGCTAAAGTTCAACGAAAGCTACCAGAAGTTCTGGTTGCAGCGCAGCATTGAAACTCAATATACTGCATTTTGGAACATTGCTGAAAAATATCTTATCGCTTTTCCATCATCATATTTAGTTGAAAAAGGCTTCAGTGTGGTTGCAAACATTTTGACGAAAAAAAGAAACCGTTTGAAAGTCAACGATCGCGGAGACTTGAGGCTGCAACTTACCAATATTAAATCAGATCTAGCTAGATTGGTAGAAAGTCACCAAATTCATCCATCGCATTAATTCTTAAAATCAAGAAATAATAATTTATTCTCAATAAAGAGCATGATTTTTGAAAACTTGCATTAATAAACTTTGAACTACACTTCATATTTATTGAATTTCATACCTGCTATCATCGTAATGTCATGTTTTATTGTTATCTCAAAAACTTTTCTTTCTGCACTACTGCAAAACTTGCTTAGGTACTAGGTACCTATAAAAGTAACTAAAAAACTTGAGACAGGATTTTTAAAGTGATTTTGCTTTGGGGGTCTACGGTGTCAATTCATTTTGGAAAAGGGGTCTGTGGCTCAAAATAGTTTGGGAAACCCTGTTCCATATCTATCTTCTTTACATATAATAAAAACGTAACAGTTTGTTTGTTTGTGCACGCTTATCTCAGAAACGGCTTATCCTTTCTAGATGGGGTTTTCAATAATATATTGTGTTAAGCTTCACTAAACACCAGTTTTTATTTCGTGTCAATCGGTTGATAAATAAAAAAGTTATGCCAATTCTTGCGGACGAAGTCGCTGGAACGTCTAGTAAGATATAAAATAAAAAAACCACCAACGAAAGAATAGTACCTACAACCAATAACTTTGAAACAAAGTTAAAAAAATTATTTCGCATACACCTTATCCAAACGCACATCTTATTCCAAAAAAGTTGAATCCGATATGCCTATGTAAGTTACTGACCTATACCTACATACATTTTCATGCCAATCGCGTTATGTCATCAACAAAACAATAGAAGTTCTCAAATACAAAATAACTAGCTACCTAGTCAAATACAAAATTTTTAGCTGAAGAAAAAAATGAAACACACTCTCATCAAGTTGCGAACACTTGACCAAGAAATTCCATTCTATTAGTGCAATGGTGCTATTTTCTCACCCCTTTTCCTTCGTGCGTTTGCCTATGTCCGTTTCATTCAATCCTTCCTCATTTCAAACTTTTTTTACAATGCAAGGTACTGCTACCAGCAAAAAAAAAACAACAGGCACACAGTTTGTAATCAGAAATGAATAGCACAAAAGATCACAAAATAAGGTCATAGGTATAGAATATAGATGATATGTATGCATGCATAAGGCATAACGCATAAGATCATCTGAGCGATACTCCTTTTTCAAATCATAGAGAACAGAGAACAGTCAAAAAGAGAAAACGGCGCTAAACTTGGTGGCGGATTTGCTTCGAACTAAAATGCGTATGTATATGTTTTTAAGCAAGATTTTCTAGTAAAAAACCCAAAGTAGACAGTTTTTCTAGAATTAATATTTCAAATTCTGTGACCACAAGAGTATATTTTTTAATTGAAACTGATTGAGATTATATTAAAGAAAAATTGAGGTTCTTTTGGCTTCTCGTTCCTCAGAAATCGTGTGCAAATATGACTTTATTGAAATTGAATTTTAGCGGTTTGGAGGAAAAAATATTGATTTTGGGCTCGGAGGTTAGTTCAGGAGCTTTATTACCTTCAAAAAAATGTATACATATATGTACTTGCAAACACCCACGCCGTGCCCCATGCTTTATAAGCTAATAAAAGGTAGTTTCACCAACTTTTCATCATAACACCTGTTTCAAAACACTCAAAACTATTACCAATGTTTTTATAAGATGCGCCTGAAAAAATATTAATAAACGGCAAAGTTATTACCAAAAGAATATGCTGAAAACCGAAAAATTACAACAAATTGAGGAAGATTTTTTTCATATAAGGAGACAAAATTTGAAAAAAAAAACGCTCGGAGGTTAGTTGCATATATATTTTCTAGTTATAAAACGAAAAAGAAAAAAATAAAAAGTTCATAAACACGGATGCCCCGACCAAAATAGTGAACAAATCGAAATTTTCAATAAAAAAAATGGCTTCCAGT
Organism: Melanostoma mellinum; assembly: GCA_914767635.1. Classification (NCBI taxonomy): domain Eukaryota; kingdom Metazoa; phylum Arthropoda; class Insecta; order Diptera; family Syrphidae; genus Melanostoma; species Melanostoma mellinum. Next base: position 67,248,340 of record OU612060.1, on the reverse strand, counting down.
CCCTATAAAAACCGTTACGGTATAACTTTCAGCATTTGAATGATACACAAATGTTTATGTGTTTTTCATCTTTACAATACATTTTGTTTCATCAAATTATCAAGAAAATTGCAAAAGTTATGAAGCGATAGGTCAACGCACCTTTCAAATTTCAACGAAAAATGAAAGGGACACCTAGCCTTAACATACAAGGATTCAACAGGTTCAGAAGAAGAACATAATTTTCCCTACAAAGAGGCGGTAGTGAGCTTAATGTATTTGGCGATTGGCAGCAGACCAGACATCTCCTATGCTCTCGGGGTTGTTAGTCGACATCTGGAAAAGCCTAATATACAAGACGTCACTGCTGCTAAGCGTATCATACGATACGTGAAAGGAACAAGACTTCTTGGTATTCTTTTCAAATCAAATAATAAATTAACCCTTAGTTGTTTTAGCGACGCAGATTATGGTAGTGATGGTTTAACAAAACGGTCTACGAGTGGTTTGATGTTTTTACTGGGTGATTCACCGATATCATGGTCTTCACAGCGGCAACAATGTGTTGCGCTTTCTACAATGGAAGCCGAATTTATGGCAGGGGCAAACGCAGTGAAATAAATTGTATGGTTGTTACGATTAATGAACGAGCTGCTCATAGAAGGATGTCAAAAATTTAATCTATACTTGGATAACCAAAGTGCAATAAAACTATTGCTGAATCCAGAATACCACAAACGAAGCAAACATATCGATGTGAAATTTCATTTCATCAGGGAGAAGTTCGCTGAGGGTATGTTTGAGCTCAATTATGTACCAACTCAAGATCAACTCGCCGATGTGTTCACTAAACCGCTGGCAAAGATGCAGTTCGAACTCCTAAGAAGCAAAATCGGAATGACACATTTATAAATTTCTGTGATTTTAACAAAACTTCGTACATATAACTTTTGAATTTTGAATTTTTTGAGTATTGGTGAAAGTGGGAGTGTTAAGAATATTCAGCAATACGAACTTGCCTTAGTTGTTTATATAAATACATTCCTGCACATGCATACCTACCTTTGCACTTGTACATGTACATTGTACATACTGTGCTATCTCTTTTGTAAGCTATTGACATCATGTCATTGCAAATGAATTGAACTCTTTAATATGAATAAATACTCACTCTAGTTTTGAACTCCACAGCTGTTGTTTGTTCTTTTTAATTGCTTATTTTAATTCTTAACAATATCAATTATAAATGTCTGGTCCCACAGTTGAGGTATTGCACGCGCAACACAGTTTTGCATGTTTGCAATTCTTGAGTATCGCCAAACTCTAATGTACAGGCTATCGAAAGATAAATGTGTTGACTGATTGAATCGTTATTAAACCGCCGAAGTCGTTACTCTATTTCTTGTTCGTATTTGTTCCACTTCTTTACGAAGACATTAAATCCCACGGAGTTTCGACCAGTCAATGGTGCTAATAACGGAAAGTAAAATTTTATAAAAAGTTTTTCACGGCCAACGACAAGCTTATATGGGAATTAACTATATTTATAATAAGAAATAGGCAAGAAATTTGCAAGATACTTCGCCTGACCATACGTCAACGAACAAAAAACGCACTATTGAAACAATGGCATCGGTTGGAACAATGTCGACTGCTCAATTAAAGTTCCTTTTTGATGAGTGCTTAACCCCGAAATTGAAAGACATTGCTACAAAAAAAGAAGTCCTTGCTGTCTCAAACGAGCTTCAGTTATTACGGTCTCAAAACGGCTACTTGCTTAACCGAATAACTAACATGGAAGGCTACTGTCAAACGTAAGAGCGACAAATTGAAATATTGTCACGAAAAAACACCGAAAACACTGTTGTTGTTCATTTTCCGGCAGAAGGGAAAACCAATAAAGTTGACTTTGCAAAACAAACTTGTAAAGGTCTTCTCCAGCTTCAAGAAAATGCAGAATTACCTATAAGTCAAACACAAGAATTCACTAATCGCAATACATATAAAACAACAGTTGTTTTGAAATTTCATCCCGGTGAAACCGCAAATAAAGTAATTGAAGCCACCCCGAAACTGAAAAACACCGGAATTGTTATACATCGCGAGCAATCAATTATAACACGACAAAAAATAACTGCACTGTACCAAATCAAATCGAGGTTAGCTGAAATGTCACCAACAGCAATATTTTTTTAAGCGGAATCAAATTGAACATTAACAATCTTGCGTTCACGTATAATCTGGCACAAGGGTTGGTTGTATAGAATGCAGAAGAAATGACATTTATAAGAAACACGTTTGGAGAGAGAGGCTGGATTGCAATTCTTTGACATCAACTGTCAGAGCTTTGCGACTGTAACGCCTGTACTGCAACAAGGAGAAACGAGTCAACAGCTGAGTCATCATTATATTTAGGATAGGGTTGCCGTTTGTCATTTAAATTTAAATATTTTGTGCTTTGATCTGTCTGGCTTAAGAAGCAAATTATTAATGCCAGATTTTTTTTAAATTAATACGAAACTTTGAAATAATCATGTTTATAAACTAAATGTTTTAAAGATTTTACAGTCAAATTTATTGCAGCCATTAGAAATAATATTTTTTGCAGAGCTAGTGGCAGCTTGTAAGTTGCAATTAAAAATAGTTTGAAAAATTTTGTAAGAATTTAGTCGGTTGATAGGAAAACAGTAATTGAGACTAGACATAGGCAGGACTCCTACTTCATTGTTCCGATATATCTCAATTGTAATAACTGGATTAATGATTTCAATGAAATGAAAAAGTTTAATAATATTAGGTGATCTTAATGGGAGAATTGGACATATTCAGAATCCAGCGCCACTGGTGTAAAATGTTTCGCATGTGTTTGAAAGTGTAAGAAATTCTAAGGATGAGACGGTGTTGCGGTAAAATTTACCGCAGCAACGATAGTTTGTCTCAAAACCCCTTTCTCTTAATTTTGGTAGCAGCTGCATGGTTCTGGGTGAGTTAAGGGCAGCCATTTTCCCAATAACCAGTGGCGTACTCACAAAGAACCCTGCAAAAGCAACCAATCACTGGCAAGCAAAACGGGCGGTTCTGTAAATTTCTCTACCCATCCTATTCACTTCCCGATTCCTTTTTACTTACCCCATCTTCCACCTGGATTATCATCAATCGTGTCGAGCGAGCAGGTTGGCTGGAGACTCGCACGCAATACTGTGTATGAATATGGAGTAAAAACAGAGGTCATTATCAAAAACACAAACCAACAATAACCACATCATATTACATCACATACACAAACCACACGGAGAAACAATTATTTTACGAGACGCACCATATTAGTCATCACATACACAAACCTGAAATCATACACAAATAGGCATTTCACATATACGCATACTTACACTGAGGCAAACAAACCATTCATCCAACACAAATCATCCATCACACACATATAACTACATACACACAAATCCGTCATCACACACATACAATAACACTGATACATGAGTCAATCACCACAAAAACATCAATGGCAAAGTACCCAACGAATACACTTTTCAATGGAAGAGTGCCCAACTTTTAACTTTAACTTTAATTTTACTGATCGCAACCAGTGATGGATTAACGCCTAGGCCCGTGAGGCCCGGGCCTAGGGCGGCACGATTTGGGGGGCGGCAAAATTTTTCAGAACGTTAAAATTTAAGAGCCGTAGAAATATAGCAAAAATTTATTTTTAAATTGGCTAGGTTTTTTTTTTGAATTTATTAATAATTTTCTATGGACTATTACATAATTTATTTTTTCATTGACTTTTCAAGTGCATTACTAATTTTTGATGGAATCAATCATAGTGTAATATCAAATAAGGTTATAAAAAGGAAACAATCAAGTTGATAATGTTCTTTGCGAATTACCTAAGGTAACCCAATAACTTTGTAACAAAGTAAAGAAAATTATTTCGCATAAACCTTACCCAAACGCATATCTTATTCCAAATAAGTTGAATCCTATATGCCTATGTAAGTTACTGACCTATACCTATAAACATTTTCACGCCAACCGCGTCATGTCATCAACAAAACAATAAACCTAAGTTCTCAAATACAAAATATCTATGTATCTACTCAGATACAAAGTTTTTAGCTGAAGAAAAAAATGAAACACACTCTCATCAAGTTGCGTACACTTGACCAAGGAATTCCATTCTACTAGTGGTGCTTTCCCTTTCCCTTTGTGCTTATGCCTAAGTCTGTTTCAATCAATCCTTCCTCATTTCACACTTTTTTTTTACAATGCAAGCTACTGCTACCAGCAAAAAAAACAACAGGCACACAGTTTGTAATGAGAAATGAATAGCACAAAAGATCACAAAATAAGGTCATAGCTCATAGGTATAGAATATAGATGATATGTATGGATGTATGCATGCATAACGCATAACATCATCTGAGCGATACTCCTTTTTCAAATCATAGAGAACAGAGAACAGTCAAAAAGAGAAAACGGCGCTGAACTTGGTGGCGGATTTGTTTCGAACTAAATGTGCGTATGTATATGTTTTTAAGCAAGATTTTCTGGAAAAAACCCAAAGTAGACAGTTTTTCTGGAATTAATATTTCAAATTCTGTGACCACAATAGTATATTTTTTAATTGAAACTGATTGAGATTATATCAAAGAAAAATACCTAAAAAAAATTGAGGTTCTTTTGGTTTCTCGTTCCTCAGAAATCGTTTGCGAATATGACTTTATTGAAATTGAATTTTAGCGGTTTGGAGAAAAAAAATTTCATTTTGGGCTCGGAGGTTAGTTCAGGAGCTTTATTACCTTCAAAAAAATGTATATATATATGTACTTGAAAACACCCACGCCGTGCCCCATGCTTTATAAGCTAAAAAAAGGCAGTTTCACCAACTTCTCATCAGAACACCTGTTTCAAAACACTTAAAATTATTACCAACAATTTAATAAGATGCGCCTGATATCTATCTACAATTTCCTTTCTATTTCATGAAAAAATATTAATAAACGGGAAAATTATTACCATAAGTGTATGCTGAAAACCGAAAAATTACAACAAACTGAGGAAGGTTTTTTTCATATAAGTAGACAAAATTTAAAAAAAAACGCTCGGACGTTAGTTGCATATATATTTTCTAGTTATAAAACGAAAAAGAAAAAAATAAAAAGTTCATAAATACGGATGCCCCGACCAAAATAGTGAACAAATCGAAATTTTCAATAAAAAAACGGCTTCCGGTCCCAATAAAAACCTTTACGGAATAACTTTCAGCATTTGAATGATACACAAATGTTTGTGTGTTTATCATCTCTACAATACATTTTGTTTCATCAAATTATCGAGAAAATTGCAAAAGTAATGAAGCAATAAGTCAACGCACCTTTCAAATTTTAACGAAAAATGCAAGGGACACCTAGCCTTAAGCATAACTTTTTGACACAGTCCCAATCGAAAACTATTAATTTAATTCACTGCTTCTAACAGATGGTTTGCTTGAAATAAAATACAATAAAAACTTGATAACTGCAGTGCTAGAAAAAACTCCCCTATTCTTACTAAATCTACTATTATCAAACGAACATTTGTTGATCTGACATATTAAACGAAAAGAATATTGAAAATGTGGAATGCGAAAATGAAAAAAAATTTTCAGAAAAAATTTTAAGGATTTTAAAACGCTTTCAAAATCCGAAAAGTCAGCCAGACGTGGCCTTAGTTGTGGAAGCTGTACTCAAAGTGGTAGTAGTGAGATTTTGTGTAAAGTCAATGGTGGAAGCTGTACTCCAAGTAGTAGAGGAGAAATCAGCTTGTAGGCAGTTTCAATGTGTGTGTGAAGTTTGCCATCTTATTAATTTCTTATCTCTGTGGTAAACCAGAGATTTAAAATCGAGTTTAAATCGTGCTTTTACATACGACCCTTAAATCATAGCCCAAATCTTTTCAACTATAAAATGGTACAAGATGAACGGTTAGACGAACCGTTTAAAAATGTTAACAATAGAAAACAACCGGAAAAATGAAACGTTAATTGTTCTTTCCCGAAAAGAACAATTAATACGAATTAAAAAGGGTCGTGTGTCTCACAATTTTGAGAAGTTACGATGGCAAAGATCAACCGAAACTATATTTGACAACTTTTGCAAAAACTAAAACACTCTTCTTATCTTTTACTTTTCTGCTACTCCTTCCTCCTTCTGTTTTCTTAATTTTCGGCCCTCTGACGATTATTATAGCTCGTTCAATTTCCTGAAAGTTAAAAGTAATACTTCTGGGCATTTTCCCAGTTACTCTACTATATATTCTACTGAGTCAGGGGAAGGATAAAATTCTTTATGTTACCTTTTTTCGAAAATTGAAGAAGGGAGGAAAAGCCACCAAAACCAAAATGAACTGATTTACCCTTTTCGGTGGATCTTTGCGCAGATTTGGGGAAAAGAGAAAACTATTAACGTTTCATTCTAAGATTCGGCTTTACAAAAATAAAAGTTAAATTTTGGATGTTTACACTTGAAGCATTTCGCTGCACAGTGTGTCTCATATCGAAGTATCACGTTCACAAGTACCATTTCTATTGTTTTCCTCTGTGATATGTGTATGTATGTGTATAGTGTTGTGTGTGTTAGATATCCTGCTTGTGTAGTATGTGTAATAAGGTGTGTGCATGATGATGAGTGTAAAGATGATATATGAGCGTGATGACAATGGGATAATGATGGTATAAGTATATGGATGTAAGTAGGTATGTGTGAATGATGATGATGATGTGAATGTCGATGAATGTGGATGATGATGCTTGTGAGTGACGAAGTACGAATGACATTCAATTTAAGTAAATGGTGTGTGAGTCTCCAGAGGCTTCTGGCTGGACACACCAAACGCCAACATCTGTTCAGCTCATCCGCTGATTACGATATGATACTATTTTGTCATTTGCTCAAAGCTATCACATTGCTAAGAGCAAACAACGAAGGAATGATGGGACGAAGAAATGATAGGGAAGGATTTGAGGAAAAGAGAGGGATATCGAAATCAAAATAACTAAATGTAAGAATGGTTTTTGTTGCGTGAAAATTCACCGTTACAAATTCCACCCTTACCTACCAAAGAAAGAAACTGGGCTTTTCGAAAGAAAAGCCGAAGTAACAGCACAGGAAAGAAAAGGTAAGACAACACAACCAAATGGAGCACACACTAGCAGACAACACAACCTGAACTCAATCGCTCCTGGCGATAGTATGAGCACATAACAGAGCTTTTACTGCTCTCAGTATCTCTTTGCGAGCACATCCTTGCTACGCGACTACCTTACGCCCTCTCTTCAGGGTCGTCGGAATAAGGTTTGAGGTCTTTGACATTCCACATCATCTTCGAGAACGTACAGTTACGTACAAAATAATAGTAGTGTGAGTAAAAGCATTGCTTAGATTGGTATTTTTCCATTTTGTATTGCGTTGATAGTGAAAATCCGTTACACTTTAGTTGCTTTATATGGTGGAAAAGATCTCGTCAATATGTAAGAAGACCTCCAAACACCGAATATAATCCACACTTTACAATCATAATGGTATCGGCATGTTTTTTCTTCTACGGAGTAGGACCCATAAAGCGGATTGTAGGCATTATGGATCAGCATCTCTAAGTTAGGATAATGCAGTAGGTAATGCTACCGTATACTGAACATGAAATGCCACTGAAATTGTCGTTCAGTAAGAAGCAATGGTTCCAGGAAAGTAAATTAGATGTGATGAATTGGCCCGCCCAGTCTTCGTACCTTAATCCCATCGAAAACCTATGGAGCTCTGTAAAAAAATATGCTTCTAGATGTAAACGAAGCAACCACACAGTCTTTGGGAAGCGTTACAGTAATCATGGAGTTCGATAAGCACAGTGTTGCACTTTTTTCCTTATATTCTTACCTTTCAAAGGGGTTATCTTTCCCATAATATTAATAACAAAAGTAAACTAAATTTAGGATGGTTTCGAGAACTAGAAAACCGCGAACAACACAAAAAAAGTTATAAAGAAAATTTTGCACGAAGTGCGCCGATAGGATAATGGCGATTGAATGAGTAATAAAGACAATGGCTGAATAAAGGGTTAATAGAAAAAAATGCAACACACAGCATATGTTGATGCTGTCAGCCACGGCTACTCAGCTGGGTGTTGGGTATGTTCGATGATGATTATGTGAAGTTTATTAAGTTAGGTTAGATTAATTAATAAAAGGTTTTGATATGAAATAGGTAAGTATTAATAGAGTTCAGTGTTGTTATATAAATAAGGATGGGCGCCAGAAAATTTTTTTTGGAAAAGGAATTTTGAAACCTTTTGCTGAAAAGTAAAAAGTGGAAAAGCGACCAAAGGAAGAAAGAACGATAAATGAAAATGTAAACAACACGACTGTTTTAAAAAGGAAATGTAATGATTTGTTATGTGTTGGGAAAACCGTACAGAAATACAGTTATTAAGAAAGAAAGAAAGTTATGTACAATGGTCTGGAGGACCGCTATTTGACTTTGCAAGGGCAAGTCGAAGATTGGACCGTTAATAATGGTTTCCCGAAAATTCTCAATATGAGAAAAATTTAATGGGGTTCTAAATCAGATATTTTTCTGGTTAAATAAAAAAAGGAAAGGGGCCACACGGATAAAAATTCTCACAAATCACAAGTTCAAAAAACTACCGCACTCAAAAAAAAAATACACTCTACTTATCTTTTTTTTGGACAAGATGTCCGCCGGCTATTCTCCTCTCATTTTTTTTCTTCCTCTCAAATTACGTAATGCTGACGTCTTCTTTTGCTCCTTTTTTTCTTCAAATCCTGTCTTCCTGCTTTCGTCGTCTCACTATTTTCTTCAATTTTTCACAATTTCAATTTTTTTTCTCCGCTAAAAAAAACTTAAACTTGATCTTTGTTCCAAAAACTCCAAAATTCTCTTTGCTCAAAAAAAAACTACTTTTCAGCTTGATAGCTAACCAAAAAGTGTCTCCCACTTCAAGTCAAGCTCCCTGTCTGGACCCAACACCTCACTCATACACACACAAATCCGATTTCTCAACCAATCAAGTTTCGTGGGATTCAGTTCCACGACATCAACCACCAATGGGGTTCTGCCATCGCTGTCGAATACCCAACGAAAGTGCTCGTACTCACTCTCTCAATTCAGCGAGTTCGACAATTTGTTGGTGTTGTCCAAAACTTGACGATCTCATGGGTGAGTCCAGACCCCAATTACCCAATGTCAAAACCTTTCGAGAAAATTGAAAGTTATTGAAACAAAAACCAAGCTTCATCTGGGCATTCTCCCAGTTACTCTAAATCGCGCAAATAGTGAATCGAGGAAAGCACAGTTTCCAAAATACTCTATTTTTAATGTACAATTTTCTGAGAAGAATCATAGCCGGAAGAAATCTTTTATACTCGCGAACCCTAACTTACGCCGGTGGACCCTTTTGCAGATTTGGGGGAGAGAAGGGAAAACTATTAACGTTCCAACCTTTGACTATCAATTAAAAATTTAGGGTGGGCTTAAGCTAAGTGTACACGATTGCCTGATCTGCAAATATTGCCAGATCTGTCAGTGAAAAATTTGTCTTGAATGGCTAACAATCGTGTACACACCAAATGAATTTGCAGAAAAACTATTTGGCTGCTAATTTGTAGACAAATATCTGCTAATTAATTTGCAGATATCTGGCAATCGTGTACACGCAAGCTGACAACCGTGTACACACCAAATATTTTTGCAGAAAAATTTGATCATCAGTCATTTTGAAGACAAATTAATTTGCAAATGTGGCAATCGTGTGTACACAAATTTTGTTCATTTTCTGACGCTTCTGCAAATGTCTGGCAATAAATAAATTTGCAGACCCAGTTTGACGAACATTTTCAAATTTATTCATTGGCAGACAAATCTGAGGATAACAGGAAAAAAAAACACTTGTCTCTACAATTGGATTGTCAACTACAAAACTCATCGAAAATTTAAAGGTGAGTTTTGTTTTTATAGAAAATGTGTTAATTACGTGAACATTTTTTTAGTTATGGATGCTAACTCATATAAAAAAGATGAGATAACCAGTGAAATGGATGACATGCATAACATCATTATACATATTCCTTTCTGTATGTCACTTATGATCTTTCTACAGAACGACCATTTCCACATGAATCAAGTGCGATTATTCCAGATGGCTGAAACAACTAAACCTAATCAGGATACGAAGCCGTTTGTTGAGGATTAATATCCAAACGTCTTGTTCATAAGAAACCGAGCCAAGGGGATAGATTTCCTGGACACAGAGAAACAAATGCAAGACAAAATGCTAGGCCAACCAAACCAAAAAAGCAGAAACCAAACTCAAAATATTCCTTGGTTAACAGATGAACAAAAGAAGTTCTCGAATGTTTCCGACTCAGAGAAGATTGTTAACTCTTGTTTGATACCAGAAGTCACTGGTAAGTGAATTTATTTTCGTTATTGAATCAATATTCATACCAATGTTTTCTAGACGAAGCAAGTAGTTTTCATTCAGATTTGCAATCTGTAGCAGAAGATCTCAGAAGACGAGTATTTATGACACCGCGTAGTCAAATTTATAATGCTCCAGGTGAGCTCACAGAGGCGAAAAAGTCTTGCTATGAATTCAGACTACGGTGCATCAAAAAATTAGCTAAATTTGTATGTAATCCGCTGGCCGGTTAACGTAAAATCGAAATAAAACAAAGGGAAATATTTTGTTGTACTCGTATTTGTATTCTATTCTCGGAAATCTAATCTTAACGCTAGCTTTCCATTCGGACCGAATGAAAACTAATTTTTTCTGTAGATCTATGAAAACTTCATGAAAACGACACAAGAAAAATTTGGAGTAGTTCTTAAATAATGTTGCTTTCCATTGCAAATTTGTATCTTTCTTTGTATATGTGGAGCCACCAAAGCTAAAAGGTGATCAAATCGCTTGCAATCCATTCGCAATAAATTTCGGCACAGTCCTGGTTCCTCTGCTCGCAATTTCACCATCAATTTCGCGAATCCCTCCTGCTCACGACGCACGGGCCACCCAATCCTTCGTCCCACCTTCGTCCATACCTTACGACACATCTTTTTCGGCTGTTTTATTATCGCTGTTTTTTAACAAATACGCCGTCAAAATAGTTGCGATTGCAACGTTTTTATCCATTTATATTGTTTTTTGATATTTCACTTTTAGTTGAATATTAAACGATTAAAAACAAAATCTATGTTCTTTTCACTTTTATGCTATGTCCGCACCTGAGAGTTAAACTTGGTTATCTCAGCTAAATTTTTTTGACAGATGCGATGTGACAATGAACTGAAAATGAATTTGCAGATCCACAAATGAATTTGTGTGTACACGGTTTGCAGAAATCTACAAATATCTGCAAATCTATTGCCAGCTATTTGCCCAATTTAGTTTGTCGACATTGTCTGCCAAATAGCTGGCAATAAACTTGCAGATATTTGTAGATTTCTGCAAACCGTGTACACACAAATTCCATTTTCACCCTCATTGTCAGCTCATTTGCCCACATTGTCAGACGTTTGCAGATCTGACAATGATTGTCAGACCTACCAATCGTGTACACTTAGCTTTAAGCCTTGATTACATCATGTTAAAAATGCTATGTTTATGATGACTATTTCTGATGATGATGTGTATATGGTGTGAATCGTGTGATGTGTATTGTGTACATGCTGTATATTGTGTGATGTTGTATATTGTGTACATGGTGTCTTCTATTATATGTGATGTTTGTGTATATGTGTGTATCTCACTTTGTGTTTCGAAGTATGGCAATCTCTCTAGCCAACTACTGGGTTTGTGCATTGGGTCAACAAACCATTCAACTCATCCGCTGATAAGGTGTACCAGCATTTGTTATTTGTTCAAAGCAATGTTCCTTTCACATTGCTAAGAACAAACAACGGAAAAATGGTGGGTCGAAGAAATGATGGGGAGGGTTTCGGGACCAAAAGAATGGAATAAAAACATAAACCAGTTTTTAAGGGAAGATCTTTGTTGCGGTGAAATATTACCGTAACAACAGGAAGGTGTGGAAACCTGATAAACTCTATTTAACGTCTTTGTACTGCTGCAATAGCTAACAAGGGACATGCAACTAAATACTAATTAAAGGAACCAACATTTAGCCACATATTGTAATAAAAATTTTGACATAATTTTTCGATTTCGTAACATTTCAAGGTAGATTATCCTATCACTACTATTTTTTTGACCGCTGAATTTCAACATCTGTTCAATAAACTTGCAACTATCGGATAATAATATTAAACTGATGTTTTTTTTGGAAATGAAAACATAAAACACCACTTTGAAAACATTGTTATTAGTTTCTTAAATTAGAATTAGAATTGTTTATTCCAAATGTCACTCCAATGAAGAAAGCTGTCAACATTGAAAACATCGAAAACATCGAACAACTGAAGGAATTGCCAGCATTTATATATGAATAACGCAAAATTCTACTGCAATACTGCAGCACATTTTAACTTATCAAACTCATTTATAATTATTAACTATTATTTTTTCAGAATTCTCTTAAATTTTTTATTTTTTTCTTATTTCTTATTTTCATATTTAAAATATTTAAAACTTTCCTTCATCTTTTTTTTCCTTATCAAATACTTTCCTTGAGCTTTCCTTTTCTCTCCATTTCTTGCTTAGGGCGGCCTATGGCGTCAGCCATAACTTGGTGTCACCACCGTCCATGGTTTATATCAATGGCTTGTGCTGCCAATGACATAACTTATAGAGATTTCACAAGCGAAAATACTCGAACTATGCTTAAATATTTTATGTACTCAACGCTCTGGTTTGAAAATCTGCCACTTGAATGCGCAGAGCCTATTACCGCAGTTGGATGAATTTAGAAGCTTCTTTTTTTATATGATATTTATTCTTTATTGATTTAATTCGTACAATTTCATAATACATATAAGTTTTGTTTTTAATGAAACTAAGAGTTTTTATTTTCTCAAAACTTATTTATTTAGTCTTGTAACGAGAGTACCTCGTAGACTGAAGACTTTCTTAATTCTGACTAACAATATTTTATCTAGGTGCTATTTATATCTACAGTTTCGTTATCTTTATTGTTACAGCTGCATGTGCTGTGTTATCTTTATTGTTACAGCTGCATGTGCTGTGTTATTTTTATTGTTACAGCTGCATGTGCTGTGTTATCTTTTATTTTGGCTTGTTGAACATGATGTCATTCTTATCATGTTGAAGATTTGCCTCTGTTGCTGGAGTGCATTTCGGAGCGTATATAACTCCTCCCCCCTTTGAATCGCCCATCTGATGAAACTCTACGGATGGTAGATTCACGGTATTATTGGTACTGAGGCTGTTATTTTTTCTTTTTAAGCAAATGAATATTACTATTACTAAGATTAAAACTATTGATACCAATGTTAAACTATAGCTTATTGTTTTGTGCCTAGATTCTATGTTGCTTAGCTCTTTTATATTTTGTACAAATTTATATTCAATTAAATCAATATCTTTATTGTCTGTTGCAAATTTGTAATCTAATATTGGGACTATTAAGTCTCCAAGATATTCTTTTCGGTTAAATTTTTTATTCTTTACTTGAAGTTTACAATTTCTTAATTTAATCAGATAATTTCCTTTAATAGTGTAGTTTAAGTCATTACAGTTTTGTTTAATAGGAGTTTGTTCAATATTCTTTATTACGATAAATTCTCCTTCTTCTTTTATTTCTGTGTGGTTAAAATTAATTCTTTTACAATCTTTAAGTGGTTTTTGAAATATTAAATCGTTAATACATTCGTCTTTTATTAGTTCTAATTTTTCTACTTCATTTTCTGGGAAATATGTTTTATTATTTTTCTCTAAAATTATGTTTGTGATTAAGTTCAAAGTTTTATTATTAACAGGAAAATTTTTGATATAATATTTGTTATAGCGTTCAATTGTGAATTGGGGAATAGAAATTATTATTAAGATATTAACTTTGTTACCAAATTTATTACGAACCGAACTTTAGCTTATTAATTAAAAACGTTGGAAATCGTTTCCAAATACCGCGAGCAAAATTAACAAAACGCAAACGATATGAAAAACAATATATATTTATTCGCGAAAACTAACTTGGGATATAAACAATCCCGACGTGCGCGCAACTTGACTAATGAAAAACGAAATGTCAAATTGACACAGGTTCGTTTTCGGCAACCAACAACACTTCAGTGCTGTCTCCCGTAGCTCAGTCTGAAGGGCGGGTTCGTTTTGATATTCCTTTTTAATCCGCTTTGATTAAAAGGGAATATCAAACACTTATAAATTTATCGCGATCTAATTAAATTATGATTGGTGAGGAAGGTACAGAGGCGTACTTATTCACTTATAAAATGGGCGCCAGGAAACCTTTTTGAGTGGTGGTTTGCCTTAACCAGAAGCTGAAATGTTTCAAGAAGAAAGAAAGAAAGAAAAATACGATAGTACTAAATAAAACAATAAGAAATTCCTGGAGGGAAAATTAAGAATTTTTATTTGCTTAATAAGGGTGTCTGGGAAACCGTGGCCGAGGCCTGGATTAAAACCCAGAATCTTTTCAACAAAATGTAAAAGAATACAAGTAGTACAAATCCTTTTCAAGATTGGCGGCAGGCCAATTCTCGAAATAAAGGAAATGTATTAGAATAGAAAAATAGAATAAAAAAAAGAACAGATGTGTGTCGTTTGAGCACAAAGAAGAATTATATGTGGAAAGTTTCCGGAAAAGAATAAATAAGTAGGAAGAAAATTGAACGGACGCGAGCCCCGCAATTTCGGGATAAAAGAACGGTAGGGCAACGAAGGCCTAGCGGATCTATGTATTTGCCTAATTAAGGCTACGCGAAAAATATTCGAAAAACCCTTAGAAATTAAAGGTTTTTCGATACACAACGAAATAGCAAAAAAAAAGATACTTAGCTCTGATTCCTGGTATGATTCTCCTACTCCTAGGGAAAACGCTTTCTCTGGTTAACTCCTAAAAATTCCCAACTGGA
The DNA here is from genome assembly GCA_914767635.1 of Melanostoma mellinum. Lineage (NCBI taxonomy): Eukaryota > Metazoa > Arthropoda > Insecta > Diptera > Syrphidae > Melanostoma > Melanostoma mellinum. The sequence goes on along the minus strand of OU612060.1, from coordinate 67,233,287 downwards.
ATTCTCGCAAATTCTCCAAACTAGCCTTTATCACAAAATTCCCAACTGGAATTTTGCCACTCGTTATCGCAAAAACGAAAATTCTCCTTTTCAACAAAATTCGCAAAAAAAATCCTTTGGACGCTTTTTCGGTATTCCTTCTTCTTCTCAATCTGAAGTCAAAGAGACCATCAAGATGGCGGGTTTTTCTCGTCCATCCGGCATCGATCATATGGCCATCCTCATCAGACCTTATTGCGTGGGTTGTTCGGTCTCACTTGCTCCGCAGCATCCCGCCATTAGGCTAAGATGTGCGAGTGAGATGTCACGAATCAATCACCCCGCGGTACTTCGCGTTCAGGTGATATGCTCACCAGTAGCCTAGTGGACGAGTTCAACCCCTTACCAAAAGACTTACTCCGAAAAATTTATTTTAATCGCGCAAAGTCCCCGCCCCACATTAACCCAAACTAAAATACCAAGAAAAACGTTTTCTCACAGAACGAAGAACCAAGAAGCTAATTTTTTATAGATTGACGGAAAATTCCGTAGACCTTCGTCCAGATGAAAAGAGGGGAATAAAAACGGAAACACGTCTCAAATAATTCTTCTTAGTGATTTTCAATTTAAACTGAATTGCAAGCTAATCGAAAATGTATGTTGGTGTGAGTATAGTTCACACATTGTTGGACATGGGTAACAATCTTCATGTCTTTCTCCTTTTATCAATGTTTGCGTAGGCCACCTGCCGTACGACTATTGTGGACCGACCGTCACACAAGAAAAGCGTCTTCTGCTGTGCAATCTTTTGCATCGGGGAACAATATGACCTGAAAATGGCATTTCGAAAGTTTTAGAAGAACAGGTCTCTGGCTGATGGACCAGGTTTCAACTGAACTCTTCTACTACTTCCGAGCAGCTATAGATAAAGTTTATTAGCGGGAGAAGAACGGCGGATAGAACTTGTTGTGGTAAATTTTACCGCAACAAATCCCACCCTCACCTCCTCGGAAGTGAGCTTACATTTCGTAAGAACTGTAACAAACTTTCAAAGATGTGCCTAGGACTAAAAGGTGTGGGAAAAGGACTTTCCATCAGAAAAAAAAACTATAAACAATTCTCAATCACGTTTCTGTTAGTTATAAGATTACAAAAAAAATAAGCTACGTTAACATTAATCGTTTTCGGATGCATCGTTATACGGTTTTAAATCTTTGACGTGCCAAGTCCCGCGCTCTTTATTATTATTATCTTGAAGTACGTATGTCCAAGGTGACACACGTTTCTTAATTAAAAACGGACCGACAAACTTCGGTGCTAATTTGGCTGCATAGTAATTCGCGGCATCCGATAACGTGAAGTTCCTTCGCCAAACCATATCGCCGACTTGATATTGTATATCACGTCGTCGAAGGTTATACGCTTCTGCAGCTCTCTTCGATGCTGCTTATAAATTTATCGCGATCTAATTAAATTATGATTGGTGAGGAAGGTACAGAGGCGTACTTATTCACTTATAAAATGGGCGCCAGGAAACCTTTTTGAGTGGTGGTTTGCCTTAACCAGAAGCTGAAATGTTTCAAGAAGAAAGAAAGAAAGAAAAATACGATAGTACTAAATAAAACAATAAGAAATTCCTGGAGGGAAAATTAAGAATTTTTATTTGCTTAATAAGGGTGTCTGGGAAACCGTGGCCGAGGCCTGGATTAAAACCCAGAATCTTTTCAACAAAATGTAAAAGAATACAAGTAGTACAAATCCTTTTCAAGATTGGCGGCAGGCCAATTCTCGAAATAAAGGAAATGTATTAGAATAGAAAAATAGAATAAAAAAAAGAACAGATGTGTGTCGTTTGAGCACAAAGAAGAATTATATGTGGAAAGTTTCCGGAAAAGAATAAATAAGTAGGAAGAAAATTGAACGGACGCGAGCCCCGCAATTTCGGGATAAAAGAACGGTAGGGCAACGAAGGCCTAGCGGATCTATGTATTTGCCTAATTAAGGCTACGCGAAAAATATTCGAAAAACCCTTAGAAATTAAAGGTTTTTCGATACACAACGAAATAGCAAAAAAAAAGATACTTAGCTCTGATTCCTGGTATGATTCTCCTACTCCTAGGGAAAACGCTTTCTCTGGTTAACTCCTAAAAATTCCCAACTGGAATTCTCGCAAATTCTCCAAACTAGCCTTTATCACAAAATTCCCAACTGGAATTTTGCCACTCGTTATCGCAAAAACGAAAATTCTCCTTTTCAACAAAATTCGCAAAAAAAATCCTTTGGACGCTTTTTCGGTATTCCTTCTTCTTCTCAATCTGAAGTCAAAGAGACCATCAAGATGGCGGGTTTTTCTCGTCCATCCGGCATCGATCATATGGCCATCCTCATCAGACCTTATTGCGTGGGTTGTTCGGTCTCACTTGCTCCGCAGCATCCCGCCATTAGGCTAAGATGTGCGAGTGAGATGTCACGAATCAATCACCCCGCGGTCCTTCGCGTTCAGGTGATATGCTCACCAGTAGCCTAGTGGACGAGTTCAACCCCTTACCAAAAGACTTACTCCGAAAAATTTATTTTAATCGCGCAAAGTCCCCGCCCCACATTAACCCAAACTAAAATACCAAGAAAAACGTTTTCTCACAGAACGAAGAACCAAGAAGCTAATTTTTTATAGATTGACGGAAAATTCCGTAGACCTTCGTCCAGATGAAAAGAGGGGAATAAAAACGGAAACACGTCTCAAATAATTCTTCTTAGTGATTTTCAATTTAAACTGAATTGCAAGCTAATCGAAAATGTATGTTGGTGTGAGTATAGTTCACACATTGTTGGACATGGGTAACAATCTTCATGTCTTTCTCCTTTTATCAATGTTTGCGTAGGCCACCTGCCGTACGACTATTGTGGACCGACCGTCACACAAGAAAAGCGTCTTCTGCTGTGCAATCTTTTGCATCGGGGAACAATATGACCTGAAAATGGCATTTCGAAAGTTTTAGAAGAACAGGTCTCTGGCTGATGGACCAGGTTTCAACTGAACTCTTCTACTACTTCCGAGCAGCTATAGATAAAGTTTATTAGCGGGAGAAGAACGGCGGATAGAACTTGTTGTGGTAAATTTTACCGCAACAAATCCCACCCTCACCTCCTCGGAAGTGAGCTTACATTTCGTAAGAACTGTAACAAACTTTCAAAGATGTGCCTAGGACTAAAAGGTGTGGGAAAAGGACTTTCCATCAGAAAAAAAAACTATAAACAATTCTCAATCACGTTTCTGTTAGTTATAAGATTACAAAAAAAATAAGCTACGTTAACATTAATCGTTTTCGGATGCATCGTTATACGGTTTTAAATCTTTGACGTGCCAAGTCCCGCGCTCTTTATTATTATTATCTTGAAGTACGTATGTCCAAGGTGACACACGTTTCTTAATTAAAAACGGACCGACAAACTTCGGTGCTAATTTGGCTGCATAGTAATTCGCGGCATCCGATAACGTGAAGTTCCTTCGCCAAACCATATCGCCGACTTGATATTGTATATCACGTCGTCGAAGGTTATACGCTTCTGCAGCTCTCTTCGATGCTGCCTTCAACTTTGTCTCGATATCTCTTCTTAGTTCCCGAAAACGTTCGGTGATCTCACCCAGATCTTGAACATCCTCGGAACTCTCTCCTACCGTTGGTGCTTCTGACCCGAAGTCACCATGTCTCTCCCAAAATTGGCGTAGTAGGGTGAAACACCCAAAACCTCGTGTTGTGACGTGCGAATTGCACACGCCACCTTGCTTAGTTGTGAATCCCACACTCTGTGGTTTTCAGCAACGTAAGCTCGTAACGTCGTCTTTAGGATCTGATTGATCCTTTCTGCAGGGTTAGCCTGCGGATGGTAGTGCGCAGTGAAACGTAGTTTCGACGCATAAGCGTCACAAAGCGTTTTGAGTTCCTTGGAACGGAACTGTGGACCATTGTCACAAATAGTGACTTTTGGTATTCCAAAAAGCAGGAAAACATTGTCTTCCAGTTCCCTACAAATTGCTTTAGCCGTAGCCGACCTTAGCGCAAATAGCAGTGGAAACTTCGTAAAGTAATCCACTACCGTTAAATAAAACCCCTACTAGATTTTGGAAGTGGCCCTACTAAGTCTATGCAAATCATCTCCCAAGGTGATTTGACTCCTACCCTTTCCTTCATCAAACCAGCTGGCTTCTCATTAATTGGCTTAACCTGTTGGCAAACTTTACAACTCCTAACATATTTTGTGATATCGGCCCTCATCTTTGGCCAGTAAAACTTCGCCGCAATTCTGGCAAACGTTTTCCTAACTCCCATGTGGCCCGCTAAAGGACCATCATGGTTCTCCTGTAAAATACCTAACCTCTCATTTTTCCCTATCACTCTCTTCCATTCCTGATTGCTTTCATGAACTACTATGTGATTGGGCTTTACGAGTTTGAACAACTTGCCTTGTTCAACCCTCCAAGCCGGATACCTAAGTGGATTTGTATTGACATCCGAAATCATTTTTGACACCCAAGGATCTAAAACCTCTTCTGAGATACCACCCAACTGCGGCACTCCCCGAGACAGCATATCCGGAACCACATGCTCTTTCCCCTTGCGATGTATGATTTCGTAGTCGAACTGCTGTAACCTAATAGCCCATCTAGCTAACCTACCCTGCGGATCTTTCAAATTACTTAACCATATCAGTGAGTAATGATCAGTTACTACTGTAAACCTAACACCCTCTAAATAAGGCCTCAATTTCTCAATAGCCCACAGTACCGCTAAACATTCCTTTTCTGTAGTGCTATAGTTACGCTCATTCCTATTCAAAGACCTACTAAGGTAACAGACAACCTTTTCCCCTTCCTCAAAGTTTTGCGATAAAACTGCACCGATTCCATAATCTGAAGCGTCTGTTTGTACGACGAATGGTCGTTTAAAATCTGGGCATGTGAGTATCGGTGCTGTCACCAAACACTCCTTTGCCTTCCTAAAGCTATCCTCACATTCCGTTGTCCAACTAAACTTCCTATTTTTCTTTAGTAGGTCCGTTAAGGGCCTTAGCAACTCTGCGAAATTCGGTACGAAACGTCTGTACCATGAAACTGTCCCTATAAAGCTCCTAACCTCTTTAACATTCCTCGGTGCTGGAATCCTAACCATACTTTCTACTTTTTCTGGATCTACATGTAATCCGTTCTGATCTACTATATACCCTAAAAATTTCAAGGATGACATGCAAAAGTTGCACTTCTCCTTGCTAACCTTCAAACCTGCCTCACATAATCTTCTCAAAACCTCATTCAGAATTTCGAGATGTTTCTCAAAAGTTTCTGAAATGATGATAATGTCGTCTAAATAGACGAAAACGAATGGCTCTAAATCGGCACCCAAAACCGTGTCGATGAATCTCTGCCACGTCGCGGGCGAGTTGTGAAGGCCAAAAGCCATTCTCCTAAACTGATAAAGACCCCTCCCCGGAACTGTAAAAGCAGTAAAGGGTTTCGATTCTGCCTCCATAGGTATCTGCCAGTAAGCTGACTTGATATCCAGTGAAGACAAGAACCTAGCACCTCGAAGCCTATCTAAAATTGAATTAATGTATGGAAGTGGGTACGCGTCCCTATCTGTATTCTTATTTAGCTTCCTATAATCTACGCAGAATCTATAGGAGCCATCTTTCTTTTTAACTAATATTATTGGAGATGACCAAGCACTAGTCGACCTCTCAATAACTCCTGCCTCTAACATTTCATTAAGTTCCCTATCTATATGTTCCTGCATTGCCGGGGAGACCGGATAATACCTTTGTTTTATCGGCTCCGCCGACGTCCTAATTTTATGTTCGACTAAAGTCGTACACCCTAAGCCCTCAGGCATCTTCCTAAAAGATTCTTGAATTAATGTTTCTAGTGATTCTAATTCCCTAACACTCAATTCCGAACGTTCTGTAATAGAACAGATCGAAATTGAACTATCCTGTTCTGAAAAATTCCAGCTACGGGACCTCAAATCCGGGACAATACCCGACAGCGCCCAGAAATCTGCGCCGAGAATCACCGTATGTGGTAACGAAGGAATGACTAAACATTCAACTAGTATAGCCCTATCCTCAACTATAATTGGAAGAGAGATCGTCCCTAACACTTCGACTCCTGTTCCATCTGCCAAACACACGCAGTGAACAGTGTCCTTCCTACTGATTAACCCTAAATTCTGCAGGATTTTCCATGCGTCCCTACCTATTATAGTTCGAGTAGCTCCTGAATCTAATAGTCCTAAAAATCTCGAACCATAAATACTAACTGTTAAATAAGGTCTCCTATCACTACCGTTTGCCTCTAAAGTAAATCCTAAATGAACCCTATCTGCCAGCTGGTCTCCAGCAGGCGACCCTCTCACTGTCTGCGGACTTCCCGCCCTGCTGGCGCAGGAGCCCGTTTCCCATTTCCCGAACACTTCCTACAATTCTGCCTAGTCACCCCCGCAGCCCCGCAACCAAAACAACGCCTAGGAGCGGAACAACTACTTGCAAAATGGCCTGATCCATTGCAATTGAAACACCTAACCGAAGAATTTTGTCGACTTGAAGATGGGGCCTGACGAGTGATTTCGTTGTTCACCGCAACAACCGAAACCGAAGGATTATCAACACCTACGTATGCTAGATCCGGTTCTAGCAAAGTCCTATTACTCCTAACATTGGGTGGGGGAACATACGCCTCAACATTTGCCCTAACTGCTTCTAAATTACGACCTAACGCGACCAAATCCGACACGCAGCTTGGCTTAGCCAACCCAAGTTGGGTTTGGTAGAAAGGTGTCAAGTTCCGCTGAATCATTGACAACTTCCTATTTTCCGAAATGGGATCATTTAACCGACCGAATAAATTTTGCATCGTAGCAACGTACACGCCTATCGTTTCATCCTTCCCTTGTGTGCGGTGCCTAATCTCCTCAAGAAGCTGGTCATCATAATTAGGAGGTAGAAACTCAAGTTTCAACTCAAATAAAAAAAAAACAAAAGAAATCAACTAAAAACGAAGGTAAAAGAAAGATAAAAAAAAATAAAAACGCGAAACACGGTAAAAATATTCAAATAAAATAGAATTAATAATAAAATAAGAATGAGAATCTTAAAACTAAAAGGAAACAATGAAAATATTCAAAAAGATAAATAAGTAATACAAAAAAACAAAAAGAACAGAAATTGTCAGAGTAGCACAAAAAGTATTGAACCTTAGGTACCAGCACTGAACTTCGATTAAAAAAAAATTTTCACCTACGCACTAACACTATCAAATATTTGCGAAGATGGCGGATTCCCAAATTCGCTAAATGTCACAATTTATTTTATTAAACACTTCAATTAAACTCAAACAGATAAAACAACCAAAAAAAACTCACAGTTCAATCCTGAATGTATATATGTTTGCAAAATAATTGTTCCCTGCTCACTTCCTCACTGTAAAATATATGTGGGTTGTCGGTTTCTCCAAATAACTTCCACTGCTCCCAGGTTCTCCACTGATTTGGAATGTTAATCTCAACACCTTAAGGGAATAAAAAAAACACAAAGTAAATATTCTCTTGTATACAAAAAAACACAGAAACTTCCCTAAGCAGTAGCACACAAGGGAAGGGAATACACAAACTACAATTGAACCGATTTTAATTACACAAGCAAGCCCCACGTTGGGCGCCAATTGTTACCAAATTTATTACGAACCGAACTTTAGCTTATTAATTAAAAACGTTGGAAATCGTTTCCAAATACCGCGAGCAAAATTAACAAAACGCAAACGATATGAAAAACAATATATATTTATTCGCGAAAACTAACTTGGGATATAAACAATCCCGACGTGCGCGCAACTTGACTAATGAAAAACGAAATGTCAAATTGACACAGGTTCGTTTTCGGCAACCAACAACACTTCAGTGCTGTCTCCCGTAGCTCAGTCTGAAGGGCGGGTTCGTTTTGATATTCCTTTTTAATCCGCTTTGATTAAAAGGGAATATCAAACACTTATAAATTTATCGCGATCTAATTAAATTATGATTGGTGAGGAAGGTACAGAGGCGTACTTATTCACTTATAAAATGGGCGCCAGGAAACCTTTTTGAGTGGTGGTTTGCCTTAACCAGAAGCTGAAATGTTTCAAGAAGAAAGAAAGAAAGAAAAATACGATAGTACTAAATAAAACAATAAGAAATTCCTGGAGGGAAAATTAAGAATTTTTATTTGCTTAATAAGGGTGTCTGGGAAACCGTGGCCGAAGCCTGGATTAAAACCCAGAATCTTTTCAACAAAATGTAAAAGAATACAAGTAGTACAAATCCTTTTCAAGATTGGCGGCAGGCCAATTCTCGAAATAAAGGAAATGTATTAGAATAGAAAAATAGAATAAAAAAAAGAACAGATGTGTGTCGTTTGAGCACAAAGAAGAATTATATGTGGAAAGTTTCCGGAAAAGAATAAATAAGTAGGAAGAAAATTGAACGGACGCGAGTCCCGCAATTTCGGGATAAAAGAACGGTAGGGCAACGAAGGCCTAGCGGATCTATGTATTTGCCTAATTAAGGCTACGCGAAAAATATTCGAAAAACCCTTAGAAATTAAAGGTTTTTCGATACACAACGAAATAGCAAAAAAAAAGATACTTAGCTCTGATTCCTGGTATGATTCTCCTACTCCTAGGGAAAACGCTTTCTCTGGTTAACTCCTAAAAATTCCCAACTGGAATTCTCGCAAATTCTCCAAACTAGCCTTTATCACAAAATTCCCAACTGGAATTTTGCCACTCGTTATCGCAAAAACAAAAATTCTCCTTTTCAACAAAATTCGCAAAAAAAAATCCTTTGGACGCTTTTTCGGTAATCCTTCTTCTTCTCAATCTGAAGTCAAAGAGACCATCAAGATGGCGGGTTTTTCTCGTCCATCCGGCATCGACCATATGGCCATCCTCATCAGACCTTATTGCGTGGGTTGTTCGGTCTCACTTGCTCCGCAGCATCCCGCCATTAGGCTAAGATGTGCGAGTGAGATGTCACGAATCAATCACCCCGCGGTCCTTCGCGTTCAGGTGATATGCTCACCAGTAGCCTAGTGGACGAGTTCAACCCCTTACCAAAAGACTTACTCCGAAAAATTTATTTTAATCGCGCAAAGTCCCCGCCCCACATTAACCCAAACTAAAATACCAAGAAAAACGTTTTCTCACAGAACGAAGAACAAAGAAGCTAATTTTTTATAGATTGACGGAAAATTCCGTAGACCTTCGTCCAGATGAAAAGAGGGGAATAAAAACGGAAACACGTCTCAAATAATTCTTCTTAGTGATTTTCAATTTAAACTGAATTGCAAGCTAATCGAAAATGTATGTTGGTGTGAGTATAGTTCACACATTGTTGGACATGGGTAACAATCTTCATGTCTTTCTCCTTTTATCAATGTTTGCGTAGGCCACCTGCCGTACGACTATTGTGGACCGACCGTCACACAAGAAAAGCGTCTTCTGCTGTGCAATCTTTTGCATCGGGGAACAATATGACCTGAAAATGGCATTTCGAAAGTTTTAGAAGAACAGGTCTCTGGCTGATGGACCAGGTTTCAACTGAACTCTTCTACTACTTCCGAGCAGCTATAGATAAAGTTTATTAGCGGGAGAAGAACGGCGGATAGAACTTGTTGTGGTAAATTTTACCGCAACAACTTTGTAAACTGCTAATTTTATCTTTAGGTGTTGTAATTTATCGAACGTTATGTTATTTTCTTGAATTTCTTCAATTTCTGGGGAATGTAAGTTCGTTAAGTTGGACATGGTTCTGTATAGTTTTTGTTCGTAATGGTGTTGCTTCCAGTATTCTTGGAATTTTAGAAATAACTCATCGTTTGGTTCGTATCTATTTAGTGGTAAGTCATCATTATCAAAAAATATTGCGTTAGGTTTTCCTATGTCGCATTCTAAAATTATTTGTTCAAAGTCTTTAGAGGTAAAATTCTTTCTTGTAATTACTATTTGTTTTTTTCCTACGTATGGGAATGTTATTTCTCGGGAATCTACCCTTGTTGTTTTAACAATTATTTGGCGTTCAAACATATTGAGGGGTTTATCTGTTATTGGGATAAGATTTGAACTGTCTGATTCATTGCTATGCTGGGTACTCACGAGATCTTCTTCAAATGCGTTTATCTGTTCAGTTTTAATTCTTGACAAAGCATCAGCGACTTTATTTTCCTTGCCTTGGATGTATTCGATATCGAAGTCGTATTCTTCGAGTTTAATCTTCCATCGTTGTAATTTTGAATTAGGTTCTTTTAAGTTTTGGAGCCAAACTAGAGGCCTATGGTCTGTTAATATTTTGAATTTTCTACCGTAAAGGTAATGTCTAAACTGTTTGGTGGCCCAAACGATAGCTAAAAGTTCCTTCTCTATGGTTGAGTAATTACACTCATGTTTATTCAAAGTGCGTGAAGCAAAAGATAATGGTCCGTGGGACTGACTTAGGACTGCACCGATAGCGAAGTTGCTAGCATCGGTTGTCAGTGTGAATTCTTTTGTAAAATCTGGGTGTCTGTTTATCAATGTATCTTGCAAAGCTATTTTTAAATTATTGAACGCGCCAATGTATTTTTCATTTTTTAAATCAATTTTAGAATCTTTCTTCAGGTACAAGGTCATAGGTTTTATTATCTTTGCATAGTCTTCTATGAACTTGCGATAGTAACCGGTAAGACCTAAAAATGATTGTATTTCTTTAATCGTAGTTGGAAGGGGAAAATCTTTAATTGTTTGAATTTTAGATGGGTTTGGTTTTATGCCTTCTGGTGTGACTATATGACCTAAAAATTCACTTTCTTTTTTAAGAAAATTGCATTTGTTTAGTGAAACTTTAAGATTAACTTTTCGTAATCTTTCAAATATTAATTTTAAGTGGTGTGTATGCTCTTGAAGGGAAGCTGAGAAAATAATAATGTCGTCTAGGTATACGTAGCATATTTTGCCAATGTTATCGCCTAAAACTTCATTCATCATCCGCTGAAATGTTGCGGGTGCATTTTTTAAACCGAATGGCATACGCATCCATTCGTAATGACCTGATAAAGTACTGAAGGCTGTTTTTTCTCGGTCTTCGGGATCAATTTCAATTTGGTAAAAACCTTTCGTAAGGTCTAGTGTGGAAAAATAGTTTGCTCGTCCCATCTTATCTAAAATATCATCTATGAGTGGGATCGGGAATTTATCTTCTTTTGTTATCTTGTTTAGTTTTCTATAGTCTATTACTATTCTCCATTCTTTATTTCCCATCTTATCTGTTTTCTTAGGTACAACCCAAATCGGAGCATTATAGGGAGAAGTTGAATGTTTAATGATACCTTGATCCAATAGTTCTTGAATCTGGTTGTTTACTTCATTTTTGTGTACTTCGGGATATCTATAGATTCTAGTAAAAATAGGAGAATTATCCTGTACTGGTATCTTATGCTTAACGTGTGATGTAAAAGAGAGATCATCGCCTTTGTGGAAGAATACGTTTGAATATTCGTTTAAAGTTTGAAATAGAATTTTTTTCTCTTCTGAATTCATGTGGTCTATATTTTTCTTTTCAAATTCGTCGAAAATAGTGTCGTGAGGCGTTAAGCCATTTAAGTGATTTATCTCCATGGAATAATCACGTTCATCTGTTTCATCAAAAAAGATTGGTATTTTAGTTCCGTTTAGTTCTAATATCTTAGTTGCATAATCAATTTTTCCATTGTTTGGTATAAGAATGTTGTTGCCAATGATGCCGTTAAAGCTCTGACTGAAAGTCATTAACTGAAATAAACAGTCTTCAGTAACTTTCCAAATGAATTTTTCTTTTGGTAAGAGTACATACTTCTTTTTCAACTAAGATTGGGTTTCCTACGGTATTAACTTTTAATGGTTCTGTTCGTATTTTAATTAGATTTTGAGGAGCGTCTTTCTCGTTTAATATACTATTCGTCGCTCCTGTGTCGATTAGCATTCTTAAAATCCTGCCTGCTTTTTCTATCCGAACAAAAGGCAATCCGAGGCTGGTATTTGAAAATTTTCTGTTTCATTATTTGTTTTTGGATATCCCGCAGGGTTATTATTAATATTAGTATTTGTTTCTACGTATCCCGCAGGATCAGTTTTTGGGCTTACATTTCTATTGTAGTTTACCTGCCTATTGCTTAGGTTAGGATTCCTCCTGAATTGGCTCGAGCATGGATCGACTTCCATGGGCTCATTCCCTTGATTATTATAGTTTCTATTAGGGTTACGATTATTTTGAAATGGGGGTCTAAAGTTATTTTGATTACTGAAGTGATTGTAGGGTGGTCTAAAATTGTTCTGTCTAAAGTTGTTACTAAAATTATTTCTTAATTGTCCTGAGTTATTCTGAGAATTATTCTGGGGGTTAGTCTGAAAATTACTCTGAGGTCTAAAAGAATTATTACTATACTGTTGTGGGATGTAAAGTTTAGGTTGAAAGTTTCTATTATTCATCTGACGTTTTTGTTGGCTCTCATCAATAGGATTTGTATTAACAAAACCAGCTTCAGATAGCTGATGTAAAGCTTCTTGTAAGCTGGTAGGCTTGAGAGCAAAAAGGATGGTACGCATATGTACTGGTAGTTTTTCTTTAAAAATATTTAAAGCCGTTAAATTATTATTATTTACTTCATGTGTTTTATCTTCTTGTACACTTTTTTGATTAAGATCGCAAAGTGTTTTTTGAATGTCATTATATAATCTAAGGATATTTCCTCTAAAACATATCTGTCTAAGTTCTTCATACAACTGAATGCTATTTTTAAAGCCGCCAAAATTAGAGATCAACATCGCTTTGATGTGGGTCCATTTCTGTAAGTGAGGATGTATCTCAATGCAGAGTTTAGCTTTTCCTATGAACTTTGATTTAAGGATATTAATGCACATGATTTGGCTCTGATTATCATACTCATTCAAGATTGGAATAATTCCGTCAACATTTGTAAGAAATGTGTATAAATCTTCTGTCCTCCCATCGAAAGGACTTAACTTCTCTATATATTTCAGAGGGTCGAGCGTTAAGCTCTTCTTGGCTGTAGCTAAGGACATTTTGTTAGTATTCTGGTAACTGATTTCTAATTTCAACTCACTTTTATTTTTATTTTCTGCTATAGTTTTTTCACCAAAATTATTTTCAATATTAATTTTTAATTTATTGTTTTCAAAATTTTCAAATTTATTATTTTCTAGCTTACAATTATTCTTACTGATGTGCTCAGGTATTTCCTGGTTTCTTATGTTGTTTAAATGTTGATCTGCTTCTTCTCCTGATAATGATTCTTCGTCAGTATGTCTGTAGCTAGTTTTAATCCACTTCTTAAATTTTCTGGACATCTACTCTTCTTAAGTCGGGGCTCGGATGCTGCCCTTTTCTTCTACTTTTATACTGGTCACTTTTTCTTTTTATTTTTCTACTCACACGATTTATTTTCGTATTTATTTTCTTCTTTATTTGCAATTTCTATTTTCACTTAATCTAATGTTTGTTTTGATTAGTTTTCCTCTATGGACTTTCTGACATACACCATATGCGTTGGTTGAGTCATGGACTAATCAGGATTCACTGAACAGATTTAAAATCTTTATTTTCGTTAAGGATTCTGTCTCTAGTTCACTGAATTGATTTAAATTATTTAAATGTTTTCCGTCAATGTTGGTACGGTTTTTCACTGAAATAATTAAGGATGTCGCGGTTCCGATTTTGTTATTAATTCAAATATTCGTTCAAACTTTTTCGCAGGAAAACTTTTATTTGAAAATTAAATTCACTGTACCGGAACGGATTGTAGATTTTTACAGGATAGAATCAATTTAACTCTATCCTACCGACGGCGCCAGTTTTGTTTTTAATGAAACTAAGAGTTTTTATTTTCTCAAAACTTATTTATTTAGTCTTGTAACGAGAGTAGGTACCTCGTAGACTGAAGACTTTCTTAATTCTGACTAACAATATTTTATCTAGGTGCTATTTATATCTACAGTTTCGTTATCTTTATTGTTACAGCTGCATGTGCTGTGTTATCTTTATTGTTACAGCTGCATGTGCTGTGTTATCTTTTATTTTGGCTTGTTGAACATGATGTCATTCTTATCATGTTGAAGATTTGCCTCTGTTGCTGGAGTGCATTTCGGAGCGTATATAACTTATAAGTTAAATAAAGAATAATAGGTGTCATTCTGTAGTTTTAAAAAACTAGTATCGAATGACCCGTTAAATAATATAATTCAAAAGTGAATATGACAAAATTAATGAGTGAATGTGGGGTTCACATGTTAAAGCAAAATGCATTTATATAAACATATTTACAATTTACAATCCAATCTTTGAGATTAAAAATAAAAGTACATATAGTACATAAAGACAAGAAAAAAAAAGAATAAAAAAAGCTTGATAATTTAATTCAAGAAAAGACTTCTGACTGCTGAACTATCCATTTCAAAGAGCCAATTTTTTACCTTTTTAAGGAACAAGCTTAAAATTGTTGTTTTTCTTATATACACATTACATTTTTGGAGTTGCTAACAAAAGATATTTTTTTAGATCGTCAGCATGATCCTTCCACTTTAAGTTCTGGTCTAATAACACTCCTAAATACTTAAATCGATCAACAAAATCTATTTTAAAGCAACTATCATCACAGAGAATATTATTATTGAAGTTGTCAATACCACAAGTGTGATTCGATTGTTGAATTTTTTTACATGAAGAGGAATGAAAAAAGACATCGCAATCCATAGGATGCACTTTCCTTAGGGTACAGAACATAATCTTTGTTTTCATGCTAATAACGAGCTCATGTTTGGCAAACCATTGCCTTCGAATCTGCAAATCTTTCTGCAAATTAACAAACGCTTCAAATACAGAGTTATTCACATATGTAAAAGCTATGTCATCGGCAAATGCGGTTATACTGCTACTAAAAGGTTGCTTGAATATTGATTTAACATAAATCAAGAACAAAAATGGACTCAAAACCAAACCCTGAGGTACACCACTATCTATTTTCAACTTATCACTTAAGAAACCATTTAATTTTACTCTTTGAAATCGGTCGGATAAGTAAGACTCTGACCACTTGTATACATGCCCTCGAAAACCAGCTTTGTAAAGTTTGAATAGCAATATTTTATGATTGACCATGTCAAAAGATTTTGTCATGTCAATGAATAAATTGAATGAATTTTTATGTACTATCATTAAAGCCTTCGCAAGTTTCGGAACAGTTTGTATAGGTATCATAATATCATAATCTAGGATCTCGCAAGAAAACTCATTTGGGTAATTTGATCGATGTCTTACAAAAACATGATCAAGACATGTTTTTGATTGAACAGTTAAACGAGTCGGCTTGTTAACTGAAGATTTTAGCCCGTACGATGACATAAGAAGTAGATAATTGTCTGTGTCATTGTTATTTTTTAAAATATCAATATTTATATCTCCTATGACTATCAGATTTTTCGTTCTTATGTCTTTTAAGAGATCATTCAATTGCTCTAAAAATATCTTTTTGTTCAAATTGTTTTCATGCAAGCGATACACACATAATATTACAAAATTTTCATATCCGATAACGCAATCAACTTTAAAACAACAGCACTTTTCAAATTGTAAGAAACAACCGCGCATTTATAAGACTTTTTTATAAAAAGAGCAACACCACCTGCATTATAAGAATTATTGCAATTGCCATATAAGTCATAATCAGGAAGACTAAAGAGTGATAGTTCAGAGTCGTATAGCCAAATTTCAGTTAAAAAAATAAAGTCTGTTACAATATTTAAAGCATCAATATGAGCTAGGAAAGAGTTAAAAAATTTTCTCATACTACGTATGTTTTGATGAATAATAAAATAAGAATTGTTATTTATATGTGTTTGAGAAGTATTTGTAAAATTTAAATTTAAGGTTTGCATCTCAGTTTAAGTTAATTTTTCTAAGTCATCAAAGCATTTTACTTTGATAACATCATCTCCTTCTTTTCTACGCAAATAAATAGTGTTATTCTCATCCACATATACTTAACTTTTAATGTTGATTTCGCCTTCCTTGCCTCTTTAAACAACTCCCTAGTATACGATGTCATGCCTTCGTTGATGTAAATATTTGTTCCATCGTGATGATCGCCGAAAAATTTTGTTGTTATTTTAGGTTTCTTTGTGAACTTCATTCGCATTAAATCCTCTTTTTTTTTGACGGCGGGCTAGTTTAACAACCAGTTAGTTAGTTAGTTATAGAAACTTTATTTGTTTTATTCAATAGTTCACAATCATAATACTTATCATTAGTTTAATATGGTTTGGCCTAAGGCCGTCTACCAGAATGACATTACACAAAATAATACATAATAAATGTTTCGAAAATTCAATTCAATTTAAAAGTCGCCTTCAATTATACGTGATCTATAACTCAGCGCCATCGTTGTGTATCCATACAATTTCTCCCAACCAAGACTTCCATTTAAAATTCTGATAACCTCGTTTTTGTCCATTATGTATCTATCAAAAAATCTGACACGAAATTCTCTGAGAATCGGACATCTAGCAATAAAATGGAAAACATCTTCTCTTTCCTTGAGGTTGCATATATCGCACAAAATCGGTAGGTCCGGACGATGTGGAATGTAATTAAGATTGATCATTTCCCCTCTCAATTTAAATATCATACTCATCATTGAAAGCGGCAAACGATTTAAAAAGTACGAGTTACCTTGCAGGTTGTAATTGAGCTGGCTATATAACATCCTATACTGCGAAGATTGAGCTTCCAAAACATAACCATTGTAAGCTGATTTAGCTACACCATCAATTAGCTTATCAAAGAAGTTTTTAAGATTAGCGGTTCCAATATCTGCTATACTCTGAGGTCTCTCTATGCAATGCTCCACTCCTAATCGCTCCCATTCTTTTACGAGGTTGCATCTCCGTACAAGTATTGACTTGAGGATCAAATTGGGTAGCCTTCTTTCTTCCATCTCCAGTACTCTAAGTATATATTGGAAATGTAGTTTAATAGTAGTTACGAATAACGGTGGCATATTAGTTTCTAGATGAACCATGTAATTTGGAGTACAGTTCGGCAACCGAAAAATTCGTTTTAGAAAGTATCTTTGAAACTTTTCAACAGCATCGAACTGCCAGCATCCCCAGACTTGTGCACCATACAGCATGATAGAGGAAGCAGTGGCACGAAAAATCTGTATCTTTGCGCTATGGTCCACAAACCTACTCCCAATACAACGTCCCCAAACCGAAGAAATTGCTCTCTTAGCTTCTGCTAATCTGGTCTCAAAATGCTTTCTGAAGCTTAGGTTAGAACAAATCAAGACACCGAGGTACTTATACTCTCTAACAATTTCCAAATTCTGTCCTTTGTACCTCCACCTTTCATTTCTCGAGTATCTACCACCACCGTCCCTGAAGATCATCATTTTAGACTTTCCGAGGTTTACAGTCAGGTTCCATTGATCACAGTATCGTTCCAGACGGTTGATCATGCGCTGCATACCCTCCACTGAATCCGCCAGAAAAACAATGTCGTCAGCAAAAATGAGGCACGGTATTCGTAAACCTCCGAAATCAATACCCCCTCCAACTTCCTCGACAATATCATTTATAAACAAAATATTTGTGCTGCATGCTTGAGACGTAGCTTGAGTAAACCGTGCTTTGATGGTTTTGACATAGCTGTAGTCTATATCTCTCTCATTGATTTGAGCACCCAAACCAATGTTGAATATCTCAATAGCTGCTGTTTGCACTGCATTTGAGTTGTTGACACTTGGCATATTAATATATTATAGACTTCAATTGTGTTTGCGACGTTTTTTTGAAGGTTCGAGTGTTGATGTTGTTTGCATTTCTGAATCTTGGCTGTCAAGCAAAATTAATGACAGTTATTGCAGCATTAACAGTTTTCATAAACCATTTTGGTCTGATAATTGGAACGAGGGGGTGGTGCAGCAATTTATGTTCCGAGTAATCTGCAGCGTAGACTGATACGTACAGCTCCGGTGTCTAGTGAAATAGAGTATGTGTTAGTTTCGGTTTTACATCTTTGAATGAGGCTGATGTTCTTAAAAGCTGCATCTTAATCAGGTCTAACGCAGTTGGTGCTGATGAGATTCACCCGGTTTTTGCCAAAACTATCCTCCCGTTCATCTTAAGACCATTGACACATTTATTCAACAGGATTATTATGACTGGTATTTTGCCACATTCTTGGAAAAGAGCAAAAGTAGTCCCAGTACCTAAAGCCCAAAATAAGTATCGCCCAATCTCCATTCTACCATTTTTTTCAAAGGTTTTGGAAAGACTTTTAAGCTCGCAGGTTCACCTTAAAACAAGAAAATCTCTTCTGTGTCGGCCAATCTGGTTTTCGCTCTAATCACAGTTGCACAACTGCCCTGTTAAATGTTGTTGAACACATAAGGCAAGAAATAGATAGAGATAACGTAACTTTCCTCGTGCTACTGGTTTTTTCTAAGGCGTTCGATTCATTGAGTCATCAAGTCTTGTGTAGAAAACTTAGGTATCAGTTCAATTTCTCTGAATCTTCTTTCAGACTAGTTTCATCTTACCTAGATAATAGATTTTAGGCAGTAAAAAATCATGTTTTCTCCCTTTGAGTAAAGGTGTCCCGCTTGGTTCAATACTGGGTTCACTGTTCTTTTTGATGTATATCAATGACCTACCGATTAGTATAGGCTCCTCTGTAGATATGTATGCTGATGACGTCAAATTAAGAAAAAGCTACCCTTGAAATCAACACTGACCTTGACCGCATTATAAACTGGTCAAAAGCTAATGGCATATATGTCTAGATCCTACAAAATCGAAATGTCTAGTGACTTCTAGGAAGAGCATCGAAGATACCTCTTACTTCCCAAAACTATATTTGAAAGATTCCCCAATTGAACTTGTTCGTTCTGCGAAAAATCTTGGCATTACATTCAACTCTACACTCTGTTGGAGTGACCATATCCGCTTGGCGCCAGGAAAAATTTATGGAGGCTTACGTCTGCTATGGACATTGGACAAGCCAAAAATGTATGCCCCTGAAAACTAGGCTTATTCTTGCAAAATCCCCCATCATACCTGTATTGCTATACGGTAATGAAATATATAGCAACTGTGACTCAGTTTATAAAAGAAAATTTAACGTTGCCTATAATAGTATTGCGAGGAATGTTTATGGATTGCGAAAATATGACAGTATTTCTCACTATGCCAAATCAATCTATGGTATGTCTTTCGATAATCTGCTTCAGCTTAGAACATTGATTTTTCTTCATAAAGTTATGCAGACGCATCAACCAACTTACCTTTACAATAAGATTTCTGTGTCGCGTTCTACTCGTTCTTTTAACTTAATACCAATACGGTACACTTAATTGGTATCAAGTCGGTAATTTTTAATTTTTTCGGTTCGCTTGTGGAACTCTCTGCCTATATCACTACGCAAAATAGGTTGCACTGAGTTGTTTAGGACTGGATTGAGACAATACCTGGAACGCTTTTGATAATGATTTTCTTTTTTTCTTGTTTTCCTTTTCTTTCTTTATTTTCTTTCTATTAACTTGATCTTATATTATCTTTGTATATAAATATTTATTTTATCTTCATTTTTCTTCTTTGCTTTTCTTTACTTTTGTTACCAAGTTAATTGAATTTCATTGGAAAACATATAACTTAATTGTAATTTGAATCTTACACTTTTTTTATAAGATATTGTATCTTAATGTGTTAAGTCGTTGTCTAGATAAATAAAGGAGGTTGTGCATATTTCTATGGAGCCTGGGCCCAGGGCGTACACCTATGAGAGTAGTACCAAATGAAAGCTTACGTTCAGCCCAATCAGCCTGCCAAATATTTTTGAATTCGGTCTTGGTGATTTTGAGATAATTAGACTTGAAGTTGAGCGCCGGAAATGGGAAAAATCTGACATTTCTGCAAATAATTACGTATATCTCGAAAAGCATCGCACGTAGGACAATGATTTTGGTATCATATGAAAGATCATAAAAATATCTTCCATTTCATTCAAAATACAGTTTTCAAAATGCCTTATATTTTGAAAAAACAGACCTAAAAGTTGTTTGAAAAGAAACATTTTTGTTGACGTTTGCCAGCCAATATCTCGAAAAAATCAGTGATGACCTATAATTTTTTTTGCAACACTTTAATCCTTAATTGGTAAGCTTTAATTTGATATATAATTACGCTATCATACATAAAGCATATCACGTGCATTATACACAATTCCTAAAAAAAATTAAACAAAAAATATGTTCCACAGCAAATGCATTTTTTCATTTAATTTTTCGCAGTTCCTACTTTATTTCTTACTAAACATAAAAACAAAATACATTTTAATGCTGCAAATGAGAAAAAAAAGACTTATCTTCTTTTAGATCTATCAAAATACCATCCAAAAACAAAGCTGGTGCTATATTCATTGCTTCCTGGTGTCTTGCGTAACCCAAATACCATAAAACACTGTGATGGGTATATCCTGGACGTTATAGGACCTTATGCTGCAACTGTACCTGATGCTAACATAATGAAACATCTGTTCAGAGACGATTATGGAACGTTCAGGCAATACTTTATACAAAACGATTTCTTCTTGAATCTCAAGGATATAAGACTTATATGCCTGAATCCGTTGCTGAAGGTAACTTTCAACTTACCACAGAGCAGGCTAATAAATCCAGGTGTGTAACTATGGTCAGATGGGTCGTTGAAGTCGTGAACGGACGATTTAAAAGGGATTTTAAACTATTTCGGCAAGATTTTTTTAATCTAGCTGCTGGTCATTTGATGGACGACTTCAAAGTTGCAGCTGCAATTCTTAATAAGTTTCATCCAACCATTGAAGATAGTGCTGATGCGAACGTTCTGCTAGAACTGGCTTTAAATCGTTTTAATACTCCTAATTATTTAGGTGCCTTTGTAAGAGAAAATAATCTTAACAGAACCAGAGCCATGTTCAGCCGCATCGATGGTAATATCCCGAATTTAAGTAATTTCCCACAACTCACTATTCAAAAACTTCGTATGATATCATTGGGGAATTACCAAATAAACCAGGCTCGATCCTACTGTGGTGAACATTTAAATTTTAAAAGACCAGGGAACCTATACAATCGAAGTCTGCGAAGATCGGATGCGAATTACCTCTACTGCTCATAATAGTCTTATAGGCAACAATAACTTTTTATTGCGAGGGCGAATCAAATCCAGGCATGTAAGTAGAAAAGTGTATCTCACTTACATCTTGGTGAATAGCGATGCAAACGTAGCACATAGTTCGAACGCAATAAAAGCTTACTATTGTGACTGTCTCGTTGAAATGAGGACTGTTGGTTGTTGCGCTGATGTCATGAGCATTTTATGGTATTTGGGTTACGCAAGACACCAGAAAGCAATAAATATAGCACCATGGGGTCAATTCCCGATCTGTGAAGCTGTGAAGTGAAAAAAAATATATCATTTCAGTTTTCATACAGTTTTTTCATTTTATCACTTCACGAATCCATTCTAAGCGATTCCGGATCTAAAAAGTACTAAAATGTTCTAAATGATAAATTCTGACAGTATTCTCTCATTTTCTCTCTCATTTCAATTGGATTCCAATTGGATTTTTCATCGTTTGAGTTTTGCGGCCATTTTTCATAATTGAATTTTTCACCGACTCATACGGCAATGAAAAGTAATTTATCATATGAAAAAAATATTGACATTTGAGGTTGGATTTTCACTAATGGAGAATCGAATTTTCGGTGAAGCTGTGATAAATGGTTTCACTTCACAGCTTCACAGATCGGGAATTGACCCCCAGCTTTGTTTTTGGATGGTATTTTGATAGATCTAAACGAAGATTAGTTTTTTTTTTGTATTTGTAGCATTAATATGTATTCTGGTAATATGTTTTGTAAAAAGCAGAGTATACTAGTAGTAGTAGTAGTATATATAACACCCACAATGAAATCCAAAAACGGGCTCTGGCATGGATTCAAAACGAAGGAGGGCACTTTGAGCACTTCTTATAATTGTATTTGTATAAAATACATAACAAACTACTAAAAGTTCTTGGAAAACTGCTCCCTTTGCAAGTTGTTGCAATAAAAAACCGTAAAAAAGACAAAATTAGAATTTTTACCTGTTTTAGTTTTTTCCAAGTATCTTAAAAAGGAAGGTTTTTTGAGTGCACTTATTACTAAGTTTTTTTTTTTTATTATTGTTTTGTTCATCTGTAAAAAATAAAGAAACTATGTTTATCAGGTATTTTCTGCGAAAAAATGACCTCAAAGTCAAAACTTTGTTTGGGGAAGAAAATTTGGACACCACTTAAAATTGAAAATCTGGCAGCCCTTAACCTATGAAAGCTCAACTTAAATACAGTCTTAAAGATTGTTATTTCTACAAAAAATTAAGTCTAAGATATGGTCTCTATCATCTGTATTGACAGAGATATCGAACTTAACACAGGTTAGGGTACACCAAAGTTAGACTTTTTTTAAATTGTCAAAAAGTGATGTCAAACTTGAGAAACGGACTTTACTGTAAAACAATTTTTTTCTTAGAATATGACCAAGAATCATATCCCAAAGTATGTAAAACGAATTACGGGACACCCTGTATAAGTTCGAATTGAATGATTACTCTCTACCAGGTTATAATTTTTTTGCTAAAACAAATGATGACTATTGTGCTGGAGGTGTAGGTTGCTTTGTTAGAGAAACGTATGATTGTGTACCAACTGAATTAGATTTTTTGAGCGCCGACATATTGAAAATTACTTTTAAATTAGACAAAAGAGATTTTGTTATTCTTTGCGTTTACAGGTTGCATAAATTCAGTTTTTCGGTTTTTATGGATGAATTTTCAAATCTTTTGCAAAAAGAAAAATCAAAACATTTATTGATTATGGGAGATATAAACTTCGACATTTTGGAAAATTCTGATGCTGTTTCAGTCTATTTGTCTTTACTTGCTTCTCATGGCTTAGCTTCCTTTATTAATGAACCAACAAGGCCAGCTTCCGGAAAATGTTTGGACCACATATATGGACGTTTTTCCAATTGCTCATTGGACACTATTGAAAAATGCGTTTTTGATTTAGGTATAACTGACCATGCCATGACTGGTGTTTTGATGAGTTCTCCCAGTAATAAGGTAACCGAAACTCCTCCTTCAAGTTTTGAAATAACTAAAATTGATTACGTTACACTGAAACGAAAACTTTTTTTTGAAGATTGGCAGTCGGTTTACCTGGAAAGCAATGTCTCTAAGGCTTTTAATATCTTTTTGGATATACTAAAAAAAATTATTACCCAATGCAGTAAGGTTGTCAAACAGAAAAGTAAAGAGATTAGACTCAAGCCATGGATAAACATAGATATATTCTAAAAAAAATCAATCTTAAGAAGAATCAAGTGTGCTAAACATACGCTTAATCACAATTTAAATACGATTTACAAAGATATGTGCTCTCAACTTAAAAGAGAAATTTCTTTGTGTAAAGATAGATACTATGGTAATCAATTTGTTCAGGTTAAGGGGAATATTAGAAATGAATGGAAATTAGTAAATAGTCTTCTGAATAAACATACTTGTAACAAAAAGGATATCTATCTAAATATAAATGGAGATGTAGTTTCTGATGAAAATACTGTTGCAAATGAATTCATTAATTACTTTGCAAATGTTTCTGATTCCTTCCAGTCTTCTTTCCGTTCCTCCTGTGCATCTTGTAGTTATTCAATTATTCGTGGTGATTCTTTGAATCAAAACACCTTCTTTTTTGAACCCGTAACGGCATTCGAAGTTTTGAAAAGTATTGGGTCTCTAAAAAATTCAAACACTTGTGGAGCTGATGGTGTCTCAAATAATTTACTAAAAAATTTATCTTTTTTCTTGGTTGATGTTCTGGCGCATTTATTTAACCAAAGCATCTTCTCAGGAAAATTTCCGGATGCTTTGAAGTGTGCCGATATTGTTTCTATTTTTAAAAAAGGATCAGCCAACGAAAAAAGCAATTATAGACCTATTTCTATCCTCTCGTCAATTACTAAAATTTTTGAAAAAAGTATTAAAATAAGACTATTGCACTTTTTAAATAAAAACAACTTTTTTAGCTCTCTACAATTTGGGTTTCGGAAAGGTAAATCCACTGAAGATGCTCTCCTGAAATTTTGCTCCGACACTTTTAATAATCTTGACAATAAAAAGTGTACAGCTGGTCTCTTTGTCGATATCACTAAGGCATTTGATATGGTAAACCACGAAATCCTGTTATCTAAACTGGAAAATGCTGGTATAAGGAGTTTTATGAGTAACTGGTTCAGATCCTACCTTGAAAATTGATCATTGCGTGTAAAAATTAATAATATTAGAAGTGACTTCAAATTTCTGAATATGGGAGTACCTCAAGGCTCAGTACTTGGTCCTATACTTTTCTTATTGTTTATTAACTCTTTGTTTAAATTACCATTTAAGTCTTAAATTACTGCCATTGCAGATGATGTTGGTTGTGCGTTTGGTGCTGATAGTCCCCTTGATCTAGTGGCTGATATTAATTGGGATTTGAATCCCTTTAGGTCGTGGTTCGCAGAACATAAGCTAGTCATTAGTTCTAAGACCAAAATTATGTTCTTTAGTCTTTCTTCTCCGAACGTTTTTGAACCAGATATCTTTTTCCATGAACCAATGTGCAAGAAATATAAACTTTTAAGTTGCTTTTGTGCTTCTGAGTCGAGTGCGATCACTTACCTTGACCACCAAATCTGTAGTGATACTTGTTTCCAAATTGAAAAAGTGGATGTTTTTCAGTATCTGGGACTCTTAATCGACTCAAAGATGACTTTTGGCAATCAAACCAAGAGTCTAAAAAAATATTTTCGTTCTACACTTCTTAAAAAAATTTATTATGGAATTTTCCATTCCAAATTGCAATATGGAATAGCATGTTGGGGTGGAACGCACTTTAACAAAGTGAAACCTATTTTAACTTTACAAAAATATGTAATTAGGATAACACAGGCCTGCAAAATGAGGGTCATAACTTCCTCTCTGGAATTTGATAGCTGATTCTAGGGTATTTTGGTACGCTGATTACGAATATGTCCTTAGTTTTTCTCCATCACCTCCAGATTTTTCAAAAAAAGTTACAGATAGAAAAAATAGGAAAAAAGTCACAAGTTTTCGCAGTAAAAAAGTATATATTGAAAGAATTTTATTTATTTCAATGCAGTTTTAAAGATCATTATTTTAACAAAAAAAATTAGTCTAAGATTAGGTCTCTAACATCAGTATTGACAGAGATATCGAATTTAACACAGGTCTGGGTACACCAAAGTTAGCCTTTTTTTAAATTGCCAAAAAGTGATGTTAAAGTTGAGAAACGGACTTTAGTGAAAAACAATTTTTTTCTAAGAATATGACCAAAAATCTCATTCCAAAGTATGTAACACGAATTACGGAACACCCTGTATATGAATGAGCTCATTACTTAATTAAGCCAAAATGCCCCTTTTTCGACATGTTTATTTAGAATTACTTATACTCATTATGTAGTAGTTAACAAATTACTGATTTGCATTGATGTCTATGTCCCTCTACACTAATTAAATGCAATAAAAACTAAGCTAAAGCAATATAATGACGTTTTATAAATTTTAAAATGCTGGCGCTCAGACAATTTCAATATTCTATATCAAAAAATCCTGACGTGATGGATTTTTTTCATTATTTTTCTCGTAATCAGCACATCAGAATTTTAGAAAACGTTACTCAGATTTCAGAGAGGAAAACCATTGCAGACCTGTGTAATTAGTAAGAGGGGAAGACTACATCATAGTTTTCCATTATTTGTAAGATTGAAAATTCTACCAGTTCGACATTTATATTGTTTTAAGGTCCTTAAAACTTTCTTTTTGCGCTCAGGAAATCTGAATTTCAGAATCCTAGATAATCATAATCTACGAAACAACTTGCAATATCTTGTACCTGTTCCCAGCTTTCGGACGACTACTTTTCGTAATTTTTACACAGTAATGTCTTGTAGATTATTTAATAAACTTCCTACTGCGTTAAGGTCACTTATATTACCAAATCTTTTTCAGATACATTTAAAATCTTGGTTGTTTGATTTTAACTGTGGTGTTTTGGAAATAGTTGTGTTTTCTTGAACTATTTTACTTCCTTAATGTTCTGGTGAGTTATTAGAATATCTGATCAATCTCATTTTAAACTGAATTAATTTTTCTTGCACTTGGCTAACAAACCAAAAAGTAACTCTTTTTTTGATTCTTTTTTTGATTTTATAAAGCAATATTTAAATTTCACTGAATTAAATTTCTTCTGGCACTTGGCTAATAAAACTAATTGTAATTCTTTTGATTCTTTTCTAATTGTAAATATCAATATCAATAATTGAATTTTTAAAATAAGGGTCACCCCACCCAATTTATATTTTGTTATTCTTTAATACTGAAGTGACATTTAAAACTGTTTAAATTTTAACATCTAATGTCACTACCTTATTTCTTAAATAATATATTTTTATGTTTTGAAATAAATGTATCTAGCATATTATACTTATTATAAATTATATTATTATAAGAAATAAATGAAAAAATGAAATGAAATGAAATGAAATGAAATGAAGTGTTGTATGTTTTCGCCGACTTTTCAGACGCCGACTCTAACCTCATCGGTATCTGTTCCCTTAGCTTCCTAAACTGTTCCCTACTGAAGTCCCTATCGCTATTCCTACTCTATCTCTATCACTAGTCCTACAATTTTGAATGGCCGTTGCGGTGGAGGAATCAGCAAACGTCACCATTCCCCTGCCGAAATTCGCGTAGTACGGGGAAACTCCTAAAACTTCGTGCTGGCCCGTGCGAATACTGCACGCTACTTTCGCAAGCTGCAAATCCCAGACCCTATGATTATCTGACACATTAGTCCTAGGTGTAGTCCTGTAAACCTGATTAATACGTTCCGCGCTAAACCGAATCGACGAACCGCAGGCATCACACAACGTTTTCAGTTCCTCACTTTTGAAGTGGGGACCGTTGTCGCAGACAATAAACTTGGGTACACCGAACAACAAGAAGACATTGTCTTCTAGTTTCTTGCTAACAGACTTTGCAGTAGCTGACCTTAAAGGGAACAAAATGTGGAATTTAGTTAAATAATCTACAACAGTTAAAATATGAATAAGACTCCTACTCGACTTAGGCAATGGGCCAACTAAGTCAACACACAACATCTCCCAAGGGTCGGTAACCCCTTTCCTCTTCGTCATCAACCCAGCCGGTTTCTCATTAATCGGCTTCACGCTTTGGCATACTTTACAAAACCTAACATATGTAGTAATATCTGACCTCATCTTAGGCCAGTAATACTTCTGTCCTATCCTAGCAAACGTTTTCCTACTACTACGTCATGGACTATGACATGACTTGCCCTAACAAACTTATATAATTTTCCATCTTCTACTCTCCACACTGGAAAAGACAACGGTTTCTTTTCCACCTCCGATATCATTTTTCCAATCCAAGGGTCGGTTGTTGGCTTGGAAATCCCAGAAACAACTGGAACACTCCTAGTGAGCATGTCCGGCACTACATGATCCTTCCCTTTACGATGGATGATATCGACGTCAAACTGCTGCATACGTACAGCCCACCTCGCCAGCCTACCCGCTGGATCCTTCAACTTGCCAAGCGAAATCAAGGAGTAGTGAATAGTGATCGGTAATTACCGAAAACCTAGCTCCCTCCAGATAAGCCGCAACTTTTCTATCGCCCACAAAACTGCCAGGCACTCTTTCTCTGTGGTGGAATAATTCCGCTCACACCTATTAAGTGATCTGCTCAAGTAGCAAATCACCTTCTCACCTTCCTCGAAGGTCTGAATCAAAACAGTACCAATCCTGAAATCAGAAGCATCCGTTTGAACGACAAACGGCTTAGAAAAATCTGGACTTGTCAAAATGGGTGCTGCCACTAAACACTCTTTAGCTTTCCTTAAGCTTTCCTCACAAGTGCTTCTCCACTCAAACTTCTTGTTTTTCCTAAGTAAATCGGACAAAGGCTTCACCAAACTAGCAATGTTTGGTATAAATCGCCTGTACCAGGACACCGTGCCGATGATACTCCTAACCTCTTTCACGTTCTTTGGCGATGGGACCCCTTACATGCTTTCTATCATCTCTGGATCCATGTGTAAGCCATTGCGGTCTACAACACAGCCTAAAAACTTCAGAGATGGCCTACGAAAATGACATTTGTCCCTACCAACTTTTAAACCTGCCTTAATGAGTCTTCTGAAGACTTCTTCTGAAATCTCCCTATGCTTCTCAAATGTATCAGTGACGATAATAATATCATCCATATATGAGAAAGAAAACAATACTGGCTTAGGCGCTGTGTCTATTTGAACCAGACGTCTTGAAGTTGTTAGTCGGCGATGATAACGTTGAGCTGTGAAGGTAAATAAAAAATGATCGCTTAAAATGTGAGCATAAACAGGCAGTTCAAAAGGAGGTAGTGTTCAAGAGATAAGAGAATTACGACTCATCATTTGTAATTTACTGTACAGGATTTTCGTAGATTACGTTTTTCTGGGGTTAATATCTAGATCATCCTTTAAATTTCCCAATTTGAGTATTTCGAGAAAGCGAATCGCCATACTAATTTTGTAAACCACGATAAAAAAATTGTAAAACGAAATTGTGCTCCGGAAGTGTAGTAGATTGCGATTGAAAGCTTGTAAGCTACTAAAAAGACGAAATTCTTAAATTACGATACTTGATTGCAAATCACAAATTAAAAAATTTTTTAATTTGAGATGACACTTAGAGTAAATTGCTATTTTTTCGATCAATTCAAAATTAAAGCGGTGTAATTTACAAAAAAAAAGGGATTTTGCATTACAAACTAGAAATTCGCAATTGGCGATTTTTCAATTCTTTCCGTGAAGACATATGGCTCTAATCTGGGTTCTAACACGTTATCTATAAGTCTTTGCCAAGTTGCGGGAGCATTGTGAACGGCATTCTTAAAAACTGAAACAGACCGCGGCCAGGTACCGTAAAGGCAGTATATTTACTTGACTCTTTTTTTCTTTCTTCGGAATCTGCCAGTAGGCCGACTTGATGTTCAAAGAAGACAAGAATTTCGCGTTATTCAGCTTATCCAGGATAGCTGTTATGTAGGGGAGGGGGTACGTGTCCCTGTCTGTAGCTGCATTCAACTTTCTAAAATCTACACTATACGTACCATCCTTCTTATTAATCATGACAATGGGAGAAGCCCATGGACTGTCAGATTTTTCTGTCACTCCCTCTGCTGGATACTGGATAATATCTCTGCTTAATAGGTTCAACTTTCGCCCTAATCTTATGTTCCACGATCTGTGTGCACCCTAATCCTTCAGGCATTTCTTTAAATGTCATGTTCAAAAATCTTTCTAACTGTTGCTTTTCTACCTCTCCTACCTCAGTCAAATGCTCAGAATGGGAAATCAAGTTCAACGAATTCTGATTCGAAAATTCCCATTCCCCTGATTGTAAATCCGGGACTATTCCCGCTAAAGCCCAAAAATCGGATCCTAAAATCAGACTATGAGGAAGATAAGGTATAACTAAACATCCTACTAAAACTACCTCGCCTTCAATTATAATTGGAAGTGAAACTTCACCTTCCACCTGCACTCTTGCACCATCAGCTAAACTAACACTACCTACTTTGCTAGTGCCTGACTTAATACCTAGGCTCTGCAAAATTTTCCATCCATCCCTACATATGATCGTGCGAGACGCGCCCGAATCCAAAAGCCCTACTTACCTAATTCTATAAATACTAACACATATATATGGTCTTTTGTCCCTACTTACATGCTCAAGCGCGAAACTCAAATTAACATCCGCCGACTGGTTACCAGTAGGCAACCCCGACACATTTAACGGCGCTCTCGTCCTACTGACCCGAGAGTGCGTGTGCCGTTTACCGAACACTGGCGCAGTTACTCTTTGTAACTCTCTTTTTCCCAAAACATCGCCTATCAGCGGAACACCTATTTGCAAGATGGCCTTCTCCATTGCAATTATAACACCTATACGTCCTTGATGAGTTGACTGGCGGACGAGATTGGGTGTTGTCCTCAACAACCGCAACTCTCCTTACAGCCGGCCTAGCTGAATCGAAATTCGAGTTACGACTCGACTCCTGCACGACCTGTTGATTTCAATTGTTTCCTTCAACAACCGAAACTCTTGGGGGTGCAACTCCTACATTGGCCAGATCCGGCTCAAATAGGTTCCTACTTCTATTTGTGGGCGGTGGAACGTAAGATTCCACGTTAGCCCTGACGAATTCCAAATTGCGCCCTTATTTTAGCTGAATCGAAATTCGAGTTACGACTCGACTCCTGCACGACCTGTTGATTTCGATTGTTTCCTTCAACAACCGAAACTCTTGGGGGTGCAACTCCTACATCGGCCAGATCCGGCTCAAGTGTTCTTACTTAGTTTCAATTTTAAGATATTAGTGATGAACTTAAAAAAAAGCCTGCAGCCGCCGGCGCGGCGCCTCCTTAACTACAGAAAAGGAAGCTTCATAAAAGCGAAGCGGAAAAACAATTTGGCAAGGGGAGTATCGGTTTGTGTTCTCAAAATTAAAAATTCGAAGTAAAAACACATCTTTTACACACATA
The DNA here is from genome assembly GCA_914767635.1 of Melanostoma mellinum. Classification (NCBI taxonomy): domain Eukaryota; kingdom Metazoa; phylum Arthropoda; class Insecta; order Diptera; family Syrphidae; genus Melanostoma; species Melanostoma mellinum. Next base: position 67,202,509 of record OU612060.1, on the reverse strand, counting down.
GACGAATTTCTTACTATTACTTTATCTTATGCCCAAAAACAAAACATTTGAATACATCAGACCATCAGAACTATGAATGATAAGCGTGGGAGTTTCTTAGATGTCATTAAGCCAATAATCCCTTTAGTCATGCAGATGACAAAGATGATGCAAATTTCTATATTTGGCCCAATGTCACTAGCTAATTTGGGCCTATGGCACTTCTACAAAGCGTCATTATACCAAACCCTAATGTTTGGCCCAATGTCACTTTGCAAAAGCGTCATTGTGCCAAATTTTTTACATTTGGCATAATATCGCTTGGCACAATGTCACGGCACCGTTCTCGACCGCTTCGTAGTCCTGTTCAAAAGTGAGCGGGAGCACCTAACGAACCCCTACGATCAAGCAATCTAGCTCTACTTAGAGATTTTTTCACCTCATCTACGGTGCCCATACCTCTAATCCCCTACACTCCATCTCATATGCAAGCTCATCTTGCGCTAATCTTTAAATATCCATATTAAATAAAACTTAAGTGTAACAAGCGAAAAGAGAAAAAATTAAAAAAAAAATAAGACTTGAACTAAAAATTAACTCTCAACACTATAACTAAATCTGCACAAAAAGTTCGAAATAAAACACTATCAAGCTCCAATTGGATGCTTGAAACCAGAGCAAAAAATAAAACAAATAAAAATCAATGTCAATTGACACGAAAGTAAAAAAAAAAAGAATAAAATCGCACAAAACAATGTATAAAATTTATAATAACCCAAATAGTATACTGATAGTAAAATCAAAAGAAATATAATAATAAAAGGTGTGAATCAAAATAAGTTACAATAATGTGCAAAATTTCCTTCTCGACAACCGTGCGAGCTATGAACTTATTTAGTCAGTGGCCAAGTAAACCACACAAAACAATAACAACTACCAACTACAGTACAAAATTTAATGTGCATTTCCGTGTGCAACAAATATCACACCAAAACAAAAAAAATCTCAATCAAGTGCCACCCAGACACAGCAGACAAAAGACAATATCGAATCCTAATGCAAGAATTAAAATTAAAAAAAAAAAAAACAACTTGTCTGTTTCTGTGGTATACAGAACAGACCAAGAAAACAATTCCTATTGTATAAGATGGGAACATTTGCGCTGTCCAAAAAAAAAAAAAATCACGCAGCCAAACACACTCGCACTTTATTCCACAATTTTCACCTCACCTAAGGGATAAGAAAAACAAAAGTAAAATATTCTTTTACAAGGAAAATCAAAAGAACATTACACAAAACTTTACTTCAATAAATCCATAAATATCAAAGCACAGGTATAGGTACCAAGTACCAGCAATATGTACATAAACTATGTATGCACAATGTACATATGTAGGTATCAGCCTTGCCACAAGGAAAAACCCGCTCAGCGGATGCACTGCTGTGAGGCAGGCTTAGTAAGCTAATTGCAAAATTAGAAATATTTTTGAATAAATGATCACCAGCAATATTTTTCATTTCATTTAACTCAACCCACCTTAACTCAATCCCTCTAAACAGTTTTGTAGCTCTTCAGCCATTACATTTTCAGTTTAACTGAACAAGTTTGGAAATTTTGTTAGTAAAGTTGTCAAATGAACAGATATTAGTTTAAAATTATCACTATTTTGCTTCAAATAATTACAATCCAAAATTTGAAAAGCTGTTAGCAAATTGTCAGATAAATTCAATCTATTGTTTAACTGTTTGCAAAGTTCCATGAATGTAATAATTTTGAACTGACTTTAAGAAACTCTCTTTCTCGGTTTTATTTAATTTTTCAAACAATTAATCAAAACCAAATCCAAAGTATATCTCCTCAAGAGGCTTAAAGAGTACTGGTCGAATATCACCTCATTAATATTACTTACATAGATTTCTTAAATATTCAGTTTTTTTTATTTAATATTTTTTAGTAATCTGATTCACTAGCAAATGTATTTGTGGAACTTCACTTTGAAAGCTTTTATTCAAATCAGTTACAATTTTCAAAATTTAGTTAAGAAAATAAAAATATATTTTGTACAATGAATTGTTTAAATTATTTAAATGAATATATCCCTTTGGGTTCTTATCATCAAAAGACACTGAGACGAAATAAAGCTTAAGAGCTTACCAGTTTTTAATAAAATAGTTAACCACTTCATAAAAAGATAACCATCAGCGTTAGAACCTTGCTCCGATCGGAGTAAATCTACTCCAGTTTTGAGAAAAAAATTTAATTTACTCCACCACTCCGATTTTTTGAGATCTACTCCTTTTTTTCACTCTGAAATTTTTTTTGATTTTCAAGCCGAATCTCAGGAAAGTAAATTACAATCCTGTATTATTCAATTTTGTAACCAACCCTCACCCTGAAGCTGAACTGAATCAAAAGTTTTATACTGTTCTGAATGATCCCATTAATTTTTTTCTTCGTTTCTCGTTTATTTCGTTCTCATTGGCAATGCAAATCTGTGATAATAAGTTGAAAGAGCTTAAGTTGAATTAAGTGAAAATCGTGTTTTCAATTTTATATTTTCCATTTTGTTTACCTAAACGAAAATTCTCGGCTCCGTTACTATACGACAAAAAATAGCCGGTAAATTAAAAAAATTAAAGCAACTTATGTTTAAATAGCCTAAAAAGCATTTGCATTTTGCACAGCAGCTTACGTCTATCTCGAGCACAAATTTATCAAAACAATAAGAAAACATACTTTTTTAAAACGGGTCAAGTCATGATTTGAACGTAAGTAAATCGGATTATTTGATAACTTATTTCGACAGAAGTCTAAAGCTAATTTCAAAAAACATTTTTTTAATAGTTGTGTGGTTGTTTTTTAACAAAGAAAAAAAATGTAATTTGAGGGTATTATAAGCATGTGTCCTGAAATAAAAATTGTATCTCTAGTATCAACAGTTTTAATACAATAACTAAAAATGTCTAAAGTAGTTCACAAACTTCACTTGATCATACTGAAAAATCATAAAAGTTGACTTAAGCTCTTTTAACTTACTATATTCAGAATAGTTTACTCGCTTTGTAAACCAATATTTATGTAATACTTTTGTTCAAACAAATCTTCTGTTAAATACAGTTATTGAAAACCTGTGTTTTTCTTTCGTTTTCAAATCTACTCCGGAAACTTTCGATTTACTCCACTTTTTTTACAAATATGCTCCGAAATTTTGCTACTGAGGTTCTAACCCTGATAACCATCGAGTTGCCACGACTTTTTTTTTTTTTTTTTTTATCAAAATATTCTTGAAACGTTTTCAATTCCTCCTGCCTTTTCGGACTGTGCTTCAAAAAGTTGTAAATGTCTTGAGGAAAGGAGCAAACTTCTAATGGAATATATCTGATGGTAAATTCCGCACACTTATGAATGGAATGCGAGCTGCATACAACTGGATATAGAAAACTATTCAATGTTTTAAGTTTTGCCTGCACTCCGTTTTTTACTTGCGATTATAGGTACTATAAGGCAAGTCTTGCAATCGTGCAGAAAAAAAATTTTGAGGTAACTACTAAACATGACATTACGATGATAGAGAATACGAAAAAAGTGGGTCCTACAATTCTGTCTGTCTGTCTGTCTGTCTGTCTGTCTGTCTGTCTGTATGTCCGTCTGTGTGTATATGGATCTACAGCCTGAACCGCTTGACCGATTTTTTTCAAAATTTGTAGTTAAGCTCTGTAAGGTAGCCTACAGAGGGGTTTTTGGAATTGGTCTCTAGGTCTTGAAATAACGGTACCTGCCATACAACCGATATGATAATACTTATTTTTCTCGAAAACGGCTCTAACGATTTCGATAAAATTTTATGTGAAGGATTATTTTTTAATTGTTATTCTCATTACGCAAACATTTTTTTTGGAAAAAGTCTAAAAACGGTACCCCCCATAGTACCGTTTTTTTCAAAACCGACTTTCTCATTAATGGCTGACACGATTTTGCTGAAATTTTATATTTAAGAGGTCGTAGATGACATAAAAAAGATTGCATATTAAGATTTGGAAAATTTTAAATTTTGAAATTTTTATTAATTTTTTTTAAACAATTTGGTTTTTTTTTGAATATTTTTTAAAAGGTATTGCTGATTTATTTCAATTTTCTTGTCAGAACACCTTCTTGCAACATCTTAAGACTTGCATACCTAACTTTTAAAAAACTTTGTTTTATTAAAAAATGAAGAATAAAAAACCGATTTTTTAAAAAACTGCTCTTGCAAAAGAATAGCGTTTTTTGGATTTTCGCTTGAAACCTTTGGAATATTTAATTTTAATTTTTTCCATATTTTGCGTGATTTAACTCAATTTTCATTATTGAATTGTAGTTGGCTGCCCTGAGCCCACCAAAGATATTTAGAGCGAATACTAAAACCTTTTACTCAGACTAAATATTTTGGTATTGTACTTAGCACACAATCGCAAGTTCGTGCGACCCAGTCGTGCCCATTTTTTCAACCTGCATTACATTTGCTCCGTCTGATCCAAACCCGATCATGTTCTTATAAGGAACTTTCATTTTGTCTAAGTAGCCTTTAATTAGGCAAAAATGCCCTCAGCGGAAGAATCTTTGATTTCTAAAATGCACAAAAACCTATCGACAATTTTTTTTATCAAGTTTTCATAAAAATCTGGCTACAATCGCTACACATTTTGTCATTGAAACATCCGTAGATTCATCTATTATGAGAGAAAATTTTGTTTCTCTTAATTTTTGTGCCATTTCTTCAAGACAAAAAGGTTCCACAACATCTTTTAAAAGTGTGCTTGCTTTTTTTCTCCCACAGTTCAAATTTTTGGAAATATTTGAATCTGGACAAATAATGCGCAGAAAATCGGGAAGATGTTCCATAAGTGAAATTGGAAGATTGTGTTCACTTATAAATGCCAATCACTCACGCTGGAAGAGTTAGATACGCTGGAAGAGTTAGATTTTTTGAGGTGGTACACCTTTCAAATTAATGCACTCTCGATTGCTTTTTTATTTGCGAGTTTTTGGTAATTATTTTGTGGAGATTTCCATCTTGGTGCCTTTCTAAATTATATTTCTTGTAATAAACAGTATACAAAAAAAACAAAAGGGATTGCTTTCTTTTATTTCTAACCAGGGAAACATTACTAACCATTCTGTCCGTGATGCTCTTGGTTTTTTTTTTGTTTTTTGGGTTTAGCTTTTGATGAACTAGAGTCAAAATCTGTCTCGGAATCGTTGATGGAGCTGGAGTTATCATGATGCTCTTCCTCATCAGTATCACGTCCTTGATTATAGTTGATTGTTCTTCTATGCGTTGCTTTCATTTGTTCCACTGAAAAAGCTTTGCCCGCCGTACTGGCTGCGGCAGCAGATCTTGAATCCGCTGATTGTCATTGTTAATCAAACCATATTGGTATTTCGAAAATATTTGTCTTACCTTCTCATTTTTCTTTAAATAAATGAATCAAAGACAAGCCGACGACGACGCACGTAGTAGAGATTTTAGTTTACGCTTATTTTTTTTTTTCTGCTTTTGAATGCATTCTGCCGAATTGGCTGGGCTTCACTTTTCAACTATATTTTGTTGTTGAGTAAAGCACTTTAAGGGTTTTAGAAATAGTTATAGAATTTAATATGTTTGTTTTTTGATAATTTTGCGTCCTCTCAAAAAAGCGGAATGTACTTAAAAATAAAGCCGACGAACGATTTGGATCTGGAAAGGGAAACGGAAAGGAAAACTTGACAGTTGAGCATTTGACCATTGTATATGAAACGTATAGTAACACCATGAACACTTGCGATGCTTGAGCCACCTACCTGCTCGATTAAAGGACAGCTCGATTAAATCGGAAAAAAAGTGGAGTGCAGAACCTTACATTGTATATATATAATACCCAAATGTACCACCAAAATAAATTTCAACAGAACCGCAAAGTTCGTTAGTCGAGCAAGTAGGTGGCTATAGCATCGGGAATGTTCATGGTGTTACTATACGTTTCATAAGGTTTGTTCGTTGAAGCCCTGGGGTTGCCCTAGGGTCGCCACAAAGCGTTTTTGAGAAACCTAAACTCGCCCTGAATGTCAAATTCAGTGTTTTTTGAGTTTTGCCATAAGTTTTCCCCCAACTCGCCCTAGCTTTTTGCTGTGGCGAGTTGAGAGCTGTCAAATGGCATGTTATGACAGGGATGTGTGGTGATTTGTGGTTTAGCGTTTTTTGAGGACTGGAAAACCCAGGTTTTCTTGGCAACTCATAGGGTTGTCAAGAAAACCTGGGTCAGCCCTGGAGAATGCTCAACGAACAGACCTATATACAATGCACTTGACAGCATCAAGTGAAGTAAAAATGTCAAACTACTGAACGAGATAAAAAATGAATACATTCAGCACCACTTTCACTGCGTGCATTTGTTTAGGTAGGAAACACATTCTTTGTAGCGATGATTTAGCTTGAATTTTGTGCAACTAGTTCATAATAATTAACACTGGTTAATACATATACGATCTTCCATGTTGAATAGTTTTAAATAAAGATTTGTGGGCCAATTTTAAGTGGCCCGGGCAAAGGGCCAATCTATAAATCAACAGGCCACTTTGCGGCAACGCTGGTAGGTATATTATATTTTGCACAAAGCCCCACGTTGGGCGCGAATTTGTTACACTTTTATTTAACACGAAAACTAACTTTACCATGAGACGAAACTATTAAGCGCGATTGGATCTTCCGAATCCAATTAATTGAATTAAGCAAAAGAAATTTCAAAACGATCGAAAGTAATGCACAACCGGTGTGCAGCGAAGTAAACAACCGAAATGTCAAACGCGCTGATAAACTAAAGTGCAACACTCAGCAGGAAGGCTGCTGACACCACGGCTAGATTCAGCTGTGCTGGGTTCGTAAACAAAAAAGGTAGAGCAGCGCGTATAAATAGTTGGATTAAAAACCCAAATCTTCTCAACTATAAAATGGTACAAGATGGACGGTTAGACGAACCATTTAAAAATGTTAACAATAGAAAAAAACCGGAAAAATGAAACGTTAATTGTTCTTTCCCGAAAAGAACAGTTGAAACGAATTAAAAAGGGTCGCGTGTCTCACAATAATGAGAAGTTACGATGGCAAAGATCAACCGAAACTATATTTGACAACACTTGCAAGAACTAAAACACTCTCTTTATCTTTTGCTTTTCTGCTAATCCTTCCACTTTCTATTTCCTTAATCTTCGTCCGTCTGATGATTATAGTAGCTCGTTCATCTTCCTGAAAGTTAAAAATAATACTTCTGGGCATTTTCCCAGTTACTCTACAATACATATATTCAACTGAGTCAAGGGAAGGATAAAATTCTCGATGTTACCTTTTTTCGAAAATTGAAGAAGGAAGGAAATGCTACCAAAACCAAAATGAACTGATTTACCCTTTTCGGTGGATCTTTGGGCAGATTTGGGGAAAAGGGCAAACTATAAACGTTTCATTCTATGATTCGGCTTTACAAAAATAAAAGTTTAATTTAGGATGTGTCTCATATCGAAGTATCGCGTTCACAAGTGACATTTCTATTGTTTTCCTCTGTGATATGTGTATGTATTAGGGTGGGTCAAAAAAATCAAAATTTTTTTTTTTTTTGATCCGACACGCGAAAACTTGTTTTTAGGTACCTCTAGAAATTACTTACAAAATTTGAGCTTTTAATATTAACGGGAAGATGATGCTCATCGTAATTTTCCATTTTCAGTTTAGTATCATATAAAAATGGTCATATCTTTTTAAAAATAGATTGCTTAACCAGTCGCAAAACTAGTATTTATAGGAAATTGAACGGTCTACAAAAATAGTCTTTAATAATTTTTTCATTAACCAAACCATTTAAAAGATATTCAAGGTCAAAAATTGAAGTATTTAAAAGAAAATAACTTTTATGTTTTGAGTTTTGTAACTCACTAAAAAATAGTTATTATCAAATGAGCATCAATTATTTCAATAGAAAATTGAACGTTCTACAAAAAAGATATTTGTTGTTAATCGATTACTCTAACCATTTGAAAGATATTCGCAGTAGAACTGCAGTTTCTACGAATTCTAATAATTTCTTAATAAATATTTCCAATTTATCTACTTAATTTAAGAATTTTGATAATATTTATGTGAGCTTTAGTTTATTCCAAAAAAATTACAGTTTGCAAGCTATGTCGTATCTTTTGTTTGAGAATATATTTCATTGGATTCAATTTTTTAACGATATTTTCTGCAGTAGATTATAAATTACCTAAAAATTTATAAATTATACAGAGAAGCTTGAAATATTGATTAAAAAACTATTAACATTAGTGGGAATTGCAATTCTGCTGCGAATATCTTTAAAAAAATTTTTTAATAGATGTATTGGAAATATTTACTAAGAAATTATTAAAATTAGTAGGAACTAAAATTCTACTGCGAATATCTTTTAAATGGTTAGAGTAATCGATTAACAACAAAATACCTTTTTTCTAGAACGTTCAATTTTCTATTGAAATAATTGATGCTCATTTGATTAATAACTATTTTTTAGTGAGTTACAGAATTAAAAACAAAAAAGTTATTTTCTTTATTATTATTATTATTATTATAAATTCTTTATTATGTTCCTCTATAAATTTACAATTTTTAATTAAATGATACTTAAGAATAATAGCATGGCAAAAATTTTGCCGTCTGCCTCAATTGACATGTTTCGAGTTTTTCATTAAAAATTAGAAGGTTGAAATTTAAGTCTAGCTAATAACAAAAGCAAAAAAGAAAATTAAAAATATACATATATTTAAATAGTTTATCACAATATTTGTATTACGTTATTGTAAAGCTGTTCCGGTAATATAAGGCGTGATTAATGAAGAGACAAAGGGTTTTCCAGCATAAATAACCATTTAAAATCTGCTTTGTATCTTCGCGTGTAAGAATGCTCTTTTGAAAATAAAGACTGCGGATCTCTTTTAAAATAGGACATACAGCTAAAAAGTGGAACACATCTTCAATTTCATTCTGGTTACACAAACTACATATCGGGTTAAGATCAGTTCTATGTGGTTTATAATTTAAGTTGAGCATTTCCGTCCTCGCTTTAAATATAAGACTCATCTGGTTGAGAGAAAGCTTTTCACTAAAGTAATTTCTACTATGCAGTACATAATTTAATTCCCTGTAAATAAGCCTGGACGGGGATGTCTGAGCTCTGTTTAGATTTTGCAGATATAAAGAGTCATCTATTTTTGCTATACATCGATAGAAAATATCTCGCCAATTTACTAAATTCAGGTTATTAATGTTGAATTGCGTGCTGTGACTATTTGACAGATCAAACCATTCCTTAAACGGAGATAAACGCTGTTGGAACGCATAGTTCATGACTTGTTTTTGAAGATTTGAATCCGATCTGTTCATGACTCTAATTATGTAATCCGCATTTGCCTTTAGATTTTTAAGATATATTTGTGAGATACCAGATTCAACGTGAATAGCATACGTAGGAGTTGATTCAGCTAGTTTAAAGATACGTTTAAAAAAGAATCTTTGGATTGCTTCAAAATCTTCAATATTTTGGTACCCAAACACTTGATTTGCATAACACAGACATGTTCTAATGGTTGCATCAAAAACCCTAAACTTGGCAGAAGCATTAACATGTTTGTTAAAAAAAAAACTTGCTCCACATAAGATTAATTGCAGTTTTGGCTGTAGCACACTTTTCTTTTATATGGGGACGAAGGTCAAGATTGTATGTTATTAAGAACCCTAGATATTTGTATTGGCTAACAATTTCCAAGGCTTCTCGCTCTAGAAACCATTTTTCTTGTGCAGTTCTACGGCGTTGAGAATTTTGAAATATCATTATTTTAGATTTAGCGGTATTAATACTAAGATCCCATAAATCGCAAAATCTTTTTAATTTGTTTATTTGTAACTGCAAAGCATTAGGGGTTTCAGCTAGAATTACAACATCATCCGCATATAAAAGCATTTTTATTGGCGTCTCACCAAACATTATTCCTCCAGGGAAATCTTTAGATATGTCATCAATAAATAAAGCAAATATGATAGGACTCAAGCTACACCCTTGAGGAACACCAGAACTTGTACCAAAAAAATCAGACATTTTGTTACCATTCCACACTGCGGCAGAGGTTTCTGTAATAAGGAGCTTGTATAGGTTAAGGAATTTAGTCGATATGCCCAAGGTTGAAAGCTTATATATTAATGATTTTCTGTTAACCGTATCAAATGCTGCTTTGAAATCCACAAATAACGCATACAATTTCTTTTTCTTATCCAAAAATCTTTTGACAATACTTGTAAGAACAAATAAATGATCCACTGTAGATAGCCCTGTACGAAAACCAGCTTGGTAAATACTAAGGAGATTATTCTCTTCAACCCATTTTGTCAACCTATGGTATAGAATATGGGTGAATATTTTCCTAAGACATGGTAAAATAGAAATACCTCTGTAATTTTCGGCTAACTGCAAATCCCCTTTTTTAAAAATTGCACAGATCCAAGCTCTTAAAAACGAATTTGGAATCAATTCTTCTTCAAGAAGCTTATTAAAAAATTTACAGATATGCTGCAAAAAGAGTTCACTTAAATATTTATAAAATTCAACAGGAATACCGTCGATCCCTGCAGATTTATCATTTTTCATGCGCTCCAAGGTATTTTTCAACTCAAGCAATGTAATATGCCCATCCAATTCAGGAGTTAAGACTAGAGGCATTGCATAATGGAACAAATGGCAGTCAGTTAGCAGATTCAGTAGTATTTTGAAGTGATCGGCCAGTTTTTCAACCTCTATACTTGCGGCAGACACAATTTTACACCCTCCAAGTATACGCACCTTTCTCCAAAATATTTTTGAATTTCTGCAAACTGAGATGCTATTAGCAACCTTATTTACATAGTTTTCTTTTTTTTTGACTAATAAATTTTTATATTTTTTATTAGAATCTAAGTAGAGTCTTTTGAAAAATGGTGAATTGGTATTTCTAAATAAATTCAAAAAAGAAAACGATTTTTTTCGCAGTTTCCTACACTCCCAGTCATACCACTCAGCTACAAAACCACCACCATTGTTGCACTTATTTTTTAAAAAAGAAGCTTGCTTTACACAGTTTAAAATACTATCTAACTCCTGATCACAGTTCCAATAATCTTGTAATGGTAGATTATTTACCTGAGCATCAAGCCTACGCCTATATACTTCAGCACGGTTTTCTATCCACTTTATACATTTAATTGAATTATTAGTTAGCAAAGTCTGATCTTCAAATTTAATTGAAGTTACTGTTGGTAGATGACTAGAATAATTCGCAATAGGGACTTCAAAATCTACAATTCTACTTAACCAATTTCCTTTTGCTAAACAATAATCAATTACAGAACTACCTTGACCCGATACAAAAGTTAGTTCACCATTTTTGTCACTCTTAGTAGTACCATTGAGTACCATAAAACCAAAATTTTCAATAAAATCTAAAAGTTGCCTGCCGCATCTATTAACCGTCTCATCCTTAGAGTTTCTTACACCTTCAAACACATGTGAAACATTTTGCACCAGTGGCGCTGAATTCTGAAAATGTCCAATTCTCCCATTAAGATCACCTAATATTATTACATTTTGCATTTCATTTTCATTAAAAAAAGTTTTCATTTCATTGAAATCATCAATCCAGTTGTTACAATTGAGATATATCGGAACAATGAAGTAGGAGTCTTGCCTATGTCTAATCTCAATAACTGTTTTCCTATCAATCGACTAAATTTTTACAAAATTTTTCAAACTATTTTTCATTGCAACTAACAAGCCGCCACTAGCTCTACCAAACATATTATTTCTAATGGCTGGAATAAATTTGACTGTAAAATCTTTAAAATACTTAATAAATTGTGTTTCTGTACCTTCTTCAAGAAATGTTTCAATAAAAATGATTATTTCAAAGTTTTGTATTAATTTAAAAAAATCTGGCATTAATAGTTTGTTTCTTAGGCCAGACACATTATAGCATAAAATATTTAAATTTAAATGACAGACGGCAACCCTATCCTAAATATAATGCTGACTCAGCTGATGACTCGTTTCTCCTTGTTGCAGTACAGGCGTTGCAGTCGCAAAGTTCTGACAGTTGATGTTGTTGTTGATGTCAAAGAATTGCAATCCAGCCTCACCAAACGTGTTCCTTATAAATGACATTTCTTCTGCATTCTTTATAACCAACCCTCGTGCCAGATTATAAGTGAACGCAAAATTATTAATATTCAATTTGATTCCTCTTAAAAAAATCTTTGCTGTTGGTGACATTTCAGCTAGCCTCGCTTTGATTTGATACAGTGCAGTTCTTTTTTGCCGCGTTATAATTGTTTGCTCGCGATGTATAACAATTCCGGTGTTTTTCAGTTTCGGAGTAGCTTCGATTACTTTATTTGTGTTTCGCCGGGATGAAATTTCAAAACAACTGTGGTTTTATTTGTATTGCGATTTGTGAATTCTTGTGTTTGACTTATAGGTAATTCTGCATTTTCTTGAAGCTGGAGAAGACCTTTACAAGTTTGTTTTGCAAAGTCAACTTTATTGGTTTTCCCTTCTGCCGGAAAATGAACAACAACAGTGTTTTCGGTGTCTTTTCGTGACAACATTTCAATTTGTCGCTCTAACGTTTGACAGTAGCTTTCCATGTTTGTTATTCGGTTAAGCAGGTAGCCGTTTTGAGACCGTAATAACTGAAGCTCGTTTGAGACAGCAAGGACTTCTTTTTTCGTAGCGATGTCTTTCAATTTCGGGGTTAAGCACTCATCAAAAAGGACCTTTAATTGAGCAATCGACATTGTTCCAACCGATGCCATTGTTTCAACAGTGCGTTTTTTGTTCGTTGATGTATGGTCAGGCGAAGTATCTTGCAAATTTCTTTTCGATTGCATATGCAGCACTTACAATTTAAAACGATCGAATAGCCCCAATAAAATAAATCGGATAAGATCGTACCTTGTATTTCCAGTGGTCAAACCTTTGAACCTTTGTGTATTTCGTGTGTGAACACAGACTTATAAAATGTAATTATAGTTTCAAAAATATAATAAAATCAACTTTTTTTTGTTTTAATTTAAAAAATTCAAAAGAGCGCACAAATTTTCAACCTTCTCACAACTTTGACAGCTGTCAATGTCGTCTTTAAAATACTTCAATTTTTGACCTTGAATATTTTTTAAATTGTTAGATTAATGAAAAAAGTATTAGAGACCATTTTTGTAGACCGTTCAATCCTAACTAATATTATAAATGTGAAAGTCACTCTGTCTGTCCGGATTTCTATGTTACCGTCTCCTGCCCAAACTACAGAACTGATTTAAATGAAATTTTGTACAGAGATAGTCTAGAACCTGAAGAAGGACATAGGCTGTACATTTTATCCCTATATTCCCACGGGAACGGGAACGTATACGGGAACTTAAAAACTACAACACCGATTTCAAAAATTTTTCCACCGATAGAATACTTCACTATCCCAGAGTAACATAAACTTTAATTCATCCTCATATTCCTACGGGAACTAGAGTTCTTACTAATATAATAAGTGTGAAAGTAGCTCTGTCTGTCCGTCGTTCTATGTTACCAGCTCCCGCCCAAACTAACAAACCGGTTTAAATGAAATTTTGTACAAAGGTTGTCCTGAACTTAAAGACGGACATAGGCTATATTTCATTCGAATATTCCCACGGTAACCGGTCCTCACTATTATTATAAGTGCAAAAGTAGCTCTGTTTGTTCACCATTCTATGTTACCATCTCCCGCTCAAACTAATGAACAGATTAGAATTAATTTTTGTACAAACATTGTTCAGAACCTGAGGAAGGACATAGGTTTTATATTTTATCCCTATATTTTCACGGGAACGGGAACGTATACGGGATCTTAGAAACTACAACACCGATTTCAAAAATTTTTCCACCGTTAGAATGCTACACTATACCTGAGTAACATAAATTTTAATTCATCCGCATATTTCTACGGGAAAAGGAGTCCTTACTAATATAATAAGTGTGAAAGTCCGTCGTTCTATGTTACCATCTCCCGCCCAAACTAATAAACCGATTTAAATGAGATTTTTTACAAAGATTGTTCAGAACCTGAGGAAGGACATAGGCTATATATTTTTCCCTATATTCCCACGGGAGCAGGAACGTATACGGGAACTTTGACACTACAGCACCGATTTCAAAAACTCTTCCACCGTTGGAATGCTCCATAATCCCCGAGCAACAAAAACTTTTACTCATCCCCATATTCCTTACGGGAACGGTCACCACATTTCCACGGGAATGGGAGTCTTTACTAATATTATAAGTCCGAAGTTAAATCTGTCTGTCTATTTCTCTTTGTTACCATTAACCGCCCAAACTATAGAACCTATTTATATGAATTTTGGTACAGAGACAGTCTAGAACCTGAGGATGGACATATATGTTAAGGAATATGTTTTATCCCTGTATTCCCATGGGAACGGGAACTTGGAAAATACAGCACACATTTCAAAAAATGTCCACCGTTAGACGACCCTCATATTCCCACGGGAATGGAAGACTTTAGTAACATTATAAATCCGAAATTAACTCTGTCTGTCTGTTTTTCTTTGTTTATATTTACCGCTTATTATTAGCTTATTGCACCGATTTATATGAATTTTGGTACAGAGATAGTCTAGAACCTGGAGATGGAGATCCTTACTAATATTACAAGTACAAAACGTTTTGATTCCCCGTTTTCCTTTAATTCCCACTGATTGATCATTATAAATAAGGCTCAGGCGCTTTAAGTTGCAGGTGTTCGCTTAGAAAAAAGTCCCATGGCAACTTTATGCGGCAGAGTCACGTGTATCAATCCCACAAAACCTTTTTATTTCGCAAAAGATGGAAAAAATAAGAACGTCGTGTGCAAACTTCTTCTTCTTCTTCTTCTTCATTTTCGGCGTTACGAGTAGTGATCTTGAAGCGATCACAACTCTCCCACTTTGCTGCTTCACACTAGTGATCCGCCTGTGGGGTACGCCGCGTTGACCTCAGAAATCGTCGGCAAGCCTCCCGGTTTTGGATTGTTCCATGTCTGAGGCCAACCAAATGCTGCTGTTTTTGCATTTGCTTGTACCAGGAGTGTTTTGGCCTGCCTTTTCTTTTTCGTCGCGAATTTGTTGAAACGTTGTACGATATTGCCTTTTTGACGGGGTTCTGCGGATCTCTCCTTTGAACATGACAATACCAACTGAGCCGGTCGTGCTGAATTTTGTCCAAGATGGTACTTTTGACATGAAGGCTTTCACGGATCTTAGTACTTCTAATTCGATCTAGCTTTGTTACTCCTGCTGTCATCCGAAGCATCTTCATTTCGGCTGCCGTCAATTTGCTCTCATACTTTTTGTACATTGTCCAACATTGTGAACCGTATGTCAGAGCTGGACGGACAACTGCTGTGTAGAGTCTTCCCTTCAGCTTAGGGGGCATTTTTCGATCACAGAAGATAGCGGAGTTTTCTCGCCACTTCATCCACCCTACGCTTACTCGATGATTGATGTCGTCATCACAAGATGCTTCACTATTGATCATAGATCCCAGATATTTAAACTTTTCACACTTGGGAAGCACATTTCCATTCAAATAAATGTCTGGAATAGGCTTGTCTGGATCAGAAAAAGGGCAGCACAGGTATTCAGTCTTTTTAGCGCTAATACGGTACCCATTTCCTTCCAGAACATCAATCCAAACGTCAAGTGCTCGTTGCAGGGATGTAGGATCCTCGCTTATGATGGCTCCATCGTCAGCAAAGAATAATTGTTGTACTTTATTGTCCGTTACTTTTCCTTCGAGCAAATAATCCAGAACAGCAATAAAGAGCAGTGGACTCAAGACACTTCCCTGATGTACACCTACTGTTATTTGGAATTCTTCGGTGACTCCAGCTGGGCATCTCACTTTTGTAACTGCTCCCTCGTACATGTCCATAACTATTCGCACATAGGCTTCAGGAACTCCTCGGTGTCTGAGGGCCACCCATATCAGATCTCGTGGTTGTCGATCGAATGCCTTTTCGAAGTCAACCAACACAATATGCAAATCCTCTAAGGCATCTCGGTGTTTTTCCATAATGATCCTTATGCTTTGGATTGCGTCTGTAGTTGACTTACCCGCGACAAACCCGCATTGGTCATCAGACAGCCTTATTATTTTCCGCAGTCGGCTATCCAAAACCCGCTCAACGATCTTCATAGTGTGGGACATCAACTTGATCGAACGATAGTTGTCACAGCTTCTGGTATCTCCCTTTCCCTTGTACATTGGAAGAAGAAAACTTTCCCTCCATTGATTAGGCAAACTGTCACCTCTTACAAGTTTGGAGATGAGAATCGTGAGCCATCTTAACCCGATGTCTCCCATATTTTTCCAAAACTCATATGGTACCTCGTCTGGCCCAATCGCTTTGCCTTTTTTGGAGTTCTTAACTGCCTCCCTAACTTCTTCGACTGTGACGTCGGATACTTCCGTAAAGTTAGGTGCAGCTGTTGGAAAGTGGCGCCGAGGAAACTGTTCATTCAAAAGATCATCACAATACTGTCGCCACCTGTGAAGAATTTTGTCGTCATCCACAAGTAGCACTCCTTGAGCATCATTGATGAACTTCGGCGAACGAATCTCCTGCGCATTTCTCCTTCTCTGAGCGGCTATTTTGAAAATGGTTGCTCCCTTATTCAAGTTGCTATGTCTTAGCTCTTGGATTGCCTGATTTGCTTCAGCAGCTGGGGCAGAAATCTCTTCCAGCTCTCGATACAGGCCCTCCGTGCTTTTTGCTTGAAGTTGGGCGCACTTTTTCTTCGCTTCTTTTCTGCAGCTCTTGTATTCCATTTTGAAACGCGCTTTTTCATTTGTATTTCTTGAGGGGCACTTCGACCAAGCTTGGAAAGCTGCTTTCTTCTTTCTAATCACTGCTTTAGCTTCATCATCCCACCACCAGGTTTCTTTAGCTTGTTGGTGGTGTCCTTTTGAGACTCCTAACAGTGATTTGGCTCTCTCTAAGCAGGTTCGTTGTAGGCGATCCCACATATTTTGTGCCGTGATTGCATTTGAACATTGCTGCTCGGTCCAGGATCAGCTCCATGCATAGCAATGGAACTGCCTGGCGGGGTAGTGCTTCTTATGTTCGCAAGTACTTCCATAATGCTCAAAATTTTTCAAAAATTTTCTTTCATCCTTTTCGACACATGCATGCTCCATTTAATGAGTTTGATTTCCCTTTTACTACACCGGTGATCTCCAGTCGTGTAAACCCCGGGATCTGCATGCATACTTGGGGAGAGTTTTTAGGTGGTATGTGTGTCGCTAGACTCACTTTGATGTTAGTCGTCTAGATATGATTGTTCCTTTAGTCGCCTTTTACGACAAGCGGGGAGGCGCTGCAGTGCTATTCTAACCCGACACTGCACGGGGGCAAAATCGTGTGCAAACATATACTTAAATAAAGTAATATAACAATGGTTTACTAAAACGCATGAATGTGTCTTATTTGCAAAATAAGTAGCCTAAAAAATTAAGAATGCTGCCGAAAGTCACTATTCCACGCGGACGAAGTCGCGGGCACAGCTAGTTTCCTATAAATACTTTTAAACAATCTATTTTTAAAAAGATATGACCATTTTTATATGATACTAAACTGAAAATGGAAAACTACGATGAGCATCATCTTCCCGTTAATATTAAAAGCTCAAATTTTGTAAGTACTTTCTAGAGGTACCTAAAAACAAGTTTTCGCGTGTCGGATCAAAAAAAATTTTTTTTGATTTTTTTGACCCACCCTAGTATGTATGTGTATAGGACTTGGAAGATTAAGGTCGAAAAGAAAAGGAACAGAGTTAATCTTGTTAATCTTACTCATCATGAGGGTTATAACGGAACCGAGGTGTTGTCGGCAAGGACTCTCGGCATAATGTTTCACTTGTCTCACTTTCAGGTGAGGGGCTATAACCATTAACCAAAAAAACACAAAGCTACCGATTCAAACGAGTATACCAGAGAGTCTTAAACCTCTCTCTCCGTTACCACCGTTACAACCGCCTGCTTATAGGTACAGTCGGCGGATCCTGGCAGCCGGAGAGAAAGGGTGTTCAGTTTACGTAGGCTTGGCATGCTAGCTTATGCACGTCCTAGCTCGTCGGATGGGGGGGTTCTTGCCAACGTAAAACTGAACGGTCGTTACGTATTTACATGCCGGAAGAGATTAAAAATAAAAATTCGGGTTCAACAAAAAAAAACACAGGAGCCCGAGTACGTCCTAAATAAAAATTAAACCTGCCATTTTACGTCCAGAATTTCCAAGAGAGGAGAGCACCAGGTAGTATTGGCTCTCAGAGGGAATATCCCACCCTCATATCACAATGATACGACCTTGGCTGTTATGTCCTCTAATTTTTATAACAGCCCCTATTTTGGTGGAGGATGTTGCTAAAATCTTACATGGATTTTAGAACGCCGCTCACTTTTCCATTGTCATGGTTCCATCGCCACATCCACCTTTATTCTCACTTAGCACAAGCTCATATTCCTAAGCATATCCATAAAAAAACCTGAAATTTCCGGAAAAGAAATGACTTCCCGCAGAAATACACGTTCTTGATTCTCCGCCAAAGAATATATTAAGAAAAAAAGAATTCAAATTTTCCTTGTATTACCATCGGAAACATAAGTTTTATTGCGAAACTATATCTAACAAAAATTCCAAAAAATTCAATAAAGATATGTCCTAGAAAAAAAATTTAATCCAACAATCGATAATGTCTACTTGCAATAGCTTAAGTGTTTTCAAAATTCTAATTCAAATTCAAAATTTAAGGTGATATTTCATTATTACTAAAGCCAATCTTGAAATATATTTGGTCTTTAATTTTGTCTCTTGGATCTGATATGTATATATATTTCCTTTTTTTTTTTTTGTTTACTTTAAATTTTTATAATTTTCAGGGTCAACCTTTTTCACTAACATTACTAAAAACAGATTATTACAAATGAAATGTAAAACAAAATTAATGATTATTCCTTTTTCACCACCGTACTCACATAGGAAAATAAAACAAATGCCTAGGTCCAGATCAAACCAGGCAATACTTTTACGTTCAATTAATAATCGGCAAATGGGAGACAAAACTCTCTCGTCATATTAGTGTGAGTGTAAATTTATTTACTAGGCACAGCAAAATGTTCTTACTTTTTTTTTGTATTTTTCGATCAAATATATCTTGTTTATAAACAAAACTTACCACGACTTGATTTCTTCCTGTGAGGGGGTGCACCGCTTCATAGGTTGATGATAGTACTTTTGCATCTAGATGTAAATTTCGGAATAGAAAAAAAGTAACTCACTACACCTTGGTTTCACACACACACATTAGCCGGTAGATATTTCGATATAACTTTTGTTTTTTTTTTACACAGGTAAAATATTCTAGCGATAGTAAATTTCCTTGTGGTGAATAGGGAAGAAAGAATAAACAAAATGAAACAATAAAAAGTGTCTATAATTCCTAATGAATTAACTCCGGTATTTAATTAAAAGCACACTCTAATTATACAGATGATGAGGTTGAGGCCGGGGGTACTCGATGAAGTTGTTGACGTGTTGATCAAACGACACAGGTAGCGGGTGGTAGGGGAGCTTTTAAAGGCATCAGATCCCGAGTGATATGCTACTGCTCGTAGGTCACTGTGGGACACATCGGGTTGTTGGGAAGATCTCCTCTCGATGATTCGGACGGATAAATTGACGCCAGGTAAACGTATGATGGTTGGGGGGGTTTTCGCGATGGGGCACTTCGTCAATTTAGCATACTCGACGTGTGGATTTTCGAGTTTTCTTTTATTTTTTTTTTTTTTCACGATTTGTTATGGAGGTTCCTTTTTTTTATAGATATAACCTTTTTTTTTGATAGTTTTTCTACTTTTATCTTTTGGTTCGGTCTTCGCGGAACTTATTTTTTTGGAACCCCACGTGAGTTCAAAAGCGTGCGCGTATCGTTTTGTATGTTTTTTTTTGTTTTTCTTTTTATTTTTTGGACCGCGATTACGTGTTTGTTTTAGATTAGTTAATTTCACTTTATGGGTACGAATTGTTTTATTTTATTTTGCTGAATCGCATGTGATTTGGGAGTTCTTAAATTCGAGTCGAGAAAATTTGACGCGATTTGAGGGTTTGCGTTTTTTTTTGTCTTTATTTTTTTTCTTTTTGATTTATCGCTTCTTGTTTCGTTTTATTTCGTTTTCTTTTTTTTTTTTTAAATTAAAATGCCGGACAAAAAAAATTAGGGGGAAAAAAACCGAACTAACAATTTGCACTTGCAAAATTTCCCGAGTTCAAATCCAAAATTAACTCGTCCGAACCTGACTAGGTCAAAAAGAAAAAAGGGCCGAGTTCTCGCATACCACGGGCTTTTATACCTGACTGGCAACGCTGAACATCTTCGAAAATTCGCGAGAGAGCCTTTCCTCGTTATGGCGTGGGAGGTGATTCCGGAAGCATTATTTCTGGCCGTATTTTTAACTAGAAAACTTAGAAGTTTATTTTAAAAATCATTTTGATTTTTTTCAAAAATAGGTGTGACAAAAGTTTCGTCTTTTGGTTAAAAACACCCCAGAAAAAACCTCCCGGAAACACTGTCAGATTTGTGTGAGTGCGGCTTGGGTTTGCTCTTTGTTCGAAAAAAATAACATAAGATGGTACCAATTTTTTGCTTTTGCTCTCTTACATTCTCTCTTCCATTTTCCGGTTAGGCAAATGGATCTTGTCAGCCATATATCGATCTTTAAAAAACCCTGAGTTCACCACAGAAGAGAACTTCTTCACCATCATCATCCGTACCTACAGCTGCACCAATGTTGATAAACATTTGACTGAAATGGTATAAAAGGGTTTGTATTCCTACTATGGCTCTACCAGATATCCTCAAACTGTATCGACTGTTGGATTTAAATTTTTCATTTAAAAAAATATACAACGGCAAAAAAAATTATTGATGTCGTTTCCTACAACACTTATACATTTCTTAGTTCTAACGACAGAAATGGAGAAGCAAAGAAACGCAGCAAACAGTTCACTATCGAACCACGCCCGAGAAAGTCTCATGTTCAGACTGTCACTAGCCGGGTGCAAAAAAAAACTTACTTCTTAATGTCCTTGGAATGAAACACCCCTAACTTCTTCCCGTTTACATCTTCCAATTCATATAGGGTATTTCCTATGATGTTTGTTATTTTGGTCTTTATAAATTTTGGACACAATTTGGCGTTTAACCTTTTCGTTGCGTCACTCAAGACAAAATTTCTTTTATACACGATATCTCCAACGTTGTACTTAACATTCTTGCTTCTGGTGTTGTACGTATGTTCATACGTTCGGTGAGCTTTTTGTAGAGATTCCTTAATTGCAGAATGGATGATGTTCATTTTTGAAGACTTAGGTAAAATGTTAAGTTCAGAGTTATTGACGCTGTTCAGTTTACGCAGAAGTTCGAAATCGGAGCCATGCTCCACCATTCTTTGACCGAACAAGGCTTCATAGGGGGATATCCCAATGGCTGAATGGGTAGAAGTTCTGAGAGCGCAGGCTATGAATGGAAGGTGTGCATCCCAATCTCTCTGGTCAGTTCCTACGTACGACCTAATAGCAGCAAGGATAGAACGGTTTACACGTTCGCTGGCATTGGCTTGCGGAGCATAAGAAGCAGTTTTAATATGTCGAATACCATAGGAAGATAGCAGTTTAGAAAAGTTTGAGCTGATAAACTGCTTCCCGTTATCGGTAAGAATCGATTCTGGAACACCAAACAAGCATAGAACGTCTTCGCTTAAAAATTTGACTGCTGTTTCTGCCGTAGCGGATCTAAGTGCTTTAATAACAACGAATTTCGTTAACTGATCAAGAGCTATAATTATATACAAATTTCCTTTCTTTGAACGAGGGTAGGGACCCAGAAAGTCTAAGTAGAGGTGTTGGAACGGACGTTCCACATCAAAGGATTTTCCCATTGGCTGTCGTAGAGTTTGGTTGGAAGCTTTTGACATTTTGCAAACCTCACAATTGCTCACGTGGGACTTCACCTGTGAAGCCATGTTTGGCCAAAAGAATTGTTGGCGCAGTCTATAAAGTGTTTTCCCTAAGCCACCATGCGAAGCTCTAGGTGGTCGATGAGCCAAAGATATCAGACGGTCGGTCAACTGCGATGGAATCCATAACTTCCAGGTAAGGTCATCCTCTAGAGGATTTCCTGTGTTGTGTTTGACCTTCTTATACACGAAATTGTCCGAGACTTGAAGGTCAGGCAGCTGATATTTTTGCTTTGTGATGTTGTCGATGATCGTAACATATTCCTCAGATTTAAAACAAGGATCTGTCAGATCTATGTGCAGCACATCAGTAGGATATTCCTCCGATACGGCATTTAAGGTCAACTCATCGGTGGCATAAACTCTTGAAAGAGCGTCTGGCACGACATGTTGAGAGCCCTTTCGATGCTCGATATCGAAGTCATACCCCTGAAGTTTAAGACTCCACCGAGCTAATCTACCACTGAGGTCCTTTTGACCCATAAGCCACTTCAAACTCGCGTGGTCTGTCACGATCGTAAAATGATATCCCTCTACGTAAGGACGAAATTGCTCGATGCTCATCACCGCCGCTAAGCACTCCCGTTCAGTGACACTATAGTTACACTGAGCCTTGTTCAATTTATGTGAGTAGAAGAAAATGGGTCGCTCATTATCTTCTTCATCTTTCTGACATAACACTCCACCAACACCGGTGGATGAGGCATCACTTAAAATAATGAAGGGCTTGGTGTAATCAGGGCTCACTAAAACTGGGGCTGATGTTAAAATATCCTTAATCTTTTGAAATGACTCCAATGCTTCATTACCAAATTCAAATTTGGTGTTCTTTTTTAATGTATTCGTGATGGGGGCTGCAAGGGTGCTATAATCCCGTACAAATCGACGATACCAACCAGACATACCAAGAAACCTACGTACCTGTCGCTGATTTTGGGGGACCGGAAAATCTCGTATGCCAGAAACTTTTGCCGGATCGGTCTTAAGACATCCGTTGCCAATAATATAACCTAAATATTTCAATTCCTTAAAACAAAATTTGGATTTTTCAAGGTTAATTGTCAAACCGGCCGATTTTAATCTTTCTGCAACGATGCTTAAGAATCGAATATGTTCGTCAAAGGTACGCGTAACGATCAGAAGATCGTCCAAGTAAACAAAAACATTTTCTTTTAATTCGTGGGGTACCACTTTGTCCATTAACTTGCAAAGACGTTGCGGTGCATTGCAAAGGCCAAAGGGCATGACCTTGAATTGATATAAGGGTCTGCCAGGCACCGTAAACGCGGTCTTTTCCCGTGAAGATTTCTCCAATGGTACTTGCAGAAAGGCGTCTTTCAAATCCACACTGGAAATGTAGTGGGTATCAGAAATACGACTCAGTACACCCTGTATATGAGGCAAAGGATAGGCACTTTTCTTGGTCTTTTCGTTAACCTTCCTGTAGTCCAGACACATCCGGTTCTTACCGGGTTTTCGTATCAAGACTACCGGAGAGCTCCATGGGCTATTACTCTCTTCGATTATACCCATGTCAAGTAACCGATCCAATTCCTCATACAACAGCTGTTGTACCGCAGGAGAAACAGGATAGTGTCGCTGTTTTATCGGTTCGGCATTCCCTGTGTCGATTTCGTGTTCCTCCAGCATGGTTTTGCCTAAGCCAAGAGTGGCGAAGGACGGAAACATGCTAATGGCTGTTTGTAGTTTACTGAACTCTCCTACCGATAGTTCACGCATCTCCGAAGATCTCTGGTTTAAGAAGGTGTTGGAGGATGCAATCTCGGAAATTAAGTGTGGCGCGATATCGAAAGCTTTCCAGAAATTTATTCCCAGGTAAAGTTTCTGTTTGAGCGAAGGGACGATATAAATGTCTAGTTTCTTTGTTTCATTTCGGTAAGTGATGTCAACTACGAATTTTCCGGTGATGGGTTGATTGAAACCATCCGCTGTTTTGACATTCGATAAAAACCGTGTTTTCGTGATGTTATGTTTTTTTAGAAAATCATCGCTAACGGAACCCAAACAACTAATGCTGGCACCGCTGTCTAACAATCCAAGCATGCTTTCACCAAAAATCTGAACATTTGCGTAGGGACGAGGATCGTCTGAACAGCATAAGGTGGTCGAGGCTATACTTTCTAAGGCAGTTTTTTTATTTTTTTTGCGTGCTCTAATCCTTTCGATTCGGACAGACAACTTTGATTTTGGGATACCGAAAATTCTTTCCCTGGCAGCGTTGTACTCTACTTGACGTTCATGAAAACTTTTTATCGGATGTGTTTTGGCTTGTGGGAGCTGGGTATCTAGCTTTTCTGGGTTAAATTGTCTTTTCAAAATTTGGACTGAGGATTTTGTAGGTTGACTAGAAAGAGTGGAATTGAACATTTCAGTACTTAACAAGAGTCCGGCTTGTTGATTCGAGAGCAAGCCATCCCGGTTGAAGGGTTGCTCTTTCGCGAGTTTTCCGCGCATTTCGGGCTAGTGCATTGAGGAGAGGTAGTGTCTGCCTTACCGCAACGGTAGCAAAACAGTGATCTTTGAGGCACCGGGCACTCCATATAGCCGTGACCCGTTTTTCTGCAGTTCCAGCAGGTATAACCACTACTGTCTCTTTGAAACTGTAGGGCTTCCACAGAGTTAGCTCCTGCTGTAGTTAACAGATCGGTACTCTCAAGTTCACTTAAATTTCTTCGGAAGGGAGGGACTGTCGCGTTTTGAACTTTAAATTTATTTTTCTCATTAAGAAACTTTTCCATATTACGGCAAACATAGACCATTTCGCTAAGACTTTGAGCCCTGAAGGTCACAAGTAATTCACCCATACGACTGTTAACATTTTGCTTAATAAGACTTATAAGCTCATGGTTTGGTTTGGGGCTAAACAAACGCGTGTTAAGCTTTTGAAGCGCCATATAAAATTCTTCGAAGCTTTCGTTAGGTTTTTGTCGCCGATCATACAATTGCTTCGACAGTTCCGCGTCAGTTTCCAGAGAACGAAACTGTTCTACTAACGCAAAACGAAGTCCAGGCCAATCTTCTCTTGGCTTGGATTTGAGGAAGACCCAAAACCAATTTTCCACCTCTCCGCTAACAAACTGGTGAAAGTTTAGAACGATTTCTGACCATGAAGCATTGTAGGAATCCTTTAATCTTTCTAAACGAAAGAGGAATTCCTCGACCGACATATTTAGATTGTCGTACTTCAGACCCCATTTGTGAAAACTATGAGCTCTGAAATTTTGAACACAAGAATAATTTTGTGTTGGAAAGTTCGACCGTCTTTCATGTGACGGTCTAGATGTGGAATCACTGAAGTTCATATTCCTTATTTGTGAAAGGAATTCATCTGCATTGGCATTCAAATTCGAGAAATGTACTCTAGAAGTAGAATCGAATGATTCAGGCTGATTTGAAGGGGTAGGATTACGCGCAGTAGGAGGATTCGGTCGTCTACGAACATCATATTCACTCGACACCGATGGTGTAGCTTCTCTTAAAGTTTCTCGAATAATGTCTGCCACCTGACTTTTTAACTCGGCCCTATTCGCGTCCAATTCTCTACGGATTACTTGCAAGTCCTCTGCTCTATTGACTCCTACCGAAGCAGTAACGATACCCTGAATATAGGTTGGTAGGTCTAATTCTTCTTGATTAGTTGTCCTTTGGGACTCTTGAGGGACATTGTTAGTTAGCCCGGCTTTGGAACCCATTGGTTTGTCTGCGCTGGTGTATTTTGCAGAGCCATTTTCAGGCGGGGCTTGCGATGGTCCCGCTCCTAGCACACAATTGTCGGACTTGGGTTGACTAGCCATTGCCTCGTGTTGACGACTGTTGTTGAGTGTTAAACCCCGACTGCGGATCTTTTGGTTGAGTCCAAGACCTTGAGGTTCTTGACTCAATCTACGAGAACCGGTGTTCTGTAAGGCTCCCCGGCCACGAGTCGAATGTAGGTTGTAGGTCTTATCGGCCTCAAACGATGTCATGAATTTTTATGACTTATAGGTCCTCAGAAACTCTTTGCAGGTTAGCCAAAATCTTAAAATTCAAAAGGGAAGTGTATGCTTACAAAATAGGGTATATACATACATCAAAAAAAAAAATTATCGAAAAATTAGTAAAATAGTTGGGGAAAATAAGAAAGGTAGAAAATGTGCAATACTTGCACTTATACGTGTCGGATACTATATCTTTTCAAAAAAAAAATTCATTCATAGGTTTGGTGGATATGACGAATGGAAACTACAGTACATGAAAACAAACTAAAATTTACTCTCTTGAAAATCTCATGGGAGTTGACAAATGTGTTTACTAACCACAAAACTACACTCTTCTCTCTTCAAGTCGGTTAGATGTAAAAAATTTTTTTTTCGGAAGAAAAATTGGCAACTCGCTTCAGACATAGTACGTAGCTTCTTGAGCTTATACTATCGGTCGACATTGCTTTTCCTCTGACAACAGATTTCAAAAGAAAGGTTTGAACAACTATAATTCCGTCTAAAGTACGAAAATACGGATTCAAAAACAATCGATTGAAGAATTTTCGAGTTCGCTATTGATTTTGATTGGAATAGGTGATTCTCGCAACAGACTAAACAGGGAAATTACTTCAAACCCATTTACTGGACGTCGTATCACCGATTCCAGTCGCACAACACTAAAGAAAACTTTATCTTGGTTTACACAACAGAGTGAAGAAAAAACATAATGAAATGAAGTGTATGTTAAATGGAAGCAAAAACATTGTTCAAAATTAAAGGGTTTAACCTTTTAGCTGGTATTTATGAAGGACGATTCGGGCCCCACGTTGGGCGCCACCTATAACGGAACCAAGGTGTTGTCGGCAAGGACTCTCGGCATAATGTTTCACTTGTCTCACTTTCAGGTGAGGGGCTATAACCATTAACCAAAAAAACACAAAGCTACCGATTCAAACGAGTATACCAGAGAGTCCTAAACCTCTCTCTCCGTTACCACCGTTACAACCGCCTGCTTATAGGTACAGTCGGCGGATCCTGGCAGCCGGAGAGAAAGGGTGTTCAGTTTACGTAGGCTTGGCATGCTAGCTTATGCACGTCCTAGCTCGTCGGATGGGGGGGTTCTTGCCAACGTAAAACTGAACGGTCGTTACGTATTTACATGCCGGAAGAGATTAAAAATAAAAATTCGGGTTCAACAAAAAAAACACAAGAGCCCGAGTACGTCCTAAATAAAAATTAAACCTGCCATTTTACGTCCAGAATTTCCAAGAGAGGAGAGCACCAGGTAGTATTGGCTCTCAGAGGGAATATCCCACCCTCATATCACAATGATACGACCTTGGCTGTTATGTCCTCTAATTTTTATAACAGCCCCTATTTTGGTGGAGGATGTTGCTAAAATCTTACATGGATTTTAGAACGCCGCTCACTTTTCCATTGTCATGGTTCCATCGCCACATCCACCTTTATTCTCACTTAGCACAAGCTCATATTCCTAAGCATATCCATAAAAAAACCTGAAATTTCCGGAAAAGAAATGACTTCCCGCAGAAATACACGTTCTTGATTCTCCGCCAAAGAATATATTAAGAAAAAAAGAATTCAAATTTTCCTTGTATTACCATCGGAAACATAAGTTTTATTGCGAAACTATATCTAACAAAAATTCCAAAAAATTCAATAAAGATATGTCCTAGAAAAAAAATTTAATCCAACAATCGATAATGTCTACTTGCAATAGCTTAAGTGTTTTCAAAATTCTAATTCAAATTCAAAATTTAAGGTGATATTTCATTATTACTAAAGCCAATCTTGAAATATATTTGGTCTTTAATTTTGTCTCTTGGATCTGATATGTATATATATTTCCTTTTTTTTTTGTTTACTTTAAATTTTTATAATTTTCAGGGTCAACCTTTTTCACTAACATTACTAAAAACAGATTATTACAAATGAAATGTAAAACAAAATTAATGATTATTCCTTTTTCACCACCGTACTCACATAGGAAAATAAAACAAATGCCTAGGTCCAGATCAAACCAGGCAATACTTTTACGTTCAATTAATAATCGGCAAATGGGAGACAAAACTCTCTCGTCATATTAGTGTGAGTGTAAATTTATTTACTAGGCACAGCAAAATGTTCTTACTTTTTTTTTGTATTTTTCGATCAAATATATCTTGTTTATAAACAAAACTTACCACGACTTGATTTCTTCCTGTGAGGGGGTGCACCGCTTCATAGGTTGATGATAGTACTTTTGCATCTAGATGTAAATTTCGGAATAGAAAAAAAGTAACTCACTACATCTTGGTTTCACACACACACATTAGCCGGTAGATATTTCGATATAACTTTTGTTTTTTTTTTACACAGGTAAAATATTCTAGCGATAGTAAATTTCCTTGTGGTGAATAGGGAAGAAAGAATAAACAAAATGAAACAATAAAAAGTGTCTATAATTCCTAATGAATTAACTCCGGTATTTAATTAAAAGCACACTCTAATTATACAGATGATGAGGTTGAGGCCGGGGGTACTCGATGAAGTTGTTGACGTGTTGATCAAACGACACAGGTAGCGGGTGGTAGGGGAGCTTTTAAAGGCATCAGATCCCGAGTGATATGCTACTGCTCGTAGGTCACTGTGGGACACATCGGGTTGTTGGGAAGATCTCCTCTCGATGATTCGGACGGATAAATTGACGCCAGGTAAACGTATGATGGTTGGGGGGGTTTTCGCGATGGGGCACTTCGTCAATTTAGCATACTCGACGTGTGGATTTTCGAGTTTTCTTTTATTTTTATTTTTTTCACGATTTGTTATGGAGGTTCCTTTTTTTTATAGATATAACCTTTTTTTTTGATAGTTTTTCTACTTTTATCTTTTGGTTCGGTCTTCGCGGAACTTATTTTTTTGGAACCCCACGTGAGTTCAAAAGCGTGCGCGTATCGTTTTGTATGTTTTTTTTTGTTTTTCTTTTTATTTTTTGGACCGCGATTACGTGTTTGTTTTAGATTAGTTAATTTCACTTTATGGGTACGAATTGTTTTATTTTATTTTGCTGAATCGCATGTGATTTGGGAGTTCTTAAATTCGAGTCGAGAAAATTTGACGCGATTTGAGGGTTTGCGTTTTTTTTTGTCTTTATTTTTTTTCTTTTTGATTTATCGCTTCTTGTTTCGTTTTATTTCGTTTTCTTTTTTTTTTTTTAAATTAAAATGCCGGACAAAAAAAATTAGGGGGAAAAAAACCGAACTAACAATTTGCACTTGCAAAATTTCCCGAGTTCAAATCCAAAATTAACTCGTCCGAACCTGACTAGGTCAAAAAGAAAAAAGGGCCGAGTTCTCGCATACCACGGGCTTTTATACCTGACTGGCAACGCTGAACATCTTCGAAAATTCGCGAGAGAGCCTTTCCTCGTTATGGCGTGGGAGGTGATTCCGGAAGCATTATTTCTGGCCGTATTTTTAACCAGAAAACTTAGAAGTTTATTTTAAAAATCATTTTGATTTTTTTCAAAAATAGGTGTGACAAAAGTTTCGTCTTTTGGTTAAAAACACCCCAGAAAAAACCTCCCGGAAACACTGTCAGATTTGTGTGAGTGCGGCTTGGGTTTGCTCTTTGTTCGAAAAAAATAACATAAGATGGTACCAATTTTTTGCTTTTGCTCTCTTACATTCTCTCTTCCATTTTCCGGTTAGGCAAATGGATCTTGTCAGCCATATATCGATCTTTAAAAAACCCTGAGTTCACCACAGAAGAGAACTTCCTCACCATCATCATCCGTACCTACAGCTGCACCAATGTTGATAAACATTTGACTGA
Source organism: Melanostoma mellinum (assembly GCA_914767635.1). Lineage (NCBI taxonomy): Eukaryota > Metazoa > Arthropoda > Insecta > Diptera > Syrphidae > Melanostoma > Melanostoma mellinum. Next base: position 67,172,552 of record OU612060.1, on the reverse strand, counting down.
AATGGTATAAAAGGGTTTGTGTTCCTACTATGGCTCTACCAGATATCCTCAAACTGTATCGACTGTTGGATTTAAATTTTTCATTTAAAAAAATATACAACGGCAAAAAAAATTATTGATGTCGTTTCCTACAGGGTTAGGGGTTCGTTGAGACCATAGGATGTACGATGAGCAGGGATTACGTTTCGGGGATTAGTGTTGAAGGAGATAAGGTCTAAAAGGGGGGAGCAGTCAGTGTTATCAGTAAGAAGTCGGTGAATGAGTATGATGTCAAAGACATTCCTTCTGTTTTCTAGGGAGTGGATATTAGGGATTGCGAGACGTTCGCGGTAAGGAGGCAGGGTGAGAAAGTTTCTAGCATCGTAGAGATCAAGAAGGGCAAACAGCAAAAAGCGAGGTTGAACACTTTCGATTCTTGAGATGTGAACCGCTTGATATGGTACCCACACTTGCGATGCATACTCTAGGAGAGGGCGAACATAGGCAATATAGAGGGATCTCGTTACAAGGGGGTTGTGGGGGTTGTGGAACTCTTTGGACCATTTCTTGATAAAAACAAGGGCGGAAATAGCTCTTGATATAACCTCGTCTATATGAGAACGACAATTTAATTCGCTGTCGCAGAGAGCTCCTAAATCTCGGATAAGCTGCACACGGTTAAAGGAAATGTTCTGAAGATGATAGGATCTGGGGGGAGGTTTATTACTTTTACGAGAAAAAGTAATTGCTTCGCATTTGGCAATGTTTAACTCAAGGAAGTTTTTAGAACACCAAAAGACGAATGAATCGAGGTCATTTTGAAGCTGGAGAGAGTCTCGATCGGAGGTGATGACTTTGAAAATTTTAGCGTCATCCGCGTAAAGTGAGATAGAAGAATATTGGATGATCTGTTCGACATCATTAATGGCAAGAATGAAAAAGAGGGTTCCAAGATGGCTGCCTTGGGGCACACCGGAGGTTGCCACAAAAGGAACTGAAAGAGTAGAACGGAAACGACCTCTATATTGGTGGTTGTCAAGATATGAAGAGAACCATTTGAGTAGGATAGGGCTGAATCCGAGGAAGGAATGTTTAAAGAGGACTAAAGTGTGAGATATTTTGTCAAAAGCTTTGCTGAAATCTGTGGTAATGTCGTCTTCTTCGTTCCCTTTTTCCATCGCAGAAAGAGAGAAAAACTCAACTAGATTAGTAGTTGTAGACCTTCCCTTACAGAAACCATGCTGCTTGAAGGATATCATTAATTTGGACTGGAAAGAAAGTATCTCATACAGAATGCTTTCGAAAAGCTTAGGGATATGAGAGAGTTTGGCTATGGGTCTATAGTTAGAAATTAGGTTTTTGGGGCCTTTTTTATTTAAAGGTGAAATAACGGATATTTTCCATAAGTCCGGAAAAACTCCACTTGAAAGGGGTAGTTTGAAGGGCTTAACTGGAACAACATTTCTTAAGCAAAATGGCAGGTATGCCATCTTGAGTTTGAGGAGACCATTAAGAACGGTTGACTGATTAAAGCTTAGATTAGAAGGCCCTGTAGAGAAATGGCGAAGATAGGAAAAGTAAGTCTGGTCTAAATCTGGGGTTTTTTTTGGGCAAAAGACAGTTTAAAGTAACTTGCAAAAAAATTTGCGATTGTTGTTGGTTGGAAGATTGGCTTTCGTAGTGAACAGAAGGAGGGAAACCATCATTTTTCTTTTTATAATTGATATACAATTATAAAACGATTTTGGTTCCGGGATTAGATTAGCTTGGGTGATGGATGTAAAGTCATTGTTAAGAGCTTCATTGAGGTTGGAAAATTTATAAAACACTCCAATGTAATCAGAGTAATCGAAAACTGAACGGGAGCGTAGAAATTTATTCCAGAGCTTATTTCTCTTGTTTCGTAGCTCACGTAGTCTATGATTGTACCAGGGAGGGGATGTTGAGTAGGACTTACCACGCGAAAGGGAAACATAAAGGTTTATGCAGTGCAACAATTTCTCGTAAAACAGACTAGTTGCGTCATTCATTGAGAGATTATTAAAATCGAATGAGGTATTAGAGAGGATTTCATTGATTTTCTTGAAGTAAGCTTCATGAAAGTTGGACGAATACTTACTTGGGCTAGGTAAAAGAAAAGGTAAGGTTATAAAAAAAAAGAGCTCATGCTAAATATGGAAATAGCAATTGTTTTCTGTAAGCAAAATGTCTTCCCCCACTTCAAAACATCTATTTTTATACTATAAAATAATCCAGAATTGTTAGAAAATTTTTTTGGACCGATTGGGGCTGGAGCCCCACTTCTAAATATTTACCCAATATTTTTTGTGTGATTTTGCTTCTTAATTATAATGTTTTGATTCCTGAATGGTTGTAAAAGTTTGATTTCCTATCGAGTAAGATGACATATAGCTTATCAGTCCATGATGTACTATAAATACTATGACATACCTACTTAAGAACACAAACCTTGTTTTTTAATTTAAATAGTTATATGCAAATTTAAAGTACATAATTATATTTCACCAAGCATAAAACAAAACAAAAAATGAAAGCTAAAAGGCCGAAAATCTAAGTTGAAAATGTGAGTTATATACTGACTGAAGCTGTAGAGCCGAATAAAGCAGGCATTTTTACAATATGTCATCTTACCCTCATGAAGTATGTCATCTTATACCCGACTATGTCATCTTAGCTTTAGTCTCGGACAGTTTTTAACAAATTTTTTTAAATAAATTCTTTTTACTTTAAACTATTCATTCCAACTTTATTTTTCCATACAATCATTAATTATTTAATAATGTAAAGATTTTATCGCTAGGGTTTGTAGAAAATTTTATTTCTTACTTTAAAAAAAAGTAAGCCATCTTGAGCACAATTCCCCTATATGGATGTAAGTATGTGTAAATGATGATAATGATGTGAATGTCGATGAATGAGAATGATGATGCTTGTGAGTGACGAAGTATGAATGACATTCAATTTAAGTAAATGGCGTGCGAGCCTCCAGAGGCTTCTGGCTCGACACACTGAAACGAAGCGTTACAATTTTTTATCTCAATCGTCCGACTTTCACTTGCCGCATTTCAACTTGACCGCACAAAGCAGCCGCACCTAATCCCATCCGCCCAATAATCTAGCAAACGAAAAATGTCAACAAATCTTCGTGAGCTGAAGGCACCCGAAGGCAAAACACTTTTTCATTTGCTAATGCCTGCAAACCGGCCACGCACCGAAACAATAAAATTCACTCAGGCGAATGTGCGCCGAGAATACAAGAAAGGGGAAATGATAACTTTGTGTATTGCCTCGCAGCTCGCATAGACTGCATGGCATACGATAGGTTGTTTGGTTAAAATTATTTCCTTGTGCTGCTCGTATGCCAAGTGCATTTCAGAGAGGCAGACTATTTAAAATAAGTGTTCGTTTGCTTACTTTCAGAAACCCATGAGATGATTTTCATTTATTTGATAGAAGTCACATTTACTTTTTTCGAACTAGTCTATGAGACAAGGTTAGAGAATCGTTGAAAACCAAATTAAACAACACCAGTAAAATCCTGGAGGGAATTATTCTCCGGAGACTGAAAGCATTCTGCAACCACAACAACATCATCCAAAGTATGCAGTTCGGGTTCCGGGAGATCCACTCCACCCTTCATCCGATATTGAGGTTTCAAAAGGACGTCGTAAGTACTCTAAACAGGTTGCTGTAGGATGCTTCCTTGATATCGAGAAACCATTTGATAGCATCTGGATCCAAGGGCTAATTCACAAAACAACTCTTCTTAATTTTCCAGGTACATTTATCAAAATAATTTTCAGTTTTCTCAATTGCAGGTCATTCTTCGTCCAAATTGAAAACAGCCAATCAGCAACCAAAGTTTAAAGAGCAGGAGTAGCTCAAGGATCAAAGCTCGGGCCCTATCTCTACAACATCTTTACCTCAGATCAGCCTCAACCAAACAACGCCAAGAACTTGCTGTATGCAGACGACTCCCTCACTTATGCAATCTCGATGTCACCAGCAATTGCAGCCCGAAGAGTCGAGGATCACGTAAGACGTCTCTGGGAATACTACACCAAATAGGGCATCAAAGTTTATTCGTCCAAATCTGAATTATCCTGCTTCAGGAGACCCAAAAGACGTCGAAACACAAGATCAGCGGCAAACTGTCAAAAAACAACCATCAAACTACCCGATGGAACACAGCTGAAGACGAGAAAAAGCATCAAGTACATTGGCATAAGCTTCAAGGAGAGATTTCGCTTCAACCCACATGCAACAGCAGTGCTTAAAAAGGCAAACTACGCCTTCCACGTTCCACCTCATACACCCCCTAATGCGAAGAAGGAACGGACTCAGCCAGAAGACAAAGTTGCTGTTATACAAACAGCTCCTCAGACCAATCATCACTTACTGCTTCCCTGCTTGGTTCAGCATATCCAAAACCAGCATGAAAAAGCTCGGAGTATTTGACAGGAAAATTCTGAGGATTTGCATAGGACTCAACATTGACCGTCAACGACAGAGGTACTTCAGCAACAAAAAGATCTACGAAGCATTAGGAGTCCTTCCCCTCGACAGATTCCATTTGAACAATGCAAGGAAAATAACTAACAACCTGAGCAACCATCCCAATCCACTGGTGAGAAGCTTGACAACCGAAGAGAGACATCCCGAGCCGCGATACTTTGATATAATGGTACTACTGAATGAAGAAATCATTTCAATCAATGCCGAAGAGGGCAAGAGGCAATACCCTTTAACGAGGTAGCAGCCTCAGCTTACCACCGTGGCTAGAGGCCACACAATTCCCCTGCAACATAAAGACAACCGGATTTGAACAACCCGAGATTTTTTTTAATAACCTTATAAATATATATTTGTAAGAGTTTTCTCAAAACTCATATCAAGAGTAGATTAGACTCACTGTATCATACGTCCACTTTCTAAGACATATTATCAATTCCTCTTTATGTGCATAACAGATGTTCTAGCAGTATTTTGTCTCGCACCTTGCTCTGCAACATGTTTTTAAGAATGATCGATTAGAGTTAAGTAAGAGATAAGAGTTCAGTTATCAGTTGTAATAAAGCTTTCGACCGAAGGAGAAGTAAATTTTTGTTTTTTAAAGAAATTTTACATTTGAAAAGAACTTACTATTTTATATTAAAAAAACATAATTAAAATTTGCACAAAATGTGCGAAAGAAGTAAAATATGGACAACACTGTAACTAAATAGAAACAATATGAAAAAATAATTTAACACAAAGTACAACAAAAATTAACCTAATATCACAATATTTAACAACTAGTGTATGGCAACACTATACAAAGAACTAATGTTGTCGACGTCTTGATGGTTCATCGTCATATCAATTTTTTGCTGGATTCTCAAGCTCTCCAGAGTGAAGCGGGTGGTCATGCGCTTTTCTTTGTCTAGTATTTTTACATTGTCGAAATCTGCCATATGGTCCTTGTCTTTCATGTGTTGTGAGAGTGCTGTGTTGGTTCTCTTTTTCCTTACATCTGTTTTGTTTCATGTTCTAGTACTCTCACATTTATTTTTCTCTTTGTTGTACCAATGTAAAATGTAAATTCTCCCACATTGTTCTTTATCATTTCCTTTGCATGGAATTTCGTATACAACGTTGTTTTGGTCTATTGTCTCTTTTTTTGGTTTGGTGTTTGTAAATATTGAATTTAAAGTTGTGTTAACTTTATGAGCGAAGGCATTTCTTTTGTCTATTGGCAATGTGTTGTAGAGTGTTTTATTATTATTATTATTATTTATTATTATTATCAGTGAGATGGGGAATATATATGTGACTGAGTAATATTTAGGGTTGCCAGAGTCCATTTTTGTTGTTACTTGGTTATTTTTGTTGAGCATTTTATGTAATTTTTCGTTGATGAGGTTATTGCTTATGTTGTTCGGAAAATTATTCATTTGTAAAATCGTCATTATTTTTCTGATGTTTTTGCTATGGTAGATGGTGTCACTTAGATCCAAAACTTTATCTATCAGGTTTTTAGCTGTATTTGTTTTATATTTTGTGGGTTGTGAGGACAAATAGTTAATTATTCTGCCTGATGCAATTGGTTTACTGTACCAGTCAAATGAAATCTTATTATTTTTCCTTTTAAGTTTTAAATCCAAGTAGGCTATATCATTTTGGTTTTGAAGTTCTATTGTGAATTTTAATTTTGTATGGAATTCATTTAGTGTGTCAAGTATTTTTTGAACGTCATTTTTGTTTACTATGGCAATGATGTCATCTACATATTTGTTTATGAATTTGATTTTGGTGTTGCACTTTTTCAGTTTGTCAATGGTTTCGTCAAGAAGATGGTCTAATACGATGTCAGCTATTGTGGGTGATAAGGGGTTTCCCATTGGCATACCGAATGTTTGGTTGTAGAATGTTTTGTCATATTGGAAATAGTTATTGTCCTTTAAACAGAAGTTTAGTATTTTTAAGAACTGTGATTTTGGTATTTTAGTGTTTGTGCTTAGCCTTTCCCAATTTTGCATAATTATTTTTATGCCTGTGTATGTGGGTATGTTTGTGAAAAGAGATATCACATCAAATGAGACAAGAATCTTTTCTTCATGAAGTTCTATTTCCTTTATTCTATTTTTTAGTTGAAGAGAGTTCTTAACGTTGTACTCTTCTGATATTATTGTTTTGAGAATTTCTCCAACGTATTTTAAGAGATATTAACACGGTACATTGGTTGATGCTGCAACCTGCAACCTGCAATTGGTCTTAAGCACGGGTCACACACGGCTGCTTGCCAGCCGCTTCTTGCCAGCGGCTGGCAGTAGCAGAAGCAGGCAGCGGCTGGCAGCCCGGTCACACACAGCTGCAGAAAACCATACAAAAATTTGTTTTTGAACATTGTTTCTAATTTTTAAGCCTATTTATGATATTTGACACAAATTTCGAATGAATAATTACTAAATTGAATGTGTATCAGTATATTTTTATTTTGCCAGCCGCTGCTAGCAGCCAAAAGTTGAACATGTTCAACTTTGCCAGCCGCTGCTAATTACTCGCCAGCTGCCAGCGAGTGTGGTGAATTTCGTGGTCACACAAAGCTGATCAGCAGCTGGCAGTAGCGACTCACCGCTGCCGCTGGCAACCAGCTGTGTGTGACCCGTGCTTTAGAGGAATGTCGGGTTTGTGGATTTTGGGAAGTCCATAAAGTATTGTTGCTGATGCAGCGGGATTTGAGAGTTTTGCTTTTTGTTTAATGTCAATAATTTTTTGTTTGTATAGGTTATTTACAATTTCGTTGTTTGTTTTTTGTGGATTATTGGTTTGATCGGCTCTCATTGTTTCACTTGGTCACATGGTCACATTTTATTCCATTTGGTCATTTTTTCAACGAAATGAAATAAGAGAAACACTTCAGTTTATAGTTCCTTAAAATTGAAATGTATACCTAAGGCAGTTTTCTTATCGAATTATCTAAAAAGTGCATCAATAACTTCGTTCGTTCAAACCCATCGATTGCTCTGAGGTAGCCGCAATGAGTTATCTTGTAAAACCTCAGTTTACCCTTAATACCAAGCTGTTGGTGGTGTTTTTTTAATTCAAATAACACGTGTTTTTCTTTAAATGACCGGTATGTGTGGTTACTTCGTGATTAAATCTGTCTTATGAACTGAAAACCAAGGTTTTTTGGCAGCTTGACATAATGCTGCTGTTTTTTCCAAGATCTAACGTGTGCTGTACGAATTAGTTGACGTGGGTGGTTTTCAGACTTTCACAAAGACAAGACATCACATCTGACGTTAAGGAGGAGTATTCCTCTATAATTGGTACAATTGTATGATTTCCCATTCATTGAACATGCTTTCTCCCGTCTAAATCATGCAGCTGGTGCACTATCCTTTCAATCACTAGCTTACTTGAAAATTTCGGCGTCGAGACCGTCTGGAATTCTAGTTTTATTTGATTTAAGCTAATATACGAGTTTATAACCCTAACTTCTTCTGATCTAGAGTATGGCATTCTGTTTAATCGTCTAAGTTGAGTTTGCATAATTAACTTTTCAAAATACTCAGAGATAAATGCGGTTCTACAGCTGTGTTTGCTTGGTGGTCTTTACGGGCTTGGTTCTTAGTTTTCCACCCTGGCATGATTTTTTAACTTTTCGTATTCAAACTTTGAAGCTCATACTTTCATAAAATCTCTATATTTCCATAAACAAGCACTTCTCTCTCATGCTGCTTTTTTCGTTCGAGAACTTGGTGTCCTTCCCTTATTCTTCATCGGAATCAATCATAGTTTTGGTCATTTCAAGTTGCGTTTGGTCATTTTTATTTTCATTTTTGGACACATATTTTTTTGGCAAGTGGCAATCGTGGCTGCAATTGGTCTTAAGCACGGGTCACACACGGCTGCTTGCCAGCCGCTTCTTGCCAGCGGCTGGCAGTAGCAGAAGCAGGCAGCGGCTGGCAGCCCGGTCACACACAGCTGCAGAAAACCATACAAAAATTTGTTTTTGAACATTGTTTCTAATTTTTAAGCCTATTTATGATATTTGACACAAATTTCGAATGAATAATTACTAAATTGAATGTGTATCAGTATATTTTTATTTTGCCAGCCGCTGCTAGCAGCCAAAAGTTGAACATGTTCAACTTTGCCAGCCGTTGCTAATTACTCGCCAGCTGCCAGCGAGTGTGGTGAATTTCGTGGTCACACAAAGCTGATCAGCAGCTGGCAGTAGCGACTCACCGCTGCCGCTGGCAACCAGCTGTGTGTGACCCGTGCTTTAGATGAATGTCGGGTTTGTGGATTTTGGGAAGTCCATAAAGTATTGTTGCTGATGCAGCGGGATTTGAGAGTTTTGCTTTTTGTTTAATGTCAATAATTTTTTGTTTGTATAGGTTATTTACTATTTCGTTGTTTGTTTTTTGTGGACTATTGGTTTGATCGGCTCTCATTGTTTTGTGTGTAGTTTTGTCTTCGAGTAGTTTATTCATTTTGTTGTTGTAATCTTCTCTATATATGACTACTGTTTTATTTCCTTTGTCTGCGTTTGTGATTATAATTTTATTCCTGTGTTTATTGATGATGATTTTTGTTTGTTTCAATGTGTTGAGTATGAATTATTCCGTTTTGTTGTTTTTAAAATGTCTTTTAAGATTGATAATTTTATGTGATAGTTTGGATCTGGCAATGTCTTTTTGTTTTGCATCTTCCATTGTTTGAATGTAGTCTTAAGTCTTCTTTCGCACAATTTGTGCAAATTTCAATTATGTTTTTTTAATATAAAATAGTAAGTTCTTTTCAAATGCAAAATTTCTTTAAAAAACGTTTTGTACTAACAATGTATTTAAATTATATGTAGCTAAATAAATCCCCTGAAGAAGATGGAAAACAACTGGCGAAACGTAGGGTTAAACCAAGATGGATAAGTTTTATTTAATTATTAATCGCATCCAACCTAAGGATCATAAAAAAACCAAAAAAAACAAAAATTTCTCACAAATTAACGGCCGGTTTGTTCAAGCTTGATTATTTTCAATCAATGATTATTATTCCAGATGATAATCATGGATTCAGTTTTTTCACGAAATTTTTAACCAAGGAATCTCTGATCAGAGCTTTTAATCATAGATTTTGCTAACCAAGCAATTTTTCTGGGTTAGCTACATTGATTTAAACACCGATTAGCTGAAAATCAGTTTGTTCAGACTTGATTTTTGCTCAAATCACAGCAAAATAAAAATTGTCAGGCTGACATATCACATACAACATTTTTTTGGAAATCAATAAGCAAATTCACTGAATTGTTTGAAATTTAGCAAATTCTTCTATAAATTTATGAATGAGAGATTCTACCAGCAGATGCATGAAGAAAACATAGCACTTGTTGAATCAATTGATGTCGCCAGGATGAAATTAAAAGGTGAGTGCGGGTGCTGAAATCTTTTTGGACAGTGCCACTCTCAAACAATTAAAAGATAAATTGGCAGAATGTAATTTCCACTAACGGAACCAAATGTGTGTTAAGGGAGAGATTGCGAAGTGCAGTAGTCTTTTGACGCTGATCAGTTAGCTCAGTATTTCCCGTTGAACATGTCCTACGAAGTATCTGAGATGGGGAATGTTTCAATGTTGGAGGAGCAAAGTAGAGATATTACGCAACAGGTGGACCGATTGCGTGAAATCATCCCTAAGAAGAAAGAATTGCGTTCTCTCGAAAGAAAGCTAGCCGATTTAAGCATGCCAGTCGAACCATCGCAACAACATAATTCTTTCAAGGAGGTTGAGGATTCGCTTCCAGTTTTCTCTGGGGATGACAGCTACCCCGTTTCCAAATGGATCAAGGCATTTGAGGATGCAGTAGAGCTTTATAGGTTGAATCAGTCTAAGCAATTTATCTATGCTCAGAGGTTACTAAAAGGTACCGCAAAACTTTTCCTACGGTGTACCACGTGTCGTTCATGGAGTGATCTCAAATCTGCTTTGCTAACGGAATTTGATCACCGTTTAACAGCTACTGATGTTCATAACAGTCTAAGAAACCTTAAGAAAAAGAAGGATGAAAGCATGCAACAGTATGTTTTAGCTATGTTGGAAATTGCCTCTTCTACCGTTATTGAGGAACAAGACATCATCGACTTCATAATCAGAGGTATTCCAGACTCTGCTATAAATAAGCAAATTTTATTTATAGCAAACTCTATCACGGAATTGAAAGTACGTTTCTATGAAATCTGAAATTTTGCCTGGGCCTTCAGGTTATATTAAAAATACACTGCCTTTAAGACCAACAGTTCGAGCGAATCAGCCATTGAGATGCTACAACTGCAATGAGGTTAGACACATTGTGACGACCTGTCCAAAGCCGAAAAGGGAAAGAGGGTCATGTTTCCGTTGTGGTCTTAAGGGGCATCTGGTGAAAGATTGCCCGCAGTCCACCTCAGTTATGATTTTGAACGATGATGAACCTGTTAGAGACGTTCAGCCACCGTTCTTGCACGATTTTGAAAGTGTTTTCCACCTTACTTTCTCTCCAGGATCAAACAACTGTAGTATCAACTTTGAGTGCAAAAACGATGATTGACACAATGACACCGGAAGCCCGATAAGCCTCATACAGGAACAGTTTATTCCACCTTACCTCATGGAACCAGCACCAGCAGGAGAAAATTTTGTAGGTATTAATAACAGTAGATTAATAATACAAGGTAAAGTTAGTTGCATGATTAGAATTAATGATAATAACCTTAAATTATTTTTGTTTGTTATAAAAAACGGTACAATGAAAGATGTTATTTTATTAGGACGAGACTTTTTGGCTAAAGCAGGCATAAAAATAAAAATAAAAATTTAACAATGATATATCCTATTATGAGAATGAAAATGATTTAAAACAAGGTGTTAGTGAGATTTTATAAATTGATACATGCAATGATTATGATTATAAAGACTTTAAAATTAACGAAAGCTTAGATTATGTTGAAAAAAAAAAAAGATACAGAACCTAGTGAATGGGAGTTTATCTAGTAATAGTTTTCATAATTCAGATAACTATGAAATGAACATTAAATTAACAGATTCGAAATATGTTTTCAATTGCGCTCCGAGAAGATTACCGTATGTTCACTTGTTGCAGTTACGCATTTTTATACTAGATGATTTATTGAAAGCAAATATCATTCGCGAAAGCAATTCTCCGTACGCGTCTTAAATAGTGCTTACTTCAAAGAAATCGGGAGAGTTACGTTTATGTGTTGATTATAGAGAGCTCAATAAAATTACTTTCAAGGACAATTTTCCAATTCCCCTCATCGAAGATCATTTAGACAAACTACGCGGTAAGAAGTTCTTCTCATTATTAGATTTCAAAAGCGGGTTCCATCACGTTAAAATGTCAGAAGAATCCATTAAATACACTTCTTTTGTGACACCTTTAGGTCAATTCGAATATCTCCGAATGCCTTTTGGGCTGAAAAACGCCCCAGCAGTTTTCCAAAGGTACATTAATACAATTTTCGAATCACTAATAAAGGCAGGAAAGTTGTTGATTTATATTGACGACCTACTCATTGCCACTGAGACTAAGGATGAGCATTTTTAATTCTGGCAGAAGTTATGAAGGTATAGTATGCGAGAACGCACTGCAATTGCGGTATGATAAATGCCTTTTTATGTTTGAGAGAATTACATACTTAGGGTATGAAGTTTCGGGAGAAGGAATAGGTCCAAATAAAGAAGGCTTGCAGGCAGTAGCAAATTTTTCATCACCTACAAACGTGAAACATTTGCATTCATTTTTAGGATTATGTTCGTACTTTCGTAAATTTATAAAAGATTTTTCGTTAGTATCGAAACCTTTATACGATCTTTTAAAAAAGATTCCGTTTTCGTGTTTCGAGAAAAACAATTGTCAGTATTTGAGATTTTGAAAAAGAAACTATTAAATGCTCCCTTACTGAGTATATACAACCCAACTGCGGAAACAGAACTTCATTGCGATGCAAGCAGTTTCGGTTTCGTTGCCGTATTGCTGCAACGTCAGGAAGACTAGTTGTTTCACCGGTGTTTTTCTTCTCAAAGCGGGCAACCGCTCAAGAGTGCTAATACCATTCATACGAATTGGAAACATTAGCCATAATTTATGCTCTTAGAATTTTCAGGATATATCTAACGGGGTTGAAAATCAAAATAGTCACCGATTGTAGATCACTTACTCTGACATTGAACAAAAAGTTACTCAACCCAAGAATTTCGCGTTGGGCACTAGAGCTACAGGATTTCGATTATATAATCGAACATAGAAGAAGTGAGCGAATGAATCACGTGGATGCTCTAAGTAGATGCCACAACATTCTTGTTGTTGAGCCAGAATCTTTTGAATTTGTTCTTGCTGCATCTCAGCAAAAAGATCCTTTAATAAAACAGTTGATATCAACTCTGGAAAAAAGAGAAAGTCCTTCTTACGAGTTAATCAATGGACTTGTTTACCGCAAACTTAAAAATAAGGTTTTCTTTTATGTTCCATCCAATATGGAAAGAAACGTCATACAAACACATCATGACGCCTTGTGTCATGCAGGCGCAGAAAAATGTTTCGAATTCTTGCGTAAGACTTATAGGTTTCCGCTTATGAAATCTAAAATAAAAGCATATATTAAAAGTTGCCTTAAGTGCATTCATTTTTCGGTACCTGCAGGAAAGCGCGAAGGAATTTTGCATACCATTCCCAAAGGTAATGAACCATTTGATACACTTCATATTGACCATTATGGCCCATTACCTTCATCTGTGACCAATAGCAAAAAACATATATTTGTAGTGGTCGATGCTTTTACGAAGTATACTAAGCTATTCCCTGTAAAGACCACAAACACCAGTGAAGCGGCATACTTTTCATATTATAGTAAGCCTAAACGTATTGTTTCCGACAGGGGAAGCTGTTATACGTCGGAGGAATTCTCAAATTTCTGCCAAGGTCATAACAACATATAAAAGTAGCCACAAGCTCGCCAGATGGAGAGGATTAATAGAAGTAACACCTATGCTCGCCAAAGAATGCGAATTACATCCAAGGGAATGGACAAAACACTTGTTTAATGTAGAATTCGCAATAAAAAATATGGAAAACAAAAGCACCGGTTTCAGTCCAAGTAAGCTTTTATTTGGTGTGGCGCAAAGAGGGGTTTTGCATGATCGATTGAAAGAGTATTTGGAACAGAATGTAATGTATAAAGAAGATTGGAACCTTGAGGCAATCAGGAGTAAGGCAAAAGAAAACAATTTTCGTAATCAGGAAGTAAACAAAGTATACTTTGATAAACGGCATAAGACTCCTCATTCATATAAGGTTGGTGACTATGTTATGATCAAGAATGTCATAACAAGCCCAGGAATAAATAAGAAACTTCTGTCGAAATATAAAGGGCCTTTTGAAGTGAAGAAAATTTTGCCGAATGACAGATACGTGATAAAAGATATAGATAACCTCCAAGTTACTAGGAAGCGCTATGAGTGAGTTGCAGCTCCCTATAATATGAAACCGTATGTAGCTTTATAATCAGGATCATTGCTAGCGTTAAGACGACTTAATTCATACATTTCAGTCTATGTATGTATATATCCTTTTTTTATATTTCCTTGACGTAACAAAACAAAAACAAAAAAAGAAAATATTGTTTAAAATTTTTAATTTCAAAACAAGCAAGTGTAAAATTAATTTTCATTAATGTTTCAATTTATCGTTTAAAGAATTAATTAATAAAAGATGTCAGCATTATTTGTCGTTTTATAATAAGTAATAAATCATACTTGTCTTTATATAGTATGAGAGCGTTTTATAATATGTAAATCATATTTGTCGTTATAAAGTATGAAAGCCTTCCAGAACTATGTATGTCAACATATGTTATGCACATTAAACAGTTAAAATGTAAATCGGGGTCGATTTAGAGTCAGGATAGCCGAGTTGTTAGAGTTTTCTCAAAACTCATATCAAGAGTAGGTTAGACTCACTGTATCATACGTCCACTTTCTAAGACATATTATCAATTCCTCTTTATGTGCATAACAGATGTTCTAGCAGTATTTTGTCTCGCACTTTGCTCTGCAACATGTTTTTAAGAATGATCGATTAGAGTTAAGTAAGAGATAAGAGTTCAGTTATCAGTTGTAATAATGCTTTCGACCGAAGAAGAAGTAAATTGTTTTATTTGAAAAGAGTATTACATATTTTTTCTTATCATAGGCAATAATTATAATTATTTTAGCAAACAGCACATTATTTAAAGTTAGGTTCCTTCTGTGCCAACAAAACAAAATAATAAAAATAGTTCTATTCAATTCAATTCAATTTCTCTATTGTAAACAATGCACTGTCTTTTATAAATAGTACATATTTATACTTTGGTTGAACAATTTAAGTGTAGTATAATTCTATATAGGTACAATGAGATAATACTTAGGTTGCTATAAATATATATATATACAGTTGAAATGTAAATCGGGGTCGATTTAGAGTCAGGATAGCCGAGTTGTTAGAGTTTTCTCAAAACTCATATCAAGAGTAGGTTAGACTCACTGTATCATACGTCCAATTTCTATAAGACATATTATCAATTCCTCTTTATGTGCATTACAGATGTTCTAGCAGTATTTTGTCTCGCACTTTGCTCTGCAACATGTTTTTAAGAATGATCGATTAGAGTTAAGTAAGAGATAAGAGTTCAGTTATCAGTTGTAATAATGCTTTCGACCGAAGAAGAAGTAAATTGTTTTATTTGAAAAGAGTATTACATATTTTTTCTTATCATAGGCAATAATTATAATTATTTTAGCAAACAGCACATTATTTAAAGTTAGGTTCCTTCTGTGCCAACAAAACAAAATAATAAAAATAGTTCAATTCAATTCAATTCAATTTCTATATTGTAAACAATACACTAAGACAATGTCTTTTATAGTATTTATACTTTGGTTGAACAATTTAAGTGTAGTATGATTCTATATACAATGAGATAATACTTAGGTTGCTATAAATATATATATATATTTTTTTTATTTTCTATTTTTTTTTTTAATTTTTTTTATTTTTTATATATAAACTTTAATTTAATAATACACATAAGACTTTTTTTCCTCTCTTCTTCTTTCCTATTTCCCCCTTATCATCCTAGTTGTTTGAAAAATGTTTAAAAACCTCGGTCTTGAAACTTACTGCATCCGTTATCCTCTTAATGCTAACTGGCAAAGATTTAAAAATGCGAATGCTGTGAACAAAGAACTACCGCGAGGAATTTAGATATCTAAAAGTTGGAATAACTAGATTATTTGTTCTTGACGATGTACACAACTCAATTTTTTCATAAAGGTACTCAATTGTTGGTTGAACAATTTAAGTGTAGTATGATTCTATATACAATGAGATAATACTTAGGTTGCTATAAATATATATATATATTTTTTTTATTTTCTATTTTTTTTTTTTTAATTCTTTTTATTTTTTATATATAAACTTTAATTTAATAATACACATAAGACTTTTTTTCCTCTCTTCTTCTTTCCTATTTCCCCCTTATCATCCTAGTTGTTTGAAAAATGTTTAAAAACCTCGGTCTTGAAACTTACTGCATCCGTTATCCTCTTAATGCTAACTGGCAAAGATTTAAAAATGCGAATGCTGTGAACAAAGAACTACCGCGAGGAATTTAGATATCTAAAAGTTGGAATAACTAGATTATTTGTTCTTGACGATGTACACAACTCAATTTTTTCATAAAGGTACTCAATTGTTCTTGTGTGAATAATTCTGTGGAGAAAGATACAATAACGGAAATTTACGTATTCGACCATAGTGCACTTAAGAATTTTTTTTGCTGAAAGCAGAGATATGGTCATATGGTCGAATACCATAAACGTGACGAGTCATGTCATTAAACGCCACACGTAGTTTATGTTCAGATAAACAATCCAGCTTTGGATACACGACTTCAGAAAAGGAAATAATTGGTACGAGTAGAGTTCTCATAAGACGAAGTTTTGTTTCTTGAGGAGTAAAAGAATTAGATACCCGCAGTTTTCTTAGAGTTCCATAAATAAGAGCAATGACAGAATTTATATGATCTCTACAAGAGAGATCCCTAGAGATTTTGAATCCAAGACTGGTCACGGAATTTACAAAACTAACATGGGCACTTTTCAAAGGAATCGAAGGTAGATCTCTTTAGTTGTATGTCTTCTTAGAAATAAATAGGGCTTGACTTTTATTGGGATTGAGCACTAGACCGTTTTCCTTAGCCCAATTAGAGATTCTCTCAAGATCTTCATTAACGCGAAAGACAAGATCCTCTATTAAACCAATTCTACGTGAGAGATAAATTTGTATATCATCTGCATACAAATGAAAAGAGACGTGCTCACAAGCCGAAGGCAAATCGTTGATAAAGGCACAAAACAAAATTGGACCCAGAATAGAGCCTTGTGGCACGCCCATTTTCAAGTACGTATGTGCTGAAGAATTGTTTCCCACATATACACGCTGAGTTCTGTTGCACAAATAACTACCGATAAGACGAATTCGAAAAACCAAAGTAGTGCTCAAGTTTGTGACAAAGGACTCGATGATCAACTTTGTCAAAAGCCTTCGAGAAGTCCAATAAGCACAGTACTGAGACATTGTCTTTATCGTATTCGAGTCTTATGTCCTCTAAGATCCTTACCATTGCTGTAGAGCAGGAATGGTTAGCTGTAAATCCAGATTGGTATGGAGACAGCATTCTTTTGGATGTAAAATGGTCAATAATTTGTTTTGTGAGGATTTTTTCGAGAACTTTGGACATGCAAGGTAAAATGCTTACTGGCCGGTAGTCGGCGAGTTCGGAAGGTGTGGGCTTTTTCGGAACAGAAGTTATCCCGGCTGCTTTCCACGCAGTAGGAAACGTAGAAGTGACAATACAGTGATTAAAAACATGAGTGAGAGCGTTAATCAAGCAGGGTAGGACAAGTTTCAAAAATATTAGTGGAATACCGTCTTCGCCTATAGCTTCGGACCTTCGGATTTAAAAGTGCGTATAATTTCGTCTTCAGTTACCGTCTAAAAGCAAAAATCGTCAGCTCCATCATAAAGTAAGCCAGCCTTGGGCTCAAAGCTAGTAGCTAATTGATTTGTTTGAGTAAACTGATTGTTGAGGTCATTATGATCAAGTTCACACTAAGATATTGGCTTTTTACCAATACCAATATCACGAAGATTTTTCCAGAGCTGTTTAGAAGAATGATCTGTATTGAGTTTCGAGGCGAAAAAGGGTGATCAGAGTTGCTTGATTGCGAAAGTAGCAGTATTGTCGCCAAGTTGTAGGATTTGGAGAACGTCGCCACTTGAGGTAGTATTTTCTGCGACTTTTAATCGCATTCTTTTCTTCAAAATTGTACCATGGACATTTCTCGTTTAGAATTCTTACCGTTTTCAAAGGAACATGCGTTTCAAACAATCTCTTCACATGGTTGTAAATGAAGTTAAGTTTTTTATCTACATGCACTAAATTGTAACAATCACTCCAGGCCACGCTGTTGGCATCAATATAAAAAGCTTCTACATCGAGGGCTTTAAAATTTCTAAAAGTAAATGTGGAAGGAACTTGGGAATGAGAGAAATCAATATCATAAGTACAAAAAACTAAGTCGTGGTCTGATATTCCATCAAGACATAATTGATCATTGAAAATAATGTTTGTTGGTTCAGATACAATAATGAGGTCAAGTATGCTTGGGGAACAATTTGGAGCGTATCTAGTTGGGTATTTATTTATAACATTAAGGCCTGACCCAGCAATAGCATCAAGAAGTTGAAAAGAAGTAGAGTCCCTTTTAAGAAGATCAGCATTGAAATCACCACAGACAATTATGTGTTCATATGATATAATGAAAGATTCTAGTGCTGTGAAGAAAGGAGTGAATGAACAGGTTCTGTTAGGGTTATAGACACATGCTAGCAAACATTTTGTGTTCGAATCAGAGAATTCTATTATAATGAATTCTATGCCATTATTATCTGACCTGGATAATATGTTACATTTTAGACTCGATCTACAATAAATTGCAACACCACCGCCCGTTGTAGAAGTGACCCTATCATTCCGTATTAGGGTGTAGTTACTTAAATTACGAATGTGGTCAGGAATTTCAGGATCAAACCAGGTTTCACTCACACAAATAACATCTTCATTTGTACCATCGAAAACACTTTTTATGTAGTCAAACTTTTGATCATTCAAACTTCTAACATTGAAGTGGCATACCTTGAAACCAGACCTCGCTTTAGATAAATAATTCAACACTGGTTGTGCGGATTTGAACTCAGAATTGCCATATACAGCATCATAAGACTGTGATATTAAATTTTAAAATAACATTTAGAGTAAACAGAAAGCACCAAACAAGAGAACAGTAACAGCAAATAACAACCAAAGTAGGAAAATTACCGGAAATAAACAATAAACAGATGGAAAATTTAAGAAGAAGAAAAGTTTACACAGTAAATAAAAATTAAGTAATTATATAATACAATAATGAAAATATGTAGTAAATATGTGATTATATTATAGAAAAAAATATGAGTGTAAATATAAATAACAAGTGGGAGCACTGGTGGGCTCTCTTTATAAAGTGTATGTTTTTTTTTTGTTTTGATCGTTGTTCATAAAAAAATAATATGAGCTGCGCTATGATTCAAGGTCAGAGATGTTGTTGCTTATAGAGGCGATTTCATTTAGTTCAGGTAAACTTCTGATGCAGATGGCTCCCTCGTTTTTGCTTATCAAAATATTCACTAGTCCACGCATCGTGAAGGCGTCATAAATAAGACGTTTTCTTTTCATGTCAATTGCTGTTCGTACAATCTCTCGGTTTTCAGTCGTTAATTTTGGTGGGGGCAAAACCCCCATTTATTAAGCTTAATACAAGCTATTAACTTACAAACTAAGAAACTTAATAGCTAAGACTTACTAACTAGTTGGACGGCTTAGGAGACGAAGTTTTAGGCAGGGAGTACTCATATTGAAGTCAAAACAAGAGGAGTGGGAGTTGACATTCCTCAGCATTCGGGAGATGGGTTCATTGGAGCCGTAAGAGGTTCGATGGCTGGGAAGATAGAAGAGACGGGGATTCCGGGTGTTACGAGGGTTAGTATTTTGAAAAATGGATTCGTTAAGGGCTGGACAGTCAATGGTACCTGTGAAGATTCGGTGAATGAAGAGAACGTCAAATATTTCTCTTCGATCTTTCAGCGTATTGAGGTTGAGGAGTTTGATTCGGTCTTGATAAGGAGGTAATATCAAAGGATTACTCCAATTAAGACCTCGAAGAGCAAATCGGAGGAAACGGCTTTGAGTGCTCTCAATTCTGGCAATGTGCACTTGTTGGAAAGGCGACCAGACTTGACAAACGTATTCAAGAAGCGGACGGACAAATGAAATGTAAAGGGATCGGGTTACGTAGGGGTCAGCAAATTCTTTGGACCATCGTTTCACGAAGCCAAGTGCTGAATTAGCCTTAAGGATTATATCGTCGATATGCTTGAGGAAATTCAGTTCACGGTCGCAAATAATCCCAAGGTCCCGGATCACCTCAACGGTGGAAATGATTTGACCGTTTAGAAGATAGAGACGGGGAGGAGATTTGATGCGTTTACGTGAGAAGGTATTTTGATTGGCACTTGGAAAAATTTAGCTCCAGGCAGTTTTTGGAGCACCATATTGAAAAATTGTCGAGGTCATGTTGGAGGTGGGAAGAGTCTTCAGAAGAAGAAATGACTCGGTAAAACTTAGTATCGTCCGCATAGAGAGAGATAGAGGAGTGTTTTATGATCATTTCAATGTCGTTAATACTGAGAATGAAGAGGAGAGGGCCTAAATGGCTGCCTTGGGGAACACCGTATGTAGCTAGAAAGCGGCTGGATAAGGCGTATCTGAACCGAACGCTGTAAAAACGGTTTTCTAAATAAGAAGAAATCCATCTCAACAGAATGGGTTCAAAGCCGAGGGTGGAAAGTTTAAAAAGAATAAGTTTGTGAGAGATTTTATCGAAAGCTTTACTAAAGTCAGTTGAAATTACATCGACCTCCTTTCCATTCTCCAAGGCTGAGAGGGAAAATGAGACAAAGTCAACGAGGTTTGTTGTTGTTGACCTGCCTTTGAGGAACCCGTGTTGTCTAGGGGAAATGAGAGATTTGCAACGAAAACTTAAGTTTTCATACAATATGCTTTCGAAAATTTTTGGTATATGCGATAGTTTAGCGATGGGACGATAATTTTTCACGTCGCACTTGGGACCTTTCTTGTGTATAGGGGTTATAAAAGCCGTTTTCCAAATTTGGGGGAAAACTCCAAGGGATATAGACAAGCTAAAAATTTTTGAGAGGGGAAGGGAAAGAGTGGAGGAGCATTTCTTAAGAAATATGGCAGGTATACCATCGGGGCCAGGAACATACTCATCATTTAGATGATTTAACTTTTCTTCAATTAGATAGGAGTCAAAGAAGCGTGGAAGGAATGGATCAAAAGAAAAATTCGGTAAAAACGAGAAATAATCTGAATCAGGAACAAATGAGTCATTCGTGAATGACTGTTTGAAGTAATTTGCGAAATAGTTGGCTATGGCGAGTGCATCGGATGAGGTTTCGTTATTGAAGGAAAGGGAGGAAGGGTACCCGTCAGATTTTCTTTTGTGGTTGACAAATTTATAAAAAGACTTAGGGTCATTTATAATGTTAGATTTCATATCGATTAAATAGCGTTGGTAAAGGTATTTGAAAAACTCACAGAAGTGTAGATAAGAGCCAAGGTAAGCTGAATAGTCAGTAGGAGATCGTGTGCGAAGGAAGATTGTCCACAATTTATTCCTTTTATTTCTAAGAGTACGGAGCCTATGGTTATACCACGGAGGGGAAGTAGAAGAAGTTTTAAGTCTAAAGGGGAACGAATAGGGATATAGCTTTATGTATTTCTCTGTAGAACGCGGATGTGGCATCTTCTACAGTTAAATTTTCAAAATTAAAGTGAGTTCTATTGAGGTAGTCGTTAATTTTGCGGAAGTTTGCTTTGTGGAAATCGTATGAAGCTGGAGGTTCAGGAGGGTTAGATGGTTGTGAAGACTGGAGAAAAAATGAGAGAAGGAGAGCAGGGTGTAGGTTATCTATGGTTGAAAGAAGCAGGGGTGAAAGTGAGATTGAAGAATTAATGGGGTCTGTTGTAAATACAAGGTCAAGTTGTCTACCCATGTAGTTTGAAATTCCACTTACTTGGCAGAGGCAAGAGTCTGCAAGGCGATCAACGAACAGACATTCTTTGGCAGAGATGGGGCTTAGAGCAATATAAAACGATTGGTCGTCTGACAAAGTCCAGTTTAGATACGGCAGGTTGAAGTCACCGAAAATAAGGATCTCATCATGGGGTTCACATAAATCTGAAATGTCATCAATCGTTTTGATTGCAAATTCATAAGATTCGAGGGGTTGCGATGGTAAAATGTAAAAGCAGATAATGTATAGCGATTTATGGGGTAGTGTAATTTTAATTGAGACAAAGTCAAGGCATGAGGAGGTGGATGTTGAGAGAAGAGATGAGTCAATTGTATTGGAGACAGCAATGAGGACACCACGACAAGGAGAGTCATCAGTGTCGCGGTCTTGATCGTCATCTCGATAAACATTGAAAGTAGAAGGGAACAGTTCCTGATTGTTAATGCTAGGGATAAGATTAGTTTCAGTCAGAGCATAGACTTCAAAAGGCAAAGCGTGGGATTGTTGAAGGACTGTACTTGTTTTTGAGCGAAGACCTCTTACGTTTTGATAGTAAAAGGTAAGGGGTAGATTACTAACGAAAAAACTTATCATGGTCAGCTCTACTACGTTGAAGGTGGGATATTCGCTTTGAGTGAACATATTGACCAAAAGCTTCAAGATCATTAGCGACCTTTTCAGGGGACAGATTAAAAAGCTCATGGTATTTGATGTACAGTTTCTTGAGGGTGGGAACATCAGTGGGGAGACCTTCCTGCTGAATAGAGACAATGACACTGGTTTTAGTTTTGCCTTCATAGCAAACTATGTCTGACTTATCATGAAGGTAAGCCAGGAAAATACGGATGTTTTCGTATGTCTTTTTGTCTCTAAGTCTAGACAGGGCGTATCGTGATTCTGTGGAATCAATAGATTGCTGGGTAAGTTTTACTAAGGGAGGCAAAAGAGGGTCAAAACTGGTAGTTGAACTGGAAGGTGGTTCGGGTGTGCTAGGATTAAGTATATGGGAGCTTATAAAATTAGGGTATTTTGCACCTGAAGTAAGATCGAAGGATGGGAAGGGTGATTTATCCATAGAAGAGGGTGTTGAGGGGGATTGATTAGACGGTAAAGAGGTATAGTGAGCTGTGGGAGTTAAATTAAAAGAGACCCTTTGCTGAGGCTTAGAAGGGACATGGCTGTTTTGGAAATGGTGGGGACGGTTTAAAATCAACTTAGGAGAAACTGGAGGTCTTAGCAACGAGTTCGTTATTGGGCCAGAAAAATTTGGGAAAATATTTGTTTTAAAAGTCCAATTGGGATTTGAATTTTTATTGGGGATATAAGGTTTTGGAGCCTGGTTGGGGTTTGGTGTTATTTTCGGGATAAAGGGTTTAGGTTGGTGATTAAAATTATTAATAATTGATTTTATCTGTGGTTCTATAGTTGAAGAGTCAATTAAAGGTGAAAGCAGCATATCATCCAATTGGATCCCATTTCCGGAACAGTCAAACATCCAAGAGTATTTAGTTGGAATACAAATTTTAAACCGCCTTGCCGTCATTGAGATACACTTTGTCAAGTTGATCGAATAACGAGACTTGAAGAGAGAGCGAGCCCATTTAACTTTGGTTGATTTTGGGGCGTTTGTGAGCAGAAACCACGAGTTGTTAACAGCTTCCATTTTCTTCAGTCTGTTATTCCATTCCGACTCGGTCCAAGTAACCCCAAATTTGTTAAGCTTCTTCATATTACGGACGGGCTCAGGATTGGGAGAACTATTGTTAATTTGGTTGTTGTCAGTTGGAGGATTTAGGGTTTTGTCCGCGTTGACCAGTTCCTCAAGAATAGAGACATTGTTATGTTGTTGTGGGGCAAGTATGGAGCTGTTGAAAGTTGACGTTGTTGGCTGCAGTTGATCTGGGATGTCATCAATTTTTCTGGAGGTCGCTCTCAACTCATCAGAAATCTGTCCAATCGATGATCTAGTCGCGGCTAAGTCATTAGACAAATCATTTAAAACATGATTGAGCCCAACGAGAGTGCTACTAGATGAATGTACGTTGATGTCTGATCGGATTGACGATGTTGTACCGAGAATGTTTTTAATAGATTGGGTCATTTCTTCTAGCAGAGAGTTTATAGATTTCAAAGGGATAGCATAAGCTTTCGTGTATGAAAATTGGTGTGTCTGAGTTTAGATTCAGGTCGATATCATTCAGACGTTCCGGGAAGACAATTTTCGAAAATCAGAAAGTGCTTTTATGGTTTTAATTTTGTCGGTTGCACTTAGGAATTTAATTATTATGACGCAGTTGGTTTTTACTTTTGATCTGAATATTGCAGAAATATGCGGAGGTTGGTAATTAATGCAATGACAAATTAAGTTGAAAGTGTTTTTTAGTTGTTCATTCGGAGTGTACGGTATGCCTATTAAAATAGCATCAGCTGCAATGTTATTGATCGCGATTGTTTGGAGTTGTAGTTTTAAGCTGCCTATGGCCGAGGCCACGCAGTCAGCGATAAGCGAGCGAGCGAGCGACTGAACGACATGAAAAAATTAAAACAAATGAAATTGCATTGAACTGGCCATGCATTGAGCTAGCGATGAGCGATTTTTTTAAGCGACTGAACGACGTCGCTCCGTCACCAAACTTGTTCTAATTTTTAGTTTATCGCTTAGCGATAAAGGATGAGAATGTGCAAAACAATTGTTCCACTCCAGCAGTACGTCGAAACAAAAAGAAGAAGAGATCAAATGGCGATGAAGAATTTTTAAATTTAGAGAGAGAAAAGCTGACACTTTTGAAAAGTGAAATGGCAAAGGATGAAGATGATGACGATTTGCAGTTTTTTAAAAGTTTATTGCCTGCTATAAAAACACTGACAGTAGCAGAAAAATTTGAATTACGAGCAGATATACAGCAAATTGTATTGTCAAAAGTAAAATCTAAAGAAAATAAATAAAATTGCATATGTTTGTACTTACCTTAATAATATAACAAGCCTTTGTTCGGGACAAATCAACAAATTTCTGTTTATAAATCCACGACGAACATTATTAAGAAGCACATCAAACGACTCTATAGCCATCCGAAGATATTGGCAGAATTTATCGGGAAATTGTCTTAGGTTTTTATATAAATGGTAAAATTCACCGTAATTACATCTCTTTTTATTAATTGGATGCACTCCAAATCTTCGTTTTCTCCTTAAAAATTGATACATAGAAACACGATTTTCCGACAACAAATATAAACGTAGTGCTCTTGACAACGGCATTTTAACAAATAATCGCTAAAGAAATGTCGCTCACGAAAAGGCCACTCGTCGCTCGACTTTGTCGCTTAATCGCTGATCGTTCAATCGCTCGCTCGCTTATCGCTGACTGCGTGGCCTTAGCCTATTTCTGTTTGTTTGTGCTCAGTTTCGTTGTCATCTATTGAAGCAAGTTGGAGGCGGTCAACATTAATTGCGGTGTTGTTTACTTTCTCTCGAATCTCAATTATTTCTGTGCAGTTATTCTCGAGCTCTTCTAAGTTTATAAGATCGCGAGTTAATTTGTCAATTTTGTTGAACATATGTATTTGTTTCAAAGTTATCCATTCGACTTGTTAAATTAAATTCAATAGTGGATAATCTACCCAGGACTCACCTTGTTCTTTTAATTTTAAAAGAAGTTCAGTTTGAGAAGGCAAGTTTGGCTGATCAACAAGAGAGTCAGTGATGACATCCACCCACATCATTAACTGGGATGACCACAGCAGGGACAGAAGCAGCAGAAACGGCAGAGGCGACGGCGATTGAATTTGCAGAGGGAGAAGGGTAAATAGTGATATCACCAGGAGCTTTAGTAGTGGTATTGGTGGAATTTTGTGCGGAATAATTTTTACTGTCATTTTTGTTTACATGAGATGTTTTTCATTATGTGAGAATGAGTTGGATTACTCTTTATTAAAGGGCTAAAGAGTTGTGGTTTTTTTAGCGGATCTTATCCATTGTCAATGGTCTAGTCTGAATATATTTAATTTTGTTCTATGTAATTTTTGTAATTAGTTATGAGAAATACTTTTTATTCAAATATTTATTTGAGTCAACAAAAAAAAAAAACACTGTTTTCAGATATATTTTGCACGAATTTTAAAACTCAAAGAGCACAGTTGGAGTTATTTAAATCTTAGGCAGCAAATTATTTGACGTCTGTTCTCTACCACATGCTTTTTTTATCACTGTTTTAGTTAAACAGTTAAACAGTTGAAAATCAAGTTCAATTGCAGTGAAGTCCAGCACCAGTAAAGTTCAATCTCAGTGAATTCAATCACAGTGAAGTTCCAGTGCAGTTCAATCGTAGTAAAGTAAAAAGTCAATCAAGTGTTGAGTAACCTAGTGTGAGCAGTAGTTCCAGTGAAGGAAAACTAGCAAGGCAGCAGCAGGGATCAACGAAAACGAAGACCAAGATTTTGTAAGTAAGTTTGTCTAGGTAGACGCTGGCTGGATAACTGTGCGGGACGTCTTGCATGGCCCAAACAATTATCAACAATTGTGTGTTTGTTACAGAAATTTAGATTTTTTATGATGAGAAAGGTGATTTCATAATTCCTGGGTATACTTTTTTTGCCACATGTAACAACACTTATTGTGCTAGTGGTGTGGGTGTTTTTATAAAAAATGTTTACATCAATTGTGATGTTGTCAGTGATAATTTGGTGTCCGCGGATTTTATTAAAATCACTCTTACTTTAAAAAATGAAAAACACTGTTTAATATGTTTCATAACAGTAGTAGAGATGTCTTTGATGAAGAATTGAATATTCTATTGTGTAATGAAAAAACAAAAAATCTTACTTTTTTAGGTGATATTAATATTGGTCTTCTCTCCAAAACCCAATTTGTGGATAACTATTTAATGCTATTGGCATCTCATGGTTTAAATTCATATATTAATATTCCAAAAAGAATTGATGAGTACCTCAAACATGCATTGACCATATTTTTTGTCGAAATAGTTTGTCTCGCATATTTGATCCAGTCTGCTCTCTAGCTGATTTAGGTATAACTGATCACTGTATGACCAGCTTACATTATATAGATTTTGATGTTGAAAAAGATTGCATTGAAGCTGATGTTGAAGTCATGGAAAATGACTTCGAAAGGCTCAACCTGCTTCTGCGTTTTGAAAATTGGGAATCGGCCTATAATGAGAACAATATTTCAAATTTAAAGAAATTAGGTTATTATCTGGATTGTTGTACGAAATATTCAGTAAAAAAGAGCAAGTTCAAACACCTAAAAGAATGGATGACAGGGTATATTTTAGATAGAGTAAACGAAAAAAAACTGCATAGTAAATGTAAAAAAATCCAGATAATATTCGGCTTAAAACTGAATATAAAAAAATATGTAAGAATTTATATAAAAAAAAAAATTTGTAAGGAAAACTATTACTTAGCTGAGCTTCAAAAAAAAAAAAAAAAAGGTAATACCAAAGCTGAATGGAACGTAGTAAACAACATTTTAAGTCGTGGTTCCCCTAATGAAAAGCCTCTAACTATAGAAGTAGATAATATCAAGATTACTGATACTACTGAGATAGCTTACCAGTTCAACAAATTTTTCATTTCTATATCTGAAAATGCTTCGATTGATGTTATGAGCAGTATTGACTGTTCTTTTACTGATGTTTAGTTAATGAAAAGGTTTTTACAGGAAGTCTTTTTTATGATCCTATAATGCCTGGTGAACAACTCTTCATCATCAAAAATCTAAAAAAAAATCCAGTACTATAACATAATTATAATTGTTCTAATCTTATCTTTAAGCAATTGCTTACAACATTGTAGATGCTCTTGCACATATTTTTAATTAAAGTGTATATGGTGGTGTATTTCCAATTTCACTTAAAATTGCAGAGGTCATTCCTTTGTTTGTTCAAAAATTTTTGAAAAGGCGATGAAAGGTAGAATTTTGAAATTTCTAAATAAAACAAATTTTTTTAGTGAAGCTCAATTTCGATTTCGCTCGAAGATCTACTGAAGACGCGTTGCTCGAATTTTGTAGTGTAATAAATGAAAATATTGATAATAATCTACTTACAGCTGGACTTTTCATTGATTTAACCAAAGCTTTTGATTTAGTAGGCCATACAATTCTCTTGAAAAGATTATACAATTCAAGAATGCGTGGATTTATCTATACTTGGTTAGATTCATATCTATCTCATAGAAAACAAATTGTGGAAATAAATAAAAAGTTGATTAGTTTATGCAATATTAGTATTGACGTTCCACAAGGTTCTGTTTTGGGTCCCTTGCTTTCCTTGATTTTCATCAATTCTATTTTCTTTCAGAATTTTAAGGGCAAAATTACAGCATTTGCTGTTGACATGGCTTTTGCATATGGTTGTCGATCTGCGATAAACTTGGTTTCTGACATTAATTTTGACTTGGAAATTTTAAGACGCTGGTTTGCAGTTAGTAAAATGATATGATATGATAATGTACTTTAGCCTATCAAGGTCACCAACTTTGATCGACTGTGATATTTTTTATCATTCTTCAGACTGCGAAAAATTCAAAATTAATGCAATGATTGTAATGGTTTTGTTTCTAAAAGTTTTGTTGCTAATGAGTTCTGTTCCTCTCATTGTTTTCAAGTAGATTTTGTTAAGACTTTCAAATATATTGGTGTCTTACTTGACAGTAAAATGAACTGGTCTGATCACACTCTTGCATTAAAAAATTACTTATTGTGTTGTTCTAGACAATTTTATAATCTTGCATTGTATTGTTCACAAAAAATACTACTTATGGTCTATTATGATTATGGTATTGTTCATTCTAAGATTCAGTGTGGTATAACTTGTTGGGGTGGTTCTTATCAAAATAAGATTAATCCTCTTCTTATTTATAAGAAACACATTGTACGAATTATTTGTAGAAAAAATCGGCTTCATATCAATTTCTTGTTATTTCAAGAATTGAAAATTCTTCCGCTAAGACATTTGTGCTATTTTGAAGTCTTAAAGGTATTTTTATAAGAAGTGGACACCTTTCAATAAGATGTAATCCTCGTCATAGTTTAAGAGTCAATACCTTGAATTTAGTTAACATCGTATTTTATAATAAGATACATTTTAGAAAGTTCTTTACTGTTATCGCTCCCTCAGTTTTTAATAAGTTGCCATTCCCGATCAGAAGCTTGAGATTAATGTCCACTTTTGTACAGAATGTAAGACCTTGGCTTTTCAAACACAATTACAATCAAATAGAAAATCAATTGTCGTAAATATATGAAAAAACCCTTCCCTTTTCCTTTGTGTTCCTCACCTTGCACACAACTACAATTACATTAATGTATTGTTTTGATGAGCATTCACCACTAGTTCTAGCTTTAAAGCTATGCCTCTATGTCTCTTAATTTGTTTTGTTGCGGTAATTAAATGAGAAATAGTTATCTGAAAGATCACTCTTTTTGAAATACAAATAAGTTTTCAAATTATCTGGTTTTTTATATATTTTGGGTTGTTATCAATTATTTGTAATAATTCCAATATTGTTATTTTCATTTTCTTCGTAACTTTATTTGCCATTGTACCAAACAAAATGAATTAATAAAATTAATTGAATTGAATTGAAATTATCTGGACATCCTACCGAAAGTGATTTGTTTGATATAATACCGGACGTGCTTACATGGGCAGTTTATATCAAGCAATATTACTAGCAATTTAGTGTAGAACGGCAGCCTAGGTAGACACTGGGCGGATAATTGTGCGGGACGTCTTGTATGAGCCAAACAATTATCTGGACATTCTACCGAACATCGATTGCTTGATGTAATACCGGACGTGTTTGCATGGGCAATTTACATCAAGCAATTCTACCGGCAATAACCGAGTAGGGAATAACACAACGACATTAATCTGCTGCCTACAAAGTTACAACACCAGAAGAACGCCGCCGGCCGCTTCCGAAGAAGAAACCAGATCGCCTGGAGCTATTTTGCTCAATTATAAATTTAGTTTGTATAAACAAAAACTGATAAACACAAGCAATACATTTTGTATTGGATGTTGAAACTTATTGAAAACATTACATACTGTAATAATTCCTAACCCTAATAAATCTATAAAGTAAAGGTAAAATTTTCCGAGTCGGCTATTTATTTAAAGAAGTTGGACACGCAACCCATGTCTTAAACTCGCTTCCTTGGGGAACACCTTGGACCCGCTGAGTTATACCCCAGCTGGAAACAAAGAAGCATCACAACACCAGCCGCCGGCATCTGTTCAGCTCATCCGCTGATTACGACATGATAATATTTTGTCATTTGCTCAAAGCTATGTTTCGATCACATTGCTAAGAGCAAACAACGGAGAAATGATGGGACGAAGAAAAATGATAGGAAAGGGTTTTAGGAAAAAAAAGGGATATCAAAATCAAAATAACTTGTTGCGGGAAAATATACCGTAACAGAGTGGTTATGTATCTCCGTATTATCGGTGATGATATTCTGAATTCTTGTCGATGAACACCCTATCATTAAGTTCTCATCCACATTGGCTCTTCCAATTCCTTTCTGACGAAACCTGGTGTGCCTGGTCCTAGTTGTTAGACATTCTTTACCGTGGAATCCGTCATTTTCGTATCCACGGAATTGGCCTTTAGAGAACCGGAAACGTCATTTGCAGTATTTGTAATCCTAAAAATGTCTTCTTTAATCTTTTCCAATGTAATAAACCTATCAACAATTTTCCATCTTTCTGCCTAAATAAGCTTAACTTAATTATCATAGATGTAAAGAATTAGATAAATAGTCACTATTTTCCGAGTTGTTCTATTGATTTGAAATAAGTATAAAAAAATATTTTTTTAAATTTTTTTTTCAGTTAAATAAATAAATAAATAAGTAAATCTTTTTTGTTTTGTGAACTTTTGGTTTCCATCTTTCTGGCAAAATAAGCTCAACGTTATTATCAATGTTGTAAAGAATAAGAATATACTTTGCCTTTAAAAACCCAAGAACATGTAAAACGCACTGTTCCTGCAATTACACTTAATCTATTTCGAGACAAAGACAACACACTCAGGATGCCCATCCGAGCCCATCCGTGGATAAGGCGTCTTAAACGGGCTACTTCACGTGAATTTTTTCGACCATAACGTAGCTCATAATTATCTTCAATGGTCAAAAGTAGCACAGTTGAAGGTGTTTGTAACTCACCAATCCACCATCCAAATTCGATGTATCAACACCTTCTCAGTCGTTAACCAAATATGTTGCTGCTAAACTTGGAATTGATGAAACAACAATAAAATTGGTAAAAAAATATGAAACAAATTTATGGTACTACATCAATTTCTAAGTTGAAATTCCAAGAAACAAAGTGAATTTAATTATGTTATTAT
Organism: Melanostoma mellinum; assembly: GCA_914767635.1. Lineage (NCBI taxonomy): Eukaryota > Metazoa > Arthropoda > Insecta > Diptera > Syrphidae > Melanostoma > Melanostoma mellinum. The sequence goes on along the minus strand of OU612060.1, from coordinate 67,141,388 downwards.
TGGGATCTAACCGGCAAAGAATACTGTTGTGAGAAAATTTACTCAGCATAATAATCCATAAAAATTTTAAAGTGGCGCAAATTCCCAATCCTGGCGTAATGATTTCCAATCAACTTGAACAAGCGCAACAAACCGAATTTTTCTATTTATTATATAAAAGGCAAAATTCATGAACTCTTTACCTGTTTTGATTCTTTTGAGTACGATGTTTATGCATTTGCAGAGACCTGGCTTAATAATGATACTCGTATAGTATAAGAAATGAAGAACTTTTCGACACAATTGATTTTACTGTGTTTTGGCGTGATCGTTATGATGTTGACTCTGGGAGAGGTGGCGGTGTTCTTTTGGCTGTTCGCAATGGTTTTTCTTCTTATGCTATTGATCTTGAAGTAAATTCTGAACAGCTATGTATTTGTATTCAAGGCAATAATGATCGTAAGTTCTTAGTTTTTCTTAGCCATATGCCTCCTGACTCTCAATTATCTATTTATATGAGTCATTTGCATAGTATTGAAAACATTATTTCTGATTTTAAAACTTCAGTTTGTGTAATTGGTGATTTTAATTTGGTGGAATTAAATGGATGCAAAAAGAAATAAGGGTATTACCAGTTGTTCTTTTAACTGAAAAAAATTTGATTTCGTCGATATTCTTTTTGCCTTAAATTTAATGCAATCTAGTTTCGTACATAACTCATTGCAACGAATACTTCATTTGGTAATTGCTAATGACGTTAATGTTTCTGAAAGCATCCCTTATCAGTTTATTCTCAAATTCAATTCACCATTCACTACGTTGCCAGTTGCCATGTCCATTACTCTGAATAATATTTGCTTCAATAATGTTAATGCTTATCAGTTCGTTGGTAAATTTAAATATAATTTCAACTCCATTAATTTAAATATCTTATGAGTCATTTCTTAGAATCGACTGACAACTGGTATGGAGTAATCATTTGAAAGAAAATTTCGACATTTTTTTAAATATTTTTGTAACAGAATTAAAATCCTCTGTTCTGCGTTCTATACTTAAAATTAATTCTCATCCTCCCTGATGAGTTTTCAGCGCTAACTTAAGAACACAAAGAATAAAGCTTTCAAAAATTATAAGCATACGAATAGCTATGATGATTTAACTCTATATTCGCCTCCAAGAAAAGTGTATGTATTTTTTTCAAAATTATGTTTTAGTAATTATGTTCATTTTACTGAAATTGAATTGGAACAAAATCCTAGTAGTTTTTGGAGATTTATGAACTCAAAACGTTAATCTGTCGGCAAAGATTTCCCATATAAAATACACGTATGCTTAAGCTTTTTTTCTTCAAAATTCTACAGTTCAGAGGCATTTTATGGTAAAAACTATGACATTAGTAGGTTTTCTTTAGAATTGAATGCTCTACGAAAGTGGTCATGTGCATTCAATGAGGTTTGGTACAACTCAAAAAAAAAAAAGGACTGAGCCGACTTCACTCTACAAAGTTTGAAAGCAATCGAACTTTCGGACTTACAATCATTTCCCCGACTTTTTGAAAATTCTACGTCCACAACAACGCAGCGCTTTGAATATGTCACACAAAGTGGGCCATTTGATACGTACTATACGGAAATCAAATACAGTTTCGAATGGTTTAATTTATTTTATGTTAATACGCTCTGAAGTTCGAATATCGACGTTTAATTCTTTAGAGTTATCTTTGCTTTGTTTATGAACGCCAATCATTTCATTCTTTAAAAAAGAATTAAAGTGCACCATTTGATACGTACTATACGGAAATCAAATACAGTTTCGAATGGTTTAATTTATTTTATGTTAATACGCTCTGAAGTTCGAATATCGACGTTTAATTCTTCAGAGTTATCTTTGCTTTGTTTATGAACGCCAGTCATTTCATTCTTTAGAAAAGACCACAAAGCTTCAAAAAAAGCAGTTGCCCAAGGTTAAAAAAAAAACATTACTTGCGAATGCAACAGATGAATTGACTTTATAAGATAATCCAAAATATGCAAGCACGCATATCGAAAGATATGTCTGTGCTTCGTATCTTTTTGAGTTTAAGTTTGAGTTAAAAAAAAACTTTCACCATACTGCGAATTAGCGATATGGAGCTGAATTGATGACTTTAAAGTCTGATAACGCTTACTAACCTAAGCAAGCTGTTATTAGACCTTAGTTTTAAGTTCTTTTGGGTACTCTTGGTAATATGATACTATCAGCCTCACCTAGCCTCGATTTCTTTTCTTTATGTCTAGCACGAATCGTTCGACTGTGTGCCGGGCGTATTATCCAGTTGGTAACAAAAATGTTATTGACGTTCTTATGTTCCTGAGGTCAGGATTGTTTTACTAAAGATAAAGAGGAAAGATCTTAAATAAGCTTTTCTATAGTGGAACGGAGTGTATATAAATTTCAAACTGTTTGAAGCTATGATCTTAATTTTTGGATTTTGAGAATGTCGCAAATGTTGAATTTTTTTCGACTGCCTTGGAGGAAATGACTATTCTTTTTTTCTATTTACATAATAAATTTTTGGAAATAGGTGAAAGCAAAATCAATATGTAATTTATACGACGCACTGAATTTTCTATGACGTAAGCTTCTCATCCAATTAAATTTCATGGCCTTGCGTAAAAGAACACTTTATTTCTTTTCTTTATTGGTATTTGTAGAAGATTCCTGTTCTCTCCTGTTATAGAACCGCAATAAATAGTACCATTCAATTGGTTTTACGACAACAACCAACTGTTGGGTAGGTACACTCCAAAAAATGAAGAAAGGATAAACAGTGGCAAACCTGAACATCACGCATCACAAATTTTGGGACACATCCACATTCCTTGTAAATTAATTTCCAATATTAGAGATTGAATTACATTCTCCCATGAGAAATGAGTTGGTTTCCTACTGCGTTAGTACTGGACTTAATATCGATTGTGAAGGCGCTTCTTTAGAGCAAATTGCTTCAGTATCATGGGGAGAACTGAAGCACGAGCGTTCTTAGAACTTTCCGAGACACTCAATTGGTTTACCTACTGCTGTTGTTTAATCAAGGCCAGTACTGATGGGCTGTGAAATTGCTTGTTGTTGGCAATGACCACTTTTCTTCTGGTAATTGAATTTTTTTCGATGAAAGGGTTAAATAAAGTGGCTGTGCAAGGGCAAATATTGGCTTCGTCCTTAAATAATTTGTTTAACTTCCCATTTGATTTGGCTGAAGTCCTAACACATGTACATAGGTACATTTTCGCAAGAAAATAGATTGTTTCGTAATGTGGGAATACAAAAAATTGACTTATTTGTATTATAAGAAGAAACAAGTAGGTATAATTTAAGATTTTCGCCGACCAACACGTTTTGGCCATGGTAACAGTGGCAGAAATGCTGTTGTCTTCATTTTTGCCGTCTCTTTTGAATACATTTTTATTTTTTTTATCACTTAACTAATTACTTGCTAGCGAAAATGTTTCAACTGGCTTACATAATTACTAAATTAACTTACTGACCCTAGGCGGGTACTCTAAATTACTCAATAACTTAATTCTAATGCCTTTTGGCCTAAAGATACAATATCTACTTCAAACTATAACTAATATTTTAAAACTAGGAAAAATTTTGAAAAACTATTTTTTTGGGCCTATTTTTCTGGTTATTCTTAAGACTACTTACAACACATAAAAACTAATTTAAACTTATAAAAACTACTTAAAACTACTTACGGCCGATTTCTTCACATTAGTACTAGGGCGGTCTAGTACCCGGTCTAGCTAGACCAGGTACTAGCTCTAATACCTGGCCCTACATAAAACTCCATTTCTTCACATCATTGATACGAGATCTAAATTCATGCTTCAGTACTAGTGACTTGATAAGTCTAAAACTGGTCGAATCCTTTTTACATTTGATTGACAATTAAAATTATAAATTTGAATTGAGCTTCAAATTTCTCAGTTTTTTTTTTTTTTTAAATTTTGTCGTTACAGTTGGTTTGAATTTTTGAATTGGTTTTTGAGTTGATTAGATATGTACATATGTGAATGATCTGGTAAGTACCGTCGTATTTATGTATGTAGTTTGTTTTTTACAAGGAATAGAGTGTATAATTGCATATACATGCAGTTTATTTTAAATGTACCTACATATAGAGCCCTGGAGTGGAAGAAAAGAATAAATATCCCCAAGAAACAAGTCAAGTAACAGAATTGATATAAGATACCTTAAACCATGCCCAACTACGTCGTTGGATCCTCTTTTTTGATTATATTTATAGGCACTTTTATATAACTTGTATTTTTGGTTTTTTTATATTTTAAATAAAACAACTAAAAAATTTGAGTTTCAGTTTAATTATTGCAGTTCTCTGGCAGCACAATTTCTGTTGTTTAGATTTATTCCGATTGAGGCGGAATCGCTTTCAATTGATCTACTTAAAATAGCTCGACGTAAACGATCTTCATGTTGAGTTGACTCTTCAGGTAGCTGCGGGTCGTTAGCATTGATAATATTGCACAGGAAATCTGCGTTTTCATACACCATACTGCCTCTCAACAACATTTCTGGTACGAATGATTCGCCTCTGGTTATTTTGCATTTGTTGGTTTTGACTCATATCCGGATTTTTAATGATGTATGTTGTTGCCAAATAATTCGTATTTGCATTACTAGAGTCACCAATCAATATACATATATGTAGTTATCAGATTTTTTACCTGCTTCAAATTTGGTTCGCACTTCCGTATGTCAAAAAATGGTTTGATCATGCACAGATCTAGCCCAACGAGCAACAACATTCAATATCTTTAAATCGGCCGACGATATTGTTTGCACATTTAAAGAAAACCAACATTTGCGGCTACGAAAACCTACACTCTGTTTAAAATAGCTCAGTCGTATTATTACTACTAACTAATTATAACTATAACATGGGTGCAGTCAATGGCCCTTATTAATCGTGGGAACTGGGCAATCCTGCAAAATTTAGATGAGGCTCTCTGTTGTTCTGTGAATGTTGCGGGCATTTTCACAAACTAGTTCAAACGTCATATTAATGCCATACAGACTTTTGGTAATATGCGACAAACGCAAGAGCCCGACACATGCATGAAATCAGCAACTGGCAACTGCTAACTGCATTGATCCACATGCCATGAAACGCAAAAGTAAAGAAAAGGTGCTGTTCCGGTGATATAAAACGAGATCTGTGTAAAATCCTGTTCAAAATTAGCTTTTATGCTCTACAAATAATATTTACAACACCGTTTTTGCATGTGTGCTATTTCTTCTGTAGTTAATTGAAGAACAAATTGAAATGTTGGTTTTAATAATCTAAAAAACCACAAAAAAAGTGTACAAAACTAAAAGTATAAATTAATTCCAATAAAAGGAAACATATTCAAAAAATTGTACCCAATCTATTTAAAACAAAAAACTTTAAAATTTTTCTTGAACGATACGACTTGATTTTGTATGCTAGACCCCGAACTTTTTGGTTCTAATTTTGGTCTGGTACTATTTAATTTATCGTATCAATTTGACAGAACTAGTGTGTTTATGTTTTGTCAAGAAATGAGTTGATACTCATTTGAGTACTAATGACTGGTATAATAATATATTTTTTGTTGTTTTTGAAGAGCTAGCTAATACCGGGTCCTAAGTAGTACTCGGTTTCAAACTGACAGAACTTATTTTAATTTTTGATGTGAAGAAATGAGTTGATACCGATTTGTTTGTTATTTTTAGGACTAGTACCAGATCTATCGTTAGTTCTGTGTGAAGAAATTGGCCGTTAGATTCTTTAAAAAATTTTTTTTTTGTTTTTTTTTTTTTTTTTTGTTTTCGATGTAGCTTTTCTTTTCAAATTTTTTGGTGAAATTTTTAATTTCTTACAATTTTTTTTGATTTTTGGTGCAGCTTGAGTTTTTTACTTTTTTTGCAGGCAATACAAAACAAATGTATGAATACGTCGCGTTTTCTTTTTTTGTCGATTTGGGTATTCTCATACGAGAATCATCGTCATATAAATCTGACAACTGCGATTGCCGCTACCGCGACTGCAAAAACGCATCAACTTGGAAGTTGCTTTAATTACGGCGTCACAAAAAAAAAAAATATTTTGAGCAACGATGGCGATGAATGCAGACCCAACATTTAATACCAATTTCCTAATCGAAAACGTTCAACCGAAAACACAAGCGGCAATACTAGTGTAAATGTAGAAATATACCAGGAGGGAAAAAGTTTGACAGCAAAATAGTGGATTGTGGAGACCATGTGGAAATTACTGGGAAGTTCTAGATGTAATGTCATTCGATATAAATAGGCCGCCGAGGCCACCAGAACCAGAGTCAGTTTGGATTATAGAGTGATAATGTTAAGAGTGAATTAATGTGATTATTGGTAGAGTTGAAATCGAATAAAGTAGAGATCGAATAAAAGTGGTAGAATTAAACTCAAAGGTAAAGTCTTATTATTGCGAACTAAGCGCACGTTACAATAGGCGCGTTTTATTGAAAATTTTCTATGTGCACTTATGTGCTCTTATCAATAAAACGATTTTTGGTTTATATTCACTTAGCACGTCACTTTCAATTTTAACTTTCAGTGTTGGTACCCTTTGCACTTGTTCTAAGGATAAGAAACATTAAAAATTTGCATTCAGAAGAATATAAATGCATACCTTTTATTTTCCATTTCTATTTTTCTCTATTTAATTCTCGTTTCTCAATTTATTTGCCGCATTTCAACTTTTTCCTTTCGATGTAAACAAAACAAATGTCACTTTAATTTTTTTTCGTAATGGCTGTGTTCAATTAGATTCATTTTGTGACTCATATGTTTTTGGTTGCCTTGGTTCTGTTGTTCTTATGTGTTCTGTCTGATGTTATTTTTTTCTGACCGATTGCGAAACTTTCATTGTGTGTGTGTGTGTGTGTGTGTGTGTGTGTGTGTGTGTGTGTGTGTGTGTGTGTGTGTGTGTGTGTGTGTGTGTGTGTGTGTGTGTGTGTGTGTGTGTGTGTGTGTGTGTGTGTGTGTGTGTGTGTGTGTGTGTGTGTGTGTGTGTGTGTGTGTGTGTGTGTGTGTGTTAGTAACTGCGTGTCTATTTATGTCCCCACCAAGTCACCACCTGACTCATCTATTAGCTATTAGGTGTGTTTCTTTACTGAAAATTTGCACGAAATGCACCGAAATTCGGCGAAAGTCAGTCTAATCCCGTTCCGATTTTTCGTAACAGTGCACAAAAGAGAGTGCACTCGAGAGAGTAAAAAAATTTCCCCGTCCTGCGGATTTCCGCCACCAAAATTTCTGTGGACAGAAATCGTGCACAGCCAAAACAAATACCACAACTGCCAAACAGACGTTTTCCCAAGCGTTGCGTTGCTGCGAATGTTTTGTTCAAGGCGTTTCTTTACTTTTAAGACAAATACGCTCTTTCAGAGAGTTTCTGAAAGAATTTAACAACCTTTCCTTAAAAAAAAAATTTCTGTGCACAAAAAGTAAAGAAACAGACTTATTCAATCTGTTGTCGAAAATCAGAAATATGAACGAACACAACCCAAAGACTGCCAACCTCTGGGTGCCAAAAAAAGAAATTTACCAACCATCCCTGTTGTGCAGTTAGCTTACTGCGATATTTATGTGCACTTAGGCTACTGACATAAGGAGTTGTTGTTTTCCCATGAGCGATGTTTTGCTGAAGTGCACATAAGTGCACATAGAATTTCAATAAAACACGCCTAATATGTTTTTTTCAGCAGCTGCAACATCGCATAGACGTTTTGGCGACTTTGGCAGTCTTTACAAATAATTACGTGTGTGCTTAGAAAGTAATATAATCAGTGAACTTCAACCAGTGCAGTAACGAGCAGCCTAGCAGTAAGGTATTTGAGTGCGGTGTGGAAAGACACTAGTTCGACCACCACGGTAAACTGAAAGGTTTTAAATTTTTCTTAGGAAAAATTGCCGAAGGGAAGGAGAAATCAGGTAAGAGGAGTTCAACAGTGCTGGGATGGACCTAAGCAGTCATTTGCCCCATAAGGAGTTTTTTACAAAAAATATTTTTATTTTCCTTAATACTATATATTTGCCTTTATATCCAGCTGCTAATAAAAGCACTAATGATCACAAACAACTTAAAATTATCAGAATGTTTGGAACTATTAATTAGTTGCCTAGGATTAGTTTCGCAGATTGGAATTTTTTTTATTGATAGACCGTTTTTAAACTTTCATAATTTAAACCAGAACTAGCTTCAGTTTTTCACTGAAACTAAGGGATGTGTTGGGAAAGAAAGTTTTTTATTAGTTCTAGCTATTGAATATAAGATGGAACTAGGAACCATAGTAAAAATCGGTTTGGTTCTTTTTGCCCCGAGGTCCTTCTTGCCCCACTCTCCCCTACTAATAAAAAGAATGTCCATTTTCATGATGTTGCTCATGATGGAGTTCATGTGTTAGCCTATGAGTGAGCTGGAATGTGTTGACTGTTGAGTTTTTGTGTAGAGGAAAAAGGTTGTTGATGAGAATGTGTGTTTGAAAGATATCTGTCGTTGGAGGACAATTGTCACATTAGAAAGTGATGGATGAAAATTGTTTGATATATTTTAAAAACTGCGTGTAAAAGAAATCTATGTTTGGAAATTAAGATTTTATAATATTTTGCTAGGCAGCAGAAGAAATTTTTGAAAGACTTTTGTCGGGCCTGTGAAAAAGTACTTCTTGAGCAGAGAAATAGTAATGAACAGAAAGTGTGCTATGTGTTTTGTTGTTGTAGGAGAGTGGAGAGTGGTATAAATACCGCAACTGAGGAATAAAAAAGGTACTTTTCGATTTTTTTTTTAATTTCTCAAAAACTGAGAAAGATTTTTTTCTTTGTTTTGTTTATTTTGAGTAGGAACACATTAAAGCATTGAGTATTGAAAAAAGTGCAAAATCTTGTAAACAAAAATTAATAAAGAAAAAAATATTTTCTTTATTCAAAATTTTGACTTTGAGGCTTGATTTCTCAAAAACTATACATTAGGTAAACTCAAACAAAAATTTTTATGAAAAAACAAAGCATTAGCTTTCTTTAACAATATAGAATGAGGTAACAAAGGGCTTATTTGATTTTAAATATTTTTATTTTAAAATTTAGTCATTTTTTGATAAAATATACCCTCGCGCCTACACGGAGGGATATAGACCCCCTCCCATACAATTTCCATTTTATTTTGACCCAAACTATCAATCCTGAGCATTTGGCAAACCGTATCTAAGACAAGCATCATAAATAAAAGAAAACTCTAAAAGTTAATAGTTAATTATATAAATAACTAGCTGTGCCCGCGACTTCGTCCGCGTGGAATAGTGACTTTCGGCAGCATTATTAATTTATTAGGCTACTTAGTTTGCAAATAAGACAAATTCATGCGCTTTAATAATTTATTGTTATATTATTTTATTTAAGTATAATATGTTTGCACACGACGTTCTTAATTTTTCCATCTTTTGCGAAATAAAAAGGTTTTGTGGGATTGATACACGTCATTCTGCCACATATAAAGTTGCCATGGGATTTTTTTCTAAACGAACACCTGCAACTTAAAATGTCTGAGCCTTATTTATAATGACAAATCAGTGGGAATTAAAGGAAAATGGGGAATCAAAACGTTTTCTCCTTTTGTCGTTCCAGTCATTATTAAAATCTTTATAGTGCCGCATCCCAGATGTGTAATTTGTAGCTGTGTACAATTCTGGATTACTCATTATTGGATTACTGGAACACCAACTTGCTGCCATTCCTAATAATCCCAAGAAACTGAGAAACTCTATAGAGTATGATGTGATTTGCTCAGCGTCCATAATATTGTCTATTGATAGACATTCGCCAACATCCCCCAATACATCAAACATAATTTTTATTTGAAGATCAAGATAGGCATTTCTTCGCAGGTCAAATGTATTTTCGACAGTTTGACAGAAATCACCCCGCAGTGAAAGAACTTTTATCGATCCAACAGTTTTAAGGTTCCCGTTTACGGTGTTGATTCCGGAGAAATATAGGGATTACTTATTAAACCCATGCCCTTTCTCAGGCTCAAGAATAAAATTCCATTTGAATCGAATCAGTGGTCTGGGCGGGAGATGGTAACAAAAAAACACGAACAGACAAAGTTAATTTTAGATTTGAAATATTAGTAACGATGTCCATCTTTGGGTTCTGGAATATCTCTGTACCAAAATTCATATAAATCGGTTCAGTAGTTTGGGCGGTAAAAACAAACAAAGAAAAACAGACAGACAAAGTTAATTTCGGATTTATAATGTTACTAAAGTCATCCATTCCCGTGGAAATATGAGGGCCGTTTCCGGAGGATGACTTAAAGTTTATATTACTCGGGAATAGTGTAGTATTCTAACGGTGGACATTTTTTGAAATGGGTGCTGTATTTTCCAAGTTCCCGTTCCCATGGGAATACAGGGATAAGATATATTGCATAACATATGTGTCCATCCTCAGGTTCTAGACTGTCTCTGTAAAATTCCCATAAATAGATTCAATAGTTTGGGCGGTTAATGGTGACAAAGAGAAATAGACAAACAGATTTAACTTCGGACTTATAATATAAGTAAGGACTCCCGTTCCCGTGGAAACATGGTGACCGTTCCCGCATAAGGAATGTGGGGATGAGTAAAAGTTTATGTTGCTCGCGGATTATGGAGCATTCCAATGGTGGAAGAGTTTTTGAAATCGCTGCTGCAGTGTCAAAGTTCCCGTATACGTTCCTGCTCCCGTGGGCATATAGGGAAAAAATATAAAGCCTATATCCTTCCTCAGGTTCTGTACAATCTTTGTAAAAAATTTCATTTAAATCGGTTTATTAGTTTGGGCGGGAGATGGTAACATAGAACGACGGACAGACAGAGCTACTTTCAAACTTATTATATTAGTAAGGACTCCCGTTCCCGTAGGAATATGTGGATGAATTAAAGTTTATGTTACTCAGGAATAGTGTAGCAATCTAACGGTGGAAAAATTTTTGAAATCGATGTTGTAGTTTCTAAGTTCCCGTATACGTTCCCGTTCTTGTGGGAATATAGGGATAAAATATATAGCATGTGTCCTTCCTCAGCTTCTGAACAATCTTTGTACAAAAATTAATTTTAATCTGTTCATTAGTTTGAGCGGGAGATGGTAACATAGAAAGGTGATCAGACAGAGCTACTTTTGCATTTATAATAATAGTGAAGACCGGTTCCCGAGGGAATATTCGAATGAAATACAACCTTTATCCGTCTTTAAGTTCAGAACAATCTTTGTACAGAATTTCATTCAAATCGGTTTATTAGTTTGGGCGGGAGATGGTAACATAGAACGACGAACAGATTACACTAACATTTATTATATTAGTAAGGACTCCCGTTCCCGTAGGAATATGTGGATGAATTAAAGTTTATGTTACTCTGGGATAGCGAAGCATTCTATCGGTGGAAACATTTTTGAAATCGGTGTTGTAGTTTCTAAGTACCCGTATAAGTATATGTTCCCATTCCCGTGGGAATATAGGGATAAAATGTATAACCTATGTCCTTCTTCAGAATCTAGACTATCTCTGTACAAAATTTGATTTAAATCAGTTACGTAGTTTGGGCAGGAGACGGTAACATAGAAAGCCGGACAGACAGAGTGACTTTCACATTTATAATATTAGTAAGGACTAGTAAGGATTATAAAATTGGGAGCGGTGAAATTTGTTTTTTTGCATTGTTCTATACTAATTTACTTACTTAGGTGGGCATTACAGTTCGGGATGAACCTGGGCCTCAATCAACATCCTGTTTTTTTATAATTAACGCGCACATCAAGGGGTTATCACTACCCTTATAATGTTATAAAAACACATTGCGAGTATTTAGGAAAATAGGAAAGGATTTGAAAGGATACAACGATGCACGTTGCTTTTGAACTTTTGTGAATCGTAATGCAGGGGAAACACAGAGCCAGGTAAAGTATTCCACATTCGGATGGTGCGACTTAAATACAAATCCCTTTACTTGACTGTACGCCCGATATTGGGCTCAAGGTAAAACTGATGAGCATTCCTAGCGAGGCGGGTGTTGCGGCTAAATTGTTTCAGAGGAGGAATGCAACTGGCTATTTCACAAGAGCACTGTTTGTAGAAAAAGCGATAAGAAAGAGAGAGACAGGTAACGTTCGACGATGTTCAAGAGAATCAATCGATTCTACGATTGAACTATCACCTATCAATTTAAACGCTCTATTTTGTACCCTATTAAGTAGGGGCAAAGATGTTTGAGATGCACCTGACCAGACATGGGAGTTATACTCCAGTTTTGGGCGGATGAAGGCCTTTTGAATTGTAGCCAGATAAGAAGCGGTGAAGAGCTTCCTGCATCGCCTCAGAATTTAGCAGCGTTCTTGGCAACTTCAAATATGTGGTCATTCCATCGTTTACACACATACCCAGCACTGCCAGCTTTTCCGTTTCTTGGATGCAGGTACCATTCATGGATAATGGCAATGGGGGAATGTTAAGCTTCAACGACAAGAGACAGCATTGAGATTTCGAAGCATTGAATTCTACTCGGTTCATAAGACCCCATGAAACAATGCTGTCAAGGTCAGAATTCAATGAGCTTATCCTACGCAACCGTTCCAGTTCCACATCCGAAGAGCAGCGACGTGAATTTGGAAACGAATATGAAAAGCTGAGGGTCTATTCGTCAGCAAAACAAATAAGCGGATTAAAAGTTTCAGACAAGAGATCATTGATGAAAATGAGGAAGAAAGTCGGCGACAAAACGGAGCCCTGGGGCACACCAGAATTTATAAGGTGGGTATCAGACTTGAAACCATCCAATACAACTTGTATTAAATGGTCGGAAAGGTAATTTCTAATCCAACGAAGAACATTTTCATTTTCATTTTCGATAAAAGAGCTTGATGCCAAACTCTATCAAATGCCTTAGAAATATCAAGCGCAATAATCTTACTTTCTCCAAAACAATATAAAGATTGGTTCCACTTTCAAATCACCAGTGGACCGTTTGCTACGAAAGCCGTACTGCCGGTCATTAAGAAGCTTTCGTTCTTCAAAATATTTCATAAGTTGACGGTTTATCAACGTTTCCATGACCTTGGAAATAAGGGACGTTAGTGCAATTGGACGGTAATTGGAAGGGGAGGAAGATTTGGCTTTTGTAGGGACTGGCTGGACAAATGCAGTTTTCCATCTACTCGGAAAAATCCCAGCAAGATAGGAAAGATGGAAAAATTTACGCAGTGGTTTTGCCAGCGTAGAAAAACACCTCTTCAGAATAACGGCGGGGATACCATCTGGACCCGTGGTGTGATGGATAGCATGTCCGCCTGTTAATCCAGAGGTTCATGATTCGAATCCCAACAGAGGCAAAAATATTTTTTCTACGGGTATCGCCTTTCGCGAGGAATTGGCAAGTCCTCCGTTAGTATTCATTGCCATGAAAAGCGCTTTCTTGGTAAGCCGTTCGGAACCGGCCCAAAATTGTAGGTCCCCTCCATTCCCTCACAAGGCATGGCTGTGAGAAATGCGCTAGGCCCAGGGGCTCCTCGCTCTGTTGCGCCACCCTATTTTTTTTTTTTTTTTATATACCATCTGGACCAGCGGATTTACGAAGATTGAGATCTTTGAGGACTCTCAACCGAGCGAGTTCGAAAAAATATCTGCTTCATATTCATTCATTCATCAATTTCGATGATCGAATCGTTCAAGTATCGGTTTACAAAATGATTTTATCATTTGAATCGATCAATCATTCAATCATTTTTATTTTTTCGTTCTTTTTCGATTTCAATCATTTTAGTTTGTACGATTCGAATTAAACCAAATCAAATAGGTATGTATGCGTCAAACCAACTCAACCGTGGGCGTGGTTTGGTGCTGTGGAGGCATAGGCAACAATGCATTTTTTCATGCAACACTAGCTCATCTACTCAACATTATTCCGATAAGCTAAACCCTTATGTCCCGAAGTCATCACACACCGCTATAAATGCTTGACGCATACATACCTACTTCACTTAGCTAATTTCGAATTGTATTCATTAAAAATATTAAATACAAATATGTACAAACATCCTTTAAAATCATTTCTCATTTACCCAACATCAACATCATTCATACACTGCTTATGATTCCACCCTTCACTGCACCAATAGAGAGAACAACGTAAAGTTTTCGTACACATTCAAATGATTGAATATGATGGAGTCAACAAGGATCGGAATCGAAACTAAATGGAAATAAAATATCGAATCAAAATGCATAGAGTAATATTGTAATTGAGATCGAATATCGAGATTGATTGAGATCTATTGATTCGGACTTGAATGATTTCGATCATCAATTCTTTTGAATGATCGAATCAAAAAGATCGAATCGGTCATAATTTACACAGGCCACTTCATTGCAGAATTTACTGTCTCAAGCTCAGGTGGGGTGAATGTGCTATCAGAAAAAGTCGAGTTAGCAGCAAATTGAGCTGCCAGCAAATTGGCTTTATCGATGGAGCTGACATACGGAGAGTCATTGAAGGCGAGCGTTAGGACCGATGACGTGGTCGAGTTCTTAACGTTCTCAACAAAAGACCAAAAGTTTTTGCTTCCTTTTGGACACAACATTATTTTTTGCTTTACTTTTTGGTCATGCAAAAACTTTGCCTTTTGTATATGAGCATTACAGATATTTCTGACCCGTTTGAACGAATTTCAGTTTTCTACTGTCGGGTTGCCTTTAAATTTTCGAAAATTACTTTCTCTATCCCTAATCGCTTCTTTACAGCTTGAATCAAACCACGAATTCTCTTTGGGGATGATACTTTTTGTTCTGTGAGGAATGAAATTTCTCATGATGTTGAGAATTACGTTAGATTATTTTATTATCATTATCATTATTATTTTATTTTTATTTCTTCTTCACTTTTATGTAACTTTAAATTATTATTTTTTAATTATTTATTTATTAATTATTATCTTTAACTTTATCATCTTCCGCTGCTTTCGACACTAGTTACTTGCGAACTATTGATTGTGGCTATTGCTGCTTATCAACACTAATTGTTTTTTTATTATTTTGTATAAAAATTGATAAAGATAATAAATTCAAATTCAAAATATATAAAATACTAGCTGTGCCCGCGACTTCGTCCGCGTGGAATAGTGACTTTCGGCAGCATTCTTATTTTTTAAGGCTACTTATTTTGCAAATAAGACACATTCATGCGTTTTAGTAAACTATTGTTATATTATTTTATTTAGGTATGTATAAATGTATATGTTTGCACACGACGTTCTTATTTTTTCCATCTTTTGCGAAATAAAAAGGTTTTGTGGGATTGATACACGTGATTCTGCCACATAAAGTTGCCATGGGATTTTTTTCTAAACGAACACCTGCAACTTAAAGCGTCTGAGCCTTATTTATAATGACAAATCAGTGGGAATTAAAGGAAAATGGGGAATCAAAACGTTTTCTCCTTTTGCGGTTCCAGTCATTATTAAAATTTTTATAGTGCCGCATCCCAGATGTGCAATTTGTAGCTGTGTACAATTCTGGATTATTTATTATTGGATTACTGGAACACCAACTGGCTGCCATTCCTAATAATCCTAAGAAATTGAGAAACTCTGTAGGGTATGATGTGACTTGCTCAGTGTCCATAATATTGTCTATTGATAGACATTCGACAACATCCCCCAATACGTCAAATATAATTTATTAGCTTATATGGTTAACTATCTCATTAGTCGGCGCCGAAATCGACCTTTCACACAACCATTTCTTCTCAGGTCAAATGTATTTTCGACAGTTTGACAGAGATCACCCCGCAGTGAAAGAACTTTTATCGATCCAGTAGTTTTAAGGTTCCCGTTTACGGTGTCGATCCCGTAGAAATATAGGGACTACTTATTAAGCCCATGTCCTTCCTCAGGCTCTATGCTATCTCTGAACAAAATTCCATTTAAATCGGATCAGTGGTCTGGGCGGGAGATGGTAACAAAGAAACACGAACAGACAGAGTTAATTTTGGATTTGAAATATTAGTAACGATGTCCATCTTCGGGTTCTAGACCAAAAGTCATATAAATTGGTTCAATTGTTTAGACACACAAAGTCAATTTCGGATTTATAATGTTACTAAAGTCTTCCATTCCCGTGGGAATATGAGGGCCGTTTCCGGAGGATGACTTAAAGTTTATATTACTCGGGAATATTGCAATATTCCAACGGTGGACATTTTTTGAAATGGGTGCTGTATTTTCCAAGTTCCCGTTCCCATGGGAATACAGGGATAAAACATATTGCATAACATTATGTCCATCCTCAGGTTCTAGACTGTCTCTGTACCAAAATTCATATAAATAGGTTCAATAGTTTGAGCGGTTAATGGTAACAAAGAGAAATAGACAAACAGATTTAACTTCGGACTTATAATATTAGCAAAGACTCCCGTTCCCGTGGAAACATGGTGACCTTTCCCGTAAGGAATATGGGGATGAGTAAAAGTTTATGTTACTCGGGGATTATGGAGCATTACAACGGTGGAAGAATTTTTGAAATCGATGCTGTAGTGTCAAAGTTCCCGTATACGTTCCTGCTCCCGTGGGAATATAGGGAAAAAATATATAGCATGTGTCCTTCCTCAGCTTCTGAAAAATCTTGGTACAAATTTCATTAAAATCAGTTTATTAGTTTGGGCGGGAGATGGTAACATAGAAAGGTGAACAGACAGAGCTACTTTTGCATTTATAATAATAGTGAGGACCGGTTCCCGTGGGAATATTCGAATGAAATAAAGCCTATGTCCGTGCTTAAGTTCAGAACAATCTTTGTACAAAATTTCATTTAAATCAGTTTATTAGTTTGGGCGGGAGATGGTAACATAGAACGACGGACAGACAGAGCTACTTTCACACTTATTATATTGGTAAGGACTCCCGTTCCCGTGGGAATATGTGGATCAATTAAAATGTATGTTACCTTGGCATAGTGAAGCATTCTATCAGTGGAAATTTTTGAAATCGGTGTTGTAGTTTCTTAGTTCCCGTATACGTTCCCGTTCCTGTGGGAATATAGGGATAAAATATATAGCCTATGTCCTTCTTCAGGTTCTAGACTATCGCTGTACAAAATTTTATTTAAATCAGTTCAGTAGTCTGAGCAGGAGACGGTAACATAGAAAGCCGGACAGACAGCTGATGCGTCAACGTTTCCGTCGAGAAAGCACAATGACCAATTAAAATTTCGAAAGAAATTATTCGGGCAGTCCCAGTTGACTTTCTCTTATTGCCACACAGTTCTTTTAGGGACTTTATCTTTTTTTACCGTGACGGAAAGCAAAAAATCTACCGATATGACACATGGTCCGATTTGCCTAGAGGAGATGATACTACAACCCTGTATTTTTCGGGATGAGAAGTGAGAAATAAGTCAAGAGTGTTGGCCGCATGGCCTTCAGTATCAGGAACCCGAGTGGGCTCATCAACAAGTTGAGTTAATTTGTTAAACTCAGCGACAACACATTTTCCTTCGCGTGTTGTCTGGCCAGAATGTCGAAGCCAACCAGAATTGTGTACATTGAAATCGCCCGCAATTGCGATTTCAGTGTGAGGATATAGGGAAACAATTCTTATTATGGAGTCAGATAGCGCATCAAACTCGTTAGAGGTTGAATTGCTATCTAAATTGGGGCTTCTGTAAATTGTAACGAACCGTCACAGTGCGGATATTTTGTTCAACAAAATTCGGGCGATATACATAAGATATATGTATATCGGAAAAATCAAACAACAAACATACCGAATACCTCCGCACGCGCATCAACACACAAGTTGCATATACATTTCCAAGTTTTCCATTCACCCTACTCGTTGTATGCAAACACAGGCATCGGCATGCGACATTGGATATGCATTCGCCACAAACAACGATCAATGGGTTTTGCTCATTTATAGAGCTCACACTCGCTTGTTGTAGGAAATACTATATAGAGATGTTACTCGAACAGGTAAAGAATAAAGATAAGTTTCTGCTCCGCTTCGGTAGAGTGTACCTCGTACTCTATTGAAACTTGGGATTCAGTACTTGGTACTAACTCAATCTACTTTTTGAAAGGACGGCACCATCTATCCAAAATTTACATTTACATTTACATGAAACCTACTCCACACATAAATCTGCGGAGTAGGGGGGTTGCAGCCGGGCGACAAAGACCATTTGGCTGATACACCACAAGACTAACTACACACATACTACATAGAACAAATAACACATGACAACAGCACGCAGTAGTACACGACGGTCCCCCATCTTGTCACTAACCGCGCTCATTCCGATTTAATTACGGTGTTCTAATGGGAACCGACTCTTTTCGGTTGACAAAGCCGTTGTCCTATCCAAAATTGTTTATTCCTCTTTCCACTCCCTCTGAGTGTAGTGAGGATAGGCCGAAGGCCACCTGATTATTCTTCAGCATTGTACGCTGAGGACAAGAATACGTGCTTATTCCTCTTTCCACTCCCTCTGAGTATAGTGAAGACAGGCCGAATGCCACCCGATTATTCTTCGGCATTGTGCGCTGAGGACAGAGTCCGGAAAGGCTCAAACGTTTATTCCGTGTGAATTCCCGCGTACATTGGAAGCTGCTGACGCAAAAGTGGTTTAAACGATAATTCCATTGCATTGGTGCTTTGGACATAAGGCAGAAGCGAGACCCTGCTTGTTCATTCCTCTTTCCACTCCTTCTGAGTGTAGGGGGGAAAGGCTTGTAGCCACCCGTTTATTCTTCGACATTTGCGCTGAGGACAGAATTACTGTGTTTATTCTTCCTCCCCTTCCTCCTGAAGGTATCGAGGACAGGCTTGCAGCCACCTGATTATTCTTCGGCATTTGCGCTGAGGAAAAAATTACTTGTGTTTATTCCTCCTCCTGAGGGTATCGAGGACAGGCTTGTAGCCACCTGAATATTCTTCAGCATTTGCGCTGAGGACAAAATTACCTGTGTCTATTCCTCCTTCCCTGCCTCCTGAAGGTATTGAGGACAGGCTTGTAGCCACCTGATTATTATTCGGCATTTACGCCGAGGACAAGATTACTTGTGTTTATTCCTCCTTCCCTTCCTCCTGAAGGTATCGAGGACAGGCTCGTAGCCACCCGATTATTCTTTGGCATTTGCGCTTAGGACAGAATTACTGTTGTATATACTATTTTAAGTAAAACCTATTGTTATTAGTACGATAAATAAAAAGGAATTATTATTGGAAAAGTAAACGTTGGTCGTATTTAGTTATTTTGGCTAAGTTTTTTTGGAACCTTTATCTGGTGCTTCGTCGAGAATACCTTGGACAGGCTGAGCTTACTTCAGCCTTAGAAAGAAAGCATCGCAAAATAAAACAAAAGTGAATGATATGCTTACGGACGGTGAGTTTTAACCACATGAAACTAAAGTTCGTATTAGAACAGAGGCCGTATTGTGGTGGAAGCTGGTAAGCAATATTATTCCGAATGGTGCGGCGCGGAAGGAAAATTTTGGTTGTTGATTTGAAGGGTTTCAGTGGTGAATTAATTTTATCTATTTTGTCTATTTTTTGTTATAGAAAGAAGCCCAGATTAAAGTTGTGGGGAAAAAGCACGGATTTTTGTGGCGGACACTAGCACGGTGCCTGTTGTCGCGATTGATAGCAGGTCGGCACTGTTATGTAACGACTTCGATTTCGGGCGAGCTTTCTCCAGTTTCGCTGAGGATGAGGTCTTCATCCACTTGATTGAGCCACCTAAGACGAGGTCTTTACCTTCCGCGATTTCCCTTCACTGTGCTTTCGAAAACCCGTCGAGTCGGAGCGTTCAGGTCCATCCGTTCTACATGACCTAACCATAGTAGCCTCGCGATTCGTACTCTTCTGGCTATGCCCATGTCGCGGTACAGCTCATACAGCTCGATGTTGTATCTTATTCTTCACACATTGTCTTCGCATACGGGACCAAAGATCATTCGGAGATAATTTCTTTCGAAACGACCAAGGGTTTCCTCATCCGCTTTCGATAAGGTCCATGCTTCCGCGCCGTAAAGCAGGACTGGGATGATTAAGGTCTTATACAAGGTTACCTTGGTTTTTCTGGAGAGGGTTTTGTTTCTCAATTGCCTTCTTAACCCTAAGAAGCAACGGTTGGCAAGAGTTATTCTCCGTTTGATTTCCGCACTGCTGTTGTTTTCCGTGTCTATAGCGGATCCTAGGTAGACGAAGTCCTGTACTACCTCGAAGTTATGTCTGTCTATTGTGACGTATTGTCCAATTCGTCGATGTTCTGCGTCCTTGTTTGATGACAGCATATACTTCGTTTTGCCCTCATTAACCATCAAACCCATTTTTGCCGCTTCTGTTTCAATACTCGCAAAAGCACCTATGACATCACGATTTTTTCTTCCCATTACGTCAATATCGTCTGCATAGGCGAGTAATTGTACAGACTTTTGAAAGATTGTTCCTCTGGTGTTGACGTGTTTCTTACAATCTTTTCAAGTATGATGTTGAAGAAATTGCATGACAGCTTGTCGCCTTGCCTTTTTCGACATCAAAGGTATTGGTGAGTTCTTTTCCGACCTTGACGTAGCAGCGTGAATTCTCCAAAGTCATCCTGCATAGTCGTACGAGTTTTGCAGGGATGCCGAAAGTAGACATGGCTCTGTACAGCTCGTCTCTGTAAATATACTGTCATACGCGGCCTTGAAATCGATAAAGAGATGATGTATATCGATATTATATTCTCGGGTTCTTTCCAAGATTTGCCGTTATGTGAAAATTTGGTCTACTTTGGACTTTTCTGGTCTAAGACATTGATAAGGACCCACAAAGTTGTTGACGTGGGGTTTCATACGTTCACATATTACAGCAGACAAGATCTTTTAAGCGACGTTGAGGAGAGTTATTAGGTTGGGTTAAGAAAATCGATTATCGATTTTTTTACAAGTGCAACGGAAAAATGGGTTGCTAGACACCTTAAAAAAATTCTCACAAATTATGAGCTCTTAATTTTAATAGGAAGATCCTCCGCATCGCAGTTTTGAATTTTTTTCTCATTTCAATAGAAAAAAATTCATACCTCGTCATTTATTGATTGAACAGAAAAATTTTCCAAGAGAATTTTTTAGGAAATTTAATGTTCTACGAAAAAAGATATCTTGTATTTTTTCCGTAAACCTCACCATTTGAAAGATATGAGGGATTTAATTTTTTTTGTTCAAGGACAAATTTCATTTTTGCTTATGAATTTTATAATTCGACAATAAATGACTTGTTATTTACATATCTTTTAAATTTTCATCTTTTTATCTATCTTTACATAACCTCTGTTTAAATGGCTGTACTATCTTGTACTATAAAAGACTAAATTGTCTTACTTTACTTCCTTATTTGTTAAATAAATAAATTGAAATTAAAAAAAAAATTATTAACTATTAATTATATTAGAATTGAAATAACCGTTCAAAAGTTATTCATCATCAAACTTTCATGTGTACGTATTTTAAATAAAATTTTTTTCATAAAACGTTCGTCGTCAAGTGCAGACGTGTTTTTAATCCGCTCCCTTTATTGAGTCTTTTCTTGTATTCGTCATTTCCCATTAAAATCAAGCATTTCATATTTTGCAAAATGACTAAGTGCAACGCGTGCTACCTGGCTACCGACAATAGCATGCCCCAATTAACGTGCGGTGGTTTGTCCGGTAGGCTTTTTCACCCAACGTGTGCTGGTCTAAGCAAACGATCGCTGACCTACTTTGGTGAATATAGTTCCCGGTTCGTGTTTTCTTGTGATGAACGCAGGGAAATATCTTTGTCCTACATTTTCAAAGCTATTAAATTTAACAATGACTCGTGCAGTGACGAAATAAATAAAAATAATGATAAGTGTCGGCAAATTTTGAAAGAAATGAGCAAATTTGATGACCTTATAAGCTCAAACGATGAAATTCACTGCCGCCTCTCTGAACTGACCCGCGCAATAAACAATGATTCGAGTGATTTAAATAAAAAAATTGTCGATACTAACGATACCTTTGATGAGATCATTTCGGTCAAATCTTCTCTACAAAATATGAAAAAAGACATTATCTCGGCCATTTCTAAAATAAATCTAGATGACAATTAACTACTCTTCGGGATGAACTACTCCGATCGGGTAACAATATAATGGTTTCTATCAACTCCCTTAAAACTCACCAATCTGAAGATGCCTCATTTTCATCAATAATTGACGACGCCTCCAAACATATCTCCAATTTTTCGGTTGATCTCGCGATGACCATGGA
Source organism: Melanostoma mellinum (assembly GCA_914767635.1). Lineage (NCBI taxonomy): Eukaryota > Metazoa > Arthropoda > Insecta > Diptera > Syrphidae > Melanostoma > Melanostoma mellinum. The sequence goes on along the minus strand of OU612060.1, from coordinate 67,119,043 downwards.
CACCGTCAAAGAGTTGATAGATACTGTGAGAGCATCTAAAAGCTTACATCAACCTTCCCCTCACCACACGCTGTCGAACGACAATGTGCCCTCATGCTCGTTTAATGTTTCCTAACATGATGAGCTACAATTTTTTTCCCCGGTCAAGAATCGCAATGAAGTGGTAATCGCAGTTGAGAACGAATCTCACCTCCATTATACCACTTCACCATCTTTACCCCCCATAAATACCGATACTGTGTTACCACCATCTTCTTGTACCTTACCTCCCTCTGCATCACTTCTATCAAAATTTGGGACTACCTGGACTAAAGCCGAATGGAATAGCAGACTTAACAAGCTGAAAAATACCAACATAATTGCCCTTCTCTTGAGAAACACTCCTCGCAAAGCCAACAAACTTTGGATACGTTAATTCTTCTCCAGAACCTACTCTATATCGGTTACTGATTCCAGACGTGCAGCGTAACGAAGTTTTATAATCAACATTACTGGGAAATAAGAATGGTCCTTTTCTTTCCCCGATGGAAGCTTAAAACTTGGTGATATGACCCTATAGTTGAGGATGAAAGACCCTCGGCCCGAGAAATCAGCAGAAGCGTCGACACATAACTGGAGCTTTAAAAAAAATATTTTCCCAAATTTCTCCTTTTCTCTCAATAATTCTAATAATATCCTCCTAAGCCCCACACACTTCCTGCTAGACCTATGCCCAAGCCCCACATATCTCAAAAATCTATAACTCAGCCTAAGCTCTTACCCAAGCTCCAACACAACCCCAGACTGTCCTTACAGCAATCCGCAGTCCAACAGAAACGTGCTCATCAACGGGTATCCTTCAATACTAACCCTGATTCCCAATCCCCTCTCTCAAATAATTGTGACCAAACAAAATCCTCCCCTGTTCCTAGTTTCAACCTCACCTCAGGAGCTAAATACCTTAACTTTATAAGCTCTCATATTTTAAACCCAAGCCCATCTCAACAGCCACTCGAATCTCGCTCTACTTTCGATCCTCTTTTACCTCCTAATGTCAAACTCACGCAACAGTCCCTCATTGAATCTAGCGAGTCCCGTTATGCTCTTTCAAAACTTAGAGTATTAGTATAATATATAGTTATAGTAAGGTGTTTGACAACAATCGTCTGTTCCTAGCTTATCTTCACGATAAACCAGACGATATGTGTGTAGACGGTAAAACGAAAAACTATGTATTAGCGTCTATTCAAAAGGAAGGACTTCCTTCTGATCTTCAACACCTAAGGCAGCTCTTCAATAAATACCACGAGCTCCTGAATATCTCTTCGTTGCAAGACTCCAAAGATCTTTTAGCTTTCTCTCGGTACGTTCAGTCCAAAAGAATCTCTTACCTGCAAAGAATCCGATCCAAAAGTGTAAAGTTTTATCGCTCCTAAAACTGAATCCAGTTATCCACCTTCTAATCTCCACCCTCTTTCTTTTTATTACCAAAACGTAAGAGGTCTTCGTTCTAAAACTCACTCAGTGTACTTGCAGTCCCACAATCTTTCCTTTGATGTATTTGCACTTACTGAAACAAACCTTTCCCAGGACATCAAAAGCCAAGAGCTGTTTCCTTCGTTTTCAATGTCTTTCGTGATTTCGAACAACCTCATAGCGAACCCCCAAATAGAGGCGTCCTAATCGCTGTTCATAATAAAAACGAATCTTCTTTCGTTTCATCCTCCTCTTCCAAGCTACTAGACTACATCTCTATTAAACTAACATTTTCAAGTCAGTCCATCTTCCTGAAGTGTTTCTACATCCTTCCCGGCGAACCAACAGGCTCATACAAATTGGTTGTAGCTGCTATTGACAAAGTGCTTGACATCTCAGAAGCACAAGATGAGATAATTATTTTCGGTGATTTCAATCTTCCCTATCTTCAATGTAACACCTCAAAAGATCAAATTGCTGTCACCCCTTCACCCGTTTCCCTCAAAGAATATGTCTTCGTGGACGGTCTTACTGATTCAAGCCTTTCCCAAAAAGGAGTGGTACTAAAAACTATATGGGCCGTCAGATTGATCTTATCTTCACTTCCGACCCCATCAACTCATCTGTCTCAGAAATCTCATCCCCATTATCAACTATTGACAACTTTCATCTGCCTCTCACACTGTCTTTTTTTATAACCTTACCTTTACTTCTACCTAGCCTAAGTACATAGGTATTCGTTCAACTTTCGTAAAGCTAACTTCAAGAAAATCAATTAAATCCTCTCTAATACCTCATTCGACTTTAAAAATCTTTCAATGAATGATGCAACTAGTCTGTTTTACGAGAAATTGTTGCATTGCATAAATCTTTATGTTCCCCTTTCGCGTGAAAAGCCCTACTCAACATCCCCTCCCTGGTACAATCATAAACTACGTGATTTGCGAAACAAGAGAAATAAGCTCTGGAATAAATTTCTACGCTCCCGTTTAGTTTTCGATTTTTCTGATTACCTTGGAGTATTTTATAAGTTTTCCAACCTAAATGAAGCTTTTTACAATGACTTTACATCCACCACCCAAGCAAATCTGATTTTAGAGCCAAAATCGTTTTATAATTGTATCAATTATTTTTTTCAATTCAATTCAATTTATTTATTTACTAACTTAACACAGTAAGATACAATATCTCATTTAACAGTGCAAGCTTCAATGGTAAAATTAAAATTAAAAATAAGCAAAAGTGTTACTAATATTTATACAAATTCAAAAACTAACATTATATAACAACAAGGAAAAAAGTGAAAAAAAAGAAGGTTTATTTAGAGAAATTTAAAGAGAAAAAAAAATAAAAAAAATAAAAAATCATCCATCATCATCGTCATCATTCTGTCATCAGAAAAATAATAAGTCTACTTCTGAAAGAGGTGCTGCAACTTGTTGATTGCAAGGTACGGGGAAGGGAGTTCCAAAGCCGTATCACTTGAATAAAGAATTGTCGTTCAGATATTAAAAACTTGTAACGAATCGGTGTGAGATCAAAGCTTCTGCTAGATTGTGTAAAACTGATCCTGTTGTATAAGTAGATTGGTTGACGCGATTGTATTACGTTATGGAGTAACGTTAACATTTTTAGCTTAAAAATATTTTCAAGACTAAGACCATATAATGATTTCGAGAAGGTGGAGATGCGATCATATCTTTTAAGTCCAAAAATATACCGCGCAATACTGTTGAAAGCCACGTTAAGTTTTCGTTTGTGTTCATAATCACAGTTGCTAAAAATCTCGCAACCAAATAGCATGATTGGAATAACGAGCGTTTTAGCGAGAATTTTTCTTGTTTTTAACGGTGTCACCTGGTGTGTCGCCCAAAGTGTGCGAAGGCCTCCATAAATCTTTCCCAGCGTCAATCTGATATGGTTATTCCAAGTGAGTGTTCTGTTAAAAGTCATACCTAGATTTTTCGCAGAGTCAACAAATTCAATGTCAATGCTATTAAGGGATATACTTGGAAAGTATGAAGTATCAACGAGTTTTCTTGTAATTATATAAAACAATTATAAAAAGAAAAATGATGGTTTCCCTCCTTCTCTTCACTACAAAAGCCAATCTACCAACGAACCAACAACAATCGCAAATATTTTTGCAAGTTACTTTAAACTGTCTTTTGCCCAAAAAACCGCAGATCTAGACCAGACTTACTTTTCTTATCTTCGCCATTTCTCTACAGGGCCTTCTAATCTAAGCTTTAATCAGTCAACTGTTCTTAATGGTCTCCTCAAACTCAAAGACGAGTATAATCCAGGTCAAGATGGCATTCCTGCCATTTTGCTTAAGAAATGTTATTCCAGTTAAGCCCTTCCTACTACTAACCTTTTCAAACTACCCCTTTCAAGTGGAGTTTGTCCGGACTTATGGAAAATATCCGTTATTTCACCTTTAAATAAAAAAGGCCCCAAAAACCTAATTTCTAACTATAGACCCATTGCCAAACTCTCTCATATCCCTAAGCTTTTCGAAAGCATTCTGTATGAAATACTTTCTTTCCAGTCCAAATTAATGATATCCTTCAAGCAGCATGGTTTCTGTAAGGGAAGGTCTACAACTACTAATCTAGTTGAGTTTTTCTCTCTCTCTACGATGGAAAAAGGAAATGAAGTAGACGTCATCAGTCATCACCACAGATTTCAACAAAGCTTTTGACAAAATTTCTCACACTTTAATCCTCTTTAAACTTTCTTTCCTCGGATTAAGTCCTATCCTACTCAAATCCGAGATTTAGGAGTTCTCTGCGACAGCGAATCAAATTTTCGTTCTCATATAGACGAGGTAATATAAAGAGCTAATTCCGATTTTGGTTTTATCAAGAGATGGTCCAAAGAGTTCCACAACCCCTCCATATCAAGCGGTTCATATCTCAAGGATCTAAAGTGTTCAACGTCGTTTTCTGCTCTTTGCCCTTCGGGATCTCTACGACGTAAGAAAGATCATCCCGATTTGTTTTCCTTCCTGCTCATTGTACCTATCCTATGGTCTCAACGAACCTTTAACCCGCATGATGAGTAAGATTAATTCTGTTCCTTTTCTTTTCGACCTCAATCTTCCAAATCCTTATCTGAAAGTCATCTATTTAAACCATTTCTCATCCTTGTAGGCTAATAGTTTTAATTAGTTTAAGTTTAGTATGTTTAAGTTATTTTAAGCTTGTATTAAGCTAATAAATAGGGCGGTAGCCCCACCAAAATTAAAATTAAAAGATTTTGATGAGATGTTCGAAAAATATCAATTTAATTAATGAATTTCATATGAATTTAATTTTTTGTCATTAATATAAGTATTATTTGAGTTTTATTTTTAAAATTATCAACATTTTTCTTCAATTATTCTTAACATTTTATTTTTAATCATTAGAAATAACGATCCTAAGAAAAATTTCTCTTCTAGAGAATTTCTGTTTTGTATGTAATTTCATCTGTTTGAATTGTGAAAATAAAACTCAAATAATACTTATATTAATAACAAAAAATGAAATTCATATGAAATTCATAAATTAAATTGAAATTTTTTGAATAACTCATCAAAAACTTTTAAAATACCTACATATGAAAGTTTGATGATGAATAACTTTTAAACGGTTGATTTCATCGCCACAACATAAAAACCATGTTCAATCAATAATTGATGAGGTATGATTTTTTTTTTCTATTGGAATGAGAAAAAAAATATAAAACTACGATGCGGAGGATCTTTCTATTTAAATTCAGAGCTCATGCTTTGTGAGAATTTTTTTAAGGTGTCCAGCAACCCATTTTTCGGTAGTACTTGTAAGAAAATCGATAATCGATTTTTTTGGCCCACCCTAAGGCTTATCCCTCTATAATTAGCGCAATTGTCAGGGTCTCCCTTCTTTGGCATCAGGCATACGATACTGAGGTTCTATTCATCGGGCATGCTTTCTTCCGACCATATCATGCAGATCAGCTGGTGCATGCTCTTTTCCAATTGGTCTCCAGCTGCCTTGAAAAGTTCGGCAAGGCCATCTGCACCCGCAGTCTTGTTTGATATAAGTTTGCATATGGCAAGCTTAACTTCTTCTAGGTCGGGAGGACGGCATTCTTGATCATCGTCCAAGCTGAATGGGGCAATCTGCCTGACAGCGGAACTTGTGTCCTCATCGCCATTAAGCAGTCTGCAGAAGTGATCTTTCCAGATCCTCAGTAGCGACTGTAACTCTACAACCATGTTTCGCTTCTGGTCTTTACAGGCTTGAGAATTTCCAAAGACGTCCTCCTTCCCAAGTTTTGCGTTAATATCGCCAAGAACGATTTTTGCGTCGTGTCTAGGGCACTGCTCATATTATGTTTCTTCAAGAGGCTCGTAGAAACAGTCTTTGGAATTGTCGTCTTTCTCATGTGTGCATATTAGGCTTATTTTGGCGAATTTAGCCCTGATGCGGATGGTCACTATACGCTCATTAACTGGCTTTTGGCTAATCACCTTTATCCCTGAGTCTTCCTCTAACGACAAATCCGCACCCAAATAAGCGCTCTTTCTGTTGTTTGTAGCTGCCGCCATAGTTGATGTCACAGTTTTTCATCTTCTTAATGCCCGGTCCACTCCATCGCACTTCTTGGATGTCGGTTATGTCTGCTTTGCAGCAGTCTAGGGCATCCGCTAATTCTCCAGCTGCACGTAATCTATAAAGAAATCTTACGTGCCACGTGCAGATCCGGAGGTCATTGTCCTTTTTTCGTTTGCTTGGGTCGGCAACTTTGAAATCATTATAGTTATCCGAGGCTATTGGTTGTTTCGGAACCAGATGTTTTTTAGGCGGTTGGGTAGTTAACCCCACGCACAACCCCTCCCTTCTGGATTCCTTCGGATATAAAGGGCTGGAATATTCATTGTCAGTACCCTGCATAAAGCATACTGCCGAATAACGTAAGAAACGTGATGTGATCTCGGATGAAAGCTTACAACAGGATTGTTAACTTGGTCTGGTAAATAATAAAAAAAAGTCAGCTTGCTGTATGTTAAAGGGAAAGTCGTCAGCTGATAAGATTCAGTAGGCGATAGATGCTAACGCGTTGCCCTTTTCATGGTATCAGCTGACAAACTTTCCGCTGAGATACAGCCAGCTGACGTTAATTTTCATTTATGGTAGTATATAAACTATGATTATACAAATTTTTTTCACCATCTTATGGTCAGCTGACTTTGTTTTTCTTTCATAATATTTGGTAAACCATTATCCGACAGATTTTTAATTGGGAGGAAATGACAAAAAAACTTTTTTTTTCTTCATGTGCGGGAGGCTGCCACTCCCCAGGTCTCCACCTCACCCACGGAGTCGCAGCTGACAGTCATAAGTACTCCTATTATAAGTTCCTAATGTATTTTACGAAGTTTTAATCGAGAAGAAATAATCAACCAAATTTGTGCCTTGCTCCCGGGCTAATAGTTCTTCTAATGGAATCTAGAAATGATTCGGGCTAATTCCTAACACTTTGTTGCAAATAGTATGACACCACACACATCTGCGTTTATGAAAGATGATCTGATGCTGGGCAAAGAATATATATTATAGATAAGCTATGAAATATTTGTTTTCAATGCATGAATGTAATGTTGTCTCTTTTTTAAAAATCATTGGCACCGATAACCAATAGCTATATAGTATATAACATCCCCCAGAGTCTAGACTATCAAAGCAAATGTTCTCTGAGTTTTCAATTCAGTTTATTTTTTGCAAAATTATACGATCCTCCAAAAATCTCACAAAAAATCACTATCATCATCGAAAATTTCATTCATCTATCGTCATCGGGGTTTGGTTCTTGCCAAAAACCAATATTGAGCTTGTCGAAGCTCATTCATCGGCAAAAATATCTCATCCAAAAGGCGAATAAAATCAATACCAAATACGGGGAGCAGATAATGCTGAGGTTGAAGGAGTATAAGGTGAAGTAAAAGTAAAGAATTTGAAAAATATAGCATTTAAAAACACTTTTTTTATTTGTTTTATTTTTTTAGGTATTTCTCCCCAGAAGGTGCAATGGACAATTGGACGACAGCGGCATAAACGATCTCTACCGCTGCTGCTTGGTGGTAGTGGGGCGATGTCTGTGCAAGTCGATTCCCATTTAAAGGAGGACGAACAACAGCAGGAGCAAGAGCCACAGCAACAGCATGAGCAACATAAACAGCAACAGCGTCAGCAACAACAGCCCCATCAACAACAGCCGCAACCAATTGAAATTCTGGAACAAATAATTTTAAATCAAAAGCTGAAGCAAAAGAGGAGGTAGAAACTTCCATTACAAGAAGAGGTAAGTTTCATACCTCCTATGTATTTTGAAAGCGAGAACAACACTCAACAGAAGAATAAAAGAAAACCTTTTTTGTGGTTTTATATATTATACATACCTACATATTGTAATAATTGCATTCGTCTTCACACGTTAAAACTATCAAAATGAGTTCTAAGGAACCAAACAGAAAAAATAAATTTATACCACTTCAATCATTACCTGATTCAGACAATAGTAACATAGGGTTTGATGAGATTTTAGATCCAACCCCAACAGTGTCCAATAAACAATCTAAAATTCCATCAGTGTGATCTCCAAAGAACAAGTGAAGATGTCCATAAACTGTTTAGTATGCTAAAACTATTAAATCATAGCATTAAAAAATGTCTATTGGCATTAAAATTGACTGCGAAAATGTTGAAACACGTGAATCTCTTCGTGAAGCATTAAAAACAAATAATTGGCAGTTCTGTGGTACCCGTGGCGTAATGGTTAGCATGTCCACCTGCTAATCAAAAGGTTCGAGGTTCGAATCCCAGCAGAGGCAAAATGCAAAAATGTTTTTCCACGGGTATCGCCTTTCGCGAGGAATTGGCAAGTCCTCCGTTAGTAAATTCATTGCCATGAAAAGCGCATTCTCAATAAGCCGTTCGGAACCGGCGAAAAATTGTAGGTCCCCTCCATTCCCTCACAAGGCATGGTTGTGAGAAATGCGCTAGGCCCAGGGGCTCCTCGCTCTGTTGCGCCACCCTGTTTTTTTTTTTTTTTATTTTTAATTGGCAGTTCTATACCCATGATCTCCCAACTATGAGATCATTGAAAGTGATGTTATATGGGCTATATGAAGTTAGCACTGAAGAACTAAAAAAAGAACTAATACCAATTGGGCTTAAATGTCAAAATGTCAAAATCATTAAAAGACAGTACATTGCCAAATGTATGGGCACGGCGAAAAAATTGCCACATTGTGCTAACTGTTCAGCAAATCATGGAGCGAATGATTGTAAGTGGGAGTACATTAAATGTGCATATTGCAACGAAACGCATAAGGCCAATGACCCCACATGCATAGTCAGAAAAAGTTTTTTCGAAATGCGAGAAGAGAGATTTTCTTCACGAAACAAAATTCGTTCTAATCAAATGATGAGTAGGCAAACTACTCAACAACAACAACCTTACTCATTTATGGCAAGCAATAATAATTTCCCTGCACTTAAACAACACAAAACTTCGGCGGCCACTGCAGCAGCAAAGACCATTTATAGCTCTGAACTCCGATCCCTTCCAAATGCATATTCCAGCTTAACTCCCACTAAAACCGCTTCTTATCGCCAACAAGTGAACACCAACACAACTGGCAATCTCATTTCCATGGAAGAAATTAATTCTCTAACAGCAAAAATTATCTAACTTTTGAGTCATTGTAATTTCAAAGGCCCCGACCCATAGAATCCGTTGCATCTGTTCGCTGCCGGATTCAACTGACAACTCGAGCATCGGCATCAGATGCAACGGACGCAACGGAAAAAGTAGCCCAAATTTTAACTTTTTGCGTCCGGCAGAACCGTTGACATTAGCTGTCAAAACCAGTTTGAAGTTTGCTCTTATGCTAATGATAGAATAGTAAAATCGATACCTAGAGATGTAACCTAATCTTATTTTTTGACTGCTACTGAACAGGCCTGTGTAAATTATGATCGATTCGATCTTTTTGATTCAGTACTAACTTTTCCATTTTCATCTCGTTTCGATTTCGATCGATTTTGAATTATTCAATCTCGATTTTCTATCACAATCACAATGCGATGATTCAATACTATCTAATTCATTTTCATTATGTTTCGATTTCGATCGATTCCAAACAATCAATCTCGATTGTCGGTATAATTCTTCCATCTGTTGTAAGTTTCGTTTGTGAAATAAGGGTACCAACACATTTTATGAGAGAGTAACTAGCAACACAGATCTTATTTCTTATAAAAATTTGTATGTCAGGAATAGGCTCAAATTTCGAATCTATAAAGCTGCAATTTTTTAGCACTTGAATTTTATATTTGCTTATCGTCAAAACAAGAGTTTGTCTTAGCCAAGGAAAAGGAGTATCAAACATCAAAGTTTTTTCAAATATTTCTAGTGCTCGCAGTGACAGAATTGCTGTCGACTCGACAAGGAATTTTTTTTTTTTGTTATTTTTTGTTATTGTGTTGGTATTTTTTCTGTCGGTGAAAGTAGTTTCAATTACTACCAAAATATCTTGGTTACCTTATAAACTTTCACAAGAAGATGAGCTTGAAGTTTCAGATATTAATTTAATATTGTATTTATATTCTAAATAGCTGACCTGGCCACGCGTTGCTGAGCCTAGCGTTTTTGTCATACGATTTTTTTATAAAGTATTTAATAGGAATGCTAGGAGAACATCAGACCTGGGGACCACAATGCTTTTTTATTCGTTTTTCATTACTGATTCTCTACTACCGTTACCCCTTACTAAAATGAAATTATTATTTATGAAAGAAGACGGAAATGCTAAGGCTGGTGTAAAATTTTACTGGTTTGGGACTTGAAGGGGAAGGACTTTGAACACAATTGATCAAAATTTTGATATAAAGCAATAATCAAAACAAAAGAATTAAATTTAAAATGGTTAATATTACATAAATAACATGTGATAATTAAACTTATAAATGAGGTTGGTACGGCGGATAGTCTAAAATCTTCAAACAATAATAAATACTTCTAATTTCAATTTAATTTAGCACTAATCGGTGCACTATATTTTTGGTAAATCTGTATTTTGATAACACAAATAGGTTCGACGGCGTTCCTACACGTGAACATACAACATATAGCTGCCCATGAGAAAACATGGATTTTCAAAATCTAAGCCACAAATGGACACTGTTTGGCCTTGAGACTAATTTTTAGTCATGGCAAAAGCTAAACGAATTGGAAACTGCAACCTTCTCAAGGGGATGGTAGAATACGGTATCATCGGAATACGTGGAAACAGGACCACTTTTTCTTTAAACTTTCCAGTTAAAATGATTCCTTCAAGATTTTTCCGGTTGTGTGACCAAACGTGTACCGTTGCATAATTGAGGTGGATTTAAATTACGCAGGAGAATAATAGTTGAACCAATTTTTATTAAATTTACACTTAGCCGGCTATACTTACTCCAAAAATAAAAAAGTTGGATTCACTGTATTTCGTTTACTTTAAAATAAATTTAAATTATACTTTTGTCTCAACAACATTTGGTGGTCGATCATAAATTGGGATGCAAGCTATCCTAGGTTTCAAGTTGGATCAAACTGCACACGGTGTACAAATTGGATTAAAATCGGTTAAGTAGTACATTGTGACACGTGATTTATATATATTAAGAAGATATTCAAAGCCGTTCACTTAACCATTATTTTTTACATTTTTCAAACTTTTTGATACAGCTCTGTCAAAATGATAATTTTGACACTATTTGCGATCTATTTGCAATAAATAATTGATTATTTTAACTTTGCATCTAATTTGCAGTTTTCATTTGTGGGAGTGGCAGATTTGATTCTTTTTATCAATGGAAAGCCTCAAAATTTTTCCGAAATCTTATTTCTTGGTGTGGAGTCACCCTAAGGAATATTAGAATAGAATAGAAGAATATTAAACATGGAACACATCTGCCGATTTTAATTATTTAAAATACGGAAACTTAACCCTTTTAACAAAAGTCAGAAGTATATTCGTCGGTATCCTGCAAAAACATCTCAAGTCACATTTTTGTGTTTCTGAGTTATTCAAGATTTAAAGTTTATGGCGGCTGGAAAAATCACTAAGCAGTTTCGATTTGAAAATTGTAATTAAAATCTGATAGTAAAAGTATTTATAAATAAGATGAAACCAAAAAATTTAACTCAATTCAATTTATTCAACTTTTTTTTATACAAAAATTAAATGAATCTTGGACATAGGTCTTTTTTGCATTAAAAAAAAGGTTTAAAGGGACATGGGTTTTTTATGAACATTTTTTTTGTTTTTTTTTTATGTATTAATCTTGGTCTGATTCCGAATCCTCATTTATATCGGGCTCTGGGGCATTATTTCTGGTGATTTTGCTTGTTTTTAAGTTTTTGTACCATTGGTGAAACTCTTCCGGTATGGCTCCTGACTTGCAAAGACTAAGTAAATCTTTTTTCTTTTCCACACTTATAGGAAGGCTGCTGTTATAGACACTTTTGATGGTAACATCTTTTAAATTAATTGGACGACCTTTACCAAAAACACGTATCCCTTTATAAGTTTCAGTGTGGTCATATTTGTATTCCATCACACCAGGTTTTATCTTTTGGTACCTAAAAGATTTTACTTTTAACCAGTTAACCTTGTCTCCATTTTCGTCCAAATTTTTGTTTTTTATAATATCCGACAGTTGTGACAAGTCCAGAAAGTCAGTGTATCGCATTTGGGTTATATTATAAGGATTTCCTTTGCTCTTAAGTCTTTTGGAACGTGCGAGTCTGAATATAGTCAGCCAGTCCTGGATCGTATAGACTGGAAAATTCTAAATACATCCGATTAGAACTTTTGCGGCAGTAGTGAGACTCTACAGTTGGAAAGCTTTCGATGTGGTCCTTAATGCGTGTTAAATTTTATCCGATATTTTATTTGCGGGTTTTGATCTGCCCCTTTCGTCTTCTTTACAAAAAACTCCGGTTGGCCCTTTATATTTAAACGCCGTTTTAATTGTGCTACTCGAAATACTTAGGGTCCCACAAAAAAAGTCGCGACAAACCTGTACATTGGAGTTTTCATTTTTCAAAAAGTACGATCTAGCTACACTACGGTTAACTTTTTTAATTGAAGATCTTACTCGGGGCCTTTGTATCTGCGAATCGACGACCGCCTTTAAAATGAAATCTTTTTGGCGTTGATATGGTAACTTCCAAAAGTCTTTGCACATTTTTAGTCGCTGTTCTTCCGTAAATTTGTCCTTGCATTTAAAACGACATTTTTCACACTTTGATTGCTTGGGATTCTTACCTCGTATTAAATCAGCATGCTTTAAATTTCGTTTCCATAGTTTTGGACACGATTTTCTCCACCTTCTATTTTTCTTTTCAGTGATTGGTGTTTCTGCAGTAGATTCTTGAGGCGCCTCCAAAACCACGACATCTTCTTCACCATCATTATCGCTTGATTCGTTGTTGTTGTCAGGAATATAATCAAGGTCATCATCGTCGCCTGAAAAATCTTGATCAAGGCTTGATTCATCCCATTCTTTTTCACTGTTTTCTTTACTACATCCAGGAATGGGTTCTTGAATATCTAAACATAAAATTCAAAATCGAATTTAAGCCTTACATACATCATGAAATGATTTTCAAAAGTCAGGAAGTACCATTTGATACCGTAGATTTTGTTTTTGAAGCTCTTGAAATACTGGGTTTGTTAAAATTTATAATATCACAATTTTTATTGGAATCTTCTGAAAGTAATTAATCATTAAGTTAAAAAACGTTCTGCTATTCTGAAACAAAATAATAACCTTTTTTTAACGCAAGCTGTAGAAGAAAAGCACTTCGGCTTGAGAAATTCATTTTCTTCTTAAAGTAAAGTAAAAAAGCTCAACCTATTCACATGAACAACTTTCAATAATGATCATTTTTCTTAACGTAAATTCAAAGCAAAAGTATTTGGGAAATCCCCTAATAAAAAAATTCAAGTAGGCCATGAAATAGTTTTTTATTTGAATTTCAGTACTTGGGCTTTTTTTGCAGAGAAAATGAAAAAAAGGAAATAAAAGAGTTGTGCAAAAAGGACCCAAGTCCACTTGGGTCTTTCTTGCTCTACGCATTTGGATGTTTTGGACATAGAATGGATGGTTTTGATACAATAACTACATAAAAATACTTTAAATAGAGATGGGATTTTTTTTCACGACATGGATTATGACTTTTGGGACATTTTTGCATTATTAACTCTATTTCACAAAAAAGTGGACTTGAGACGTTTTTGCAGGATACATACATACCCTAACATACATATTATGTATGTTAGGGTGTTTCAGAATTTTTTTTTAATTTTCTCCCAAACAGGTTTAAAAGTTTCGTTTAGGTATATAAAGACTCCAGTTAAAATTTAAGATTTTAATAAAAATATTTAGGGGTGGCGCATCGCACCTTTCGTTTTCCCATAAGAATAACATAGGAAACATTGTTTTTTCTGCTTCTGATTTTTATAACTAGCTAACGAAGCATCGTAACGAAAATGTAAGTACAGGAATCCCCGCATAAGTACCTCTCGCTTAAGTGCCTATCCCGCATAAGTACCTCTATTTTCTCAGAACCAAAATTTTTGAAGAATTTTTCATATAAAACTCATCTTTTAAGTGCCTTTCGCTTAAGTACCTTTCCCGCTTTATTGCCTCTTTTAATTTTAACTTTTATTGATATTTACCTGAAAATAATTCTCTTAAGTACCTAATCGAATTTGTAACTTATATAATGGTGAACGCATATGCTGTTAGCAGTTCCTTGTGTTTCATGCTTAAGAATTAAAAATATAAAAAGTAATATAACCAATCTGGTACAATACTGAACTTGACATCACTGACTATTGTTATCTCTATCAGACTGTCACTTGTAAAAAAAATATTTTGATGTAAGTATTGTTGTCGAGGAAACGTCAATAAAAATTGATTTTATAAAAATGCCTGGTAAAGGCAGAAAGCTTACATCACTTTTTTTAAAACAAAAAAACCAGGTTCTAAATCTGGTAGAAAGCAAAACTCTCCCCAGAAAAGAAATTGCAAAGCAATTTAAGTGTGATGTGTCGACAATAAATCGCGTTGCCAGAAATAAGAAACAATTGGAAGAAGCCGCGCACACAAATCAAAATTCCAAAAGAAAACGTTTGCGAAAATGTTCCAACGAGAAAGTAGAAAAAGCACTCATCAAATGGATTGACCAAATGCGGTCCCAAAATGCTATAATTAGTGGGATTCTGCTTATGAATAAAGCAAAAGAGTTTGCCGTAAAATTTAATGAAGACTTCGAACCAACCAGTGGCTGGCTATGGCGTTGGCAGCGAAGGCAAAACGTCAGATCCATTAAAATTCAGGGTGAAAAAGCTGACGCTGATGCTTCAGGTGCGGAGGTGTATCGCCAAGAAGTTTTGCCAAAACTGATTGGCGAGTACGACCAATGCAACGTCTTTAATGCCGACGAAAGTGGACTTTTCTATAAAGCCTTACCAAATAGCACTTTGACCAGAAAAAACAAAACAACAACAGGTGGGAAAACTGATAAGGCCTGTCTCACCCTTCTTTTTCTCACAAACGCTGATGGGACTTACAAAAAAGTTTTCACAATAGGAAAACCCAAGAATCCAAGGTGCTTCAAAGGAAAATCTATACCACTTCCTTATTACTCCCAACATAAAGCTTGGATGACGTCTTCTTTGTGGTCTCAGTTGATCAAAGAATTTAACAATGAAATGAAGAAACAAAATCGAAAAGTTTTATTGTTTATCGACAATGCAGCATGCCACAAAGTTGAAAATCTGGACATCGAAAACATTAAAATAGAGTTCTTGCCAGCAAACACAACATCGATCTTACAACCTCTCGATCAAGGCATAGTTTCCTGCTTTAAAGCTTATTATCGTCAAATAATAGTCAGAAAACAATTGCTTGCCATTGAGAATGGGTTAACAATTAAGGATTTTTCTAAATCAATTACAATTCTTAACGCCCTCGCATATGTTAAACGAGCTTGGTGGCTTGTGAAACGTGATTCAATTAAACATTGTTTTCGGAAGGTATGTATGTGTTCGTCTTGTGTATTTTCGTTGTTTGTTGCTTTGTCAGAATCTTGCATTTTTATTTGTACATATTGTTTATTTTCGTAGGCCGGATTCATTTCGTTTTCTGACGATATTTCTGGTGGAGATATTTCTGGTGAAGACCTAGAAGAAATTTTGGACATTCCAATAGAAGCACCAATTTTTGAAGAATATGTACAATGCGATAACAATGCTCAATGCTATGGAATGTTATCAGAAGACGACATAATAGCGGAAATACACACAGAACTCAATGAAGACCAAGAAGATGAGGAAGAGAGTGGTAACATTGAAGAAGAGATAGCAGAACCACCAAGTTTCTCAGAGACTTTAAAAGCGCTTTCAATTTTAAGACGGTTCATAGAACATAATAATATTGATGATACTGAAGTCGAAATACTCGAAGAAAAATTTTTACAACTCAAGTTTCACAATGTAGTAACACAAACAAGAATAACAGACTATTTTTCTATTTAAGTATGACATTATGTACATACATGTATGGTCAATTTTTTTTAAATAACTGATACATTAATGTACATATCTAATCTACATATTCTCATGTGTATTAAGTTTACATTTTAAGTTTTTATGAAATGAATTTATAGTTGTAACAATACGCTTTTCAATATGATTTTTTTTTCTTTTTGTTTCAAATGAATAAATATTTATGTTTGTTTTTAATTAATCGTGTTTTCTTCATAACACAAAAAAAATAAGTGCTTCTGAGCACTTAAGCGGGGTTTTTATAAGTGCCTAACCCGCTTAAGTACCTCGCAGGTTTGGACATTTATGGAGAGGCACTTATCCGGGGATTCCTGTACATACATATTTTTGTAGGAAATTGAATGTTCTACAAAAAGTTGTTAAGCCAAAATTTCGTAAAACTAACTGTAAGCAAGCCCTAACCTACCGCAAGAAAAATCCGCATTTCTAGGCAGGATGTGTGCTGATTAGAAATTACAAATAATTACAATGATAAGCAGTAGAAATGGAGCAGGATTAAAATTAGAAGCTGACCAGTGTAACTACAACTTACCTTTGGCTTACCTCTTTATTTGTATATGTACTAATTATAAAAACAAGAAACAAGAATTACAGTTTTATATTTTCTTATTTCACTTGCAGCGATCGTAAAAAGTGCTTCGTGTGAATTCCACACGAGTGTCAAACCTGTCCCCGAATTAAATTTTTTCTTTCGGTTTTTGTGGTCAAACCTGATGTAGACGGCTGTGGTATTTTGCAGGGGTTTTCTTGAATGGCATCAGAAGAAAGTGCTGGCAATGTTCTTGATTTCGAATTAGCAACGCATCTTTCGTAATGTTAAGTGTTTGGAAACCCAAATTTTTTAAGTCTTGGGTCCAAGAAAGTTGCTTGTGCCAGAAAGTCGTCTGAAACGTTGTCGATGTCTGACACTGACACTTATGGCATTCCACAGTCTGTTTATGACCTCGACTACAGCAGGAATGGTTTGGTTTCTGGAAGTATCCAGATGATCTCGGATCGCCATTATCATAACCATTGCTTTGAAAATAGTTACAAATATTTCGGCCGACATTTCCTCAGTGATAGCATAGAAAATCTCGAAAATTTTTGTGACTTCCTCCAAAGTAGCCAACTCCTCTGTGGATAAACACAACAGGTTAGGATTTTCTATTGCCAGCACGGCAGCTACTGCATTCTTAACAGTCAGTATCCTTTCCAGCATTTCATAGATATGTGGAATTCCATCGTGTTATGCAGGATTGTTGTAGTTTCAGCTCAGGAAGGTTGAGCTGCCGCTCCATTTCAAAGAGCTTTATTGTTGCCTTGAGGATTTTTTTTTTGTGAAGAAACCAACAATGCTCTTTACCTCTGTGGGATTTACACCTTCTCCAAGGACCAAATTCAAAGTATGGGCAAAACAAGGAAAGTGTCTGAAGTGGTTTGCCTTGACGGCTCCAACAACGTTAGAGGCATTATCAGTGACAACACACTCCACTTTTTCTTTGATACCCCATTTTTCAAGCTCTGAACTTAGTAAGATGCCTAAGTTTTGGGTGGTATGTCTGTTATTATAGGGAATGCACCCAAAAAGACATGACTTTAGGGAGATGTTGTCCTGGTCTTTAGAAATGAAGTGGTCAAATCGTTATTAATTCAAAAAACAATTTCGTTTTTCGTAGAGCGTAGAACCGTGTTGACTTATTTCTTGTTCTTTTCCTTAATTTCAAGAAAATATTAATATTGTTACTAGTTTATTTTGTTATTATTTTTGAAAAGTCAATTTAAATCATCCCATTAATTTGGGTACCGCATGCATACATTTGGTTCGTTCGTTGAACTTTACCCGGAGTTGAAACAGGTTTCCAGTCCTTAAAAAACACTAAACCTCAAAACCACCACACATCCTTGTCATTTAAATAAAAATGCATGCCATTTGATAGCCCTCAACTCGCCCCAGCAAAAACCCAGTAAGAGTTGAGGCAAACCCAGGTCGACCCCTGGGCTAAGGAACACTCAGTTTGACATTCAGGACGAGTTTAAGCTTTTCAAAAAACGCTTTGTGGCGACTCCAGTGCTTCAACGAACGAACCTGTTCAAGAAAAAAAAAAATCCAAAAAACCATTTCTTTTTTCAATTTTAGTCAATCTGAAAGGAAAATTCTTCGGCTAGAAATCAACCTTCGGTCGGACACTAAAAATAATTACCACAAAACACCGTCAAATTTTTGTAACAGAGAAGAACAAAAAACAGTCACTTCCTTCGCATGAAGTTTCAATAAGCCAACCTTTTCTTCTTCTTTTCTGAAAAAAAAATTAGAAGTGAAGCAATATATTCATCAAAACAGCCTGTTGCCTTGCTTGGAGATAGGACAAAATCAGTTGTACGGCCGAGTTCGAAAAATTATACAATCTTGATAATTTTTTACAGAGATTAAGGTGAACAACCGTGTCAAAGGCTTTTGAAAACCCCAACAGCAGAAGGGATGTTATATTTTTGTCATCTAAAGCCACTCTTACGTCTTCGATAACATTAATCAAAGCTGTTGGGCAACTGTGTTTCTCCCTAAATCCAGATTGTTTCGGCGAAAGAAAAATATTCCTGTGTAAATAAGTATTTATTTGTTTTCGGATAACCTTTTCAAAAACCTTGGACAGGAATGGAAGGATTGAAATACGTCTAAAATCTTTACTGCGTCACTTCTTTCGATTGGTATTATTTTAGCTGCTCAGGCAAAACGCCGGTTGTCAGAATCGTGTTAAAGGTGTGTGTAACATACGGCAAAAGAACAGGCAGTATTGCCTTAAAAAGTTGGCTGTATTTTATCAGTACCTATAGCATTCGACTAATTGACAGAAAACTTTCCACTACGTCAGTACTTTCAACGCTTATGAAGCTAAGTGTATTGAAATTATTGTTCTGGAAAATTTGGGGCGAAGTGGCCGAGAGTAAAGGGAATGGTAGCTCGACGAATTTTCGATTGAGCTCATTCACACTGATATCACCATGGAAATGGTTTTTATTTGTTTTAGCTATGCCGATTTTACGAAGATTTTTCTAAAGTTGCCTCCAGTGTGGTGTATCTAATTTGTTGGAGAGAACCTTTGTTTTACAGTTTCGAATTTTGGTTGCCACTAGGTATATTGCGTAACCTACGATAGTTTTGTTGAAACTCCTCCAGTCTAAAGCGTTTCCAGATAGTAAATGCGTGATCCCTTGCTTGCATTAATTTACGAATTTCGGCAGTAAGCCAAGACCGATGATTATGTTTCCGAGTACCTACGTATTTCCAAAGGAACGTGGGTATTGAATAATGATATCGTTTGGGAGTTAATAAAATCAATTTGATCAAATTGATTGAATGATCAGTAAGACTGGGCACACAATAAACGTATCTCCAATATATGGATCGTAAATTTTGTCCAAGGTCATGGTAATCAATGTGTTGAAAATCCCTAAATTAATAATTAAAATAATCAAAAACGAAAGCATTCATTCATTTCATTTTATTAGTAGTATAATATTTCTTTACAATTTTTATAATTAGTTTTGGTTTCTTAAGAGTTACAGAAAAATAATTCTTTACAACTTTAATAAATTTATAATATATATAATAGGGTACTTTTTTTTCTTATACAAAATTTTTTTTTCACTCCCATCCCGAAATTTTGTGGAAAATACCTAAAAAAAAATCCCCTAAAAATGTTGAGACCTTAATATTAACATTTAGTACTCGACCAAGGCATGCAAAGATTTCCCATATAAAATACACGTAAACTTAAACTTCTTTTCTTAAAAATTCTACAGTTCAGAGGCGTTTTATGGTATACTCTAGAATATTAAAAGGTTTTATTTAGAATTGAATGCTCTACAAAATTGTTCATTGCGGTGAAGTCGTTACTCACACCGGCGAAGTAGTACGGGTCACCAAACCCAATTTTTTCGTGAAATTCTTGTTGTTTTGCCCCTATCTCGTAAATGACAATAGCTACAAAAGAAATGTTGTCAACAAACTTGTAAGAAACTTGTATAAAAAAAAATTTCAAAAATTATCATGCTAACATCGATATTTATTGAGATATTGAGATTTAAAGTTAAGAAAGTATGGAATTTTAATTAATAATAATAATAATAATAATAATTTTTTAAATTCCATACTTCCTCAACTTAAAAGCTCAATATCTCAATAAATAACGTGTAATCGTTTGTAGAAAATTCAGTTTCCTACAAGTTTGTCGAAAACATTTCTTTTGTAGCTATTGTCATTTACGAGATAGGGGCAAAAAAACAAGAATTTTACGAAAAAATTGGGTTTGGTGATTCGTACTACTTCGCAGGTGTGAGTTACGACTTCACCGCAATGAACAATTTTGCAGAGCATTCAATTCTAAAGAAAACCTTTTAATGTTCTAGAGTATACCATAAAATGCCTCTGACCTGTAGAATTTTTAAGAAAAGAAGTTTAAGTTTACGTGTATTTTATATGGGAAATCTTTGCATGCCTAGGTCGAGTACTAAATGTTAATATTAAAGGTTCAAATTTTTAGGGATTTTTGTTTAGGTATTTTCCACAAAATTTCGGGATGGGAGTGAAAAAAAAATTATGTCCAAGAAAAAAAAGCACCCTAATATATAATATATATAATAAAAAAGTATAATGCCAAATACAATTTCGAGTTCAAGGGAAAAGCTACTAGGAAAAACCCTTATATGACACTTAAATAACTAAAAATTGCACATAAACCCAAATCTCGCGAATAAAAGAAAAGCTAGTTTATTAGACTTAGAATTAAGTCATTATCCGAATACGAACATTTTGTAATAAAGTTTCCTTCAAGTTTGTTTAAAAAGGATTTTATAGGTTGAACATTTGCTTTATCGTGAAGCCTTGCTGTTGAAAAATGCCACGGAAGGTTAAGCATTAACTTCAATATTTTGTTTTGTTTTACTTGTAATTTTTTTAGATGGGTCTCAGCACAGTCTTTCCAGACTGGTGCACCATAAGTAAGGATTGGTTGAAAAATTGTTTTAAATATTATTATTTTGTTATGCATACTAAGCCTTGATTTGCGATTAATAAAAGGGTACAGTATTTTGAGTACAATATCTACTTTATTTATTGTTTTTGAAATATGTTTTTCGAACGTTAATCATTTATCAAAAGTGATACCTAAGTATTTACAGTTTTGACACCATTCTATACTTTCAGAGTTTAGTTGAAGCATTGTCTGAGGGAAAAAATTCTGCTTTCTACGGCGAGTGAACCATATTGCCGTTGATTTTGCATTTTTGATTTTCCATTTCAATTCAATTCAATTCAATTTATTTTCCATGTACAAATAAGACTTAGTCTTTTATAGTACTTAACATACTGGTTTTTATAATAATACATTTTTTTCTTAAAAATAATTCAATGAGTAGATCTAAATAAAATAAAAATTACTAACATATATGCATTTTATAAATAATAACTAAAATTATGAGATGCGTTACTTCCTAAAGGAGGTGGTGCATACTTGGGCCCAGAGCGTACACCTATGAGACTAGTACCAAATGAAAGCTTACGTTCAGCCCAATCAGCCTGCCAAATATTTTTGAATTCGGTCTTGGTGATTTTGAGATAATTAGACTTGAAGTTGAGTGCCGGAAATGGGAAAAATCTGACATTTCTGCAAATAATTACGAATATGTCGAAAAGCATAGCACGTAGGACAATGATTTTGGTATCATATGAAAGATCATAAAAATATCTTTCATTTCATTCAAAATACAGTTTTCAAAATGCCTTATATTTCGAAAAAACAGACCTAAAAGTTGTTTAAAAAAAAACATTTTCGTTGACGTTTGACAGCCAATATCTCGAAAAAATCAGTGATGACCTATAATTTTTTTTGCACCACTTTAATCCTTAATTGGTAAGCTTGAATTTGATATACAATTACGCTATCATACATAAAGCATATCACGTACATTATACACAATTCCTAAAAAAAATTAAACAAAAAATATGTTCCACAGGAAATGCATTTTTCATT
The DNA here is from genome assembly GCA_914767635.1 of Melanostoma mellinum. Taxonomy (NCBI): domain Eukaryota; kingdom Metazoa; phylum Arthropoda; class Insecta; order Diptera; family Syrphidae; genus Melanostoma; species Melanostoma mellinum. Next base: position 67,096,921 of record OU612060.1, on the reverse strand, counting down.
TAATTCTTCGCAGTTACTACTTTGTTTTTTACTAAACATAAAAACAAAATACATTTTAATGCTGCAAATGAGAAAAAAAATGACTAATCTTCGTTTAGATCTATCAAAATACCATCCAAAAACAAATCTAAAAAAACTGGTTGCTAGGTACCAAGCTTAAACATACAAGTCCGCGACCGTTAGGCCTAATTCATTGATAACTGATTGTTGGCTTGTGAGTAAATTATGTAATGACACAAAAACAAGTAATTCACAATTTCGCGGTCTTCAGGTGTGTATTGAGAAAAATTGTAGCAGCGCTCCAGATTTAAGAAAAAAGTGTTTTGAATTCAAAAGTGTGAAAATGAGTAATGCTAATAACTGTGCAAATTGTAGAGTTCGCTTGAATAACTTGATTCAATATCGAAGTATTCAAAGCCATGAAATGCGGTTAGTTTTAGCCTCCTGGATAACACCAGATGAAGTGAGTTGCAGTGTTTATTTTTGTTTTCTTTTTTAAATATCTTATTTAAATTAAAGATATCTGAGTCAGATTTGGTATGCTTGAATTGTTATCGAATTATTGAAGGGATCACATCAACAAATCACCCTAATCCCAATCGCGAGTATGGACATTTAAGAATTTGCCTTTGCTGTGGATTCTTAATAAGTTTCATCCAACCATTGAAGATAGTGCTGATGCGAACGTTCTGCTAGAACTGGCTTTAAATCGTTTTAATACTCCTAATTATTTAGGTGCCTTTGTAAGAGAAAATAATCTTAACAGAACCAGAGCCATGTTCAGCCGCATCGATGGTAATATCCCGAATTTAAGTAATTTCCCACAACTCTCTATTCAAGAACTTCGTATGATATCATTGGGGAATTACCAAATAAACCAGGCTCGATCCTACTGTGGTGAACATTTAAAAGACCAGGGAACCTATTCAATCGAAGTCTGCGAAGATCGGATGCGAATTACCTCTACTGCTCATAATAGTCTTATAGGCAACAATAACTTTTTATTACGAGGGCGAATCAAATCCAGGCATGTAAGTAGAAAAGTGTATCTCACTTACATCTTGGTGAATAGCGATGCAAACGTAGCACATAGTTCGAACGCAATAAAAGCTTACTATTGTAACTGTCTCGTTGGAATGAGGACTGTTGGTTGTTGCGCTCATGTCATGAGTATTTTATGGTATTTGGGTTACGCAAGACACCAGGAAGCAATGAATATAGCACCAGCTTTGTTTTTGGATGGTATTTTGATAGATCTAAACGAAGATTAGTCATTTTTTTTCTCATTTGCAGCATTAAAATGTATTTTGTTTTTATGTTTAGTAAAAAACAAAGTAGTAACTGCGAAGAATTAAATGAAAAATGCATTTCCTGTGGAACATATTTTTTGTTTAATTTTTTTTAGGAATTGTGTATAATGTACGTGATATGCTTTATGTATGATAGCGTAATTGTATATCAAATTCAAGCTTACCAATTAAGGATTAAAGTGGTGCAAAAAAAATTATAGGTCATCACTGATTTTTTCGAGATATTGGCTGTCAAACGTCAACGAAAATGTTTTTTTTTAAACAACTTTTAGGTCTGTTTTTTCGAAATATAAGGCATTTTGAAAACTGTATTTTGAATGAAATGAAAGATATTTTTATGATCTTTCATATGATACCAAAATCATTGTCCTACGTGCTATGCTTTTCGAGATATTCGTAATTATTTGCAGAAATGTCAGATTTTTCCCATTTCCGGCACTCAACTTCAAGTCTAATTATCTCAAAATCACCAAGACCGAATTCAAAAATATTTGGCAGGCTGATTGGGCTGAACGTAAGCTTTCATTTGGTACTAGTCTCATAGGTGTACGCCCTGGGCCCAGGCTCCATAGAAGTATGCACCACCTCCTTTGATTTCAAGTTTCAATTTTTTCAAGAAAAATGAGAAGTGACTGCAGTTTTGAAGTTGCTTGCTCCAATTATTCGTTTGATTGTTACTGGCAGTAAATTCCAAAGCCTTGTTGCATGCACAATAAATAGCCGTGAAGAGTTCAAGTAGTTGAAGGTAGGTGTCAATAGATTTAATGTTCTATAAGATTGCGTAAATTGAAGTTTTTCGTATATGTAGGACGGTGTTCTGTTTTGTATAACTTTGTGCAAGAATATACAGCATCTAGCATTCAAGTATTGCTGTAGCGTGCATCCAAGGACTAATTTGTGATAATGAGAGATATGTTGGGTTCTCCGCAGACCATAAATGTACCTAAGCATATCATTGAAAGCGACAAGCAGTTTATGTTGAGAGTGCGAATCAGGTCTACAGCATACGATATTGGAGTGGTCTATTAGGGGTACGAGTAACGTTTTTATGATTCTCAATTTAGTTTCGACCGGAGTTACATCAGAGAAAAGCCAGAGTCTACGTAATCCAGAATAGATTCTACCAATTGTGTAATTAATATGATTTCCGGCTGATAGTGATTTATTTATTTTAAAACCTAGACTGGTAACACAATCTACGAAATGTAACTGACACTGGGAAAGATAAACAGGTGGGAAAAGTGAAGTATCAATATTATTTTTAGAAATGGCTATGAGTTGAGATTTGACCGGGTTTAAATTTAAACCGTTATGAATGGACCAATTCGATATTGCCATGAGATCTTCATTAAACCTACATATCAAGTCTTCCTGAAGTCCAAGCGGCCTGGATAAATAAATCTGAACATCGTCAGCATAAAGATGCATCTGTACACTTGAACACACGCTAGGGAGGTCATTTATATACGCGCAGAATAACAAAGGACCCAAGATAGAACCCTGTGGCACACCCATATGCAGGTTTAAGAACTCGGATTCAATTTGGCCTATCTTTACTTTTTGACTGCGATTGCCTAAATAACTGCTTATGAGAATTACAGCCCTGTCATGAAAGCCGAAATAACTCTTTAGTTTCTTGCATTTTTTTTTTTTTTTTTTTTTTTTATGATAAGCGTGCACATCAAGGGGTTATGACTACCCTTATAATGTTGTTAAACACAGTGCGAGCATTTAGGAAAATAGGAGAGGATTTGAAAGGAGACACCGATGCACGTTGCTTTTGAATTTTTGTGAATCGTAATGTTGGGGAAATACAGAGCCAGGTAAAGCATTCCACATTCGGGTGGTGCGGCTGAAATACGAATCTCTATACTTGACTGTACGTCCGAAGTTGGGCTCAAGGTAACTGATGAACATTCCTAGCGAGGCGGGTATTGCGGCTAAATTGTTTCAGGAGAGGAATGCAACTGGCTACTTCACTAGACCACTGTTTGTGAAAAAAGCGATAAAAAAGAGAGAGGCAGGTGACGTTTCGACGATGTTCAAGAGAATCAATCGATTCTACGATTGAACTATCACCTATCAATTTTAAAGCATTGAGTTTTCGAAGCATTGAATTCTACTCGATTCGTGAGACCCCATGCAACAATGCTGTCAAGGTCAGAATTCAATGAGCTTATCATACGCAACCGTTCCAGTTCCACATCCGAAGAGCAGGGACGTGAATTTGGAAACGAATATGAAAAGCTGAGGGTCGAGTCGTCAGCAAAACAGTTAAGTGGATTAGAAGTTTCAGACAAGAGATCATTAATGAAAATGAGGAAGAGAGTCGGAGACAAAACGGAGCCCTGGGGCACACCAGCATTTATAAAATGGGTATCAGACTTGAAGCCATCCAACACAACTTGTATTGAACGGTCGGAAAGGTAGTTTCTAATCCAACGAAGAAGAGACTCATCGATACCAAAAGCACGCATTTTCGATAAAAGAGCCTGATGCCAAACTCTATCAAATGCTTTAGAAATATCAAGTGCAATAATCTTACTTTCTCCAAAACAATGTAAAGATTGGTTCCACTTTTCGGTGAGATATGCCATCAAATCACCAGTGGACCGTTTGCTACGAAAGCCGTACTGACGGTCATTAAGAAACTTTCGTTCTTCAAGATATTTCATAAGTTGACGGTTTATCAACGTTTCCATGATCTTGGAAAGAAGGGCTGTTAGTGCAATTGGACGGTAATTGGAAGGGGAGGAAGATTCGCCTTTTTTAGGGACCGGCTGGACAAATGCAGTTTTCCATCTGCTCGGAAAAATCCCAGCAGAATAAGAAAGATGGAAAAGTTTACGCAGTGATTTTGCCAGCGTAGAAGAACACCTCTTCAGAATAACGGCTTAGTACTTCATAGTTAACTCTGTCAAAAGCCTTAGAGAAATCCAGCAGGCAGAGAAGAGTTATTTTATCCATATCATACTCCAACCTTATATCATCAAGGACTTTAATCAATGTCTGTCTGGCAGCTATGATTTGAACGAAAACCAGACTGCCATGGTGACAGTAAATTGGACCGCACAAGATAATCTGTAATCTGTGAAGCCAGAAGGTCTTTGACTTGGACAGGCAAGAAAGAATACTGATAGGGCGAAAATCCGAGCTGGAAGTAGGATTGGACTTTTTTTCTACAGGTATTACTACTGCTTTTTTCCAACACATGGGAAATGACGAGGATGCAATGCAGAAATTCAACAAATGGGTGAAGGCACTCAGAATAAAAGGCAAAATCATTTTTACAAAGCATATAGGCACACCATCCTCACCAGCTGCATTAGACTTAATAGAACGAATGCTCTCCAAAACCTCCAGTTCTGTAACAGAATGGAATTCAAACAGAGCAGATGAATTAAAAAGAGCAGCATTGGGTACAAAGTGTAAGTTTTGAATGTCATTTATCACAAAAGTCTTGTTCAGATCATTCGGATCAAGAAAACTTTGAGCACTTGTTATAACTGTATTTGTATAAAATACATAAAAAAAAACTCCTAAGAGTGCCCATATTATTGTTTTATTCAAACAAACCTCAAATTTAAAAATCTTTTTTTTTTTTTTTAATTTTACCCTTTTTGTATTTTTTCAAATATCATAAAATCTATGGGTTTTAGAGTGCACTTATTACTAAGTTTTTTTTTATTATTGTTTAGTTCATCTGTAAAAAATAAAGAAACTCCATGTTTATCAGGCATTTTCTGCAAAAAAATGACCTCAGAGTCAAAACTTTGTTTCGGGAAGAAAATTTGAACAGCACTTAAAATTGAAACCCTTAACCTTTGGAAGCTAAACTTAAATACAGTCTTAAAGGCTGTTATTTCTACAAAAAATTAAAACTATGATTAGGTCTCTATCATAGTATTGACAGAGATATTGAATTTAACATAGGTCAGGGTACACCAAAGTTAGCCTTTTCTTAAATTGTCAAAAAGTGATGTCAAAGTTGAGAATTGAGCTTTACTGTCATACATTTTTTTTCTAAGAATATGACCAAGAATCACACCCCAAAGGATGTTACACGAAGTACGGAACACCCTGTATAAATTATTACATGTAGACTAATTTTTGTTTAAAAAAAATTTATTTATTTTATTCCGAACTTCTTAACATGTTGGTTGATAATTTAGAACTGACTTAAGACTACCTGAACCCTGAACAGAACGATTATATTTTTGTTTCACTACTCTACTGGAAATTGCAAGATTGCATTTCCCATGACATTCCTCACTGCATGCGCGCATCTCCGGTGTCCGTTGTCGTGGGAAACCGTGAAGTGGGAAATGTGTCGTGCGAGAATCTGCTGATATTCGATTCCGCTATGTTGCTGTTGTTAACTCCTCCCTGCTTAAATCCGGATGTCCTCATCTGGCAATTAAAAGAATGGAGCATCATAGATCTTAGGGATGCTGGGACTTCTCAACTGGTTAAATGTAGGAATGAAAATTGGTTTGAAGGTGTTGGGGGTGTCCGGGACTTCGGATGCTACTTCCTGATGGGTTTCCTCATGTTTAATTGTGATTTTAGTTTGTTTCCTCTTCGTGAAAACCACTACTGCTATGATGCCAAAGATAATAATCAATAAGGAGCCGTGGGAGATGGATTGATGAATTAGATTCGTTACTTCAAGCTTCTTAATGTGCTCTCTGTTCTTAATGTGAAGTTCGTGCATCATTTCTAAGGAAAGCACCTCGTTGATCTCCTTTTCATAAGGTTGAGGTTGGATGACGGCAGGTAGGATTTGGACCGATGATATTTCCCTGGAGCGGTAGACCTTGTCCTTGATTTTGATTGTTGCGTTGTGGAATTTAATAAGGAAACTTCCATTCAGAGAATGTCCGATTTCATCTATCGTTATGTTGCCTTGAAATTGGTTGAGAAAAATAACTCCTGGTTCAATCGCTTCGATGCTTGGAATGTGTTGAGAATTTGTTACGGGGCATGATGAGTTCTGGCTTGTGAGCAAGTTGGGAATGCAATCTGAGTTAGTTATTTCTTTAATATTTTCTAAATGACAAACTGATAAACTGTTCAGAGTTCTACATGGGTTTTCAATATTATAAAATTTATTTTCACATATTAAAATTTGACAATTATTTTCTTTTGGTAGCTTAATTGCTTTATTATTTCTCTTTATTGGTTTGATAGAGAGCTTTTCGCAAATGAGTGATTCTGTGAGTGGAACATTTACAACATAAATCAATATTGAATTATTAGTAAAAATCTTAACATTAGAGAATTCTAGAGCTTCTTCCACCGTACTAAAGGGGAATTTTTCTTTATTAAGTGCTCTTATAGCAACATTTATTTCTTCGTTTGACAAAATGATTGAATTTAAAATCTATTCTTTGGCCCAGTGAATGGCATACTTAATATTTATAAGTTCTTCTTTAATAATCTTTATTTTATATTTCAGTGTTACAAACAATTCATTATCTAAATATTTATTTTCTCTTATTTCTTTTAGAATCTTATTAGTGACAGTTGTTATATTGTTTATCCTATTATTATACAATTCGTTTATGACAATTTGATTTTCATTACTTTTAATTAAATTATTTATTTTATTTTCAATTAAAAAAGGTCATCATGGTCAGGGCTACCTGCGAGCCATTTCCATGCTGAACCTACAAAATTTAATGACCTCTTATTTCAGTTGGGTTTGATATAGGCCAATATGTCCTTTATCTGTGTAAGTTCGAATTGAAGGAGAGGAAATAGGATGTGGGACTTGATGTTGGTTGAAAGGAGGGTAGTGTTTGCTTGATTTATGAATTCTTCGTATTTGTCCAGATCGATGGTATGGATTATTTTAAAATTTCCGTTTTGAATTTTTGCCAACCCATTATTTATGGCAACAATTTGGGAATTGGAGTAATCCATTATTTGCACCTCGGCACAAGCTATTGCAAAGAAAAACCTGAAATATTGTATGAAAAATTTAGTTTCTAATGTTGCTCTTATGAATTATTTTCCCTGACTCAGTAAGAACAGTAGTGTTCCTATCTTCCTTAACATTTTCGATTTTATAGCGAACAGTTAATTTCGAACCTATTCTTTTATTATGTCTTACAAAAATTTCTTCTCCTACTTGGTTAGTTTTAGGGGGTTTTCGGGATTTGTTATGAACTTGCATGTCTTTCAACTGTTTTTCTTTTATCCTTTCGATATTGCTCTTTCTTGCCTTTTCATATAATTCGGGGGAAACTCTCTGGTCACGACCGAAAAATAATTCTATTGGTTTCTTTCCTGTGGTGGAATGGATAGTAGAATTGTATTCGTAGACAGATCTTCCAAGAAGATCGTTGAATCCGGTAATCTGGAATTCTGAACTAATACACCGCATAATTTCTGATAGGGTAGAATGAAATCGTTCTACCTGACCATTAACCTCGCTCTTGTATGGTGGAGTTTGATAAACCGTTATGTTGAGTTCTTCCATCATGGCTCTAAGAGATACTGAATTTAGTGACTTCTCGTTATCAATGACTACGTGTTCAGGGACACCGAAGTGGAACAGTGTGTCCCATAAGGGTTGTCGTATGTCCTCTACTGACCGAGAATTTATGATTTTTGCGTGAGCTAGCTTCGAAAATTTATCTATTGCGGTAAGGACTAAAATGTTTTGTGTGGAGAAAATATCTATGTGGATAATGTGACCTGGATAGGAAGGTAGGGGTGTTTCCTGTATGTAAATTTTATTTGGGTGTCTTTCATATTTATTTTCTTTACAGATTGTGCAACGCTTGAGGAAATTTTGTATTCTTGCGTTCATTCTTGGAAAGTAGTATTTTTGTAGGATTTGAAGCCTATTCTCGTGTGCATTCCTATGAGATCTTCTGTGTGTGTTGAGGACGATTTCAACTTGTTCGGTCTCGGAAGGAACGTCTACAACTTCTAGCTGCGTGAAACGTATTCTATAGTTTATAAAATGCTGTGGATAAAGATCTTGGATGATAGCCATCGTTGGCTCATCAGCTTTAAGACCATTGATTATGTGGGGATTCAAATATCGCTTAAAAATGCCTATTATCATTTCTCTGGTATAACTAGGTTCTACAAAAATGTGACGATTGAAATTAGGAAAAGGTTGTTTCAATTGATAACTAGTGCATGGCCCAATTGTAAATATCAATTGGTTCCTGAAAGCATTTATAGGTACTTCTACAGACGGGATTAGGTTGTGCGATGAGCTGTCGTCACTATGGATGCTTGCGGTCATAGAATTTAATTCAGTTCGTGATGGTCTTGACAAACCATCTGCCACGACGTTTTCTTTACCTGGTTTGTAATGAAGCTCGTAGTTATACTCCTCTAGCTTTGCTTTCCAACGTTTCATCTTGGTGTTGGAGTTTTTATTGCTTAGAGCAAAGGTTAGAGGCTGATGGTCTGTGAATATCTTAACTTTCTTTGAGCCATATAGAAAATTACGAAGGGATCCAAGTGCCCATATAATGGCAAGCATCTCTTTTTCGTTGGTGGCGTAGGATTCCTCGGTCTCGTTCAGAGATCTAGACAGGTAAGTGATTGGTCGGTCATCCTGTGAAAGTACTGCACCGATGGCAAAATTCGATGCATCTGTAGTAAGGTGAAATTCTTTCGAGAAATCTGGATACGAGAGCATAATTTCATTAGAAATCATGATGTTTTTTATTTTGTTGAATGCTTCTACTGCCTGTTGATCTAAGGATAATATTTTGTATTTTGACTGGGTTTTGGACACTCGTCCATCTTCCCCTCTCAGAAGGGATGTCAAGGGTTTCGCAATTTTGGCATAATCCTTGACGAACCTGCGGTAATATCCCGACATGCCAAGAAACGAACGAAGATCTTTCAATGTTTTAGGGAGAGGAAAATTTGCTATTGTTTTTACTTTTTCGGGATTAGTTTTGATGCCATCTTCCGAAATGACAAAACCTAAAAATTCGACTTGGGATTGTAAGAAATGTGATTTCTCTAGTTCGACCTTCATATTTGCGGCTTCTAGAGTCTTAAAAACAAGTCCGACATCTCTGTAATGGTCTTCCTCGGTTTTGCTGAAGATAATGATGTCATCGATGTAAACGTAACATCGGACACCTATGTGCTCCCGTAAAATGTCATCAAGTGTTCTTTGAAAGATGGATGGCGCGTTTTTCAGGCCAAAAGGGAGTCGGAGGAATTCAAATTTTCCGTTATTTACGGAAAAGGCAGTTTTTTCAACATCACATTCCCGTAAAGGGATTTGATGAAAACCACTTTTCAGGTCGATGGTTGTAAACCATTTGTTGTTGCCCAGATTGGACAGAACCTCGTTTATTTCGGGGATTGGATATTTCTCAGCTGTAGTTACAAGATTCAGTTTCCTGTAATCGATTACTAACCTGTATTTTTTCTTTCCCTCTGAGTCTGGTTTTTTGGAAACTATCCAAACAGGGGAGTTGTATGCGGACCGTGAAGGTCTTATTATTCCATTTTTAGGAGCTCTTCGAGTTGAGACTCGACTTCTCCTTTTAAAGCCATTGGATATGGATACGATCTGGAATAGACTGGTTCGTTGGATGTTGTTCTGATTTCTCCTTTAACTCTTGAGGTATAGGTGAGCTTCACATCCGGATCAGCGAAAAGGTTTGGGCATTTATTAAATATCTGAGTAAGTCGACGAACTTGAATATCAGACAGGTGGGATAGTTTAGCGTTAATTGAATTGACCGCTTGTGAGACTTGTTGTTTCAGAGAAATCTTAATATCATTATTAATTATGAAAAAGTTGTCTTTTGTGTGGATAACAGCATTCAATTCTTTCAGGCTGTCGTTACCGAGAATCCCGTCAAAGGATTCTAAACCAGGAAGAATAAAGAACTTAATTTTTGGGATAGTAGGACCGAAAATTTCTAAATTTGCATGATGAGTTATTCTAGTCTTGCCACTAATGGAATTCGCAAAAAATATAGTTTCGTTAGGAATGGGGCAACGGATGTAACATGATTTAACGTAGTTTTTATTTGATCCAGTATCAAGTAAAATTTTAAATATTTTCCCGCTCTTCGCAGTGAACTCAAAATACGGTAGCGAAGAGCTATTTAATTTAAAAAATGGACTTCCTCAGGTTGGCCTTGTTCCACTTGCTCGTCTTCTTGTAGTTCTAGGTATTCCTCATCGTAGCCGCACTCCTCTGGAGGAAGGGGTTCTTCAAACTCCTCGCCATGCTGCAGTCCTTGTTCCCTTGATTCTTCATTGTCTTGAACATTTTTGGAGGTGGTGTGGAAAACTCTTTGGAATTTTCCTGGGTGATGAATTTGTTGAGAATTAGGTCTTTTATTTGCAGGGGGGTGGTACCTGGGTCGATTCTGGTAATTGACCCTCTGCGACCGTACTGACATGTCTACTGACATTGGTGTAGGCCTTGGTTGTGGTTTCGGGGGGAGGTTTCTAGGATATTGGAAATTGGTTTGTTGATTCGGGGTTTGGTTGTAATTGAAAGTGTTCCTTTGGAAAGGAACGAAGGATCGGTTAGGTGGTGGATGTGGATTATGGTAAAGGTCGGGGATAAATCTATTGACTGGGTTAGGAGTGTTGTGGGTATGAACTTGGCGACGCGCTGGAAGCGGGGGAGGTTGAACGGTAGATTTTCTCAAAATGTTTTGATTATTAAAAGCGTAATTTGTCCTGAAATTAACATTATCTAATTTGAGACACAGGTGCAGAGCTTCAGGAAGATCTGTGGGTTCTCTTATACTTAAGAGTCGCGGAAGATCTCCCTTTAGACCACGTATAAACGTGTCTAGTGCCTTGTCTCTGTAAGCACTTGTCATAGTGGTAAGTGATTCCATGCTTAATTCCATGGAGGCTAACTTGTTGAGAATTAAAGACAGGTGTTGATACACCTGTTGGTAAAATTCGGGAATCGATTGATTCTCTTGGACGAGGACCATCATTTGGTACTCAAGAGTACCGAGGTCTCTCTTATCTGCATAGTGCAGCGTTAAGCATTTCGAAATTTTCACCCAGCTCAGCGGAGTGTTATATGACTCCAGGACAATGTCAGCTTGTCCAATTATTTTATTTCGGATCACGCTTAGGATGCCGAAATATTTGGGTGAACCCCGGACAGGTTCATAAATTTTTAGTATCCTGTCTACGCTCTTTCTCCAAGAGCTAAACTCACCCGGTTCCCCTGAAAACTGACGTAAGCTTTTCACAACGTCTGGAATTTTCTCTAAACCTTCTAAATTCCTAGCCTGACTTACGTCAATGGTTTGATCTAAGCTTATGTTGTCGAACTCCCGTGAAGGTGTTCCCATTTGGGCAAAAGCACTTGCAACAACTTGATTGATATAATCGGTTAAATCTTGCTGCGCGTTTGGATTACGTGGTGGTGGAGGAGGTAAGGGATTTGAAGAGGGTTGTTGACCATTTCCATCTGGGTTGACCATTTTGGACTCGTATGAAATTTTAAACACTGATTTAGGCACTGATATTATGAGGAAAGGATGTTGGGGTAAACTAAGGGGATTTGTGAGTTCTAAATTACCAGTTGTTCTTTATATAAAAAAAAAAATTAGGAAGGAATTTGTTCCTTTCTCTTTTAATTTCTTAGACTAAGTTTAAATATCTTTTTCTATTCTGATATTGAATTGATTTCTTATGTTATAAAAATTTTTAGTTGTGTTTAAACAATTTAATTTTCTTTAGAATCTTTAGATAAAATCATAAATTTGCTTACAATAGAATTTTCTTCATTTTCCGGTATTGTGCGGTCGAGTATTGTCCTTTTTTTCCGGTGGGGATTCTTAGTTCTCACGGTGACTCGGGGTACTCTTCCTCTTGGTTGTGTTGTTCGTTAAATATCTCCAAAACTCCTTTACTGTTGTTCACTTTATTATTTTGTCACTTTTCGTTGCTTTCACTTACTCTTGTACTTCTCTTTATTTTAATAAATGTTACTTCCTTTTCTTTTACTTGTAATGCTTTTGGCTTAGTTATTATTACACACTTTAATTTATCTTGTACTTCTTTTTATTTTAATAAATGTTACTTTCTTTTCTTTTACTTGTATTCTAGCTTAATTATTATTACACACTTTAATTTACTTTTAACACAATACCGTCCCTGCTCGGGCGCCAATTATTACATGTAGACTAATTTTTGTTTAAAAAAAATTTATTTATTTTATTCCGAACTTCTTAACATGTTGGTTGATAATTTAGAACTGACTTAAGACTACCTGAACCCTGAACAGAACGATTATATTTTTGTTTCACTACTCTACTGGAAATTGCAAGATTGCATTTCCCATGACATTCCTCACTGCATGCGCGCATCTCCGGTGTCCGTTGTCGTGGGAAACCGTGAAGTGGGAAATGTGTCGTGCGAGAATCTGCTGATATTCGATTCCGCTATGTTGCTGTTGTTAACTTATATAAATGCAGAAAATAATAAAAGAAAAGTAGTAAAGTACAAAATAATGAAAATAAGTTTTAGAAGCTCTGTGTTTAAGGTTGGTGTTTGAGACGATTCCTTTAAGTTCCTAATTGTTAACGATTTGTATATTGCATCTTCATCAGGTTGACGTTTAACACAAACAGCTCCTCTCATGGTAAACACTGATGACAGCTTCTTTGCCTTCTAAAGACTAAGTGCTAGTGCATTCTGCAGAAACATGTGGAATTTGATTCTTTTTTGTTTAACATTCGCGAATAAAAATTGGTGTTTCTCGTTCAGTTGGTGTTAATACCACGTCGCCGCCGTCGCGCAGGCAAAGTTGTTTGATACTAGATTCGATGCGATATTTGCTAATTGACTTCAAGACGTGATTCAAACTGATATCAAACGGTGATGCAAACTTTATTAAAATAGTGTCATTGATTCTGGTTGCCAAACGAATGCGAAAAATGGCTAATAGTGATGGTGGCTTGATGTTTATTGTGTGACACAGGCGACTGAATTATGATTTGAGATTCTCATCTTTATTGAATGGGATGCCATAGAGAACAGCGTCAGTGCCAATGTTTGTGTTGTCTTGTGTTTCTTGTGCGTTTTCCAGTTCGCGTATTTTCTTGTTCGCCTAAGCTAGTTCATTTTGGAAATCAGTGATTTGAGTGGTTGTATTTAAAAGTTGGCTTTTTGTTTCCTGAAGTTCACTTTTCTTTTATTCATCGATGATTTAAGGCTGTTGAAATCGGTTTTTATTGCGTTCAATTCTAGGCTCGTTGTTGTATTTTTGCCTTCAAGTTGAATTACACTGTCTTTTATGTCGTTCATAGTATCTTTTATTTCGGCAACTTTGGTTTCAATGTTCTTCGAAACACTCTCTGCAGACTCCTTTATTTGTGTTGAAAGTAATGAAATAATTGACTTACTTACGTTGTTAGCCGGAAAAATTGGATTAACCTTCTGTTCAGCCAAATGAATTTTGTAGGTTGGTTTGTATTTGTAGCAGCTACATATGTGCCATCACATGGAATTGTGGCTTTGCTTTCAATTGAGGTATAGATTACAGATGGTACCCAATCTACTCTCAGCCGTACCTATTTATAATCACACAATAAACTCCGCACAAAAATCGTATTTATAATCATTTTTCGTCTGTGAATAAGGGCTGAATAGCTTAAAAGCCGATATGCGTGTTTTAAGAGTGTTTTAGCGCATAAATGTCATTTGATTTTGAGTATTGAGTTATCATTCAGCAGTTTATTTACAACTTTGAGAATTTTAAAAATAAATAGGTTGGAAATGTACTCAAATCACATTAACTTTATACACAATTTGAATGTAGTAAATTTGTTTTCAATTGAAAGAAATATGCATTGTTTTCCTTTTTTGTAAATTGGTTTCTTACAAGTTTTCCAGTTGGGTAATGTTTTTGATTTTCCCTTTTTGGACAAAACAACAAAAAATTAAATAGGTACAAAGAAAAATATATTATATACATATATGTATATAGTAGAGCGGGTCAAAAAAGTCGATTATTTTTTTTTTACAAATGCAACGCAAAAATGGGTTGCTAGACACCTCAAAAAAATTCTCAAAAAGTATGAGCTCTTAATTTTAATATTTAGATCCTCCGCATCGCAGTTTTGTATATTTTTTTCAGTCCAATAGAAAAAAATTCATACCTCATCATCTACCGATTGAACAGAAAAATGTTTCAGAACAATATTTTAGGAAATTTAATGTTCTACAAAAAAGGTATCTTGTAATTTTTTCGTAAGCCTCACCATTTGAAAGATATTAAGGATTTAATTTTGATTATTTTAAGACAAATTTCATTTTTGTTTATGAATTTTATAACTCGACAATAAATGACTTTTACAAAATGCGCAATGCAAATTTTTGTTGGAAATTAACTGTTCTATAAAAATGTTGTTTTATGTTTTAGCGATGAAATTAACCGTTCAAAAGTTATTCATCATCAAACTTTCATGTGTACGGATTTTCAATGTTTTTGATGAGTTATTCAAAAAATTTCAATTTAATTTATGAATTTCATATGAATTTCATTTTTTGTTATTAATATAAGTATTATTTGAGTTTTATTTTCACAATTCAAACAGATGAAATTACATACAAAACAGAAATTCTCTAGAAGAGAAATTTTTCTTAGGATCGTTATTTCTAATGATTAAAAATAAAATGTTAAGAATAATTGAAGAAAAATGTTGATAATTTTAAAAATAAAACTCAAATAATACTTATATTAATGACAAAAAATTAAATTCATATGAAATTCATTAATTAAATTGATATTTTTCGAACATCTCATCAAAATCTTTTAATTTTAATTTTGGTGGGGCTACCGCCCTATTTATTAGCTTAATACAAGCTTAAAATAACTTAAACATACTAAACTTAAACTAATTAAAACTATTAGCCTACAAGGATGAGAAATGGTTTAAATAGATGACTTTCAGATAAGGATTTGGAAGATTGAGGTCGAAAAGAAAAGGAACAGAATTAATCTTACTCATCATGCGGGTTAAAGGTTCGTTGAGACCATAGGATAGGTACAATGAGCAGGAAGGAAAACAAATCGGGATGATCTTTCTTACGTCGTAGAGATCCCGAAGGGCAAAGAGCAGAAAACGACGTTGAACACTTTAGATCCTTGAGATATGAACCGCTTGATATGGAGGGGTTGTGGAACTCTTTGGACCATCTCTTGATAAAACCAAAATCGGAATTAGCTCTTTATATTACCTCGTCTATATGAGAACGAAAATTTGATTCGCTGTCGCAGAGAACTCCTAAATCTCGGATTTGAGTAGGATAGGACTTAATCCGAGGAAAGAAAGTTTAAAGAGGATTAAAGTGTGAGAAATTTTGTCAAAAGCTTTGTTGAAATCTGTGGTGATGACTGATGACGTCTACTTCGTTTCCTTTTTCCATCGTAGAGAGAGAGAAAAACTCAACTAGATTAGTAGTTGTAGACCTTCCCTTACAGAAACCATGCTGCTTGAAGGATATCATTAATTTGGACTGGAAAGAAAGTATTTCATACAGAATGCTTTCGAAAAGCTTAGGGATATGAGAGAGTTTGGCAATGGGTCTATAGTTAGAAATTAGGTTTTTGGGGCCTTTTTTATTTAAAGGTGAAATAACGGATATTTTCCATAAGTCCGGACAAACTCCACTTGAAAGGGGTAGTTTGAAAAGGTTAGTGGTAGAAAGGGCTTAACTGGAATAACATTTCTTAAGCAAAATGGCAGGAATGCCATCTTGACCTGGATTATACTCGTCTTTGAGTTTGAGGAGACCATTAAGAACAGTTGACTGATTAAAGCTTAGATTAGAAGGCCCTGTAGAGAAATGGCGAAGATAAGAAAAGTAAGTCTGGTCTAGCTAGATCTGGGGTTTTTTGGGCAAAAGACAGTTTAAAGTAACTTGCAAAAATATTTGCGATTGTTGTTGGTTCGTTGGTAGATTGGCTTTTGTAGTGAAGAGAAGGAGGGAAACCATCATTTTTCTTTTTATAATTGATACAATTATAAAACGATTTTGGCTCTAAAATCAGATTTGCTTGGGTGGTGGATGTAAAGTCATTGTAAAAAGCTTCATTTAGGTTGGAAAACTTATAAAATACTCCAAGGTAATCAGAAAAAATCGAAAACTAAACGGGAGCGTAGAAATTTATTCCAGAGCTTATTTCTCTTGTTTCGCAAATCACGTAGTTTATGATTGTACCAGGGAGGGGATGTTGAGTAGGGCTTTTCACGCGAAAGGGGAACATATAGATTTATGCAATGCAACAATTTCTCGTAAAACAGACTAGTTGCATCATTCATTGAAAGATTTTTAAAATCGAATGAGGTATTAGAGAGGATTTAATTGATTTTCTTGAAGTTAGCTTTACGAAAGTTGAACGAATACCTATGTACTTAGGCTAGGTAGAAGTAAAGGTAAGGTTATAAAAAAAGACAGTGTGAGAGGCAGATGAAAGTTGTCAATAGTTGATAATGGGGATGAGATTTCTGAGACAGATGAGTTGATGGGGTCGGAAGTGAAGATAAGATCAATCTGACGGCCCATATAGTTTTTAGTACCACTCCTTTTTGGGAAAGGCTTGAATCAGTAAGACCGTCCACGAAGACATATTCTTTGAGGGAAACGGGTGAAGGGGTGACAGCAATTTGATCTTTTGAGGTGTTACATTGAAGATAGGGAAGATTGAAATCACCGAAAATAATTATCTCATCTTGTGCTTCTGAGATGTCAAGCACTTTGTCAATAGCAGCTACAACCAATTTGTATGAGCCTGTTGGTTCGCCGGGAAGGATGTAGAAACACTTCAGGAAGATGGACTGACTTGAAAATGTTAGTTTAATAGAGATGTAGTCTAGTAGCTTGGAAGAGGAGGATGAAACGAAAGAAGATTCGTTTTTATTATGAACAGCGATTAGGACGCCTCTATTTGGGGGTTCGCTATGAGGTTGTTCGAAATCACGAAAGACATTGAAAACGAAGGAAACAGCTCTTGGCTTTTGATGTCCTGGGAAAGGTTTGTTTCAGTAAGTGCAAATACATCAAAGGAAAGATTGTGGGACTGCAAGTACACTGAGTGAGTTTTAGAACGAAGACCTCTTACGTTTTGGTAATAAAAAGAAAGAGGGTGGAGATTAGAAGGTGGATAACTGGATTCAGTTTTAGGAGCGATAAAACTTTACACTTTTGGATCGGATTCTTTGCAGGTAAGAGATTCTTTTGGACTGAACGTACCGAGAGAAAGCTAAAAGATCTTTGGAGTCTTGCAACGAAGAGATATTCAGGAGCTCGTGGTATTTATTGAAGAGCTGCCTTAGGTGTTGAAGATCAGAAGGAAGTCCTTCCTTTTGAATAGACGCTAATACATAGTTTTTCGTTTTACCGTCTACACACATATCGTCTGGTTTATCGTGAAGATAAGCTAGGAACAGACGATTGTTGTCAAACACCTTACTATAACTATATATTATACTAATACTCTAAGTTTTGAAAGAGCATAACGGGACTCGCTAGATTCAATGAGGGACTGTTGCGTGAGTTTGACATTAGGAGGTAAAAGAGGATCGAAAGTAGAGCGAGATTCGAGTGGCTGTTGAGATGGGCTTGGGTTTAAAATATGAGAGCTTATAAAGTTAAGGTATTTAGCTCCTGAGGTGAGGTTGAAACTAGGAACAGGGGAGGATTTTGTTTGGTCACAATTATTTGAGAGAGGGGATTGGGAATCAGGGTTAGTATTGAAGGATACCCGTTGATGAGCACGTTTCTGTTGGACTGCGGATTGCTGTAAGGACAGTCTGGGGTTGTGTTGGAGCTTGGGTAAGAGCTTAGGCTGAGTTATAGATTTTTGAGATATGTGGGGCTTGGGCATAGGTCTAGCAGGAAGTGTGTGGGGCTTAGGAGGATATTATTAGAATTATTGAGAGAAAAGGAGAAATTTGGGAAAATATTTTTTTTAAAGCTCCAGTTATGTGTCGACGCTTCTGCTGATTTCTCGGGCCGAGGGTCTTTCATCCTCAACTATAGGGTCATATCACCAAGTTTTAAGCTTCCATCGGGGAAAGAAAAGGACCATTCTTATTTCCCAGTAATGTTGATTATAAAACTTCGTTACGCTGCACGTCTGGAATCAGTAACCGATATAGAGTAGGTTCTGGAGAAGAATTAACGTATCCAAAGTTTGTTGGCTTTGCGAGGAGTGTTTCTCAAGAGAAGGGCAATTATGTTGGTATTTTTCAGCTTGTTAAGTCTGCTATTCCATTCGGCTTTAGTCCAGGTAGTCCCAAATTTTGATAGAAGTGATGCAGAGGGAGGTAAGGTACAAGAAGATGGTGGTAACACAGTATCGGTATTTATGGGGGGTAAAGATGGTGAAGTGGTATAATGGAGGTGAGATTCGTTCTCAACTGCGATTACCACTTCATTGCGATTCTTGACCGGGGAAAAAAATTGTAGCTCATCATGTTAGGAAACATTAAACGAGCATAAGGGCACATTGTCGTTCGACAGCGTGTGGTGAGGGGAAGGTTGATGTAAGCTTTTAGATGCTCTCACAGTATCTATCAACTCTTTGACGGTGTCCATGGTCATCGCGAGATCAACCGAAAAATTGGAGATATGTTTTGAGGCGTCGTCAATTATTGATGAAAATGAGGCATCTTCAGATTGGTGAGTTTTAAGGGAGTTGATAGAAACCATTATATTGTTACCCGATCGGAGTAGTTCATCCCAAAGAGTAGTTAATTGTCATCTAGATTTATTTTAGAAATGGCCGAGATAATGTCTTTTTTCATATTTTGTAGAGAAGATTTGACCGAAATGATCTCATCAAAGGTATCGTTAGTATCGACAATTTTTTTATTTAAATCACTAGAATCATTGTTTATTGCGCGGGTCAGTTCAGAGAGGCGGCAGTGAATTTCATCGTTTGAGCTTACAAGGTCATCAAATTTGCTCATTTCTTTCAAAATTTGCCGACACTTATCATTATTTTTATTTATTTCGTCACTGCACGAGTCATTGTTAAATTTAATAGCTTTGAAAATGTAGGACAAAGATATTTCCCTGCGTTCATCACAAGAAAACACGAACCGGGAACTATATTCACCAAAGTAGGTCAGCGATCGTTTGCTTAGACCAGCACACGTTGGGTGAAAAAGCCTACCGCACAAACCACCGCACGTTAATTGGGGCATGCTATTGTCGGTAGCCAGGTAGCACGCGTTGCACTTAGTCATTTTGCAAAATATGAAATGCTTGATTTGAATGGGAAATGACGAATACAAGAAAAGACTCAATAAAGGGAGCGGATTAAAAACACGTCTGCACTTGACGACGAACGTTTTATGAAAAAAATTTTATTTAAAATACGTACACATGAAAGTTTGATGATGAATAACTTTTGAACGGTTATTTCAATTCTAATATAATTAATAGTTAATAATTTTTTTTTTAATTTCAATTTATTTATTTAACAAATAAGGAAGTACAGTAAGACAATTTAGTCTTTTATAGTACAAGATAATACAGCCATTTAAACAGAGGTTATGTAAAGAAAGATAAAAATATGAAAATCTAAAAGATATGTAAATAACAAGTCATTTATTGTCGAATTATAAAATTCATAAGCAAAAATGAAATTTGTCCTTGAACAAAAAAAATTAAATCCCTCATATCTTTCAAATGGTGAGGTTTACGGAAAAAATACAAGATATCTTTTTTCGTAGAACATTAAATTTCCTAAAAAATTCTCTTGGAAAATTTTTCTGTTCAATCAATAAATGACGAGGTATGAATTTTTTTCTATTGAAATGAGAAAAAAATTCAAAACTGCGATGCGGAGGATCTTCCTATTAAAATTAAGAGCTCATAATTTGTGAGAATTTTTTTAAGGTGTCTAGCAACCCATTTTTCCGTTGCACTTGTAAAAAAATCGATAATCGATTTTCTTAACCCAACCTAATAACTCTCCTTAACGTCGCTTAAAAGATCTTGTCTGCTGTAATATGTGAACGTATGAAACCCCACGTCAACAACTTTGTGGGTCCTTATCAATGTCTTAGACCAGAAAAGTCCAAAGTAGACCAAATTTTCACATAACGGCAAATCTTGGAAAGAACCCGAGAATATAATATCGATATACATCATCTCTTTATCGATTTCAAGGCCGCGTATGACAGTATATTTACAGAGACGAGCTGTACAGAGCCATGTCTACTTTCGGCATCCCTGCAAAACTCGTACGACTATGCAGGATGACTTTGGAGAATTCACGCTGCTACGTCAAGGTCGGAAAAGAACTCACCAATACCTTTGATGTCGAAAAAGGCAAGGCGACAAGCTGTCATGCAATTTCTTCAACATCATACTTGAAAAGATTGTAAGAAACACGTCAACACCAGAGGAACAATCTTTCAAAAGTCTGTACAATTACTCGTCTATGCAGACGATATTGACGTAATGGGAAGAAAAAAGAGTGATGTCATAGGTGCTTTTGCGAGTATTGAAACAGAAGCGGCAAAAATGGGTTTGATGGTTAATGAGGGCAAAACGAAGTATATGCTGTCATCAAACAAGGACGCAGAACATCGACGAATTGGACAATACGTCACAATAGACAGACATAACTTCGAGGTAGTACAGGACTTCGTCTACCTAGGATCCGCTATAGACACGGAAAACAACAGCAGTGCGGAAATCAAACGGAGAATAACTCTTGCCAACCGTTGCTTCTTAGGGTTAAGAAGGCAATTGAGAAACAAAACCCTCTCCAGAAAAACCAAGGTAACCTTGTATAAGACCTTAATCATCCCAGTCCTGGTTTACGGCGCGGAAGCATGGACCTTATCGAAAGCGGATGAGGAAGCCCTTGGTCGTTTCGAAAGAAATTATCTCGAATGATCTTTGGTCCCGTATGCGAAGACAATGTGTGAAGAATAAGATACAACATCGAGCTGTATGAGCTGTACCGCGACATGGGCATAGCCAGAAGAGTACGAATCGCGAGGCTACTATGGTTAGGTCATGTAGAGCGGATGGACCTGAACGCTCCGACTCGACGGGTTTTCGAAAGCACAGTGAAGGGAAATCGCGGAAGGTAAAGACCTCGTCTTAGGTGGCTCAATCAAGTGGATGAAGACCTCATCCTCAGCGAAACTGGAGAAAGCTCGCCCGAAATCGAAGTCGTTACATAACAGTGCCGACCTGCTATCAATCGCGACAACAGGCACCGTGCTAGTGTCCGCCACAAAAATCCGTGCTTTTTCCCCACAACTTTAATCTGGGCTTCTTTCTATAACAAAAAAATAGACAAAATAGATAAAAATAATTCACCACTGAAACCCTTCAAATCAACAACCAAAATTTTCCTACCGCGCCGCACCATTCGGAATAATATTGCTTACCAGCTTCCACCACAATACGGCCTCTGTTCTAATACGAACTTTAGTTTCATGTGGTTAAAACTCACCGTCCGTAAGCATATCATTCACTTTTGTTTTATTTTGCGATGCTTTCTTTCTAAGGCTGAAGTAAGCTCAGCCTGTCCAAGGTATTCTCGACGAAGCACCAGATAAAGGTTCCAAAAAAACTTAGCCAAAATAACCAAATACGACCAACGTTTACTTTTCCAATAATAATTCCTTTTTATTTATCGTACTAATAACAATAGGTTTTACTTAAGATAGTATATACAACAGTAATTCTGTCCTAAGCGCAAATGCCAAAGAATAATCGGGTGGCTACGAGCCTGTCTTCGATACCTTCAGGAGGAAGGGAAGGAGGAATAAACACAAGTAATCTTGTCCTCGGCGTAAATGCCGAATAATAATCAGGTGGCTACAAGCCTGTCCTCAATACCTTCAGGAGGCAGGGAAGGAGGAATAGACACAGGTAATTTTGTCCTCAGCGCAAATGCTGAAGAATATTCAGGTGGCTACAAGCCTGTCCTCGATACCCTCAGGAGGAGGAATAAACCCAAGTAATTTTTTCCTCAGCGCAAATGCCGAAGAATAATCAGGTGGCTTCAAGCCTGTCCTCGATACCTTCAGGAGGAAGGGGAGGAAGAATAAACACAGTAATTCTGTCCTCAGCGCAAATGTCGAAGAATAAACGAGTGGCTACAAGCCTTTCCCCCCTACACTCAGAAGGAGTGGAAAGAGGAATGAACAAGCAGGGTCTCGCTTCTGCCTTATGTCCAAAGCACCAATGCAATGGAATTATCGTTTAAACCACTTTTGCGTCAGCAGCTTCCAATGTACGCGGGAATTCACACGGAATAAACGTTTGAGCCTTTCCGGACTCTGTCCTCAGCGCACAATGCCGAAGAATAATCGGGTGGCCTTCGGCCTGTCTTCACTATACTCAGAGGGAGTGGAAAGAGGAATAAGCACGTATTCTTGTCCTCAGCGTACAATGCTGAAGAATAATCAGGTGGCCTTCGGCCTGTCCTCACTACACTCAGAGGGAGTGGAAAGAGGAATAAACAATTTTGGATAGGACAACGGCTTTGTCAACCGAAAAGAGTCGGTTCCCATTAGAACACCGTAATTAAATCGGAATGAGCGCGGTTAGTGACAAGATGGGGGACCGTCGTGTACTACTGCGTGCTGTTGTCATGTGTTATTTGTTCTATGTAGTATGTGTGTAGTTAGTCTTGTGGTGTATCAGCCAAATGGTCTTTGTCGCCCGGCTGCAACCCCCCTACTCCGCAAATTTATGTGTTGAGTAGGTTTCATGTAAATGTAAATGTAAATTTTGGATAGATGGTGCCGTCCTTTCAAAAAGTAGATTGAGTTAGTACCAAGTACTGAATCCCAAGTTTCAATAGAGTACGAGGTACACTCTACCGAAGCGGAGCAGAAACTTATCTTTATTCTTTACCTGTTCGAGTAACATCTCTATATAGTATTTCCTACAACAAGCGAGTGTGAGCTCTATAAATGAGCAAAACCCATTGATCGTTGTTTGTGGCGAATGCATATCCAATGTCGCATGCCGATGCCTGTGTTTGCATACAACGAGTAGGGTGAATGGAAAACTTGGAAATGTATATGCAACTTGTGTGTTGATGCGCGTGCGGAGGTATTCGGTATGTTTGTTGTTTGATTTTTCCGATATACATATATCTTATGTATATCGCCCGAATTTTGTTGAACAAAATATCCGCACTGTGACGGTTCGTTACAATTTACAGAAGCCCCAATTTAGATAGCAATTCAACCTCTAACGAGTTTGATGCGCTATCTGACTCCATAATAAGAATTGTTTCCCTATATCCTCACACTGAAATCGCAATTGCGGGCGATTTCAATGTACACAATTCTGGTTGGCTTCGACATTCTGGCCAGACAACACGCGAAGGAAAATGTGTTGTCACTGAGTTTAACAAATTAACTCAACTTGTTGATGAGCCCACTCGGGTTCCTGATACTGAAGGCCATGCGGCCAACACTCTTGACTTATTTCTCACTTCTCATCCCGAAAAATACAGGGTTGTAGTATCATCTCCTCTAGGCAAATCGGACCATGTGTCATATCGGTAGATTTTTTGCTTTCCGTCACGGTAAAAAAAGATAAAGTCCCTAAAAGAACTGTATGGCAATAAGAGAAAGTCAACTGGGACTGCCCGAATAATTTCTTTCGAAATTTTAATTGGTCATTGTGCTTTCTCGACGGAAACGTTGACGCATCAGCTGTCTGTCCGGCTTTCTATGTTACCGTCTCCTGCTCAGACTACTGAACTGATTTAAATAAAATTTTGTACAGCGATAGTCTAGAACCTGAAGAAGGACATAGGCTATATATTTTATCCCTATATTCCCACAGGAACGGGAACGTATACGGGAACTAAGAAACTACAACACCGATTTCAAAAATTTCCACTGATAGAATGCTTCACTATGCCAAGGTAACATACATTTTAATTGATCCACATATTCCCACGGGAACGGGAGTCCTTACCAATATAATAAGTGTGAAAGTAGCTCTGTCTGTCCGTCGTTCTATGTTACCATCTCCCGCCCAAACTAATAAACTGATTTAAATGAAATTTTGTACAAAGATTGTTCTGAACTAAAGGACGGACATAGGCTTTATTTCATTCGAATATTCCCACGGGAACCGGTCCTCACTATTATTATAAATGCAAAAGTAGCTCTGTCTGTTCACCTTTCTATGTTACCATCTGACAAAACGAGAAAGAAAAATCTCGGAGTTAGAACTGCAGTATAGAAAACAAACCGATGTTCTGGCTCAACTGAGATCAAGACAATCAGAAGCAGAACAAATAAATGAACAAGCCGAGGTTTCGATAGAGAAGTTTAACCAACAAGTAAACTCTTTACAAACCAAATTAAAGGAAGCGCAAAAGGAAATACGTCTTCTTAAGGCTAAGGAGCTAAATTTCTTCTCTGAAGCCGAAAAATTGAACTCCCAGGAAAAGTACTACGTTTGCACCATACAACGTCTGCAAAACGACTTAAAGGAGTTAAGAAGAGTAAAATTAAATTCTTCACAAAATTTAATGTTCGACACTGAAGAAAAAGCAAACACCAAAATCGAAAAGCCGAAAACAACCAACATGTCTCTAGGTTTTGAAAAACTCCTCAAGCTTTCCGTCGGCATCCCTGAATTCTCTGGGGGCACCGATTGCAAAGTTGCTCGAAAACTCCAAACCTTCTTAACATGCATGAGGCCCATTATAGAACATATCCCAAATGAAGATGAAAAACTCTTCCTTCAACTTCTCCAAACAAAATTGAGAGAAGATGCCTTGGATTTGATTCAAACGGCAAAACCAAAAGATTTTAAGGAATTTGAAGATGTACTCAACCGTGCATACCTTCCACACTGAAAAAACATACGGTTGTAAATATAAAAAACGACGTTTATTGACTGCTTATTTATTGTCACAATAAAGTTTTTCTTGTCACAATAAACGGTTTATTAAAAAGAACATAAGCATTTGATAATCGTTTCTAAATACTATTAATGGACGTTTATTAAATGAAAAAGAAGGCACTCAATCACCGTTTATTAAGATTAATAACTCGATTAATTGTAGCAAACATTCCAGTTATTAAAAATAATTAATCGTTTATTGCGATAATAAACAAGATTTTTTAAAGTGGTTTCAACAGATTTGATCCCAACCTTTCATCCAATATCACAACCAATACTCAAATTAATAATCAGTTTATTATTTTTTATAACTTTGTTCATTGACACAATAAACTTTGATTGTTAAAAAATAATAAACCGTTTATTATGTTAATGAAAAACTTTATTAAGTGTATTTCTTAACCTTCATGCTATATCACAATCAATTCTTAAAAAATACGAACAATTAATTGTATTGCTATCTTGCTCACACAAACTCTTCGACATTGGTGGTTCACTAAGTCACAAGAATTCTCGAGGGGTATTCTACAATCCCACACATGGTATCATTCTCATTTACAAATCGTAAAAGCCACGAAAAGTTAAAAGAATGGCTTTATGAAATTCTTAACAAAAAAGTAAAGATACTGCGAAAGGAGGTAATTCTTCATCCTTATAGCGACGGACTCGACACTATTTGATCCCGAACAATTTTTCGGTTCGATGTAAATTCCAACATTGGTTGTTGGAACAAAGTTGATTTGGTTGACGAGAAGACGCAACCGAAGATGCAACCAAAATCTGGAGGAATAGGTTGGCTAACGACTCTGTTTTGCTCTGTGTAACATATTTTTTTTCTTAATTTTCTTAGCTGAACAATGCTGAGCCAAAGAAATTTGGTTGAATTGCAGTTTGGCGGCTGGTACAACAGACGCAGTAAACCTAGCGAAGTTCTTTGACAAAGTAATTGAAAAGAAAATAAGTTCTCATGAGTGTGGCGGATACGGAAGCATACTGACAGGAGAAAGTTTTTGACTTCGTCTTCATATTTCAGTATGTTTGCGACATGATGACCAACATAAAATACAGCCCCGATAAAATGTGATAGATTGCTTCAATGGTTCGTGGTCTCTCAGTTGATGAAGCCGTAAGACAACTCAGTTTTGCGCTGATGAAGGGTGCTTAATCTGTTAAGCAGACAATTTTTAACTCTTGGGGAAGAAAACATCATCGATCTCGCAAATGTGAACTTGAAGTGCGGCGAGAACAACGAAGGTTAGATTGTCTATGGCCCTTATTGCGAGTGTCGTCTAACATTCGATTCGACAAGGGTCCATA
Organism: Melanostoma mellinum; assembly: GCA_914767635.1. Lineage (NCBI taxonomy): Eukaryota > Metazoa > Arthropoda > Insecta > Diptera > Syrphidae > Melanostoma > Melanostoma mellinum. Next base: position 67,070,396 of record OU612060.1, on the reverse strand, counting down.
AATTCTCCTTCGCTAATCTATTCCGTTAATGAAAATATTATTAAGTACTTTTTTTTCGATTCGAAAACGAAATACAGAGTACGAATTCATAATCGGATCGAAAATCACTTTCGAATAGACTTACGATTCGAAACGAAATACAGAGTAGGGCCCTTGTTGGGAATTCTTTCTGGTAGTTGTTTTTTTCTGTGTGGGAGTTATTTGTAAGTGGCATAGAAGCTGTTGATTTTTTTTGCAAAATATATGTATATAAAATAAATATTTAAACTCAATCTATAAAATTATGTTAATTGCTAATAACATCAATTATTTGAAACATAGTTTAAGTTTCATGAGATGAACAATAAAACGCTCAACGAATAAAATCTGCTTAGTATTTAATGTGCACAAATTACTGATTTCTGATTAGAAGAGATTACTGGTATCAAAATTTTATTAAAAGGTATCAGTTCAATTTATGCTATCATACTTTAAATTGAATTGACCTTCATACACACTGTTCATTGATATTTCAATTCATACATAAACAATTAATTTTAGTTCCTGAAGAAGACCAGACCAGATTATAAGATCATTAAAATATGACAATTTGTCTGGGGATGCCTTAGATCGGATGTGGAAAGCATGTACGAATCACAGGATTTTAAGCATTAATAACTCTGAAAACACTTCACAAATTTTCTTGAAGTGGCCGCAATATAAATGCCCAACTGGCCATAGTATGGTAAGTTTGATACTTATTGCATGCCATACACTTTAATTGAAACTATGACTTCATTTATTAGATCGAAATGGATTTTAGTTACTTGCACCCAAATGCCGGTTCACTGTTAGAAAACTGGGAAGAACTTAAACCCCTAATTTTAAAATTCCTGCTGTCCGAAAATCACTTAAAAGAAAGGAACATAATTGATGCTTTGAACAAATTGCTTCCGAATAAAACAGGCATATGCGCAATACCTGACAGTAAGTTGCCCTAAATTAATTATTTTTATAATATTAATAATTTTTGACATTAAGTCTTGCCATGTTAAGACAATGCAAACAATTTGGTTATAATTATAAAATAGTTTTGTTGTGGGCTCTACATGGGTATTTTGTACTTTTCCAAAAAATTGTGAAGAAAGAAAATGATGGGAAGAAAACAATTACCCGCTTCACAATAAAAGACTCCCGAAATTCGTTCGTTTGGGTTGGGAAGACCGTGCCTGCAATTGAAGAGCACATTGCTTCATTTCAGCAATCATCCGACAACATACAACCTTTTATCATCGAGCATGTCGACTCGATTTTTAATTAAGGAAATATTTTTATATTTTGATGGTGTCAAGCTCATTTTTACAAGCTTTTAAAGAGCTGTAGATATTTGCTTCAAAAATTTTTTTTTATTCAATCTCTGTTACCCTGTTCCAAGTTCCTCATTTTGGGGTTTTATTGAAACTCAGTATTTCAAAAAAACAAAAAGGAAATTAACGCTAAAACTTATATATTATTAAATGAACTAAAGAGTAAACACTTTTAAAACTTCATACAATAAAACTGTAAAATAAAATTATCATGGTCTTTTTTTATAGGTTCGGAATTTTCAATTTTCAGCAAAATTTGATACGATAGTAAGATCCAGGATAAAACGACTCATTGCCGTTGTAATCAGGTTTGTAACTTGAAGCTTGGAACATTTTTTTAAACAGCGTTTTCTTTTCTTCGTTTTAGGTCAAACTAATTCTGGACTTATATGACTGAAGAAGTGCCTTCATTTTTGCCATTACTTGCCCATTTTTTGTCATAAATCATGCTTATGACAGTAAATTGCTGAAGTATAGCAGAAGTAATAAGCCTTGCGCAAACCAATGCGGTGAGTGCGTGCGATGCAATTGCGATAAGTCAAATCCCTATGTAATCTTAGGGTCGTTTGACTTAATGCATACATAGGGATTTGACTTATCGCAATCGCATCGCACGATCTTACCGCATTGGTTTGCGCAAGGCTTATTACTTCTGCCATACTTCAGCAATTTATTGTCATAAGCATGATTTATGACAAAAAATGGGCAAGTAATGGCAAAAATGAAGGCACTTCTTCAGTCATATAAGTCCAGAATTAGTTTGACCTAAAACGAAGAATAATAAACGGTTGTTTATATTTATAAACGCATTTATTAAAATCAATAAACGCTGTTCATCAAGATTATAAACGGGTTTATTAATTCATTAAACGAAAATAATAAACGGTTGTTTATATTTACAAACGCATTTATTAAAATCAATAAATGCTGTTCATCAAGATTATAAACAAGTTTATTAATTCAATAAATGAAAATAATAAACGGTTGTTTATATTTATAAACACATTTATTAAAATCAATAAACGCTGTTCATCAAGATTATAAACGGGTTTATTAATTCTATAAACGAAAATAATAAATGGTTGCTTATATTTATAAACGCATTTATTAAAATCAATAAACGCTATTCATCCAGATTATAAACGGGTTTATTAATTCAATAAACGAAAATAATAAACGGTTGTTTATATTTATAAACGCATTTATTAAAATCAATAAACTCTGTCCATCAAAACTATAAACGGGTTTATTATTTCTATAAATAAAAATAATTAACGGTTGTTTATATTTATAAACAAATCCATCAAAGTCAATTAATTCAGTTTATTGAGTTAATAAACGGGTTAATTACTATTACAAATGAAAATAAGAAAGAGTTAGCAATGTTTCGAACCATGAAATAATAAACGAGAATTTATTGTCACAGTAAACGTGTTTATTGGACAAATTCCATCACTTTTTTAATTGTCCCAATGAACTTTTTAATTGTATTTACGTACCTTTTTGGTTCAGTGCAATAGAAGACTACAACGATCTTGTTAATTGTTTGATAACAATTCGAAACCTTAAATACCTTCATTAGCAGGTTACGTCACTCTCTTACACAATGTAGAGATGCAGCCGAAATCAAATATGGGGAAAAAGCAGAAATTGTAAAAACTCAGTTATCTGATTTTGCAAAATCAGCTCTCGCATCAGGTATATCTAACAAACAACTAGGCCAGTATCTGTTCACGTTGGAGAATAAAAACTTTGAAGATTTAATACGAATTGCTCTCAGCATGGAAAAACATGTACAAAGGGTGGAAACAATCCCAGCAATGTCTTGTAATGCAGTCTTCACGGGAAATGAGTCCAATTCGAGTAACCCCCAGACACCTCAGATATCGAACGAGAAAGCAAACATCATTTGTAACTTTTGTAACCTCAAAGGCCATACATATAGTGAATGCCTTAAAAGACAAAATACCCCTATATGCCAAATCTGCAAGTATTATGGACATGAAGCTATAAATTGCAGAAGAAAAAATTATCAAAATAATAAAAACTATAATAATAATGGCCAAAGTTACAGTGGAAACAATAATAACAAAACTCAGGATCATGCTCACAACAATAGAAATAGTAATACACAAAATCGAAATTTTAATAACAACCAGAATTCCCAACAACACAAGGAAAATCCTTTTAGACGGCATTCCCAGAATAATAGTAATAACCAGAGTAACAATAACGCACCTGGAGTAAATAATGATAATATAAATAATACTCAACCAGGAGTATTTCACATGACGACAAAATGTGACTGGTGTGGGAGGTATACCCATTGAGTAGACCAATGTCATTTCAAAAACAAATGGCAAAACAGTAGAGCGGAAAACTCCCAATAGTCGATCGAAAGATCCCCGACTCGACTCAAAACAAATTTAAAAAGAGAATCTCCGGGCACCCTTTCAAACAAGAGAGATTAAATAAAATTTCTTTACCCTCAATTGAAATTGAAATTGAGCTAGGCGGAATAAAACACATCAAATTATTAGTAGATACAGGATCAGAAGTCAGCCTCTTAAAAAAGAGCGCTATTAGAGATATAAACCTCCTCAGACCACATAAAAAAATGACTATTAATACGCCTTGTGGTGTTGGTATTACGTTAGGAGAAAATGACCTTGACGCTTTTCAAGTAGTGGAAAATGACCTAGCCATCCCTGGAGATGGAATACTAGGATATAATTTCCTAGGGAACTATTGTAACATAGACGGCCCTAACAAATTATTAACTTTTCCAGCACTACCGGCGCGAGACTCGAAGGTGTATAGCATACCACTGGTACATTCTTTTGAAAACAACATACATGAGTCAACCATTTCGCACAATGGATGTTGCTATTCAGGGCTTGACACAAATGTGGCAACCACAAACTGTCAGCAAACTCATATAAATCACGAAGAGAAGGCAGGACATGAATTGAATGTTAAGGATTCACAAGAAGAAAAATGTAAACTGCAGTATAAAAATGCAAGTCAATGCACTAAATTCGAATCTTTATCCGCTTCAATGAAGGATTGTTCAAACACTGAAACCGAAGCATCTCAAATTTCACCTCGCAAAGTGGAATCAAGGGAAAATCTGCGAAAGGTCCAAGTAAATGACGAAAGAGTAAGACTGCTAGATTTCAATTCAAAGAAGCAGGAAGAACTCAAAGTCAACAAATCCAATAAATGTCCCAAAAATAGAATCATTCTAAATGACTGTGAGGAAATTGTAAACATAAATAGCAATTCGAATAACAATAAAAAAAATGCTGAGTATAAAGCACCAGCCCAAAATTTAAAGCACATAAATATAAAGAATCACAGCAGCAAGACCTGCAATATATACAAACAAAAGAAAAATTGAACTTGCAAATGTTCAACCCAATTAAAGCATATTTACTCTACTTTATAACTCTTATGATGATAATGCTCTCGGACATATTAAAAGAGATAGTTTGCAAAATACTAAATACAATTAATCAAAAAAGATTAGATTTAAATAATGTTGAAATAAATACAATAGGACAAGCATATAAACTAGTTAGGTCAAATTAAGATAATACAATTAAGATAGTGAAACACCCAAAGGACAGCTTACAAGTCAAGAACTCGGAGGTAAACCCGATTCCCAATGGAGAAATTATTACAGATTCATTTAGAAATACATGGAAAATAGGACCACTAATAGGTCTAGGAAGTTTTGGTCAAGTATAGGGTAAACTGTCCCACAGTGAGCCAGCAGATACAGTGAACCATTCCAATTTTCTCCCACCCATTAAAAGATAGAAAAGAAAAAAAGATAGAGAAACACGCGCATTATATTGCTTTTTGAGTACATCCTGAAGTTGAAGTTGTGTTCTAGCCGGTGTCGGTTGTGCGCATGGAAAAGTGAATTCGGCAGGTGAGTAAACTAGAAATTTAGGTTTTTGTTTGTTTTTTAATTTTAAAAGTGGTTTATGAAGTGATGCGGTTTCATTACATATGTTTTGTTGGTCATTTTCATATATAAAAAAACAGCATAAAAGTTGAATATGTGCAATATTTTTTTTTATTTTAATATTTTCTTAGAAAAAGTCACTATGTCCACAAGTGAACCAGTGTATCAAGTCCCACAGTGAACCATGGTTCCATGGTTCAGGATTCCATACCCGTTAAATAGTTTGAGTCCATTGATATATTTATGTACCTACCTACATTTTCCTATGTTTATTTTACTTTAAAAGTGCTTTATTGCTTTTTTTTATAATTAATTTGTTATTTTAGTTTGCAAGAACAATACGTGAAGGATTGTGTTTGTTTTTTGTCTGTTGTTCCTTTTTACTTTTTTATTTATTTATTTTTATAGTTTTTAAGTAAAAGTAAAAGTAAAAAGTCCTTTAATTTTTCTTTTTTCAAAGAAATGAATAAATGTTCGTAAAACGAAATAAAAATGTCTAATAAATTAAATGATTTCGGTTCTAATTTTCCAGAGAAAGTCTTTACGTTTTCTTCTTTTTTATAGATTTTTTGAAAATATTTTTTGAATATACGTATACATATGTATAGTAATGGCATACATATGTATAGTAATGGCTCACTGTGTAATACCCCTTGGTTCACTGTGTACACCCCCTGGTACACACTGAACCAATTTTGGCGTACTTTTGAAAGCCCAAAATGAAGTATTTTGCATGATATATTCTAACATTTCTATGGTGAAATACAAAGTCAAAATATCAAACTTTAAGTATAATGAAAGTTTCCTGTACATAGACCAGTAGTTCAAATGCTACATCAAGTTAAGCAGAAATTGGTTCACTGTGGGACAGTTTACCCTACTCAGCATGTAAAGCCTCAAACTCACAAAAGAAAACATCTGACTATAAGTACATCGCGAAGATTGAACCACACGATAGTGGGACACTCTTTGTGGAGATGCATTTCTATATGAATAATACTCATTCAGAGGACATTACACAGTTCAAAAAACTTCACGATATAAAATCTTTAGGAATACCCTATCTAGTAGGTACTGGATCACACGACTATGATAATGTTTTACACCGTTTTTTGGTCATGCCACGGTACGGAGATAATATCTGGAAACTTTTCTTTGAAAACGGAAGAAAAATTCCAGAACATACCATCTACCGTTTAGCGTAACAGATATTAGATGTGTACGACAGAGAACTGCATGAGTGCAATCACTTGCGCTTTCGAATCATCCCCCGAAAAACAAGCCGTACACAGTTTCACGCTCACAACGATGAAACAAGTGTGATGCTTGTGGAAAAAGTACACAACACTCGTGAATACATGCATTCGCATTGCTTGTGCCCATGAATGATGAAAGAATGGACCATTCAAACTCAAACAGGTACACCATTCACTTCATTCGAAAAAAAACCAAACATTCACGAATGATGAGGGATGACAACGAATATTTTTCATGTTCTTGTTCATAGATGAAACTATTTTGTTTTTGCGAGATCGCACAGAAAGGTACACATTTTTTGACCTCACTTGGGCGTTATTTATATTGTTTGGGTTTTTTTTTTTGTTAATTATTTATAGAAGTGATGGTTGCGTAGTCCTTTATTGTTTTGTTAGTGCATATAGGTTATTTATTGTGTTCTATAGAAAGGATAAAAAAAAAAAAAAAAACGTTCAAGATATGTATTTTATTGCGGTAATGGATGGATTGTAAATGAAGGAAAACCCGTTCATTGTGGAAATTGATGTACGATTGATGCAATTTTATTTATTGTATCGTCCATTTTAACTTGTTTTGTCTTCTTACAATTGAACTTCTTCACTGTTATACTTTCAAATAATGATAGGTAATTTAAACCAGATCGCCTTTAAATACTTATTTCAAATCGTAAAAAACAAATTTGAATTCCTAATCCACTATAAAGGGAAAGTAGTGCAAAAACTTTAATAGCAGGTCGATTGCGAACGACATACCTGATTCTAAAAAGATATGACAATTTTTACCTGTACCGGAAATGCATAAAAAAGTAGGAACAAACACTTTAGTACCTGTTTTTAACATTATCAGTAGGTTTTTCAGGATTTAAAATTATATAGAGTGACCTCAACCCTACCCATAGATTAATTTATACTTTGGTTAAGAAAAACCTGATTAAGCGGTAAATAATAAACTATGTACGTACCTACTTAATTTTCTTAGAACCACGTTCTATCCCAAATAAAAATTTTATTTCAAAAAATTTTGCGATTAAGATTTCAACAGCCGCACATCTAGCATCTACTCAATACATCCTCATCAGTGTTATTTACATATATTTCCCACACACTACGCCCTGCTAAAGAAAAAAAAAATTATACTCTTCTTTCAGATATTTCAGTTTAACAGATGTGTTCTTCATCACAGTATTGCACTGTGAAATATTCGTTGCCTTTTGAAATTATTCGTTGCCTTGTAGATTATTCGTTGCCATCGACACTATCCGCACAAGTTCATACGCATACACATATTGTCATTGCCTGCCATTGCTGCAGTTAAGTGAATGAGAATGAGAACCTGTTTTGTTGACTAAAAGAGAGTGCAGTGTGTGTATTGCTTTGGATTAAGATGAATGGTGTCTGAATGGTGTGGAAGGCAATGAATAAGTGAATACATTCACAAAATGAGACATTCACTGCAGGTCCCTGGCTGTACGAATACATTCACGGCAGAACCTACGCCCATACAGATTTAAAAGGAACAAACATCTTATAAGGTTGTGAAAAAGACAATACCACTCAAGCGTATCTGGTAGATTTCGGCTTAGCAAGCCACTACACCCAAGAAAATTTCAAACCAAATCCTAAGAAAATGCACCACGGTACAATTGAGTACACCTCTAGAGATGCTCACCTCGGTGTAATCACCATGCGAGGAGATTTCGAGATCCTTGGATATAACCTTATCGAGTGGTCAGGAGTGATGTTGCCTTGGGAGCAAGAAAATCTTCTTAAAATTCCTTTAAGGGTCCAAAAGTCAAAAAAAACCTTTATGGGTAATGTTACTATAAGTTTGAAAAAACTATACCACAATCAAACACCAAATGCAATTCTGGAGTTCATAAAATATGTCGCTTCTTTGAAGTACAATGAGACACCAGACTATAATAAATGTCGACAAATATTCCAATCAGGACTAAAAACTCTTAAAGCTATTAACTCAGGTGATCTAGAGTTCAAATTAGGGCCAACACAAAAATTTGTATCTTTACCAAGATGGGAGTCTGACCAAGAAAACAAAGACGAAAACAGTAGCATAGTTGAAAAGCATAACTCTGAAATAAATTTAGTAATAAAAAACCAACCAAAAAGCAATAAAACAATTCAACTCAATCTAAAGGAAGGGTTGAAAATTCCTTCTAGATCGAAAATGATTGTAGAATTACCATTTCAAAATAAAGAACCCATGATATGTTTATCCAAAGAGATGAACAAAGGTGTATTTTTAGGAAACTGTATAGTAGTGAACAATAAAGAAAAAATAAGAATCCCAATAATAAATACAAACCAAAATGAAATAAACATTAAAAAATTTAAGCTAGAAGTAGGATATTTGAGAGATTATGAAATAATAAACCTAGATAACTATAACAGAACACGAACTAAAGCGTCAGCTTTTTGTTACCGCAGTACAAGCAATAATATAAACGAACGTTTAGAAATGCTCACGACCCAACTCGACCGAGATAACACGCTAAACAAGGAAGAACGGACAGCAATACTTGACCTTTGTCTACAGTTTAACGACATATTTTTTTTAAAAGGTGACAAACTTACACATACATCGACTATCGAACACAAAATTCCAATCACGCAAGATCAGGCCCCGATAAATACAAAAATGTACAGATTACCGGAGAAACAAAGAAATATTATTAACGAACAACTAAATGAAATGCTAGATAACGATATTGTTCAGCCAAGTAAAAGCCCTTGGAATTCACCACTTTTGGTAGTACCAAAAAAGGCAGGCCCAGATGGTGAAAAGCGTTGGAGAGTAGTCGTTGATTTTCGTAAATTCAACGAATGCACGATAGGAGACGCTTTTCCATTACCAAAAATTGAGGACATTCTCGACCAATTAGGACATGCCAGGTATTTCACCACCTTGGATTTAGCAAGTGGGTATCATCAGGTATTGGTAGATAAAAACGATAGGGAAAAAACGGCGTTTAGCACAGCATACGGACATTACGAATTCAAACGCATGCCATTTGGGCTTAAAGGTGCCCCAGCTACCTTCCAACGTCTCATGAACTACATTCTGACAGGATTACAGGGTTTAGAGTGTTTCGTATACCTAGATGATATTGTAGTCTACGGTAAGAACATTGAAGATCATAATAGGAAACTTGAGTTGATTTTCGAGAAAATGCGGGAACATAATCTCAAATTAAATGTGGAAAAATGCCAATTTCTACGACGGGAAGTAGTTTATTTAGGACACAAATGTTCCGTTGAAGGAGCACATCCGGATCCGGGTAAAGTAAGCTGTGTGCAAACCTTCCCGGTTCCTAAGACATTGAAACAAATTCAGTCATTCTTGGGATTAGCAAATTACTATCGGAAATTTATCCCTGATTTCTCCAAGATAGCAAAACCTTTGACAAATTTAACAAGAAAAGATGTTAAGTTTATTTGGACAGAAAAATGTCAAGAAGCTTTTCAAAAACTTAAAGATCTCTTAATATCACCCCCACTTCTTATTTATCCGAATTTTGATGAACCATTCATACTTACAACTGACGCTAGTGATGAAGCAATAGGAGCTTTCGCAAGGCAAAGTAGGGAAAGACAAGCCAATTGCGTATGCTAGCCGATCACTAAGTAAAGCAGAACGTAACTACTCAACAAGCGAAAAAGAGATGTTAGCTATTGTATGGGCAACAAAAAATTTTAGATGTTACCTATTAGGTAGGAAATTTACGGTATATACTGACCACGAACCGCTTACAGGAAACTTTAGAACCAGAGACCCGACGTCAAGACTTATTCGATTCCAACATAAATTATCGGAATACGATTGTACTCTTAAATAGAAAGCAGGGAAAAATAACACCAACGCAGACGCTTTAAGTAGAATACCGATACAGACTATCGACGGCAGTGATTCGAAAAATAGTACATGTCTAGCAGTGACAAGATCACAGGCTTTACTACCTGAAACAGAAGTAAAAGACACAGACGTAGCGGAACTCGAACCAAAAAATTCTGACAAAACGGAAACACGAAAAGAAGTACAAACAAACAACTCTGACGAACTCTATCCAACCGAAGACAATAAGGACAATCAGTGGTCGATTTACACTAGGGGCAGTCGGGGCTAGTGCCTAGGGCGGCAAATATTCTAGGGCGGCAAAAGTTAAATTTTTTTTGATATAATTACCTTACTAATTCAAGCAGTAGTATGCGCCCCAGAAGCAGAGTAATTCTTAAATACAATACAAACTTCATACAACTTGCATCGCCGCATCGCTGGGAAGTCTTACAGTCTCATGCTGAAAAAAGAATTGCGTTAAAACCTTTGTCTGCCAGATGGTCATCTCGTTATGAAGCGGTTGAAGCACTTAATCAACATTTTGTTGAAATAACTGAAACTTTGATTATTCTTGAAGAAGATATCGAAGAAAATACAATTACACGGCAAGAAGCTAAAGGTATTCGAATTCAGTTGGAGCGACTTGAAACAGCATTTATGCAGATACTTTGGCACTTCTTACTCTCAAGATTTAATGCTGTAAGCCGAAGATTGCAAAAAATTGATTGTAGCATCGTTGATGTAATCGATGATTATCATACTTTGATGAAAGTCGTTGCTGATACGCGAAATGAATTTGAAATCTATGAAAAAAATGCTATAAAATTTTCAGAAATTCAAGATTTTAAAATAACAGTTTCCCGACAAAGAAAGAGAAAATTACATGCTGATGAAACACGAGATAGAGATTTGCAGCTGTCAGGTCGAGACCAGTTTAGAGTTAATACTTTTAATGTCATTCTTGACAATCTGGGATCTGAATTGCGTAAAAGATGTACAGCGTATAAAAAGATTCAAGAAAAATTCTCGGTTATCATTGAATTTGGTGATTTAGATAATAGGGAAACTCGTAAGCGAGCTAAACGTTTAAGAGAAATGTATTGTTCAGATCTTGAGTTCTCGCTAGAAGACGGATTTGTGCACTTCGATGCTCATTGCACCAAAAAAAAAGATGGAAAAAATTCACCTTCTGATCTTCTGAAACTGGTAGAAATATACCATGAGGAAAAATGTTCGACAGGAGTGGAGAGTGGAGACCATGTGGAAATTACTGGAGAGTTCTAGATGAAATGTCATTCGGTATAAATAGGCCGCCCGAGGCAACCAGAAGTCAGTTTTGATTATAGAGTGAAAAAGTTAAGAGTGAATTGTTGTTTACAAGTGATAGTCCAAAAGTCGAGTTGAGATCGAATAAAGTATAGATACTGAATAAAAGTGGTAGAAATAAATTGAAAAGTGAAGTTTTATTTTGCAAACTAAGCGCACGTTACAGTATATTCATAATTTTAGGCGTAACATACTGCAGCGCAGAATGATCGTTTTCTTGTTTAAAACGAGTTAAAAATTATTTACGTTCTACAATGGGTGCAAATAGACTCAATAGCTTAGCTATCCTATGCATAGAATCAGATATGCCTCAACGTTTAGATTGTAAAGATTTAATCGACCATTTTGTAATTCAAAAAGTTAGGCGAGTTTGCCTCTGAAAAATATAATGCAATACTAGAAAAACGTTCTTAATTCAAAGAAAAGTACAAATATTTTTTATTTAACTATAGTGTATAATAAATAATATAATATATGAGTAAATAAAGAATAAATATAAATAAAACATAATGTATAAAAATGATTTATAAAACATAATAAATTTCCTGCAATCAATTAGTTATTCTAATTCTTAAAAAATAAGATATCAAAACTATTAAAATTAAATTTAGGTCATAGGGCGGCATTTTCATCAGTGCCCAAGGGCGGCACATGTCTAAATCCGGCCCTGAGGACAATAGAGAAAAAATTGACAACTCAGAGGACATAAGAACGATACTAAAAGAATATCATGACTCACCATTCGGGGGTCATCAAGGTGTTCAGAACACCTACAAGCGCATTAAAAGGAAATACTTTTGGCCAAATATGTTTAGGGATATAAAAAGCTATATAAAACGATGTCCCAAGTGCCAAAAAATGAAAATAAGCTCAGAGACGAAAATGCCAATGACAATAACAGACACTTGCGGAAGACCATTTGAGAAAGTATATTTAGACATAGTAGGACCTTTACAAGAATCACATATGGGAAAAAAATATATACTTACTTTTCAGGACAACTTAACAAAATTCGTAGATTTTTGTGCGATGCCAAATCAAGAAGCTGAAACTGTAGCACAGTTGTTTTTTGAGCAAATAATAACTAGATATAGAATACCGAAGCAATTAGTCACAGACCAAGGAACAAACTTTCTTAGCAAATTGTTTAAACAAGTATGTAAGCTACTAAAAATAGAAAAACTTCAAACATCTGCTTACCACCCACAGTCAAATGGTGCGCTAGAAAGAGCCCACAGACCTTTAGTAGAATATCTAAGAACGATTTGCGATGAGAACACTAAATCTTGGGACCAATTCCTTAGAACAGCAGCCTTTGTTTATAATAATAGCATTCATGAAGGGACAAAGTTTACACCAATGGACTGTCTATTTGGCTTTACAGCGGATATTCTATCAAATTTGAAGAAGGATCCAGAACCCATATACGACCACGAAAATTACTTTTATACTTTGAGATACAAGTTACAGAAAACTTACAAAATCGCTAGACAAAATTTAATAAGCAGTAAAAATAAATCCAAGACTTACTACGACCAGAAAAATAAACCGGTAACATTCCACATAGGTGAAAAAGTACTCATCAAGAACGAAAACCGACAACACAAACTATCAGAAGTATGGATAGGACCATATGAAGTTACTGACATAATAAACCCAACAAGCAGTGTGGATCGGATTAAAAAGAAACTAACCACAATTCACAACAATAGACTTAAGCATTATTTTGAAAGAACTTAGCAAGAATACGTATCGTTAATATAGTTTATTTCTTTTTAGTTATAAAATGGTACGACAAAATACCCTAAAAGTCTTGATTATAACGTTGGCAATATACATGGGAGAGGGAACTTTCGAGACACATTCGACACAAACGCTTAACAATACAGGAGTACTCTATGAAGACATAGGAAAAGTAATTTTCTACCACGATACCTGGAATCTTATAACAGAACTTAAAATAGAAGAAATAGAAGCAATCACATCTAAAATAAATAAAAAAAAACAAAAAAAAAAAAAAAACAAAGAGAGAGAGAAAAAATATAAAAGTTAATTTTCTGAAAAGAGGGAAATATCCCCACTGAAAAAAAAGGATAAATCCCCAACACAATAAAATAAATAAAACAAAACAAAAAAAAAACAAAGAGAGAGAGAAAAAATATAAAAGTTAATTTTCTGAAAAGAAGGAAATACCCCCACTTAACTGAAAAAAAAGAGGGATAAATCCCCACATCCTAATTATATTACTTTTTCAGGACAAACAAAAATTTAATTCGACTAGGACCCATGTTCCATGACACTCACCAAGGACGCACACCTATGACGAAATCCTGTAAACGATAAATACAAATCAGTCATTGAATTGCACAACTAAGGAGACACAAAAGATTACTACTGGAAACTCCAATCAACACTTAACAACAATATAAAAAAAAAGAGATCTTAATTCTAAATTTATAAAAAAAAAATTAAATACAACATGTATGACATGAAAAATTAAAATTAAATACAACATGTATCAGGAAAAACAAATGATTTGCAATAAAAAAAAAAAAAAAAAAAAAAAAAAAAAAAAAAAAAACGTTAAGAATAAAAATTTAATTTGTCCTTTATAAAATTGTACCTTATGATTTAATATTCAGTAAACTGGCATTTTTATTTTACACATATTGTTTTCAAGTACACAACATTATATAATTATTCTCTAGTTAATATTTTTCTTGTAAGTCATTAGAAAAGCTTTTTCAATAAAATTCTTATTCCCCAATCAATTTTATAAAAACCGATTTTTAATCTAAATGAAAGTTGATATCAATTCCTAAAAAAGTATATAAACATAACAATGTACTAAAATTAAAAAAAAAAAAAACATTAGATATATGGGGCATTTCACGTCCAGCGGACAGGGAAAAAAAGTGAGGTTCTGAAATTTGTTCATATAAGGTCCAGTTATACTTCTAGTAGATATAAATACGAACACAAATTATTTTTTTCATATTATGTGAACTTGTCTAGTTATGGGCTCTCAAAGAATCGTCTAAATTGAAATTAGGATTTTTAGGATAATAATGACCATCCGCATCAGGGCTAAATTCGCCAACATTAGCCTTATGTGCGCCCACGCCCCTACAGAAGAGGAAGACGACGATTCCAAAGACTGTTTCTACGAGCTCCTTGAAGAAACATATGAGCAATGCCCTAGATACGACGTGAAAATCGTCCCTGGCGATTTCAACGCAAAACTAGGGAAGGGGGACATCTTTGGAAACACAATCGGTAAGCATAGCCTCCACGACAAAACCTCCGAAAACGGATTGAGGCTAATCGATTTTGCTGCGGGGCTAAATCTTGTTGTAAGTAGTACACGCTTCCCGCATCTCAAAATTCATAAAGGCACATGGCGATCCCCATATCAATTAACCGTCAACCAAATTGACCATGTTGCGATCGACGCAAGGCACTCTTCCAGTGTGCTAGATGTCCGAACTTTCCGAGGGGCCAACTTTGACTCGGACCACTACCTTGTTGTAGCCAAGGTACGAATGAGGATATCTTGTTCACGACCAGCACGAACTAACGCTGTGAAGAGATATGACGTCGGAAAGCTACAATCGCAAGAGATTGCCAATGCCTTTTCCAATCGAGTGTCCCTTCAATTATCCTTGAATCCCATGCCGCAAGCATTAAACATTGAAGACCAGTGGCAGCAATGCCAAGAAGCCATCAGAACCGCTGCCTCTGAGGTTCTGGTTTTCACTCGGCCACCAAAACGAAACCCATGGTTCGATGAAGAATGTAGGCAGGCAAATGCAGCCAAGCAAAGAGCACGACAAATGCTTTTGCAAACACGAACGAAGGCTGCTTACGATCGGTATAACGAGATTTACAAGGAGAGAAGAAGGGAAGAACACCGACTTCTCAAAAAGAAAAAGAAGCAGCATGAGAAGCGCTCGTTTGAGGAAATAGAGAGGTGCCATGACAGAAACGAGATTCGGAAGTTTTACCAAAAGGTAAAAAGATCATGCCAGGGTGGCAAACCCCGAACTCAAGCCTGTAAAGACCAGCAGGGAAACATAGTTATAGAGTCACAGTCGCTACTGAGGATCTGGAAAGATCATTTCTGCAGACTGCTTAGCGGCGATGAGGACACAAATTCCGCTGTCAGGCAGACTGCCCCATTCAGCCTGGACGATGATCAAGAATGCCGTCCTCCCGACCTAGAAGTAGTTAAGCTTGCTATATGCAAACTTAAATCAAATAAGACTGCAGGTGCAGATGGCCTTGATGCCGAACTTTTCAAGGCAGCTGGAGATCAGTTGGAAAGGAGCATGCACCAACTGATCTTCATGATATGGTCGGAAGAAAGCATGCCCGATGAATGGAACCTCAGTATCGTATGCCCGATCCTAAAGAAAGGAGACCCTCACAACTGCGCCAATTATAGAGGGATAAGCCTCCTTAACGTCGCGTACAAGATCTTGTCTGCTGTAATATGTGAACGTCTAAAACCCCACGTCAACAACTTGATAGGTCCTTATCAATGTGGTTTTAGACCGGAGAAGTCCACAATAGACCAAATTTTCACATTACGGCAGATCTTGGAAAAAACCCGTGAACATAATATCGATATTCACCATCTCTTTATCGATTTCAAGGCCGCGTATGACAGTATCTACAGAGACGAGCTGTACAGAGCCATGTCTAGTTTCGGCATCCCTGCAAAACTCGTACGACTATGCAGGATGACTTTGGAGAATTCACGCTGCTCCGTCAAGGTCGGTAAAGAACTCACCGAGACCTTTGATGTCGAAAAAGGTTTTAGGCAAGGCGATAAACTGTCATGCGATTTCTTCAACATCATACTTGAACAGATTGTAAGAAACTCAAACGTCAACACCAGAGGAACAATCTTTCAAAAGTCTTTGCAATTACTCGTGTATCGAACGACGAGAGCTGGCAACTCTCGTGTTCGATGATTGAAAAGAACGAGAATGAGAAGAACGAAAATTATTCCTATCGAAAGTTTTTCTATAAATACATGAGTTTTGATCGAAAGAGAGTTAGTTATATTTCAGATTTATAAAAGGAAAGACCTAGTTTTTATAAAAGGAAAGACGAAACATTATAAATAGGGGAAAGTTGATTCATTATAGTCTAATAAAATTGAATAGAAATGGTTTTTTTGATTAATATTTTCCACTATAAAATTGGTTTGTTTTATTTTTAATTTGCTCAGAAACATTGGTCCATAACGAAGCCGGATAGATCTAGTGCATACATAAGGAAAGAAGTTACTTAGTTACAATACAAGTAAGCGCAAAATTGGAGAGAATATTCCGCTACTCAGAAAAACAATGCTACATAACTCACGTACGTACACACGGTCTGAATGTACGCAACAAAAATAACAAACGAAAGACACACCGAAAGACATATAAAAAAAAAGTTTAACACAGCACAGCTGTGGTCGCGACGAAAGAATTTTCATTTCAGCATTTTTTACAACTAACAGAGTGTACACACACATTACATATGGATACACAAGACGAAAGACAAGAGAGATCGAAATGAACACGTGCCATTTGCGTGGCAACGAAACAAGAAAATAACAACACACTCATCCTCAGGTAACGTTTCTTTTTTGTTCGATTATTTTCTTTTGCTTACTTCTCTGCAATATTTCAATGAATAAAAAAAGGGAGCAAGCAAATATGCGATTACATAGGTTTATACATGCGAAAGGGGGTGAAAAAGAAATATGCATGCCATTGCCTGTTGCTTCTGTTTGGTTTTTGCTGTTGTGAGCGGCATTTTTTTTAGTTTGTCGTGTGCCAGTAAGCATCAGTAAGAGCAAAAGAGTTTTTTCAAGTGAAAGATTTATAAAATAAATTTGTAGTTTGAATTTTGAAAACAAGTTAGTAGATATAAAATTATTAGCGATCGCTAGTAGCGTAGAAGTAGTGTGAATATAAAACAAAGTATAAATATTTGGAAAGATTTGGAAAGATAGTTTGGTGAGAAAGCCAGCGGAAAGAAAATATAAATTGGAAAGACGTAAATTTGGTAAGAGAAGGGAATTAATGATAATTGATTTTTTATTGAGATTTTTTTTTATAGGTACGAATTTTACGTGAGTAAGAAAAAGGAAAGAAAAATTTGGAAAGATATAAACAGGAAAGAAAATGGAAAATCACGAGTATACATTCAAGGCAGGATGCAATGCCATGTTCCGCATGGTGGCATTCGTGGAGTCAAACATGCTCGCCGACAGCACCTTGGAAGCAATCAAGGTGAGGATAGAGGCGCTTGGGGACGCATGGCGGCAGGTGAAGTGGGGCGAAAAGGAGATCGCCAAGAAGGAGGATGTGCTCCTATTGGCGGAGATCGAGAGGAAGGCTGCCGAGGCGGAGGAAAAATATTTTGCGGCCTCGGCCGCGCTTAAGGAAAGACGGACAGAGTTGGAAAGTCTGGAAAGAAGGAAAGACGCGCCGCCTATTTCGGTACAAGTGAACCTGCCATTCTCCCAGCAGGATGTGAATAATACATGGGGGCACTTCGATGGAGAAATTACGAAATGGCAAGGGTTTCGGGACAGGTTTGTTGCGGCGGTCCATGACAATGACCGGATATCTCCGGCATACAAATTCTCATACCTGAGAGCGTCGCTGGCCGGAAAGGCTGCTCGAACGCTGGGAAAGGATAAACGAGATGTACCACCGGCAATATGCCACATGCCGCGAGCTACTGAGGAAGCTATTTAAGTTGCCGATGCTGCAGGGCCTTCCTAAGGCAGGTGAATTGCAGAAGATGTCGAACATCACTCACGAAACAAAAGGGCAGAGGACAGAGCAGGCCAGCAAGGCACTTTTGGAAAGAAAAGGATGCCGTGCAATGTGTACCGCTCCATGGAACACCTCATTTGGAACTGCCCGGAGTTCCAGGTTCTCAACCTAGCAGCAAGGAATCGTGTGGTGAAAGAAAAGAATTTGTGCCCCAACTGCCTGAAACTGGGACACATGGCGAAAGACTGCTATCAGGGACCGTGCACCAGATGCCCCGGTAGACAGATGCACAACAGCATATTATGTCCGATAAAGGAACTGCAAAAGGCAGAGGCGACTGTTTTCCGGGTCCAGGAAGGTGGAAAGAGGAAGAATGTGGTAGCGAGAGACTCGAAAGAAAAAAAGGGAATGACTAGGAAGGCCGTCGATGAAACGAGCCCGCATTTCAAAAGAGAAAGACGGAAAGACAGAAGGAAAGACAGCAGGAAAGACTAGATGGGAAAGACGTGATTCATTATCCAATGAAGGCAGTGCCGCCTCATGGGATAATTTTAAGAGAAAGAATCATAAAAAATATTCAATGGTTTATTCGAACCATTTTATTGATAGGGAAAGAGAAGGTTTAGTTTTGACTCCAACGGCGCAAGTAAGAATAAAAATTGATGGAACGAAATTATGGGCCGTTCAGGGCGCTCTTGGACACTGGAGCTCAGCCAAATTTGATTTCTTATCAGCTATGGGAAAGACTGTTGCTTCCACCAATGCAGGTGACACGAAAGATTATTGGTATAGAAGGAGAACCCTTCCATATCAAGCATCAGGTCGTTCTCAAGAATTTTCCTTGGTTCGACACGAAAGACTCAGATTCAATCGAACGAGTATTTTGGGTGTTGCCAAAGGATAGTCAATGGCGACTTAACCACAATGCGATCGATATACAGAATGACATATTTGAGGAGTCGTTGCTGGCCGATCCACAATATTGGAAAGAGGGTCGCATCGAACTACTACTTGGGTGCAAATTCCTGGCTGAGATGTTGGTTTCAGTGGAAGGACGGCATCGATGTGGGGTCCTATGTATGGACACGACTTTTGGAAAGATTGTTCTCGGTGAGCAGGACAGATTGAATTCCAAAGAAGATGGTCAACAAGCCTTGGTAGCTTGTATAGATAACAATCAACTGCATGAATTGCTCAAGCGATTCTGGTCTATGGACGAAATTGGTTTTGCGTCTATGAGAACGGAAGAGGAGGAGCAGGTTGAACAAAATTTTACTAAGACATACAAGCGTGATAAAGAAGGAAGATATATAGTTACAATTCCATTAAAGGAGCTTGGGAGAGACATAGGCAATACCGAACTGATAGCCAAACGAAGATTCTTCGCGCTAGAAAGAAGATTATGAGGAGATAGTGACTTGAAAGAGAAGTATATTGACTTCATGAGAGAATACGAAAGACTAGGACATATGAGACCAGTAGAAGGTGAAGTCCTAGGAGAGATCGTCTATCACATACCACATCATTGTGTGACGAAGAAATTCCGAGTCGTTTTTGACGCCAGTTGTAAGACGAGCAAGGGAATTTCGCTGAATGAAATGCAGATGAACGGAGAGAAGTTACAGAAGGATCTGGTTAACATTTTAATGCGTTTCCGTCGCCACAGAATTGCTATAAACGCAGACATAAAGATGATGTTTAGAATGATTAAGGTGGCAAGAGAGCAATGGGACCTGCAAAGGATATTTTGGAGAGAGAACCCACAGGAAAGATTGAAAGAATACTGGTTAGCTGTCGTTACCTATGGAATGACTTCTTCAGCCTTCAATGCTGTAAGAGCGCTTATGCAGTGTGCGAAAGACGAAGAGAGGAAATTTCCGAGAGCCGCAAAGGCAATCATGGAAGACTTCTACATGGATGACTGTACGACAGGTGCGGATTCCGAAGAAGAAGCAATAGCGCTGTCGGCAGAGATCGACCTTGTGCTTAAAGGTGCAGGATATGAGTTGAGAAAGTGGAAGTCAAATTCCAGACTTCTGATGAAAAGCATGAATTACGAAGAAGAGTCATCGGTAGTATTTCAGAATGACGACAAGACTTCTATTCTGGGGCTAAAATGGCTTCTGGAAAAAGATCAATTCACATTTCTAGTGAAGGCACCAGCGATAGAGCAAATGACCAAGAGGAAAGTTGTCGGTTGTATTGCGCAGCTGTACGACCCAAATGGATTCATAGCACCGGCGATAATAACTGGAAAGATCATTATTCAAGATATATGGCGGTTAAATGTCGATTGGGAAGAAGAATTGTCGGGAGAGTTACAAAAAAGATGGAAAGACTTTTGGAAAGACATAATATTTCTGGAGAAGATTAGAATCGATCGATGGTTGGGCACATCACCGGTCGTTCGGAAAGAATTGCATGGGTTCTCCGATGCTTTGGAGAAAGCATACGGGGCGTTTATTTATGTCAGGACGGAATGTCCGAATGGAAAGATAGCAACGAATATTCTCGTAGCAAAAACGAGAGTAGCGCCGTTGAAGACAGTAACGATTCCGAGGTTGGAATTATCTGCAGCGGAGCTTTTGGGAAGATTAATCCTCAGTGTGATCAAAACGATGGAGTGGAAAGACGTCGAATATAACTTATGGACAGATTCGTTAGTCACACTGCATTGGATTAACAAGTTGCCTTGCAGTCTCAAAACTCTTGTAGCAAATAGAGTTTCGTCCATCCAGACGAATACGGAGGTAAGAAAATAGAGGCATGTGAGTACGAAAGACAATCCTGCTGATCTGTTAAGCAGAGGTATCAAACCTTCAGCATTATTAAACAACAAATTTTGGCTGGGCGGGCCAGATTGGTTACGCAACCGCGATCAAGTTGGAAATCTGAACATTTTGTGCCAAATGTTGCAGATGGGGGGAGGGATGAGATGAGAGTGCTCACGGTAATGACATACACAGAACTATTATCGATACGTACGAAAGATGGAAAGAGTGTTTCAGTGATTGAATATGCTAACAAGCTCGAAAAAGCAATCAATATAATAGGATTTATATTTCGTTTTGTCAATTCACTAAAAACGAATATGAAGCGACGAAAGGAAGAGGAAAGAAAATACGGAAAGAAGCATAAACGCTCTAAGCGTCTGATGGAAAGAAGAGAAAGAATATGTATTCAGCTGACATCTGTTGAGAAGAGTCAGGCGATTGATTATATGTTATCGAAAGAACAGGAAAGATATTGTGGGAAAGACATGGCACATTTAAAGAAAGACGGGTGCTTACCAGAGAAAAGCAACATTGAATCCTTGAAGCCCATACTAGATGATAAGAGTATATTAAGGGTTGGAGGACGACTGGAAAGAGCAAAGATGAAACATGAAAGACGACACCCAGCAATCGTACCTAGAGGTTCACGGTTAGCACGGTTGATCATGGATAGTGCTCATAGAGCAACAAAGCACGGGGCTGTTCAGATTATGATGCAGCACATACGGGAAAGATATTGGATTCCGAGACTTAGGAATGAATTGAGAATGTTTCTGCATAAATGTCTGGTATGTGTGCGATACAATCATCGTTTCGAAACACAATTGATGGCTGATCTACCAGAGGAAAGAGTAACCCCAGGAAAGGCGTTTCTACACTCAGGAGTAGATTACGCAGGGCCGTTCGAGATAAAGATGATAGACAGAGCTGGTCAACAAATCATAAGGCAGAAGTGCTGGGTCGCAGTCTTCGTTTGCCTTAAGACAAGAGCAGTGCACATTGATGTAGTATCCAATCTTACGTCGGTAGCGTTCATTGCCTGCTATGAACGATTCATAGCTCGCAGGGGCAGATGCGAGAGAATTTACAGTGACAACGGCACGGCCTTTGTCGGAGCCGCGAAAGAACTGGAAAGAGCGAGAAAGATTTGGCATGGGAAAGAAACCCTTGACTTCTTAGGAAGAAAAGGGACGGAATGGAAGTTTATGACTCCTGCAGTGCCACATCAGGGTGGCATATACGAAGCAGCGGTCAAATCAATGAAGTTCCACTTGACGAGAGTGATTGGCGCGAAGATTTTGACGTATGAGCAATTGTTAACCTTACTTACAGGGCTAGAGGCGATTCTGAACTCTCGACCGCTAAACCCTATCAGCGACGATCCAAATGATCTACAGGCGTTAACGCCGGGACATTTTTTAGTCGGTGAACCATTGGTATTACCTTTACCATTCACCACTGGCGATTTGCCAAACTCAAATGGAGTAAGATTGTGGAAAGAGCGAAAGACTATGCTTGCCCATTTTTGGGTTAGGTGGAAAGAAGAGTATTTGACTACTCTATTCGAAAGAAAGAAATGGCGGAAAGAAAAATATGGATTGCAGGAAGGACAGCTGTGCATAATGAAGAGCGAGAACTTCCCACCATCTGCGTGGGCGTTGGGGCGCATCTCGAAGCTGATTCGGAGTAAAGACGGACTTGTTAGGAATGTGGTAGTGACTACGGCAGCCAATCAGCTGACAAAGCCGGTACAGAAGATCTGCATCCTTCCAACGCAAGAGTAAATATGATTATCGAATGTTAACGATGGAAAACCGTAGGTTTTCGCCGGGACTGTATCGAACGACGAGAGCTGGCAACTCTCGTGTTCGATGATTGAAAAGAACGAGAATGAGAAGAACGAAAATTATTCCTATCGAAAGTTTTTCTATAAATACATGAGTTTTGATCGAAAGAGAGTTAGTTATATTTCCGATTTATAAAAGGAAAGACCTAGTTTTTATAAAAGGAAAGACGAAACATTATAAATAGGGGAAAGTTGATTCATTATAGTCTAATAAAATTGAATAGAAGTGGTTTTTTGATTAATATTTTCCACTATAAAATTTATTTGTTTTATTTTTCATTTGCTCAGAAACAACTCGCATATGCAGACGATATTGACGTAATGGGGAGAAAAAAGCGTGATGTCATAGGTGCTTTTGCGAGTATTGAAACAGAAGCGGCAAAAATGGGTTTGATGGTTAATGAGGGCAAAACAAAATATATGCTGTCATCAAATAAGGACACAGAACATCGACGAATTGGACAAAACGTCACAATAGACAGACATAACTTCGAGGTAGTACAGGACTTCGTCTACCTAGGATCCGCTGTAGACACGGACAACAACATCAGTGCGGAGATCAAACGGAGAATAACTCTTGCCAACCGTTGCTTCTTTGGGTTAAGAAGGCAATTTAGAAACAAAACCCTCTCCAGAAAAACCAAGGTAACCTTATATAAGACCTTAATCATCCCAGTCCTGCTTTACGGCGCGGAAGCATGGACCTTATCGAAAGCGGATGAGGAAACCCTTGGTCGTTTCGAAAGAAAAATTCTCCGAATGATCTTTGGTCCCGTATGCGAAGGCAATGTGTGGAGAAGAAGATACAACAACGAGCTGTATGAGCTGTACCGCGACATGGGCATAGCCAGAAGAGTACGCATCGCGAGGCTACGATGGTTGGGCCATGTTGAGCGGATGGACCCAAACGCTCCGGCTCGTCGGGTGTTCGAAAGCACATTGCAGGGAAATCGCGGAAGGAGAAGACCTCCTCTTAGGTGGCGCAATCAAGTGGAAGAAGACCTCAACCGACTTGGAGTGCGAAACTGGAGAGAGCTCGCCCGAAATAGAAGTCGTTATCGAAGGATGTTGGTTGAGGCCCAGGTTCACCCCGAACTGTAATGCCCACCTAAGTAAGTAAGTAAGTATATAAACATAGCAACGTACTAAAATTAATGAAAAAAAAAAAGAAAAAAAAAGAAAAAATATATAGGTAAAATTAATTAGAATACAAATTGAAAAACAATAACAATTGTATAAAATAATTACAAAAAATGTTCCTATAACCTATGACTGAGTCACCGACAGTTCCCAAACCTTAAACGCACAAAATAATAATTGATCACCGCACATATTTTCAATCCCACTTGAAAGACGGACTTAGCATTTTTTGTCTCTTCCAAAAAAAAATTATCTCTTTTAAAGGGGTGAGGTGTTGTGTATTATTGTATAACACACGAAAATCCTAACCAACCCTAATTTCATTCCAGCTTCAAGGCCAAGGTCAGCACTAAAGCATTCGAATTGTAAACAAACATTCGATCGCTAAGTGTATGACGCAAAACAAAAAGCGCAATTATCTGGGTGACGATTCAGTTAATTCATATACTGAAGCGTCATCAGAAAAATGCAAACAAATTATTGCGGTCAAATAATGAACTGGAATGAACTCTCAGAAAACAGATAATGCTGACGAGTGGTAAAGAAAATGTGTGACGAATATTTTATAGGGCAAATTGTTTTGATGACTGAGGAATAATTATAGAAACATTTAAGAAATTCCGATGTCGAAATTTCATGATTTCGACATCAGGAATTTACCAACATTTCATGACATAGTTTAAGTTTATCTATGTAAGCTATTTTAAGGTATAAATAGTTAATGAAAAATCAATGATATGTCGAGTAATAAAGTGAAATTCAGATATCACAGTAGTGAGATATACCAAGAGGACTTTTCTTTGCTGATTTTAACCGAATACAACAGTAGTAAACCAAAACAGGAAAACTTTTCCCCAGTAAAGGTGAGTATAATTAAATCTGGCTCTTTAGCCTAGAATTCCGGGATGGTGCGCCCTTAAAACCCACCATACAAACTCCCTTTCCCAGTCCCCAATTAAGAAAGACGACAAGACGCTACATTTTTAGTGTCCGTCTTAGTTAAGAACGAGAGTTCTTAAAGATTTTCTAAACTTTCTGTGTAACGAAAAATTACACAACAACTGCATGACTATTATGCGTTTTAAGCGTGTTATAGCGAAATCTAATAAATACGGCTGTCTGTGAATAACATCAGTGCAAAGCAATTGTTGAAGTTTAACTTCTGATTGTTGAACAAACTACAAGGTTTTGATACTCTAGCTAAGCATAAGCGAAGCTTTTATATCCTAGAAGGAAATTTATTAGTTTCTAATATAATTTTACATTTTGTTCTTACGTTTT
The DNA here is from genome assembly GCA_914767635.1 of Melanostoma mellinum. Lineage (NCBI taxonomy): Eukaryota > Metazoa > Arthropoda > Insecta > Diptera > Syrphidae > Melanostoma > Melanostoma mellinum. The sequence continues at coordinate 67,044,819 of OU612060.1, read as the reverse complement.
AGTTTCCTTGTAATGTCTTTAATGTTTCTTTCTTTAATTTACTACTTTAAGTCTATTCTTTGGTTTTAACCAATTCTTATCTTTAGCTTTAAACTAATTTTAACTTGTCGCCGGCAATTTTGTCACAAGAAATGAAATCTATGTAAAAGATGGCTGACTTATTGCAGAAATGAGAAAAATATGGCGCAAAAAAAAAAAAATATGGCTGACTCGGCTCGTCGGCTAGTGGCTTATTTTCCTCCCCTTTGAGGCGTATTCGGTGCTACCAAGTTCGTGTAACACTCCCCCTTGTAACCAGGTAAAGGACCTGGATTACCATCTTCTTCGAACTTGCGAACGTCGAGCACTGCAAGTTTTACAGCAGGGCGTCTGTAGATTCCTCCTGACGTCTGCACCATTGCGCTCCGGACTACACCATCTTTACCGGTTGTTACTTCAAGGACTCTACCCTTTGGCCATGTCTTTCTCGGACTGTTAGGGTCCACCACTATAACGATGTCGCCTTCCTGGAGTGATCTTTGTGGTGCATACCACTTGGTGCGTCGGGTTAAGTCGGGCAAATATTCTAGAACCCACTTTTGCCAGAAGGCTTGAGCGTATTTTTCAGCTGCTAACCAATTTTTTCTTATAGCAGCCCCGTCATCTATGAACTGTTGACACAAATTGTCTTGATTTGCATAGCCAACCAGTATGTGGTTGGGGGTCAGAGCCTCACAATTCTCAATATCTATGGGTACGTAGCTTAAGGGTCGTGAATTCACAATGCTTTCTACATCTGTCATCATACTTATCAACACTTCGTCAGAGGGGTTACGATTTGGGGAAATTTCATTAAGGGTATTTTTAACTGATCTAACCATGCGTTCCCAACACCCACCCATATGGGGGGCTGCTGGTGGAATGAAGTTCCATTTTAGTTCAAGTTCAAACTCTTTGGCTAATGCGTTCTTGTTCAAGTTGTTTATGGCTTGCTGTAGCTCTTTGCTCGCTCCTCGAAAATTTGTACCGTTGTCTGAGTACACCTCTTTCGGCATACCGCGTCTCGAAGCGAATCTTTTGAAGCCTAGAATGCAGGAATCGCTAGAGAGGCTGTAGGCTATCTCTATGTGAATTGCGCGTAGCGTCAGGCATGTCAATAACATGGCCCATCTTTTTTCGAGACGTCTACCAACTTTAACGTAAAGTGGTCCGAAGTAGTCGACTCCAGTGTAGGAAAAGGGTCTCTGAAAAGGTTGGAGACGGGCGTAAGGTAGTTTGGCCTTGAGTGGGGGTGATGGTTTGGTTCTATTGTTTTTACAGTGTTGGCATTTTTGCTGGACTTTCTTCAGAACGCGTCTCAAGTTCGGGATATAATAATTTCTCCTGAGCTCGTTTACAACTGTTTCGTTAAAAAGATGCTGAAATTTGATGTGACATTCGTGGATTATTAGATGCGTGACTATCTGATCTTTCGGTAAAATAATTGGACGTTTGGTTTGCATGGAAACATTGTTTATGGCGTCGATCCGTCCAGAGATACGAACTACTCCCTGTTCGTCTAGATAGGGTGAAAGCTTATACAGCGAACTGGCTTTGTTGATGTTGACTTCGCTTCCAGAGGTTAAACCGTTAACCAACGCCTCGTATTCCTGGGGAAATCCTTCCTTTTGACATTTTTGGAAGAGGTATGTTTTGGCTGCTTCTTTTTCGTCAAGTATCGATGTGCTTAAAGCACTTAGTTTACCCCATTTTTTCACAAAGAGCCTGACAAAGCGATAGACGTACATCATTGTTTTCAGGAGACTCTTCCATCGTGAAAATCGACTGAGGTCCAGCGCGAGTGGAATTGTTTAAATGTGATGCATGAAGCATTCTTTAACTTCTTCTGCACCTTCGTCGTCCCAAGATTGGTCTGGCAGATCTTTTACCAGTGGAAGAGGATTTTGGTATAAAAACTTTGGTCCTTTAAACCATCTGCTCGAAGAAGTGAAATCACTATTAATCTTAATTTTCGATGCATCGTCGGCAACATTATCTCTGGTGGAAACCCAGTTCCAGTTGTTCGCATTCGAACTTTCTAATATTTCTCCAATACGGATGGCCACGAAGCTTTTGAATTTTTTATTGCTTGATTTAATCCAGCGGATAACTACTTTAGCATCTGTCCAAAATGTAACACTATCGAATTTTATGGTGTGACCACTAAGTATCAATCTTGAAAGTCTAACGCCTAGTACGGCCGCTTCTAGCTCTACCCGAGGAATGGAAAGTGTTTTAATTGGTGCAACTTTTGTTTTCGCACTGATGAGGGCGCATTCGACTTCGCTTTCATTTGATACTCTCAAATAGGCTACTGCCGCCATGGCTTCTTCTCCGGCATCGACGAATATATGCAGCTCGACCCGGCTGCTGCTTTCAAACTGCAGATTAGTTAAATACTTTCTATCTATATGTATGTTCCTAATTCTGGGAATCAGGCTCAACCAAGATTTCCATTTTTGGAATTGTCGGTCCCTTATCTCCTCATCCCAGCCTATGGCGGAGCGCCAGATTTCCTGTAGAACAATTTTCAATTGCATTGTAAAATTTGCGATAAGACCGAGGGGATCGAAAATACACATCAGGGCTCTTAACACCTCACGCTTCGTTGGTATCTTTTCACCATTCATAATTTCACTGGGCAACTTGCTTGACTGGAACGTATAGATGAACGTGTCTGAGTTTGGAGACCACCACATCCCAAGAAGTTTCTCAAAGTCTATTTGAGCGTTTTCTGAAAATGTTTTGAGTGCTTTCGTAGCATTAGACTGAAGAGCGTGTAAAACGTTTGGAGCATTCGACATAAAGTTTCTAATTTCGAAACCAGCCTGCTTGTGAATATATATCACATCTTTCGCCAAAGCGACAGCTTCTTCCTCTGTATCTACACTATCTAATAAATCGTCCACATAGTGGTTTTCGATTATCGCTTTAGCAGCCTTCGGAAATTGATTCTCGAACTTCTTAGCATTCTTATTTTTTATAAACTGAGCGCAGAACGGGGAACAGGTAGATCCGAAGGTCATCACCTGCATTTGGTACACTTCGACATTTCCGGTTTTGCCATTTCTCCATAAAAACCTCTGACAATCTTAATCTTCTTCCAGAATTTTTACTTGGTGGAACATCTCGCGAATATCTCCTGAGATGGCAATCTTCCTTTCACGAAAGCGGAATAATATTGACGGAAGTGATGGTACATTGTCTGGCCCTGTCATCAGACATGAGTTCAGTGAGACTCCTTCCACCTTAGCTGCCGCATCCCACACTATCCGTAACTTCTCAGGTTTGTTAGGGTTCGTGACCGGAAATATGGGTAGATACCATACCCGCGAACTTGGATTATTCACCTCCTTTTCTGTCAATTTTCTAGCATAGCCTTTCTTGAGATACTGTTCCACCTGCAGGTTACCTTCTCTAATAACTCAGGTTGATTTGAAAAACGCCTTTCGAGACACCGCAGTCTTTTTTCGGCCATCATTTTTGTTGCTGGCAGGCTTATGTGTTCATATCTCCACAGCAATGGTACCGCATACGAGTCAACCAAAAAAACGGTCTTCTTTTCTAAAAGTTGTAGTGCCTTGTTATCTTCGTCAGAAAGACCTCGTTTCGTAGCCTTTGTACCCGTATTTTCTAAAGAGAAGTATTGCTTGACTGCTTCATGCATCTCTGAATCCACTTGAGTTTGGCAGTCGCATAGGTGAATATTAATATTTGCGTTGTGATCTTCTTGACCTGCGTCCTTGCCCGATGCTACACCAAAGAGAGTCCAACCCAACCTTGTCTTAATTGCTGCCGGCTGCGAACCGTCTCCTTCTCGAATCTTTAGAGGCATTCCTAGCTGCCAGTGTTGTAATCCCAATAGAATCTGTGGCTTTGCATTGCTATACGATTTTATCGGCAAGCCGTTCAAGTGTGGGTAACGCTGTGTCAGGTTGCTCATGTTGAGTGATTGTCTAGGGAGATCCAATGACTTGACTGTATGTGCATTGGCAAGTGTGTGCTTACGTTTGCCATCACTACCCGAAATTTGTAAAGTTATTTTCAAAGAGGATTCTTCACGACGATGGGTGTTGGCGGTCCATCTGAGACACAGTGGTTCGTTACTGCCTTTGGCCCCGTGAGCAAACGCAAGCTCTTCATCAATCAATGTCACTGAGGATCCATCGTCGATAAAGGCAAAGGTTTCGATAAAATTTTTATTATAGTGCAATCGTACTGGAACTATTTTGAATAGTGTGAGCATCGTACTCGAACGCAGAGTCGTTCCGCTATAATGTGCGTTTTGCAAAGAACTACTCGATCCCGGTTGCTTTATTTTCGTATCGTTACCATCAGATTCAGTCTTCTGCTGAAAGTCACCATTATGTAAAAGTGCATTGTGCCGAAAGGTGCATCCCGAAACTGCACATAGTTGGGATGACAGACAACGTCGAGAGCCATGCCGACGCAGGCAAATTCGACATACGTTAAATCGTTTCACCAACTGCCATCTATCGGTAAGCGGAAGCTTTGAAAAATTTTTGCAACTTGACAACGATTTGCAATTGTGTTTGCATGAGATACACTTGCTATTATCTTGCAACGAAGGAGAGTTTTGGTGAACATTAATAAAGGCTCTTGTTCTTTTATCGACTTTATTATCAAACAGATGAGGTATTGTGGATGTTACTTCCGAAGCCGCCGTGGCATACTGGGAAAGCCAGCTGTTAAAAACCGACAAGTCAACACAAGAAACACTTTGTTTGTATATACCCCAGTTTAATTTAATTTGCGCTGGCAACTTTTCTACCAGCTCTTGCAATAAACATGGGTTATTCAAATGTGCTACTAGGTTGGTGACCTCCATCATACGACACATATTATCAATCCCAAGAGAAAATTGAACTAACGTTTCTAATTTGTCGCATTTAGGTGCTGGCTCGTTTCTGACTTTCTTGATCAGTGACTGAATAATTACTTCAGGCCTACCAAACAACATTTGCAATGTTTTTATCACACCCTCAACTTGGTCTGGGTGAAGTAACCGATATTGCACAGCCTCGAGTGCTTTCCCTTTTAAACACCGTTGCAAGCGTACCATGTTTTCATTGTTACTAAACCCACAGGCCTCCGATGTGTTTCTCCACCAACTTATAAAAAGCGGCCACTCTTCTGGTCACCCAGTAAATTGAACATGCTCCTTAGCCATAAATTGTCTCGATGCAATTTGAGCCTTATTTAAATTCGGAGCTGAGCTCGTTGTCACCCATAAATCCTTTTCCTTTTCATTAACAATTGGAACCGAACAATTAGCTACCCCTAAGTCCGTTCTCTCATCTACCTTTCCTATTTCATCAGTTATTTTATTATAACCGACTTTATTTCCTACTACTGGAGTTTTCGAACTATCTACCCACCGTTGAATACGACTACCGCTGATGATCGAGGATGTACTTGAAACTCCCTCTGCATCTGCCTCCAATTGTTCGAGAATCGCGTATTTTTTATCTAAATACATTTTTTCTAACTGGCGTTCCTCTTCAATTTTACGAAGTTGTATTTGTATTTGTCTAGACCTAGACGTTGAAGCTGAACTTCTTGTAACGGATAATTTATCTATGCCTTGACTATCAGGCTTTGAAACTGGCCTGCAATATTCTTATCCGTAGACTTTGCCTTCAGTGGTTGCACCTCTGTGGCAGAATTGAAAACTTGAACTGTAGTATCATCTGTGGTTACGGACTTATTAATTGATAGTGCATCGATAGCTTTTTGCACTTCAACATCTACCCTATTTTTACTATTTTTCGTTTTCCCCTTCCCAACATTACTCTTTTTTTGAGTTGCCAGAGGTTTTGCACCTGTAATGTGAACATTTTTTGTCACACGCATAGCCTTTTCTTTTAATTTTACAACGCATTTGCTGCAGTGCCAATCTACTTGCTCTACCGCCTGAGTAACTTCCACACATGTGAAATGAAACCAATCTTCACAAGAACTACACTCTACCATGGGGGACTTGCTATCTGGCGCACTACATTTCCGACAGTTGTAATTTTCTCTATCTGACTCTCTAGCATTGTGAATACCTGACCCCGACCCATTACTACCAATAGTACCAATACGAGAATTATTATAAGACATACTGACTTACCCCTTTCTTCCAAATAAATGTGGTGCTTAGCTCGATGTGCTGGAGTGCAAAGTTGTAGTGATGGTGACGGATGACGCTTCAGATGCAGATGTTGATGACGATGTAGATGCCGATGTAGGTAGTAGGTTCCGATGTAGATGACGATGTAGGTTCCGATGTAGATGACGATGTAGTTTACGATGTTGCTGCGGCTGTATGACGATGAGATGACGACGATGTTGATCGTTTGACGATGTAGGTGCTGATGTAGGTGAAGATGAAGATGACGATGTAGTTGACGATGTTGCTGCGATGTTGATAACGATGTAGATGAGACTGTCTGTCAATGAGATGACAGCGATGTTGATTCCAAGTGTCGATGAGATGGCGACAATGTTAATCCCAGATCACGATGAGATGGCGACAATGTTAATCGCAGATCACGATGAGATGGCGACAATGTTAATCGTTTGGCGATGATTGCTTATGTATCGGAATATATTTTTGTTTTTTTAAAAAAACTAATTGGTTCAATTCTATTGAATTTGGTATACGTGACTAATTTCACTTTTTGTTTTCAGAAAAACAGATTGCTTCAAGCTTGTTGAAATTTTCACACGTGTCTATTTCGTTTCTCAACGAATTCCTTCAGGTTTTATATGCTGAATATCCAATCGTAAAACGATATAAAAGGATTGTTGAAGTTTAACTTCTGATTGTTGAACAAACTACAAGGTTTTGATACTCTAGCTAAGCATAAGCGAAGCTTTTATATCCTAGAAGGAAATTTATTAGTTTCTAATATAATTTTACATTTTGTTCTTACGTTTTAGTTTCCTTGTAATGTCTTTAATGTTTCTTTCTTTAATTTACTACTTTAAGTCTATTCTTTGGTTTTAACCAATTCTTATCTTTAGCTTTAAACTAATTTTAACTTGTCGCCGGCAATTTTGTCACAAGAAATGAAATCTATGTAAAAGATGGCTGACTTATTGCAGAAATGAGAAAAATATGGCGCAAACAAAAAAAAAATATGTCTGACTCGGCTCGTCGGCTAGTGGATTATTTTCCTCCCCTTTGAGGCGTATTCGGTGCTACCAAGTTCGTGTAACAGCAATTTTATCGGAAACATTGTTCTAAACTGTTTTCTTTTGGGATTAAGTGCATTTAGTGGGTTATTTAGCATTTTGTTCATTATAACGACCGCTTGTGGAACATATGTGCAGATGTGAAGGTCATAAAGTTACCTACTTACATTACAGTTCGGGTGAACCTGGCCCTGTTCCACATCGTATCGAAATCCCAGGATATACAACTCCATTTCGATTGGCTTGGGACTGATAAATAAATGTAACCAAGTGAATTCCAAAGCATATCACAAGTTTCGTTCACAATTCTTTTAACACTTAACAGTTCCATTTTAAATGCCATTGAAAACATTTGCTTTAAACCTCCATGAGCCAAATAAAATAGCTGCAAACATCTTTGAAAATCGTTTGGTTTTAGGACTTTCCAAGTCGCAAAAAAGTGAAACTTACACTATGGTCATAAAAAGCTTATGTGACTGGCCTATTAGAGTGCTTTGTCAAATCCTCTTTCACCAAATTAAAAAGAAGATCGAACACATCCTTGTTCATCCGAACAACAAAACTCACATCTGTCAGTTGAATCCAGCAGTGAACGAACGCAACGGATTCTATGCGTGTCGCCGTCGGGGCCTTTAGAATTTGAAATATTTGATTTGACCCACTGTATCTTAATGCCAATATTTCGACCTTCGTGTTTTCTGTAATGTGATCATTGTTGTTCAAGTGCTTAGATCTGAAACGGGCATCCATATGTTTGGCAATCAATAAATGCTGGGTATTTTTCGCATAAGAAAATCTTCTATTAACAGAGTCGCTCAATTGACTTTTTAATCTTTTTAAATATTCGGGATCTTCATCTCTCAAAGACACTTTCAAATTTAGTATGACTATCAGTGGAATAATTAAGTACACTGATGAAGAGTCGCTGGAAATTTCAAGTGTAGCTTGATAAAAACACTTTAGTGCTGATATTTAACAGCTTATTGGTACCCATTCTACTGCAGTTGGTACTTCTATGCCACCGTGTTCCACCATGTACAAATTGACAGCAGTTTATTAACAGCTTAAGGGCCAACTATAATGCACTTTGCCGAACTTACGCCTACTTACGCGAGCGAGCCAATACACTATTTTATATGACAGTAACTATAATAGACGTTCTACTCAGTTTCGTTAAATTTCGCTCACTTTCGCGCAATTAAGCAAGAGCCATTGGATTGGCTCGAACTTACGTAAATGTCAAATTTAAAGCGTATCAACCATAGGGGAAGAAAAGAAGAGAGAAAACAAACACTTCTCTTGCTCCGCAACTGCCATTTGTCTACATTGTGTGGTGTGGTTTGCCTTTTTTTTGTGTATCTCTTCTGTGGTATCAACTGAACTCAAATCAGCTCAACGCATGTTTACATGTTAAGTAGCCAGAATCCATTATAGTTGCTCTTTGTTTAACGAACACTTTCGGAAACTTTTCGTCTGGTTTTTGACACTAGCCTAAGCTGAGCTAAGTGCATTATAGTTGGCCCTTTATTTCTACCCATTCTATTGCAGTTGGTACTTCTATGCCACCGTTTTGCACCATGTACAAATTGAAAGCAGTTTTTCGTTCAGTGAGTCTTCGCAACATTTGATACGTGCTATTCTAACGGGTTTCAATATCTGGAATTAAAGCGTGTCGGGGTAGGTCGCTTTCGTAATATAATATAACTATATGAGCTACGCATCTAAATGACGCAAAGTTTCCAATACGCATGGCCGATTGTCACGGATAACCATGTGGATTTTGTTTGTCAAATTGAATTCGGCACTGATTTGGTTAAGCGTTTCTGAAATATGCTGTAGAGTAGAGTATGATTTTGTTGAATTACTTTAGCTGCCAATATAACCTTTTGCCTTTTGGACGCTTAAATGAAGTGAGCTCTGCAGCTCAGCAATGAACAAGTCTTCGGTGGATAAGACGAGACCATACATCGGAAGTAAGGCTGACCCATTCAGCCTTTTCCAAGTGAAGTACGACTTTTCCTTTTACTTTTTCATACGTCGCTGGCATTAAAGTCGTTCTACAGTATTTTTCAGACTTTTTCATGTACTTAATGGAGTGTCAGGGTCACCCATGTTGAGCCGTCTAAATGTTTCTCCTTCAACTAGGTAAGGTTGTATCGCAGCATGTCGACGATAATGAAATCCATAATACTTTTATCGAATCGTAACGATATGGATTGATTATCAGAATAAGGCTGAGAATTTTTTTCTCAACTATATCTTGCAAAGCTCATTGTTTGACAAATGGTTCTTAATATTTGTCGTGGTCTGCTTTTTTAGTATGACACTACCAAAAGACAATTCTTTTTTACGTTTTTGCAAATGGCTTTGTCATTAGGTCTGTTTAATGTGCAGTGCTCCAGTGCGCACTGGGGGATGTCAACGCATTGAAATTATCTGTCCATACACTGAATACCTACTCTGGATTTGAACACTTCGAACACTTAAGAGCTAAAACTCATTTGGCAATAAATATGGTTACATTTCTTTTATACAGGGTGATTTGCATAATGTTTGACAAAAAGATAGGGTGTGTAGGTTGGACCTAGACAAGCAAAAATTCGTGTGGGAGGGGGGTCCATTTTCCCCCGTTTAAGCAGGAGGGGCAATTTAAGAAAAAAATCACTTAAAACGGAAAAAAATTATTTAAAAATAGCGGTTATGCCTAAAGAGTCGTGCTGTAACATTTTGAAAAGCCAAAAACCTATAAATTAATTAAAATTTTAAAATAAGTTGTTCAAATGAATAGTTTTTGAAATATTAATTTTCGAATTCAAAATTTTCAAAAAAAGAAAACAAATTTTTTTTCAAACCATTTTTTTCAAAATTTTACGTATTTAAGTAGAATTTTTCTGGCTTATTTTCAATGTTCAAAAATTACAAAAACGACTTTTTAAAATTTTTTTTTTTAAAGTTTTTTTTTGGTTATTGGACTTTTAAGTGAATTTACGAAATAAAGGATGAATTTTCTTTTTACTTTTTTTACTGAAAACACCTGCGTGAGAACTAAGGGGTATAATTAGCTTGTGATTCTTTTTTAATCATGCAACATCACGCGCTACCTAGCCATAGCCAGTGGAAGAAAAATGCAATTGCGAAATAAGAAAGCCTTAATCTTGCAATCAATCCTTTGTATTTTTATCTGAATATGCAAGTATTTTAAATGCTTGCATATTCATATTGCACTGTCTCGCCCTCATTGCTCCAGTACTCCACGTTCTCGAAGACGTTGATGAATTCTTGAAAATATCGTATGACTGGGATGCCTCCTATTGGGATACAATTCAGCGTAGAGTCTTTGCGCTTCTCGACCTCGACCATGAGCCATACCGTAGCAGTAATGCATATCAGTTAATTCGACCCGAGAGTAATTTGACATCGTGATATGTTGACGACTTGACATTCAAATTAGAATTAGTTTGTTCAACAAAACATTCTTGCATTTTATATGTCCTTAGGTAAGACATATTTTTATTTAAGTGTACAAAATTACGGGACGTTTTGTTCTTGAACTCAACAGGTAGACCTCGTTCGCCAAACCGACCCCATCGCAATAAAAACAAGTTGGAAGGTCAATGTCAATTCAATGCTCTCACGCATTGAAAAAAGGGTGAAATATGGTTAATCCACAAATCCCAACGAAGACTGATAATATAAAAATAGAAAGTTAATTCATTCTTTCATAAAAAAAAACCCCACCCGTAAAAACCCCACCGTAATAAAAACAGGTCAATTTCAACCCAATGCTCTCACGCAGGTGTTCTCAATGAAAAAATGTGTGAAATGTGGTTAATTGAGTACTTTGTCACTTTATTGTTTGTTTTGAAGACTAATAATAAAGAAAAGAAAAAGATAAAGTTAATTGTTAACTTTAAATTGATCAAATTTATTAAGTATTCAATTTTGTTTTACTTTTTTTCTAAAGATTGACTCTATAAATTTAGATTACGATTTGAAACTCAATTTTACAATTCAGAAATTCAGGAATAAAAAAATTGTATCTGTTCTATGGCGCTTTTTCTTTTCAATCTGCCTTCTTTTACGTTTGTCTTTTGACAGCTGGTGGATGTTATCGATTTTTTCAATTTTCTTCTACAGCATTGCCAGGTTTGGCAACGTAAGTTCACCTAATTATCCAATAACGTAAAAACTAAAAGAAAAGGTTTTTCTCAGAAAAAAGTCTTTTTTGTAATTTTTTGTTTTCTCAAAAACTACAGGTTATTTTGGCATCCGGTTTCTTGTGTTTGATCAAAGATAAATAAGAGCATTGAAAATAAGCCAGAAAAATACTATTTAAAAAGTAAAATTTTGAAGAAAAATGGTTTAAGAAAAAAATTATGTTTTTTTTTTCAAAATTTTGAATTTGAAAACTAATATGTATTTCAAAAACTTTTCATTTGAACAACTTATTTTAAAATTTATATTAATTTATAGGGTTTTGGCTTTTCAAAATGTTATAGCACGACTCTGTAGGCATTACCGTTGTTTTTAAATAATTTTTTCCGTTTTAAGTGATTTTTTTCTTTAATTGTCCCTCCCGCCTAAACGGAAGAAAATGGATCCCCCCCCCCCCCCCCTCCCATACGATTTTTTGTTTGTCTATGTCCAACCTACACAACTTATCTTTTTGTCACACCTTATGCAAATCACCCTGTATATATACATATGAAAAGATACGAAATATCAAAATGAAACGTTAATGTTCTGTTTATAACCCAATCGCCAATAAATATACTTTGCTTTGCAAACAGCTGATTTCCAATTGACTGCTCTGAAAACCTCAACCCCAGAAAAAACCTGGGGCATGGCAGTGCACACTCAGTGCTTGCACCGTACGAACATCGAACACAGTGCAAATGCACTGGGCCAATAAAAATGTCACATCGAACGCATCAGTGCGATTTCAGTGCAGAAACAGAAATAAAAATTGATCGCTAGGGCTGGGATTCGAACAGAACACCCTGAGATCAATAGGAAAAATGTTACTAAATGACTTAATTAATGCAATAGCATCATCACATTAATTCTACTTACCAAATCGGAGAAATACAGAGAAGAACGAACTTTACAACAAATTAAAAGAGATCAGCAACTCATCGCGATGATTTATCCATAGAATTGAAACGGTTGCATGAAAAAAGCTTGATTAGTGATTACTTATTACTTGATTAATAGCCCATTACTCAAATGTTAATTAATTTCGTTTCTTAAATTAATGCATTGTCCTTTTTTTTATTTCATTGACAAAGTTTACGAGCGCTGCGCAGTTACAAGGCTACAAGATCTATAGACACTATCGTTAAAAAAATGAATGTATTAATTTTAACAGAAATTCACATGGGTGACGAAGAATAAGAAATATATAAGTTAAAACACTTTTTACTTATTATGTTAAAAAAAATGCTTTATTTAAAATATAATTTGCAGAGGTTCTGCCTGGTTGAACTGTCGTGAACAAGTAACACTCTAAGAATAATTCTAACATATTTTATACATATGTTTTGCTGGAGTCCTCGTTAAAGATTAAAAAATGGAATCTTGCTGACCCTTTCTATTTGTGTAGGATCGGGGATTGTTTCTGTTGTTAGCACTGTAGGTAATTCGATTAAAACAGGAAAAGATCGTAAAGTTTCATTTCTTGAGTATTTATTTCTCAATTTTATAATAGCTGCAATTATTAAAGTTGATATGCTAAAACTGGTAATATGTCGCACTAATTTTTCTTCCTTCAGAAGTTGTATTTGATTAGTGTTGTTGATATGAAGTTCTTTCAACGTCTCGAGTGACAGTACTTCTTCGTATGTGCTTTGAATTTCATTTGGTTGTAAAATAGCTGGCAGTGGTTTGAATCCTGAAAGTTCTTCTGAGATGTATTTCTTGTCTCCGATTTGTATAGAGGTATTGGCAAACTGGATTACAAATGATCCATTTATATTCCTTTTTTTGTTGTCGATGTTGATGGTTCCATTATATTGAATTAAAAATATTATTCCAGGTGTTATTTCTTCTACTGATGGGAAGTCATTTTTGTGCAAAACAATTCTTTACTATTTAATAGATTACTCATACAATCTTCACTACTTAACGTCATTATTTTGACAAAGATTTATGTTATTGTATGAATTACATTTATATTTACAATTTTTATTTATTTTACAATTTTTTGTTGCAATTAAAAATGTTTTCAAAATTTATTTTATTTATAATATTATTCGTGTTTACGGGCTTTATTAACAATGTGTCACAAGTTGTTGCATCCGATATAGGAATACCAATAATATAAATTATAGATTTATTACTTGAAGCGATTTTTTTATTCTTGAGAATTCTATTGCTTCGTCAATATTTATGTACTTACTTACTTAGGTGGGCATTACAGTTCGGGGTGAACCTGGGCCACAACCAACATCCTTCTATAACGACTTCGATTTCGGGCGAGCTCTCTCCAGTTTCGCACTCTTAGTCGGTTGAGGTCTTCATCCACTTGATTGCGCCACCTAAGACGAGGTCCTCCGCTTCCGCGATTTCCCTGCAATGTGCTTTCAAAAACCCGTCGTAGCCTCGCGATGCGTACTCTTCTGGCTATTCCCATGTCACGGAACAGCTCATACAGCTCGTTTTTGTATCTTCTTCTCCACACATTGCCCTCGCATACGGGACCAAATATCATTCGGAGAATTTTTCTTTCGAAACGACCAAGAATTTCCTCTTCCGCTTTCGATAATGTCCATGCTTCTGCGCCGTACAGCAGGACTGGTATTATTAAGGTCTTATACAAGGTTACCTTGGTTTTTCTGGAGAGGGCTTTGTTTCTCAATTGCCTTCTTAACCCAAAGAAGCAACGGTTGGCAAGAGTTATTCTCCGTTTGATTTCCGCACTGATGTTGTTGTCCGTGTCTACAGCGGATCCTAGGTAGACGAAGTCCTGTACTACCTCGAAGTTATGTCTGTCTATTGTGACGTATTGCCCTATTCGTCGATGTTCTGTGTCCTTGTTTGATGACAACATATACAGTTTAACACGGATATAAGAAACTCCGAGAATGCCAAATTTTTTTTTGCTTATATCCGAGTTTTTCTTATACGAAAACCTCGGATATAAGAAAAAACTTTCTTATACAGGGTGTCCCGTACTTCGTGTATTATCCTTTGGGGTGTGATTCTTGGTCATGTTCTAAGAAAAAAATTGTTTTACAGTAAGGCTCGTTTCTCAACTTTGACACCACTTTTTAACAATTTAAAACAAAAGGCTAGGTTTGGTGTACCCTGACCTATGTTAAATTCGATATACTGATGCTAGAGACCTTATCTTAGATTTAATTTTTTGAAGAAATAACAACTTTTCAGATTGTATTTAAGTTTAGCTTTCATAAGTTTAGGGTTGCCAGATTTTCAATTTTAAATGGTGTTCAAATTTTTTTTCCGAAACAAAGTTTTGACTTTGAGGTCACTTTTCTGCAGAAAATGCCTGATAAACACAGAGTCTCTTTATTTTTTACAGATGAACAAAACAATAAAAAAAAACTCTGTTATAAGTCCACTCAAAAACCATACATAAATAGGTAAAATTAAAAAAACGATGTCTCCAATTTGAGGTTTTTTTGAATAAAACAATAATATGAGCGCTTTTAGTAGTTTTTTATGTATTTCATACAAACACAATTATAACAAGTGCTCAAAGTGCCTACACAGACATTTTTTTCATATATGAGTGTCTTCAAGTGAATATTTTTCTAGTAAATTGGGTATGACAACATCCTTGAAATTTTGAGCTGCATTCTCATCTGCAGAAAGGGATTCTTCGTGTAGTTTTTTGAAACGAATATTCTGGCTTTTTTTCCATCTATTAAGCCAGCCTTGATAAGTAGTCTATTGATTATGTCATTTCTTAAGGAACTCGACATTGAATGGACTTTTCTTGCATGAATCGATTAATGGATTAATTTTAGAGAAAAACCGAAAGTGCTATTGAATTAGAGGGTGCGATTCGGAGACATGGGTTCTAAACCATCTTCATTCGTCTTTTCAATATATCTCGAGAACGAAGCAAAATTTTGATGCAATTCCAATATCTTTTTTTAGAGAGCAGATTTTCCCATCAAAATGCATCTTTTTCAAAATTATAAAGAACAACTTTTTATCCAAAATCCCAACAGAAAAAAAGCGACACCAAAGAAAATTTAACTCTGGTCCCTTTTGCTCGGGCGGCAGTTAAAACACTTTTTATTTATTATGTTAAAAAAAATGCTTTATTTAAAATATAATTTGGCAGAGGTTCTGCCTGATTGAACTGCCGTGAACAAGTGACACTCTTAGAATAATTCTAACATATTTCATATTTATAGATCAAACTCAGACCCAAAATCCTTCAGACCAATTAGTCTCACATCCTTCTTTCTAAAGGTCATGGAAAAAGTAATTGATTTACACATTCGCAGTACGGCCTTAAAAGCAAATCATCTCAAAGCTAACCAATTCGCTTACCAAACTGGTAAATCCACAGTTACAGCTCTCCATCAGCTGGTCAGCAAAATTGAGAATGCGTTTGCTAAGAAAGACATCATACTCTGCTCTTTTCTTGATATTTCTGGCGCCTTTGACAATACTACGTACTTGTCAATTCAAACCACTGCAACTGTCAAAGGAATTGACACACCAACCATTAAATGAATTGACTCTGTGTTAAGTGGCAGAATCATCTCCACCACACTAGGTCAAACATCAATAACAGTTAATGCTGTTAAAGGCTGTCCCCAAGGGGGTGTTTTATCTCCCCTACTCTGGTCAATTGTAATAGATCAGCTCTTGGACGACCTCAATAAGCTGGGCCTTGATACACAAGGCTACGCTGATGACCTAGTCATCTCTATTCAAGGCAATCAAGAAGCACAGGTAACAAACCGTATGCAAAGTGCCCTGAACAAAGTTAATGACTGGTGCAATAAAGAAGGGCTTAAGGTCAACCCCACCAAAACAGTCATCATTCCATTCACCAGGAGACGTAAAATCGATCTCCAAACACTATCCCTAAATAGTGTTCAAATAAATTTTTCCAAAGAGGTCAAATATCTAGGAGTAACCCTGGATAATAAACTCAATTGGAAACCTCATCTAGACAAAACCATAGCTAAAGCAACAAATGCTTTCTGGGCCTGTTCTAGACTCTTTGGTAAAAAGTGGGGACTTAGGCCAAAAATGATTTACTGGACACACCTCACTATTATCACACGCATCATAACCTATGCTTCGCTGATCTGGTGGCAAAAACAGGACAAGTTTATGCCCGCAAATCTTTGCAAAAGTTACAAAGACTAACCTGTGTAGGTATCACAGGTGCAATGCGCACCTGCCCAGCTTTAGCGTTAGAAAGTTTATTGAATTTTCCTCCGCTACATCAAAGAGTAAAGAAGACTGCTGCACTAAGCGGACTAAAGCTTCATCTCACTAACTACTCGAGAAAGGAAAACTTACAAGGAGATATGAGTATTCTGTAATTCTTACAAATAATTTCCAATACATCTGGTATACTGACGGTTCAAAAACAAACAACGGTGTAGGTGCAGGGATTTACGGTCCCAACTTTAAATCATCTACATCCCTTGGTAACACAACTACTATCTTTCAGGCAGAGGTAATGGCTATAGAATTCTGTATTAGGGAATGCATTAGAAGAAACCTCCGAAGATCAAGTATCCTAATCTGCTCTGACAGTCAGGCAGCACTAAAGGCTCTGTCCTCGACAAAAATCGAATCCAAACTAGTTTGGAACTGCCTGACATGTTTATTTCAATTAGCTACTCACAATAAAATAACTCTTTCTTGGGTGCCTGGTCATGCAGGTGTACCGGGTAACGAAGAGGCTGACCGCCTTGCTAGACTTGGCTCTGAGTCCCAATTCAAAGGCCCTGAACCCTACTGTGGTCTCCCAATCAGTAGCCTTAAAAACGAATTAACTACCTGGGAACGACAGAACATGATCAGCACCTGGAACAACTCAAACGGCCATCGTCAGTCAAAACTATTCATTGACTTATCCCACAAACGTATGAAAGAAATTCTTGACATTAGCAAACGTGACGCAAAGTTACTTACGGACTTCTTCACTGGACACTGCTCTCTCAAGTATCATCTTAAAAACATGGGCATCAGCCAAGATGACACCTGTCGTCTCTGTCTTGAAGACATAGAAACAGCTGAACACATTTTATGTGAATGCCCTGCCTTTGCTAGATCCAGGCTTAAAATATTCAATAAAGGGTTCCCCTGTCCCCTTGATATCAGAAACACCTCTTCCTCGAAGATTCTTAGGTTCTTACATGACCTCAGCTTCGAATGAACTAACCCATACACTACGTGTTTTTAAACCTAAGGGAACAACACAAAAGAAATTTCAGGTCGACGTGCTTGCAAAGGTCCTTCACCCTATATAATTAAAAAAAAAAAAAAAAAAAAAACATATTTTATACCTATGTTTTGTTGACCAATCAATAAAGTAGCGTGGGTCGATATCGATGGATGGTTCGGTGTGGCATCTCGTGGGGATTTCTGCTGACTTGCACATTAGATCACGTAGGCAGCTTGTGCGCGGACTTGGTTTGTATTTCTGTGATCATCTTATGGGGGATATTCTGCTGACTTGCACATAGGGTCACGTAAGCAACTGCGTGGATTTGTTTATTTTATGCGATCGTTCGCTGGCAGCTTGTGTGTGGATTTCTATGTCGTCTTCTCTTGTGTGTTTTGGCTTTAGGGTAGCTTTTGCTGAGTCTGCAGAATGGGGATGGTGAAATAGAAGACTTTGTTGATCGGAAATGATTTTGACTTCGTTAATGTATTTGGCGTTAACTTATATGAGGCACGATCGATCAGCAGCAGGAGTAGCTATCTATAAAAGGTTGTCTTATAAAACTGCCATATTTTGCGCAAATCATATGGATTCGCATACGAGGTACACTAGTATGCTTAGTACTAATGTTTTTGATATCGACGATCTATGTATGTGTTTGTCGATGCCACTCTGAAAATGGACAGCATTTATATTTCACCCAATACGTTTTTAAGTGTAAAACGACAGTTTTTATATAAAAATTTATTTATTTATTCTGAAGACGCTTCTGCATACTTTCACGGTAAATTGAGGAGAGATTTGATGATTCGCCAATGATTTTGAGTGGTAATTTTAACATCAACTTCGCCGATGATACAAATTTGAAACCAATTCAATTTTTAAAAGAAAAATACTATATAACAATGACGAATGACCACAGCCTTAGAAAAACAAAATATAAAGCGACAATTGATGCAGTCCTTGCGATATACAGGGTTTTCCGTAATTCGTGTTACATACTTTGGGATGTGATTCTTGGTCATATTCTAAAAAAAAAATAGTTTTCCAGTCAGTGATGTCCGTTTCTCAACTTTGGCATCACTTTTTGACAAAAAAAAGGCTAATTTTGCTGTACCCTGACCTGTGTTAAATTCGATATCTCTGTCAATACTGATGGTAGAGACCTTATTTTAGACTTGAGGTCTTTCTTGACTTTGAGTTAATTTTTTTTTTTTTGAAATGCCTGATTAACATTATTGATTAGTGTTTTTTCTTACAGATGAACAAAACAATAAAAAAAAAATTCGGTAAGTGCACTCAAAAGCCCAGACATTTTGATACTTGGGAAAATCTAAAACGTGAAAGAAATCAAATGTTGGGTTTTTTACGAACTTTTGTTGCAACAGGTCGTAATGGGAGTAGTTTTTCAAGATTTGAGTGTTTAAAGGTAATTTTTTATAACTGTGCACTATTGAAAAGGGTAGAAAATTTATTTGACCTGCCACAAAAATCTTAATTGACCCCTTCTCAGGGAGATTTAAGTTTGGGGTATGAATGTACAATGGGTGTCGTATAAAAGAACAAGAAAACGAATTTGTTCATCAGTTTATCAAAATAAGTCACGATTGCAGTTTGACCAGAGAGCTTTTTGAAATGCCTCCATTTACGAAAGAAGAATAAGCAGAAATTTAATTCGTATATGGGTTTTGCAATGGAAATTCAAGAAGAGCAAAACCAAGAAACTAGGAACTTTATCCTAACAGACGACTTCCTTCTTAAAATGTTTTTGGAAATACCATTCGAAAGCTTCAAGAAACTGGATCTGTATTAACTGCAAGACCTAACGCATTTATACGATTTGTTAACCCATTGAACATTCATACCACAAACTGAAAAGTGGTAAGCCAATTAGGATTTTTGTTTTTTGGTAGCATGTCAAATATACTTTTACCCTTTCATAAAAATTACCTTTAAACAATCATATCTTGGAAAACTACTCTCATTGCAAGCTGTTGCAATAAAAGTTCGTAAGCCCATTGAACAGGTGGGTTTCCCTTGGATTTGCTAATTGATTTTCCCAATCATGGTGTTAAGCATTGTAATCACTGGCTTCCATTGATGGAGAGAGATACATACGATACACGCTTTCAGCAACCGGAATCGGCGTACTTCACCACTATGATGTATGTATTACTTTATGAGCAATGCCTTTACGTATGAAGATCGCAACCCCACACTGAACCAAAAATGGTTGTCATATTGATGAATTTGTTCATCATATTGATGAAAAAAGTTGTTATTTTTCAGCCAACGACCGCGATCATCAATATGATGATTTGGAAAACCGCTATCATCAATATGATGATTTGGAAAACCGCTGTCATCACATTGACAATTGCGTGGTCATCATATTGACTACCGAGATTGTCAATATGATGATTATGGTTGTCAATAGGATGATTGTAGTTGTCTATATTATTATTGTGGTAGTCAATAGGATGATCGCAGTTTTCAATAGGATTATTCGCAGTTATCAATAAGAATATTGTGGTTGTCAATAGGATGATCGTAGTTGTCAATATGATTATTGTGGTTGTCAATAGGATGATCGCAGTTTTCAATACGATTATTCCGATCATCGATATGATGATCGCAGTTGTCAATAAGAATATTGTGGTTGTCAATAGGATGATTGTAGTTGTCAATATCATTATTGTGGTTGTCAATAGGATGATCGCAGTTTTCAATAGGATTATTCGCAGTTGTCAATGAGAATATTGTGGTTGTCAATAGGATGATCGCAGTTTTCAATAAGATTATTCCGATCATCAATATGATGATCGCAGTTGTCAATAAGAATATTGTGGTTGTCAATAGGATGATTGTAGTTGTCAATATGATTATTGTAGTTGTCAAAAGGATGATCGCAGTTTCCAATACGATTATTTCGATCATCATATCGATGATCGGAATAATCGTATTGAAAACCGCGATCATCCTATTGACAACCAAAGTAATCATATTTACAACCACAATATTCTCTAAAAAATTAGTTAAACTTTCCACTCCTCATTTTTAATCAAACAGATACTTACTAATCAGCGCTTTAATTGAATCATTTAATGAACTTCCCTCCTGAAATGCAACCGAAGTTATTATAGAAATACATTAAACATTGTCTGTGTTTAGATATCCATTTATTTAGAAAAAATTAATTACTAAGCGCATCAAGCAGTGGGTACAATTTTTGGGGTAGAGCTTTTTTGGCTTTTTTCATATAAAAAAAAATTCTATAAATTGCCACACGTTTTCACAAGCTGGTGGGTAATGTATGTTAAAAACAAAAAAACATTTAAAACAAATGTCTATAGCACGTAAGGCATTACTAGTTTTAAATTTATAGTCATCTAAATAGACTATAAACTCATTTGACCCACGCAGATGCATAATAAAAGACTGAATGGTTTCCCCACGATCTTTTAAGAATTGTATATGGTCCTCCAATTGTTGGACACTTTCTCCCTCGAAAAGAAAATAAATTTGCGAGTCCCTAATAGTATGCCTCGAAAAGTGATACTTTTGGTCGTCGCCGGCACGTGGTTTTTTAGTTTTTGGAACGTGTTTGGAGGGCACCAGATAGTAGTGCATACTGTTAAGGACACAGCATACAAAGTCATCTGAAAGTTTGAAAAGATATAAAAAATTATAAACGTAAATTGTGTGTATCACTTTGACACTTACCTTTCTCGAAATCAGCATCTTTAATGTTTTTGAGGGCATCAACCGTTCTCTTGTCCTTTATGTTCATCATGAGAAATTCTTTTAATTTCTTATACGAATTTTCCCAAAGAGAAAGAATTTATCGGCATTCTGGATACAGAATGGAAAAGTCCTTATCGATCTAAGCAAAACAAAAATATCAAATTAGATGAAATGAAAATTCAATATTCAACAAAACCTTATGTGGACAGAAAAAGTATCTTAGATAAAAATTACAACGGAATACTGCCCCAATTTCATTCTTGCAATCGATAAGTAGGTTCTTCCTGAGTGAATTAAAAGTTAGTACGATGGTGAAAGTGTAGAAAAGCCGATATTTGGAAAAATATCTCAATTTACAAAAGAGAATTCTAAGAAAGTATTCTATGGAAAGTCTTCCAATAATTTTCTTGTAGTCTTACCGTTCTTGATGTATTTAACGAAATATATTTTAATAATGCCGGTTTAAGAACACCCCCACCAATGCACCTTTTTTTCCAAGAGTGAAATTGGAGCCGAAGACCAACCAACACTTAACCGATCTTCTGAGATAATGAAATACTTATTTAAAAAAAAAGAAATAGCTCACCAGTCTTAAACCGCCTGGTTTTTTATAGAAAGGCCATTTTTCAAAGACAGCGCTTTGAGTGGTAGCGTTCATAAGGTCGTTCATCCGATACTGGCTGTATGATTGCCAGAGGCTATCAAATTCTTCAACCGATAAATTTTCAAATTTTAGGCAATGTAAAGATGTTTCCGCATCTGCTTCTGAATCTAAAAATTAGCAAAATACTTAATGAATTGTGAACTTTTTGTTTTTTCAGTCACCTGTTTTGAGAGAATGCTGAACAGTTACAGAGGAAACGTTCCTCATTCTCTCCACATGATTCATATAGATGGCAGTAACGCTTAAGATTGCACATTTAATTGTGAACTTACCAAAGGTTTTCGTATTGTTTTTTTCAGGAGACAATAATTTCCTTTTCAGTGAGTTCAGTGTCTTCGTTTTTCGTTTTTGATTAAAATATTTAATATAAATTTTACCCCTTTTTCCAATTCTATAGTATTCTACTTTTTCATTTGGAAACAGTTCAACAATTTCTTGCTCTATTCTTTGACTTGTAGCCAATGAAAGAGGGATGTCTTACATAAACAAATGAAGTAAGTTGTATCTTAAAATAAAATAAAGATAAGAGGTAATCAATTTGAAATTATTTAAATAATTTTGGATTTGTATCATAACATGTAAAATTATTCTCAGTAAAGAGCTTTCCAAAAAACCTTAAAGTTCATTCGATTTTATTAAGGGGTTAGAAGTTTCTTAAAGTATAGTATCTTGAAAATATTCTCTGAAAGTTTGAAGTGAATCCGACAAATATCTTTAGAGTTATTCAGCGAAGAATAAAAAGCACTAGAGCGGTCTATGGACTGTAAAACTTTAAATCCGTTTTTCTCAAAAAAAAAAAACTCAGAAAAAAGGCCACCATTTTGTTAATTTTGAAAAAATAAATATTTCAGGGAACAATAAATACTAATAAATAATGTTAAATATTATATTTTATAAAATTTATCACACTTTCAAGAAAAAGAATTAGGAAATTACTGATTACTCACCTGATTACTATATATTTTTTATTAATAACAAATCTATCTCCCGTAAACTTCTTAGAGATTATACTTTAGTTGATGTAGATACTAGTTTTTAATTTCACTTACTTTTCACAATATAATATTAATTCGGTTCACAGAAAATTAGTATTCCGACGCGACTACCTTAACTTTTACGCAACGAATGACGCGCTTTACTCAAAATAAAGATTAAAACAACATTTTTTACCGTTTCATTTTTGTCTGGATTTTCATATTGATGATTGCTATTTTCAATGCGAAAACTGCTAAAATTAGATCGTCATATTAACAATCACGATTGTCAATATGACAATCGCAAAGCAACAATCATCATATTGACAACCGAAGTTGTTAATATGACAACTTTAAGGCAGAGAGTTTTTGTCTTTAGATTTACCGTTTTGTCTCAATCTTTTGCTTTATTTTGGCAACACAACTACATGGAGGTGATCATCATATTAACAACCACGATTGTCAATATGACAATCGCAAAGCGACGATCATCATATTGACAACCGAAGTTGTTAATAGGACAACTTTTGATCAGACAGTTTTTGTCTTTAGATTTAACGTTTTGTTTCGGTCTTTTGCTTTATTTTGGCAACAACAACTACATGGAGGTGATCTTCATATTAACAATCACGACTGTCAATATGAAAACCGCAAAACGACGATCATCATATAGGTACCTATACAACTGAAGTTGTTAATATGACAACGGTCTTTTGCTTTATTTTGTCAACAACAACTGGAAGGAGGAGATCATCATATTAACCACCACGATTATCAATATGACAGCCGCATAGTGACGATCATCATAAATTGTTGTCAATATGACAATTGCAAATCAACGATCATCATATTGACAATCTGTGTTTTCATATTGAAAATAACGATCATCATATTGACAATTGCAAATTGATAACCGAAATTGATGACTGCAATCATCAAATGCAAAAAAAAGGTTTTCATATTGATTATTTTGTTCATCAATATGACAATTTTCAGTTAACAACCACCGATTATCAATATGACAACCAATATTTTTTCAGTGCATTCGCGAAAGTCGAGTTGGGTCGGTCCCTACTTACGATAAAGTAATTGTTATCCTTCAATTCGTGATGCTGGTTAAGCCTAGTTTCGCTCACCATACATATCTCTGGCCGTTGGTCTTTTAACAACTCATAAAAGTTGGTTCGTCGTTCTACCCCAACTACCGAATTCACATTCACGGATAGGATCTTAAAAGGCCCCTCTGGCAGCGCCCGTAAATCCAAAAATTGCGCGAGCGAAGTCAACGAACGATGGCTCTTGGAGTTGGTCTGGCTGTTTGCCTTTCTCATCCTTAGATCCTGTTGGAGCAGCTGTTTTTGATTTTTTAATTGCTTGGTATGGAGGACAACCCTGATACTTAGCAGTGTGACCATCTCTACCACCGGAATCGGCGTACTTCACCACTATGTACGTATTACTTTATGAGCAATGCCTTTACGTATGAAGATCGCAACCCCATTCGCGAAAATCGAGTTGGGTCCGTCCCTACTTACGATAGAGTAATTGTTATCTGTCAATTTGTGATGCTGGTTAAGCCTTCTTTCGCTCACCATACATACATCTGGACGTTGGTCTTTTAACAACTCATAAAAGTTGGTTCGTCGTTCTACCCCAACTAGCGAATTCACATTCACGGCTAGGATCTTAAAAGGCCCGGCAGCGCGCCCGTAAATCCAAAACTTGCGCGAGCGAAGTCAACGAACGACGGCCCTTGGAGTTGGTCTGGCTGTTTGCCTTTCTCATCCTTAGATGCTGTTCGAGCAGCTGTTTTTGATTTTTTAATTGCGTGGTATGGATGACAGCCCTGATACGTAGCAGGGTCACCATCTCCACCACAGAGAACGCACTTCAGTAGGGTCTTGTCTTCGACCCTTGCCTCACCGAGCTTACACTCTTTGTCTGTGTGGTTCTCTCCACACTTGACGCACTTCGACTGCATTTGGCAGTTGATTTTCAGGGTTGAATGCGGGTTGACCGAACTGTTTCAACGAAGATATTGTAAAATGTGCCAGTGCCTGTTTAATTTTTCCCATCATCTGGTTGTCCAGGGCGATTTTCCTTAGACCATCCGGACCGCTATTCGGTGATAGGGTGACATGGGAGATCGGCGATAGCCGCTTAACCCATTTTTCCTTGGCCGTGGTGAACAACTTGACCCCGATGAACTCGAGATCATCACCCGCCAACCTACGGAGCTCCACCAATAGCTCATCTGGGTCAAAGGTTGGCTCTTCCCATTTTAGTAACATGCTTTTGGGTTTCTCCTCTTTGGGAGTAAAAGTTAAATGTTCGATCGTTGTCTTTTTTCAATAACTCCCGAACGATCTTAAGGTCACTAATGTTTTCACATTGGATGAAAGTAAATTTATCGCCAATGGCAGTGTTAAATCTAAATATTAACTAAACCCAACTTTCATTATAAATTACATATATTAACTTTTTTCATTTCTGAACAACTAAACTTACTAACGTGTACTAATGAAAACTACATTTCTTAACACTTTACTTAAATATACTTCATTCCCATATCGTTTCACTTTCTTCTCTTGAAGTGACAGTTTCCTTCTGTAATTCATTCTTATTCAGTCAGCGTTAGCCGCAAGTCATAAATTACATATATGTACTAGGAAAAATACCCAAAAAATAAAATCAGAAATCAATTAACAAATTCCTGCATCTCTTTTCGGAATTTAACATTGGCGAAAGTTAATTGAACACAACAAGTAAAAATATTTAATCGCTGTTCACTACAGTAAGAACTGCCTTGCACCGCGCCTTACTTACTTACTTAGGTGGGCATTACAGTTCGGGGTGAAACTGGGCCTCAACCAACATCCTTCTATAACGACTTCGATTTCGGGCGAGCTCTCTCCAGTTTCGCACTCCAAGTCGGTTGAGGTCTTCATCCACTTGATTGCGCCACCTAAGACGAGGTATTCCCCTTCCGCGATTTCCCTGCAATGTGCTTTCGAACACCCGACGAGCCGGAGCGTTTGGGTCCATCCGCTATACATGGCCCAACCATCGTAGCCTCGCGATGCGTACTCTTCTGGCTATGTCCATGTCGCGGTACAGCTCATAGAGCTCGTTGTTGTATCTTCTTCTCCACACATTGCCTTCGCATACGAGACCAAAGATCATTCGGAGAACTTTTCTTTCGAAACGACCAAGGGTTTCCTCATCCGCTTTCGATAAGGTCCATGCTTCCGCGCCGTAAAGCAGGACTGGGATGATTAAGGTCTTATACAAGGTTACCTTGGTTTTTCTGGAGAGGGTTTTGTTTCTCAATTGCCTTCTTAACCCTAAGAGGCAACGGTTGGCAAGAGTTATTCTCCGTTTGATCTCCGCACTGATGTTGTTGTCCGTGTCTACAGCGGATCCTAGGTAGACGAAGTCCTGTACTACCTCGAAGTTATGTCTGTCTATTGTGACGTATTGTCCAATTCGTCGATGTCCTTGTTTGATGACAACATATATACTTCGTTTTGCCCTCATTAACCTTAATTTTGTTTCAATACTCGCAAAAGCACCTATGACATCACTCTTTTTTCTTCCCATTACGTCAATATCGTCTGCATAGGCGAGTAATTGTACAGACTTTTGAAAGATTGTTCCTTTGGTGTTGATGTTTGAGTTTCTTACAATCTGTTCAAGTATGATGTTGAAGAAATCGCATGATAGTTTGTCGCTTTGCCTAAAACCTTTTTCGATACAAAGGTCTCGGTGAGTTCTTTACCGACCTTGACGGAGCAGCGTGAATTCTCCAAAGTCATCCTGTATAGTCGTACGAGTTTTGCAGGGATGCCGAAACTAGACATGGCTCTGTACAGCTCGTCTCTGTAGATGCTGTCATACACGGCCTTGAAATCGATAAAAAGATGGTGAATATCGATATTACGTTTTCGGGTAAACAATTTTTTTTGTGTGAACAAAGTCGGACGGTAGGGGCTCATAACTACGAGTGTAAGTATAGCGGGACTGGCGGACCCGTATATGTGATCAACTGTTCTTTTTCTTTACCAAGTCAGGTTATTGCGGTTCCTAAAAGAGAACGGTTCCTCTAAAGTGGGAAAAAGATAATTTCTTATTTTTTCTTTGGGTATCTTTGTTTGTTATATTTACTCAATTTTTTCTTTTGGAACAAACCATAAGGTAAAACAATGAGTGAAACAAAATTAGCGAATCTAAAGGTAAAGCAAAAAACTCTCATCGACCAGCAAAATAGAGTTAAAGGATTCGTAAAAGGGAGCTTAAATGAAGCTACGGTCTTTCAACTAGAAGCTCGGTCAAAAGGACTTGAAAAATATTACACCGTGTTCGAGAGTATTCAGTCTTTAATAGAAGAAATAGACAACTCGGAAAGTGAACTCGCTATTCGCGCATCTTTTGAAGAACTTTATTTTAAACTAGCTGTGCCCGCGACTTCGTTCGCGTGGAATAGTTACTTTCAGCAGCATTTTTAACTTTTTAGGAAACAAAACTTCTAGCCTTAAAAATGGCGGTATTTCCAAAAAAGCATTCAACCCCTATGTCAACACCTTGTAGCCCTGTTCAAAATACTTTTGAGACCGTAGTTTTTGGATTCCCATTTCCGTTCCCGCGGGAATATAATGATAGATATATAGCCTTTATCCTTCCGCATATTCTTGACCATCTCTGTAGCTAATTTAATAAATTTTGCAATTTGAACGGGAGACATACGAAAAACATACCGACATAGCTACATTCGCATTTTCAATATTAGTAAAGACTCCCGTTCCCGTGGGAATATGGTGACCGTTTTCGTGAGAATGTGTGGATAAGTTGAAGTTAATGTTACTCCGGGATTATGGAGCATTCCAACGGTGAAAGAATTTTTGAAATCGGTGCTGTAGTGTAAAAGTTCCCGTATACGTTCCTGCTCCCGTGGGAATATAGGGAACCGTAGGGATATGGGGATGAATTAGTTTTTATGTTACTCGGGGATAGTGTAGCATTCTAACGGTGAAAGAATTTTTGAAATCGGTGCTGTAGTGTCAAAGTTCCCGTATACGTTCCTACTCCCGTGGGAATATAGGGAACCGAAGGAATATGGGGATGAATTAGTTTTTATGTTACTCGGGGATAGTGTAGCATTCTAACGGTGAAAGAATTTTTGAAATCGGTGCTGTAGTGTCAAAGTTCCCGTATACGTTCCTGCTCCCGTGGGAATATAGGGAACCGTAGGAATATTGGGATAAATTAGTTTTTATATTACTCGGGGATAGTGTAGCATTCTAACGGTGAAAGAATTTTTGAAATCGGTGCTGTAGTGTCAATGTTCCCGTTTAAGTTCCTGCTCCCGTGGGAATATAGGGAACCGTAGGAATATGGGGATGAATTAGTTTTTATGTTACTCGGGGATAATGTAGCATTCTAACGGCGAAAGAATTTTTGAAATCGGTGCTGTAGTGTCAAAGTTCCCGTATACGTTCCTGCTCCCGTGGGAATAGAGGGAACCGTAGGAATATGGGGATGAACAAGTTTTTATGTTACTCGTGAATAGTGTAACATTCTAACGGTGAAAGAATTTTTGAAATCGGTGCTGTAGTGTCAAAGTTCCCGTATACGTTCCTGCTCCCGTGGGAATATAGTCTTTCGAAGTTAGATTCAACGACAAACGAAAAATGGATAGACGAACGATCAACTGAAAGACTACCAACTCTCAAGGAACTGCTTAAGTTTTTGGACAGACGATGTCAACAATTGGACCAAAAGTTGTCCCAAAATATCATGGCTTCGACTTCATTCTCACTAACAGCATCGAGAGTAAGTAATCGGTCAACAGTATCCAAAGCATCCTTTGTTACAATCAAGCACCAGAAGGTATGTACTTATTGCTCAAGATTAAATCCTTTCATATACAGATGCACGAAATTCTTATCACTACCACCGAAAGATCGTATTTTATTTGCCAACAACAACAAGCTATGTATTAATTGTCTTCGATTCGGTCATGATCATGAAGTTTGCGAGTCCAAAAATGTAGGATATGTCAAGGTAACCATCGTTCTCTCCTACACGAGTCTTGTATGTCCATAGCCAGTTTAGAAAATTCTTCATCCGAAATCTCATCGAAGGGAAGATCTTCAGAAACATTCACTGGCAACACTACCAGTCTTGCAATTATGAAGGCTGGAGGTAATACTAACAAACGCCGCTTGCTACAGCTGTAGTTTGTGTCCTTGGAAAACAAGACCAGAAACTCAGAGCTCGAGCCATTCTAGATCCAGGATCTCAAATAAACCTCATGACGGATGCCTTAGCACTGCAACTAGCACTTCCGCGGCACAAATCGTTTACTCCTATCTGCGATGTCGAAGAGACTTCTACGTCTGCACGCCATGTTTTATACAGACAAATACAATCGCTTGTTACAGCTTATTCAGCAGATCTTTGCTTCCACATCCTTTCGCGGATAAGTAAACCAATGCCTAGTTTCAGTTTCGACCCAGATGGCTGGGAATGCCTCCTGATGTTAGGAGATCCAAACTTTAACACACCTTCCAAAATTGACATTTTGATAGGAGCGGAGACTTTCTACGACCTTTTGCTCCAAGATCAAATACGCCTTGGAAATAACTATCCACACTTGCAAAACAATAAACTTGGATACATAGCTGGTGGCCCAATCAACATTCCACGTGATCGAATAAGCATATCATACCACTGCAAGTTGGCTACTAACCCATCCTTAGCTTCAATCGAGAAAATTGTGCGTCAATTTTGGGAGCTTGAAGACTACAGCACACCCAATAGAATTTTAACTGAAGAGGAAAGAATTTGTGAGCAACATTTTCTAGACACCGTTCGTCGTTCAAGTCGGAAAGCTCGTCCACAAAGGTTGTAACGAAGTTACAAATATACACCCTACCGCCAGCCAATATGCATACCATGGTTTTCATATGATATCTTTCATTCACGCCATAGAGCTCACACTCACTTATCGCAGAAAACTTTATAAGACACCCTGGAAAAATACGAGAAGACGAAGAAGCCAGCCCGTGTTGAAAAGTACCAATCTTGTGTACAGGCCACTTCCACTAGAGGAAAACCAGGGGTACGTAGTGTGCCCAGAGATTCCCAATTTTACGCAAGGTCTCCTTGGAGTTCCTAGCATAAATCCCCCCACTAGCCTCTTAAGGACTTTTGGGTTTTATTTTGCCGGTTATAAACCGTTGATGCCGGACTTTGTCCGTTGATGCCAGATTGTGTCTGTTGATGCCAGTATATTACTGTTGATGCCAGGATATTCCTGTTGATGCCGGACTCTGTCCGTTGATGCCAGATTGTGTCTGTTGATGCCAGTATATTACTGTTGATGCCAGGATATTCCTGTTGATGCCGGACTTTGTCCGTTGATGCCAGATTGTGTCTGTTGATGCCAGTATATTACTGTTGATGCCAGGATATTCCTGTTGATGCCGGACTTTGTCCGTTGATGCCAGATTGTGTCTGTTGATGCCAGTATATTACTGTTGATGCCAGGATATTCCTGTTGATGCCGGACTCTGTCCGTTGATGCCAGATTGTGTCTGTTGATGCCAGTATATTACTGTTGATGCCAGGATATTCCTGTTGATGGCGGACTTTGTCCGTTGATGCCAGATTGTGTCTGTTGATGCCAGTATATTACTGTTGATGCCAGGATATTCCTGTTGATGCCGGACTCTGTCCGTTGATGCCAGATTGTGTCTGTTGATGCCAGTATATTACTGTTGATGCCAGGATATTCCTGTTGATGTCGGACTTTGTCCGTTGATGCCAGATTGTGTCTGTTGATGCCAGACTCTGTCTGTTGATGTCAATGTCTTACCGTGATGCCAGAATTTTCCTGTCAATTGAGGACCCATGCTTGATGACCGTGATACCAACCTAGGAGTAAGGAACTACCAGCGTTGGAACCACCACCAGAATTAATTCATGAATATTATATTAAATTGTTTGGATAATAAGAATTAATAAATATTATATTAAGTTAACTTTAAGACCAATAAAAGGATTGGACCCTCTTCATAAACCGAAGTTTTACGTGTTTTCTTTGGTCTACCCTGGACCCGACGAGCATACCCCAGCTCTAGAGAAAAAAGCACATCACAAATTGGCGCCCGAGCAGGGACTACATTAAGAAGTCCATTCCAGTAACCAGATTCCGAAATACCAGATTGAACAACCTTTACCAGTACGATTAACCGATTACCGAACACATCACCAAACCGAAAAAGGAAAAAATGAGTTCCAGTGAAGATGATACTCCTAAGGATCAAACTGATGTTCCAAACGTAGAGCCAAGTTTCAGTCATCAACCTTTCCTGACAGCACCGACACATGCTCCAAAGCTCAACCTTAGCTACGAAGCAGAGGTTATGAACGTAGTCCGAAAATGGGGACTTAAGTTCGATGGATCCGGCAACCCATTGGAATTTATGGAACGCATAGAAGAGCTCACTGACTGTTACGCTATACCGCGGAACCATATGATTAAGACCCTACCTGAAATTTTCCGAGGTACAGCGTTAGAGTGGTTACGCATTTATCGAGACCGTTTCCAATCATGGTCAGGATTCCGTAACACGTTCTTGCATTATTTCTTGCCAGCACGGTACATGTACAAGCTAGAGGACGAAATTTTGCGGAAGAAGCAAGGTCCTCGAGAAAAGGTAAAGGACTATTTAAGATCGACGCAATACCTGATTCGCCAACACCCCACCATGAGCATTGACGGAAGCATGGAATGGATATACGAAGGCCTGCGTTCTGAATATAAATATTATATCAGGCGAGGAGACTTCAAGTCTATAGAAGAATTATTAGACTTAGGAGAGGAATTTGAAGCGATACGGAATGATGATCAAAACTCCCGACCGACATCATCTGCTCCTATTCGCTGGACACAACCAGAGCCCAGGCATCCCCATCCTAGACCTTCTGAACCGTTTCACAAAGCCTTACCTGCTCCTTATGACCGAGAAACACATTGTTGGAACTGCAAACAAAGAGGACATAACAAATCTAACTGCCATAGGCCGTTCCGCTTGTTTTGTTCCTTCTGTGGAGAGGATGGCAGACTAACAGAAGACTGCTCATGTCACCAGCACAAAACCTCTGCAATGTCAACAAAAAGGAAACCCAAAACTGTAACGGACTCAAGGATGAAAGAGCCATCACAGTGCCGAAGCAATCCTAATGCCGACATTCCGAACCACCCAGAAGAAACCCAAAATGACCGCCGAGAACCACAAAATGAATCGAAAAACGATCCGAGACTTTTCCTGCCTATCTCAATAGGAGGAAAACCGTTTAAGGCACTCGTTGACACTGGAGCAACGAAGTCATTCATTAACTCCCAGATAAGAGAAATCCTACGCCGACAGACACCAGTCCGTTTACAAGAGCATACTGTTCGAATGGCAAATGGAAGCCCAGTAACAGCACGAGAGAGCTACCACGTTGAGGCTGAACTCGTAAACCTACCAGTATCCGGGGAAGTCACATATTTACCGCAGTTGACATCATATGATGTTGTGTTGATGGGGACACACGCATAGAAAAGTGCTCCACTCGAAAGTATTTTATTTTTCCTTTACTCTTGTGAAAATATTTTTAAATTTGCACTCAAAGTAAAAAGTAAAAACAAAAACTGAAAATGAATTGCGGCCTGTGTAAATTGAAAGTTGATAGAAATGAACTAAAAATTCAGTGCATAGAGTGTAAAGAATTGTACCATGGAAGGTGCGTCAAAATGGAAAAAAAAGAAATAGACTATTATAAAAAAAGTGTTCAAGGGTTCAAGTGTATTGGTTGTGTTACTCAGCGGAGAAAATCGAATTTTGGAGATGCTCCCATTAACTCATCTAAAATTAACGTTACACCAAAAAATAATGCAATCACACCTACTACCTCTGATAACGTTGACAGTATTCTGGTGCAGCAAAGAGTAACCCCCCCTCCCAATGATAATGTTACGGTTCAGCAGACTATAACTTTGCAAATGCTGTACACTGAGATCATGCAGCTCAAGCAAGTTAATACCGAAGCGCTTGCTAAAATTGGATCTCTTGAGGAGTGCAATGCTTCTCTCAATCAACGAGTTGGTGACCTGGAGGCGAAGCTGAATATACTGGAACAGAAAGAGAAACAGTGCTCAGTGGACATTATTGGTATCCCAGATGTTAACAATACAAACGTATATGAGAGAGTCAATAAATTGTTGACAACTGTTGTTGGTGAGAAGATGAACTCTGGCGACATTGATTCATGCTAAATGTAAAGAAGACTGTTTTTTGATCGAACGCGTTGACAGCTTGAAGTATTTAGGTATTATTTTCGATATTAAACTTTGTTGGAAAGAACATACAACTTATTTAAAAAAGTGTATGAACGGAGTTATAAGACAATTATTCCACCTTAGTATGTACTGCAATCTTCCTGTTTTAAAATTGGTATACAATGGATTATTAAAATCAAAACTAGAATATGGTATTTCTTGCTGGGGTGGTATTTATTTCAACAAAATAGAGCCCTTACTTATAAAACAGAAGCATGCGATAAGAATTATTTTGAAAGCTAATCGGAGGACACCAAGCTTTGAGCTGTTCAGATCTCTCGAATTTCTTCCTCTAAGACACCTATACTGTTACAAAGTTTTAAAGATTTTTTTCCTAAATTCCGGCTATTTTACAGCTAGAGTGCAAGACGACTACAGCTTGCGAGTCAACTCCAGAAATTTCGCAGTTGTGCCAACTATCAAAAAAACGCATTTTTCTCATTGTTTCTATGTTACCGCTCCTCGATTGTTTAATAGATTACCTGAAAAACTTAGGTGTGAGAGAGTAAAAACAGTATTTTTAAATGAAATAAAAAAGTGGCTATTTTCATTTAACCATTCAGAAATTGATAACTTATTAAATCCCATGATGTAATTTTATGTTCTATATACCTTGAAATTTTATGTAATTAGCTGAATTCTGAGAAATTTCTATTGCTTCCCCATCCATAGAATTATATATTTGATTTATTAGTATTAGTTATCAAGTTCTTTCATCACAGTCTTGTATTAGACTAAGATTGAACTCAGCTATTTCTTACAATTAACTTTTAACGTTTTCTTTTTAAAAAACTGAATTGTGTTACTATTATGTATTTATTAAAGCGTTTGAAGATATTGTTGAAATAAAGTTAAAAAAAAAAAAAAAAAAAAAAAAAAAAAAAAAAAAAAAAAAAAAAAAAAAAAATGTAATTCTTGGTATGGACTTTCTACGGAAGATCAAGTTCCAGATAACTGTTGGTGATATACCACTCCTACCGTCCGTAGCCGAAACCGAATACGAGAACTCTGATAAAAAGTACAAGCTAGAGTCCCTC
This sequence comes from Melanostoma mellinum, assembly GCA_914767635.1. NCBI lineage: Eukaryota > Metazoa > Arthropoda > Insecta > Diptera > Syrphidae > Melanostoma > Melanostoma mellinum. The sequence goes on along the minus strand of OU612060.1, from coordinate 67,010,408 downwards.
AATTCACAGAAGGATGAAAGTAGAAAGATAACAAAAAGCACTTTAAAAGAAAACAGAACTTTCAAAGTGCATATTAAAGATCTAAAGGGATCTACCGAAAACGAACAAAATGTCGAACACAGTAATGCGACAACCATGGAGAAGGCAACAGCTCCCAAAATTAAGTCTGCCATAGTAAAGGGGAGCGAAGACTCCTGCCGCAGGCAACCCAGCAACCCGAAACCAGTCAACCGCAAGCGACCGCCAGCCAAAATCACAGAGTTGATCACAATTAGGCCTAGTATTAACCCACGAACAAGGATGGCAGCGATCCGAGGACAAAGAGAAGCCGCAGCCCAGAAGTTTAGAAAAGACCAGTATACCAGAACACCCATAATCCAGCAACAACAACAGCCGAGACCAATAAAGCAACCGAGCACCTCACGCCAAGTGAGATTTGCCAAACCCCGCACGGAGGTGATAACAATGACAGCAGTTCCAACTCAGACCGCCGGGAGAAGGATAGAACCAGTGCCTGAAGACCCCTTCAAGAACATAGATGTGACCACCCACCGAAACTATAACCCAAAGTTCAGGAGGCAAAAGTTTGTGTTTCAGCGCTCCTATGGGCGGGTGACAGTCACAATCCGTAAACCAGGACGGGCAACCTTGAAATTTGGCAACCTGACCAAGGAGGTGGTTTTAAATTAATGATTTTTTTTTTAATAACGAGAATTTTTTTTTTATGATAAACAAAAAAAAAAAAAGAAAGAAGAAAAAGAAACACACAAACAAACGAACAAGCCATATATATATAATTCGACGAGTAAGTTACTCGTCTACCGAAGAAAGGGGGGAATGTAACGAAGTTACAAATATACACCCTACCGCCAGCCAATATGCATACCATGGTTTTCATATGATATCTTTCATTCACGCCATAGAGCTCACACTCACTTATCGCAGAAAACTTTATAAGACACCCTGGAAAAATACGAGAAGACGAAGAAGCCAGCCCGTGTTGAAAAGTACCAATCTTGTGTACAGGCCACTTCCACTAGGGGTACGTAGTGTGCCCAGAGATTCCCAATTTTACGCAAGGTCTCCTTGGAGTTCCTAGCATAAATCCCCCCACTAGCCTCTTAAGGACTTTTGGGTTTTATTTTGCCGGTTATAAACCGTTGATGCCGGACTTTGTCCGTTGATGCCAGATTGTGTCTGTTGATGCCAGTATATTACTGTTGATGCCAGGATATTCCTGTTGATGCCGGACTCTGTCCGTTGATGCCAGATTGTGTCTGTTGATGCCAGTATATTACTGTTGATGCCAGGATATTCCTGTTGATGCCGGACTTTGTCCGTTGATGCCAGATTGTGTCTGTTGATGCCAGTATATTACTGTTGATGCCAGGATATTCCTGTTGATGCCGGACTCTGTCCGTTGATGCCAGATTGTGTCTGTTGATGCCAGTATATTACTGTTGATGCCAGGATATTCCTGTTGATGCCGGACTTTGTCCGTTGATGCCAGATTGTGTCTGTTGATGCCAGACTCTGTCTATTGATGTCAATGTCTTACCGTGATGCCAGAATTTTCCTGTCAATTGAGGACCCATGCTTGATGACCGTGATACCAACCTAGGAGTAAGGAACTACCAGCGTTGGAACCACCACCAGAATTAATTCATGAATATTATATTAAATTGTTTGGATAATAAGAATTAATAAATATTATATTAAGTTAACTTTAAGACCAATAAAAGGATTGGACCCTCTTCATAAACCGAAGTTTTACGTGTTTTCTTTGGTCTACCCTGGACCCGACGAGCATACCCCAGCTCTAGAGAAAAAAGCACATCACAAGGTACGTGTAGTATTTGATGCTTCGGCGGCAAAATCCACAACCAACGTTTCCCTTAATGATCTCTTGATGACGGGACCAACGGTTCAGTCAGATTTGTTCACAGTCTTAACCCGATTTAGAACTTATCGATGGGTGTTCACAACAGACATCAAAAAAATGTACTGACAAATTGAGGTAGACCCAATCGATAGGCCTTTTCAAATGATTGCTTGGCGAATGTAAGTCAACCTGTAGAATATTTTCAGCTCAATACTGTTACGTATGGAACCACAGCTGCTCCGTTTTTAGTCACACGCTGCCTTAATCAACTAGCACTTGAAGAAAAAAGAAAGTTTCCCGTTGGCTTCCGATTCAATTTTAAAGGAAACATATGTCGATATCATGACTGGTGCACACCAATTAACAGATGCCTTATTGTTGCAGAAGGATCTCATAAAATTGCTGGGCAGAGCGCAATTTGATCTTCGAAAGTTGTTCCAATGAGCCTTCCCTTCTTGACGGCCTTCCAGAAAATTATAGGGAACCTCTGCTCCGAATTGGGAAGGATGATGTCGTAAAAACGCTTAGCTTAGCATGGGAACCAATCGCAAATTCCTTCTTATTTCACATCTCCGTTGATGAACGGCCGATAATCACTAAACGCAGCGTGCTATCAGACATAGGTAAAATATTCGATCCACTCGGTCTTATTGGACCCGTAACTATGGTTGGAAAAATTTTTCTCCAAGAGCTTTGGAAACTCGATCTATTTTGGGACCAGCCTTTGCCAACACAATACCAAGAAAAATGGGCTCGATGCACGCAACATCTAAAATCGCTTCATGACGTTACGATGCCTAGACATCTGCTTTCAAACATTTTTCCGAGTAATGCGAAACTGCACGCCTTTTCTGACAGCAGTGAAAAGGCTGTGTGCCTGTTGCTACTAACGATGTGAAGACAAAAACGAAATTGTTACTACACGACTTATTTGCACAAAGTCAAGAGTTGCTCCAACAAAATCAGAAACACTTCCACGTTTGGAACTTTGCGCTGCATTAACAAAGGATTCCTGTATACTGGCACGAAAAAAGGAATACTAGCTTGGATTGCAAGACCCTCCTATACATGGCACATCTTTTTTGCTAATCGGGTTGCAAAAATTCAGGAACTCTCAAGATTCGAAGAATGGAAATATGTGCACACCAAGGAGAATCCGGCGGATATCTTGTTTCGAGGTGCCATGCCTGACACTTTCCTGCAATCTTGTCTGTGGAAAAATGGGCCAGACTTTTTACAGGAGTCTTCGGAAGCCTGGACGTGCTTTCAACTTGAAGCTGAAGATGTTGACGTACCTGATCGCCGCCAGACAACTTCTGTTCTGCTTGCTTCTTAATATGTAGACCTTTTTTCATCAATCTTCCATCGAGGTTCATGGCATAAACTTAACCGCATTATAGGATATTGCTAATTCTTTAGCGGTTCTATAGAAAACGGAACGAAGCACTGGACCTTTGACAGTTTTGGAACTTGAACAGGCCCACAATGGAATTATTCGCAATATTCAACGACGTGAATTCAACATCGAATAGAATTGTCTGCTAAGAAACAAGGAAATTGGTCAACAGAGTCGTTTAAAGGGGCTAAATACTTTTTGGATAAATATGGTCTGATTCGCGTTACTGGTCACTTACAAAATTCTCTACTTCCCAATAACTCTAAACATCAAATTACGTTACCAAAACACGAGATTTCGAAAATGCTAGTTCATTCTTTTCATTTCATGTACTTACACGCTGGTCCACATATGTTACTAGCTACACTCCGAACACGTTACTGGCTGGCCAATCGATGAAAAACATGCGTGCCGCAATGTCGTTCACAAGTGTGCCAGATGCTTTCGTACTAAACCAAGGATAGAACCACCATTAATGGGAAACTTACCAGCTGAACGCATCCAGCCTAGTCGCCCATTTTATACAACTGGCATAGACTTTTGCAGCCCTGTCCGTATAAGTTCGAAAGTCCGAGGACGTGCACCCATAAAGGCTTACATTTCTGTGTTCATCTGCTTCACAACGAAGGCTATCCATAAAAAAAAAAAAACATTGCACAGACTTTTAAGAAGCAACGCAATCAAAGTGAACTGGTGATGAAAATGAAAAAACCGGTTGCGCCGGTTCTTTCAAGTAACAACAAAAGAAGGCGTAAGCTTAAAGCTGAGCCAAGCATGGATCTACGGTCAAGCAATAAGAAAAATAAAAACCACGAATGGGTCAAACCATCAGATGCAAGGGAAGAAGATGACAACTCTTATGAAAGCAACATCGCAGAGAGCTCATATGTAGGTACTGGCAATCGATTTAGTGAACTCTCTGAACACGAAGACGAGGACCAAGAGGCGGAGGTAGATTCTGCCAGCAAAATTGAATCGTTCGAAAAAGCCATTAAGCGACTGCAAAATGAAATTTTGGAGATAAAATCCAAACAACAGGCTCGCAGGGAGAAGGAAAGGCAAGCTAACTGCGAAGCCATAAGGCAAAAAGAAAAAGCAATAAGTCGGCTGGGAAGGCCGACAGCGAACTAGCCAGTACATCAAATCTGATAACGCCTCCTCAAGCGCAAATAAATAACGCTAAACAAAAACAACAAAAACAGCAAGAGCAACAACAGCAGCATAACCGGCAACTACAAGACCCTCTGCAACAACAAAATGAACAACGAAAGCAACAGCAGCAGCAGCAGCAGCAAAACCAGGAACAACAACCACAAAAGCAACACCAGAAGCAGCAAGATCAACAACATCAACAGCAACAACAACAATAAAAGCAACTGAACCAGCAGCAGCAGTCCAGGGTTGACAAAGATAGGAAGATACGAGTCCCGCCTATCAACGCCAACAAGATGAGCGTTCAGGAAACCATAAAGCTATGTAAGCCTGCCATTGGGGAACAGTTTAGGGTTAAAAGATTTAATAACGATAGGCACACGATTTATTGCAATACAGTAGAAGATTTTAGAAAAATAAAGGACTTACTAAAGGAGTGCACCACAGAGTTCTTCAGTTTTACTCCATAATCGGAAAAATTGCAGACTGTTCTGCTTAAAGGTGTAGAACCGTCTGTTGATCCGCAGATTCTCTTATCTGAGCTTCGCAAAATGGCGAGCAGTGATCTTGATTTTATTGGGGTTAAACCGTTTACCACAGCAAAGGCTTGGCGGGAGAACACGCAATTGCCAATGTTTTTGGTCCAGCTATCGGCCCAAAGTCGCTTGGAGAGTCTGAAGAAAATAACTACTTTATACTACCAGATTGTACACTGGGATAAACTAAGAAGGCGCGGAGATATGCTCCAATGTCTACGCCGCAAAAGGATCGGACACGCCGCACCTAACTGCGAAATGCAGGCTAGGTGTGTAAGATGTGGAGAGAACCACATTAAGGGAGAATGTAAGCTAGGTGAAAGGGCGGAAGACAAAACCCAACTTAAGTGCGTTCTATGCGGGAATGAGGGGCACCCGGCCAGCTATCGAGGTTGCCCTAAGGTTCAAGCAATTATAAAAACAAAGCAAGCTCCAAAAACATCATTGGTATAACAAGGACCAAAAGGTCAACTTCTGCCAAAAAGCGTGACACCTCAAGTTTCCTTCGCCCAAATGGCGGCTGGAAAGAGAACCACGGTACAAGCTTTGGTAGCAAAGGTACCTGCACAGGCGTCAATTGCCTAAGGCTACCGCAACGGATGCTAATTTGATGTCTGTACTTCTGGCAATTCAAAGCCAGTTAGACGGCTTAGCAAAAGATATAAGGGAGCAAGCACGTAGAGTAGATTTAATTTAGTTAGTACGGGCGCTTCGGCCAAGAGACCATTCAAGATCTGTGCGGTGAATGTAAACTCGCTGATAAGAATCGAAGGAAGAAACAATCTGTTTAATTTTTTGAAAGAACACAGTCCCATGTGCTTTTATAGTTTGCATTCCTCTCCAACATGGAAAGAGATTGTACGCAATTGCTATCTATGCACCTGAAGGACCTCAGTCTAGATTTATTGCAGAGCTTGAAACTCTTTTTCGATGCCTAAGGCTGGACTCGGAAGAAAACTATTATTTTATGGCAGGGGATTGGAACGCCAGGCATCAAAGTTGGAGAAATCAAATAACAAACTCTAGGGGAAACCAACTATTTAATTGGTTGGGTCAGCACAATGTGGAGTATAAAGTCGACTTGTTGGCTGCTGACAGGCCGTCATCTCCAAGAAGTAGTGCATATCTGGATCTATTACTCATCGACACGAGACTTACACTGACTGACAGAAACCAAGAAGAAACTTTAAATTGCCAAGCGACAGTTGATTATGATAGTGATCACTGCGGCTTCACAGCCGTTATTCGATTAACGAACGACATTATGGAACTGGAAGAGTATATTTCTTCGAATTCTTACAACTATAGTAAGTACGCTGGCCTCGTTTCTCTAGAGCCCTGGCAAGTAAGATATGTTTGAATAACATTGCTCTTCCTAGCAACAGGAATCTATCGAATCACGAGATCGATGGAGGTCTCCAAAGCATGGAAGATGCAATAAAGGATACAATGGAGAGCACGATTCCAAAGTATAGAGAACAAGACGAAACAAACATGTATAGGAACGCGACATTTGACGCTCTCTACAGACATAAAAGTAGACTTCTGACAAGGCTCAAACTTTTGTACAGACAATTTACCGACAGAACAGATTTGGAAATTAGGACACTGAAGTCTTTGATCAAGAACATAAACCAGTTAATTATGGAAAATTTTAGAAAATCTGTGAACTCGTTTTGGAATAATAAAATTCGAGCTGTTAAATCCAACAACCCAAGTATGTTCCCACAAATAAATAAAATATTTAGAAGGAGGGATCAGAATAACCTTCAGTGTCTTAAACTACCAAGGACAATAGAAAACGAGGACATGTTACGAACTGTGGGTATAGACCCAGATAATGCTGTTTTGAATGATAACCTCTTCGTTGTCGAGGATCCTCAGGAGAAAGTGGAAGCGGTTGGCGCTGTGTTTGAGAGAGTGTACAAGGTGAATGTGAATATTCGTGATATCCACGATCTTGAAAACGGGGCCTACCAAAACCATAGCTGCCTGCGGAACGATATAGCGATTTGGCGATCTGAGAACATTGGTTTTACAAGGTTTGATGAAGAAAGACGTGCAAACGCAGTCATCGCTGAACAAAACGGAAACAATTCCCTATTCGTTTCGACAGCGGATCTACTGAGTATCTTCGACATGATAAAGAAAAAGAAATCAGCAGGAATCGATGGTATTCCAAACATTCTCTTACGACATCTTCCTTTAGAAGCAGTGAACATATTCACCATCCTGTTCAACAATACCCTGAATAATGCTTATTATCCAGTGCGTTGGAAAACAGCGGTGGTCCATCCTCTCCCGAAAAAAGGGAAAGATAGCTCCAATCCGGCGAATCTCAGGTCAATTAGTCTTCTACCGAGTGTCAGCAAAGTTTTCGAGAAAATAGTCAATAAGGCTTGTCTTCCTGGGCTGAGGACAAAAATATCATACCGGAAAATCAGTACGGTTTTAAGGCAGGACGTGAAACTATTCATACCGCTTCCAAGCTAGTATCTGATATCCAATGGAACAAATCCAAAAACCAATGCACGGGTGCTTGTCTGATTGATTTGGAGAAGGCTTTCGACACCGTGTGGCTAGAAAGCCTTTTCCATATGTTGAGCAGACTTTGCATAAGTAAACCACTATTGTATATTATCTTTGATATGCTTAATAGTAGAAAGTTTATTGTCAAAAGTGGCAACTTGACTTCTACTAGAACCTTTGATATTAAAAACGGTTTGCAACAGGGAACGGTGATTTCACCAATTTTTTTTAATATTTACACAAGCGATCTCATTGGTTCTCTCAGCCATGCTATAGCGTACGCGGACGACCTCATCGCGTACAGAACAGGTTTAAAAATTGAAGTCATCAATGTTCTTCTGCAATGTGATTTTAATAAAATACAGCGGTACTGCGATGACTGGAAGTTAAAAATCAACGTTCTTAAATCAGAAACAATTCTGCTTAGAACTCCGCTGAATATGGCTTCAAGGGATACAAGAAAGAACTGGCGCAAGATGGGGATCGGGGATCTGTATGGGCACCCGATGCCAAGCAAAGTAGAAGTCAAATACCTGGGCATATGGCTAGGCCAGTATCTGTATTTTAACAAAAATATGGATGCTGCGCTGGCCAGAGCTAGAGGGGCTTTTGCGCTGACAAGACGGTTGTTTTACAGCAGCCAGCTTGTTAGTAGAGTGAAGGTGATTTGCTACATGGGCCTTATTAGGCCTATGCTTGTCTATGGGTGTCCCGTATGGTTCAACGTTGTCCCATCTCAAATGGAAAAGATTCGCGTGTTTGAGAGACAATGTCTGAGGACAGGCCTTGGAATGCACAGAACACCAGAGTCGGAAAACAAAAAATACTATCCCAACGAGGCCCTATACAACGGGGCCAATATAAACAGAGTTGATAATTTAATTATTGAGATGATCCGCGGTCACGTCGCAAGAGCAGTGACTTCAACAAATAGCCTGATATCCGGTGCTTTTTTTCCTAATAATTCATACTACGAATGGGGCCAAAGTGGATTTGTACCACCAGATGCATTTCTCTATTTAGATAGTTTAGGGTTAATCCAAGACACGGCGGCAATGCCTCTGATATACCATGTCGGCCGAAATGCTTCGGAACGGCGGCTCCTCTACGATCGGAACGTTGCCTCGCGGGGCGAAGCAGAGATTCTGCGGTATAGTAGGGCAGTATCAAATCGAGACAAACGAGACGCAGAGCGATCAAAGCTTCAAAAAAGAAAGACAGAAAAACAATATAAACATTCAAAAGCGTGAAATTGGTGATCCACTCCAATGGCTGGCTTACATAGTTTTTAAGAATAGGTGTAGTTGGGTGGTCGCAGTGGTGAACATATGCATTCTCCTTTATTAAATGAAAGGGAAATGTTATAATGATAAAAACATTTTTTTTTTTGACAAGAAGGAAGGAAAAAAATAAAAGAAAACCCTGTGACTGTTCTAGTTTTAATTAGTTTTAAGTTAGTTAAGTTATTTTTAAGTTTTAATTAAAAATCACAAGAAACTAGGTTTTTCGTAAATAAATTTTCCTAAGTTATAATATAGAGATCCTTAAGTATATATATTAGATAGATGTAGGCCGAAAGGCATTATACATAAGTACGCTTGAGTTTATGTTTAGTTTAGAGCACCCGCCTGGGGTCAGTAAGCTAGTTAATTTATTAAATAAGCTAGATTTAACCGTTTTTGAAAAATTAAATGAAATGAAAAATGAAGTTAAAAATGAAAAAATGAAGGCTATCCATCTCGAGGTTTCGAGCGACCTGTCGACAGAAGCTTTATTGCTTCCCTTCGCAGATTCATCGGCAGACGAGAAAAATGCAAAACCATCTTCTCTGATAATGCGACAAATTTCGTGGGTGCAAAAAACGAACTATCCAACATGCATAAGTTGTTTCAAAGGGAGTCACACCAACAAAAATTATCTGAGGTTTGTCAGCAAAACAAAATTGAATGGCGTCATATTCCACCCCGATCACCACACTTCGGGGGCTCTGGGAAGGCGCTGTGAAGACCGCAAAACACCACTTAATACGTGTACTAGGCAGTACAGTACCGACCTTCGAGGAACTTTATACATTGGCAGTGCAAATAGAGGCAGTAGTCAATTCCAGACCAATCACGGCACTATCCGATAATCCAGGTGATCTGGAAGCGCTTACCTCAGGTCATTTTTTGATTGGGTGTCCATTGACATCATTTGCAGAGCCTGACATATCAGACATTTCTATCAATCGTTTTTCGAGGTTTCGAACAATGCAACAAATTCAACAAGTGTTTTGGAAACCCTGGTCGAACAAATATCTACACTCTCTTCAACAGCGACACAAGTGGAGATCTAAATCAAACAACTTAAAACCTAACTCTTTGGTCCTTCTCCAAGATGACAACCTGCCGCCATACAAATGGGCTAGAGGCAGAGTGCTTCGAACGATACCAGGCCATGATGAAATCCATAGAGTAGCAGAAGTCAAAACGCAGAATGGGGTTTTCAAGCGGGCTATAACCAAACTGTGCCCTCTACCAGTGGATGAATAAAGCATTAATAAAATACTTTAAAGCGGCCGGCATGTTAAATCTAAATATCTACTAAGCCCAACTTTCATTATAAATTACATATATTAACTTTTTTCATTTTTGAACAACTAAACTTACTAACGAGTACTAATGAAAACTACATTTGTTAACACATAAATATACTTCATTCTCATATCGTTTCACTTTCTTCTCTTGAAGTGACAGTTTCCTTCTGTAATTAATTCTTATTTAGTCCGCGCTAGCCGCAAGTCATAAATTACACATGTACTAGAAAAAATAACTAAAAAATAAATAGTGCCCCGTGCAGTGTCGGGTTAGAATAGCACTGCAGCGCCTCCCCGCTTGTCGTAAAAGGCGACTAAAGGAACAATCATATCTAGACGACTAACATCAAAGTGAGTCTAGCGACACACATACCACCTAAAAACTCTCCCCAAGTATGCATGCAGATCCCGGGTTTACACGACTGGAGATCACCGGTGTAGTAAAAGGGAAATCAAACTCATTAAATGGAGCATGCATGTGTCGAAAAGGATGAAAGAAAAATTTTTGAAAAATTTTGAGCATTATGGAAGTACTTGCAAACATAAGAAGCACTACCCGCCAGGCAGTTCCATTGCTATGCATGGAGCTGATCCTGGACCGAGCAGCAATGTTCGGGTCAGAGCTATACGGATTCCGGGGGCTAGCAAAGTAATGCGACGAGTTGGAACGTTGGAAGTATGACTGGTAGAAGTCTCGAACTCGAAGAGATGATGAGAAGGAGGCGAGTGGACATCTTGTGTGTTCAGGAAACGAAATGGCGAAACACAGCAAACAAAGCCCGTTTCTTAGATGCAAAGACCAAGGCATACAAGATGTTCTACTATGGAACAGAACAAGGTAGGAACGGAGTCGGTATCATCCTTGACCAAAGTTTATGTAACAGCGTGTTGACCATTTTGAAGTCCAGTGACCGTTTGATGTCTCTTAAATTGGTGATGGAAGGAAAGGTCTGGACAGTGCATATGCTCCCCAAATAGGGTGTGAGCAGGAGGAAAAAGATGCATTCTGGCTTGATTTTTATAACCTACTTAAGAACATCCCAAAAGAAGAGTATTTGTTTGTTGGAGGAGATTTGAATGGACATGTCGGGAAGAAAAACGAGGATTATGAAGACTGCCATGGAGGTTTGGGATTCGGCACCAGGAACACTCCTGGTGAAGATATTCTAAGTATGTGCAAGTCATACGGTCTAATCGTACTAAATACCATGTTCATCAAACAAGACCGACACCTTATCACTTACAGCAGTGGAGGAAATGAAACCCAGATTGATTACCATTTGGTAACCAATCACATGAAATCTCGGGTGAAAGACTGCAAAGTGATACTAGGAGAAGCTGCCGCTCAACAACACCGTCTTCTTTTAACAGAATTTTTTACGGATGCAGTGAAGGAAGTCAAACAAACAAAGGCTCCTAGGAGAATCAAGTGGTACAATTTGGAGAAAACCAAAGGGCAGCAATTCATTTCGTATATGCAAAGTCAGCTGTGTAATACCATCGACGAAGTTTCAAATGCAATCACGGCACAAAATATGTGGGATCGCCTACCACGAACCTGCTTAGAGAGAGCCAAATCACTGTTAGGAGTCTCAAAAGGACACCACCAACAAGCTAAAGAAACCTGGTGGTGGGATGATGAAGCTAAAGCAGTGATTAGAAAGAAGAAAGTAGCTTTCCAAGCTTGGTCGAAGTGCCCCTCAAGAAATACAAATGAAAAAGCGCAGAAAAGAAGCGAAGAAAAAGTGCGCCCAACTTCAAGCAAAAAGCACGGAGGGCCTGTATCGAGAGCTGGAAGAGATTTCTGCCCCAGCTGCTGAAGCAAATCAGGCAATCCAAGAGCTAAGACAAAGCAACTTGAATAAGGGAGCAACCATTTTCAAAATAGCCGCTCAGAGAAGGAGAAATGCGCAGGAGATTCGTTCGCCGAAGTTCATCAATGATGCTCAAGGAGTGCTACTTGTGGATGACGACAAAATTCTTCACAGGTGGCGACAGTATTGTGATGATCTTTTGAATGAACAGTTTCCTCGGCGCCACTTTCCAACAGCTGCACCTAACTTTACGGAAGTATCCGACGTCACAGTCGAAGAAGTAAGGAAGGCAGTTAAGAACTCCCAAAAAGGCAAAGCGATTGGGCCAGACGAGGTACCATATGAGTTTTGGAAAAATATGGGAGACATCGGGTTAAAATGGCTCACGATTCTCATCTCCAAACTTATAAGAGGTGACAGTTTGCCTAATCAATGGAGGGAAAGTTTTCTTCTTACAATGTACAAGGGAGATACCAGAAGCTGTGACAACTATCGTTCGATCAAGTTGATGTCCCACACTATGAAGATCGATGAGCGGGTTTTAGATAGCCGACTGCGGAAAATAATAAGGCTGTCTGATGACCAATGCGGGTTTGTCGCGGGTAAGTCAACTACAGACGCAATCCAAAGTATAAGGATCATTATGGAAAAACACCGAGATGCCTTAGAGGATTTGCATATTGTGTTGGTTGACTTCGAAAAGGCATTCGATCGACAACCACGAGATCTGATATGGGTGGCCCTCAGACATCGAGGAGTTCCTGAAGCCTATGTGCGAATAATTATGGACATGTACGAAGGAGCAGTTACAAAAGTGAGATGCCCAGCTGGAGTCACCGAAGAATTCCAAATAACAGTAGGTGTACATCAGGGAAGTGTCTTGAGTCCACTGCTCTTTATTGCTGTTCTGGATTATTTGCTCGAAGGAAAAGTAACGGACAATAAAGTACAACAATTATTCTTTGCTGACGATGGAGCCATCATAAGCGAGGATCCTACATCCCTGCAACGAGCACTTGACGTTTGGATTGATGTTCTGGAATTAAATGGGTACCGTATTAGCGCTAAAAAGACTGAATACCTGTGCTGCCCTTTTTCTGATCCAGACAAGCCTATTCCAGACATTTATTTGAATGGAAATGTGCTTCCCAAGTGTGAAAAGTTTAAATATCTGGGATCTATGATCAATAGTGAAGCATCTTGTGATGACGACATCAATCATCGAGTAAGCGTAGGGTGGATGAAGTGGCGAGAAAACTCCGCTATCTTCTGTGATCGAAAAATGCCCCCTAAGCTGAAGGGAAGACTCTACACAGCAGTTGTCCGTCCAGCTCTGACATACGGTTCACAATGTTGGACAATGTACAAAAAGTATGAGAGCAAATTGACGGCAGCCGAAATGAAGATGCTTCGGATGACAGCAGGAGTAACAAAGCTTGATCGAATTAGAAGTACTAAGATCCGTGGAACCCTTCATGTCAAAAGTACCATCTTGGACAAAATTCAGCACGACCGGCTCAGTTGGTATTGTCATGTTCAAAGGAGAGATCCGCAGAACCCCGTCAAAAAGGCAATATCGTACAACGTTTCAACAAACTCGCGACGAAAAAGAAAAGGCAAGCCAAAACACTCCTGGTACAAGCAAATGCAAAAGCAGCAGCATTTGGTTGGCCTCAGACATGGAACAATCCAAAACCGGGAGGCTTGCCGACGATTTCTGAAGTCAACGCGGCGTACCCCACAGGCGGATCACTAGTGTGAAGCAGAAAAGTGGGAGAGTTGTGATCGCTTCAAGATCACTACTCGTAACGCCGAAAATGAAAAAGAAGAAGAAGAAGAAGTACTAGAAAAAAAAACCAAAAAATAAAGTCAGAAATCAAATAACAAATTCCTGCACTTTTTTTCGGAATTTAACAGGCAGATGTTTTTAGTTGGTTGCAATTCAAATTTTAGGGTGTGTTAATAGGGGGCACCCTGCTTTTTTGTGCCTTCTTCTGCTGTTGTTGTGCTGGCTGCTGCTGTGCTGGCTGATGCTGTTGTTACGCTGGCTGCTTATGCTACTTATGAGACTGACTCTGGCTCGTTGTCGTGGCTTTTATTTCCGCGGTCCGCCGTGACTGCTCATCGGTAGCAGTTTTCTTATTTATTTCAGCTTTTTTAGCTGTAGTTCCGCGTTACTGCACGGGTGCAGTTTTTGTTTTTTTGTTTGCAGCTTTTTCTACTGCTGCTGGTCGCTGTTGTTTTGGCGCATCAACTTTTGGTTGCGACTGTTGTTGATGCGCCTCATTATAAACTTTGAAATATTTTAGAAAATTGGTTCATCACAACCATTTTTGATTGCAAATATGTCCATCTACTAAACATGCTATGTAACTAAAATATGTCGTTCTTGTTTAAACGGTCAAGTGATGAATATGAAAATAAAAGAAGCTTAACAAATAAATAAATTATATAAAAAATATTAAAAATTAAATTAGAAAATCTTTCTACAAGAAACGATATGTCTTTAATAGAATTCGGATTAGATAAAAAAAAAAAAAAAACACCTTCCCTCTCCCTTTTCCTCACCTTTCACACAACTACAGTTGTATTGATTTATTGTTTTGGTGAGCATTCACCACTAGCTCTAGCTTTTAAGCTATGCTACAGAATGTCTCTTTAATTTGTTTTGTTGCGGTATTGAATAAAAATAGTTATATAGAAGATCACTCCTTTTAAATTACAAATAATTTTTTAAATTATCTGTTTTTTTTTTTTGTTAATTTTGCCTAATTATCAATTATTTGTAATGATTTTTCTAATATTGCTATTTTCATTTTCTTCATAACTTTATTTGCATCGAAATGTTACTGTACCAAACAAAATGAATTAATAAAAATTAATTGAATTGAATTGAATTGAATATTAATTTGGCAGTTTGTAACGATTAGTTGTCCATTGCCTACAATAAGCGATGTTCTGCCAGCCCACAAAAGACCAAGAGAAACAGGAACCCCCTTTGGGTTCAGTGGGTTGCAGGCAAGGTTGTCCTGGGTAGGGAAGTGCGGCAGGCATGCTTGCTCACGCGCGTCACTAGCTCGTCGGTGTCGTGGGATCTTGCACTGCTACCGGACATTCGTTACCTTTTTTCATGCCTAATTTCATCTTTATTTTGTTAATTTATTAAGAACCACATACAAAAATATACTAAACAACTTTCTAAAGATTGACTTAAAATTTCCCTTTATACCCGAATCTCTTACTGGAAAACCAGGGGATGTAAGTTGGTTCCCTTTTGCGTACCCTCCCTCAGTCAACCATTTAAATAAAAAGATAGTGACCATCCTTGGCTAACGCCTCGCAAAATTTCATGGCGAAAGCCCCTTATTCAAGGCCGAGTAATTACTTAAAATATACTCACTTTCCGTCGATTACGACTCATTGTTGTACTCCCCCTTTAGCACTCAAAAATCTCTACCAATTCATTCTGAATAGATATCGTTCTCATTAAAAATCCCAAATCACATTAAGGCAATTCAACATTTCATATTTCATGGTAAATATTCCATTACGTTATTTATTTTATATCGAATAATAGCTTAAACCAAATACCTTTATAACCCGACTTGATTTAATTCTGCGGTCTTCTTAGTTTTAAGCTGACTTACTTGTTCGTTTTAATTATTCATTTGTGTGTGTGCTTACGTTTGAGCACTTTTATATTGGACTTCTTTTTCTATTCTCTTACATTGGATATCACTCAACAGTCAATAATCAATAATAGCTTAATTTTTTTTATTGTTTGTTTTAGTTAATTGTCCTCCTACTTTCTCTTTAATTAATTCGCTCACTCTCTCAAATTATACCAATTATCAATTTTAGACCAATAAGATCTCTTAAAATCTCCTTGGAGTATTTAAACAAAAAAAGTATATACAAATATGTTAACAAAAGCAATGATCGATCAAATTCTAAAGAATGGTTTGACTTACCGAATTTTATTTTACATAGTTTGTTTGTTTCGTATTCTTTTATGCGGTTTCATCGTTTCTACGATATGTTATGAAGACGGCTCGCTGCTCCGACGAATGGTGTGCACAGCATTCCTAAGAGGCGCTCGATCTTTAAGCTAAACACTTGGATGAAAAAAAACAATTCTTTGGCACTTGAAACGATCTTACAATAATGGTCGATTAATCAATACTTATCTTTAATGTTAAATTTTCGTGAGCGAGGTGAGCAACAGTACGATTTTAAGCACCCTAAGGTTATAATTTAAACATAATCCGATAAGGATTTGGATTATTTCGTTGATGCGGGTTACGTTAGGTCGGTGGGAATTGGATGTGCGTGGGATAGGGAGATGTGGCTTACGATCTCACACTGTAGATGATGATGAGGTCGGCCGCGCAGGAAAGCTTGTTGGTGGGTACTCGCACAAATGGTGTTTTTTCTTTTCTTTAATGCGTGCTCGACTGAACTATTTTATGGTGATGACGTATACACTACGCTCACGTACGACTGGAGTTTGGGGATACTACCAATGATTGGATGGCCTTGATTTATTTTCTTTCTTTTAAGAAGAAGGTTTCGGCTGATTAAAAATCAATGAAGGCACGTGATCGTACAGGCACGCGGTCGGGTTGATTTTATCGATCGGTGAAGGGTGAAGAAAGGTACACTTTCTCGCCTGTACCTATTGGCAAATCACGAGTCGGTCACGTGGCCTTCTGATGGATGAACTCTCGTTTCTTCTTGTGTGACGATAAATGCACGGTAGTTTCGCACCGCGGAGTCGATCTTTCCGATCGCACTTTGGGTGAAAAACAAATCAGTGCCGCTACTCCGATGACCAATCTACGATTTGGTGTTTCAGGTAAGCGTTGGGGGTCACTGAATCTTTCTGAAAGAACCAAATTCCTTTGTTTTTCATAAACCTGATCGCTCAAGATAATAATTTTAGTTTAGATTCACTCACTTTTGGGTTTTCTTTGCAAAAAAAAATGTCTGGGTTGAATAAGCGCTCTTAAGGCGCTATTTAGTTTTCGATGCCGATCGCTCGCAAGCGTGGACACTGGCTGTTCCCTTGCTAATGTTTTTCTTCCGTGATTTCCAGGAAAGAACTTCTGCTAAAATACTCTTGTTAACTCTTTAATATCAAACTAGTTATTTTATTTTTCTTTTACCTATGCCCGATTTATTAGATTACTATTACTTTCCGCGGACTTTGGTTAGAATGGCGTATATATATATATATATATATATAAGATACGTGTCGATCACAACGTCCTACCTTGGATGGACTTCGATTAGAAGAGAACGATTGGATAGCGCGCAAGTGCGACTTCGGCGATTTAACGAAACCATTAGCTTCCGCTTATAATTTGACGATAGTAAATCAGCTGTCGCGGTGTGGAATTACGTGAAGGAATTTTTTTTTCGGTGTACAGGGTGATAACGCGCCTGTTATAAAAAAATGTACTTATTTTTTTTTGGTATTTAGCTAAACTGTTATACGGTGTCCCCCACAAAACTTTTCAATTTTGTGAACGCGAGTGAATAAAAAATGAAATGAAAAGGGACCCTTTCTTTTGGTGTCTGACATCTACCTATGTCTGACATTAATAGTAAATCGAATTTTTACTTTAATTTCACGGTACGGTTTATATCTTAATAGCTTTTTGCAATGAAATCATTTTCGGATATCTTTGGCGTGGAATACGCCAAGTACGTGTCCGTTTTTATCTGCTAATTCGTACAAGTTGTTGCTAGGTATGCTTTTAATAATTGCAGGAGTGAACTTTGAACCGAGTTTCGCATTTCGCTTCTTGGTGGCAGCGCTCAAAATAAAATTTCGCCTGTAGACCGTTTGTCCAACTACAAAGTTCGAATTTTTACTACGTGTATTATACGATCTCTCATACTTGTTGTGAGCCTGCTCAAGAGACTTTTTTATGTGATCGTGAATCAAATTCATTTTGCAACTTTTTGGGAGTATATCTATCTCGGCATTATTAAGTCCTTTTAATTTCTTTAACAGTGGGTAGTCATGACCATGTTCAACTTTCGATTCCCCGAATAGAGCTTCGTGAGGCGACATTCCGATAGCTGCATGCGTAGTTGTTCGGAGTGCACTCGCTATGGATTGGACGTGATTGTCCCAATTCGATTGATTCGGTTCTTTTGCAAGATACGAACGGATGGCCGTCAAGACTGAACGATTTACTCGTTCGCTAGCATTCGCTTGGGGCGAGTACGAGGCCGTTCTTATGTGTCGAATTCCGTAAGCTGAAAGTAGTTTCCCAAAATCTTTACTGATAAATTGTTTGCCATTATCAGAAAGTAAAGATTCTGGTATTCCAAATAAGGCGAAGACTTGCTCTTCAAGAAAATTTATGGCTGAATCACTTGTAGCCTTTCTTATCGGTTGAATTAAGACAAATTTGGTCAACTGGTCTAAACAAATGACCATGTACGCGTTACCTTTCTTAGAGCGAGGGTATGGACCAAGAAAGTCGACGTAAACGTGCTGAAATGGTCTATCCACTACAAAAGATTGACCCATGGGCGGTCTTAGGGCTGAATTGGGCGCTTTTGAAGTTTTGCAAACGCTGCAGTCCGCAATGAACGCTTTAACTTGTGCCGCCATATTAGGCCAGTAAAATCGTTCCCGAAGGCGATACAGCGTTTTGGCAACGCTTGGCGGATCATGAGCCAATTGAATCAGGCGAGACGTCATGACAGATGGGATCCACAGTTTCCACGTTTGGTCGTCCTCAAGAGGATTCCCTGTACTATATTTGATTTTCTTGTAAACAAAACCTTCTGTTACTTGAATATCGGATAGTTGGCTTTTATTTTTCTCCACCGTTTCTATTAATCCTAAATATTCGTCCGATTTGAAACACGGATCTGTAAGATCAATTTGTAAAACATCGGAAAAATTCACAAAACTCGCAGATACGATCTCATCCACACAATGGACGCGTGAGAGCGCATCCGGTACCACATTCTGTGTACCCTTCCTGTGTTCTATCTTGAAATTGAAACGCTGGAGTTTAAGACTCCATCTAGCAAGACGCCCACTCAAATCTTTCTGACTCATAAGCCACTTCAGACTTGCATGGTCCGTTACTATTTTAAATTCTTACATTTCCACGTATGATCTAAACTTTTCAACTCCTAACACTGCCGCAAGGTTCTCTAGCTCGGTGACGCTATAATTGCGTTGAGCAGGATTCAGTTTATGCGAGTAGTAGTAGATAGGCCTTTCAACACCGTCTTCATCTAACTGGCATAACACACTCCCAACTCCAGAAGTTGACGCATCACACAAAATGATAAAGGGTTTATTAAAGTTAGGGTTTATCAATACCGGAGCTTCCGTTAAGGCTTTCTTAAGATCCTCAAAAGCTTGGATTGCTTCCGGACCAAAAACAAATGATTTTCCCTTTTTAAGGGTTTCAGTTATAGGTGTAGCACGAGCGGAAAAGTCTTTGATGAATCTCCTGTACCATCCAGACGGACTTGTCGAGCCGTCTTCGGTACAGGAAAATCCTTTATGGCTGCCACTTTATCAGGGTCGGTTTGTAGATTTCCCCCTCCTACTATAAATCCTAGATATTTTAAATGTTTAAAACAAAATTTTGATTTGTCTAAGTTAATAGTGAGTCCTGCTGCGCGCAGACATTCAGCTAATTCTTTTAAAATGTTCATATGCTCATCCAATGAACTCGAAATTACCAATAGGTTATCTAAATACACATATACATTTTGTCTCAATTTGTGAGGCACCACTTTGTCCATAAGACGACACAGCCTTTGAGCTGCACCATGTAAACCAAAGGGCATTACCACAAATTGGTATAGGGGTCTGCCGGGCACTGAAAACGCAGTCTTCTCCCGCGAGGACCTCTCCAGCGGTATCTGCCAGAAGGCGTGCTTCAGATCCACATTAGAGATATAATGAGTATCTGAAGCTCGACTCAGCAGTCCTTCCATATGATGAAGTGGATAAGCGTCTGTTTTCGAGCATTTATTGACTTTCCGAGAATCAAGGCACAAACGATTTTTGCCTGGTTTTTGTACCAAGACAATCGGAGAACTCCAAGAGCTATTGCTCTCTTCGATAATGCCAAAATCCAGCATATTATCCAACTCTTCATACATAAGTTTCTGAACCGCCGGAGACACGGGATAGTGTCTTTGTTTTATAGGCTCAGTGTCGCCTGTATCGATGTAGTGTTCTTCGAGGTGTGTTCGCCCTAGACCACTTTTGGCAAAGGACGGAAACATACTGATCACATTTTCGAGTATTTTAGACTGTTCCATTGATAATTTGTGTTCATTTGGATCGCAAGGGTTTCGCGTTATATCGGAAGACATTTCTGAAATAAACTTGGGTAAGATATCAAATGCGTTCCAGAAATCGATCCCCAGGTACATTTCTTGTTCCAAAGATGGCACTAGATAAAATTTTATTTTCTTTGTTACACCGTTGAATGTAACATCTGTGGTTAATTCACCAATAATTGTTTGTGGTTGACCACTAGCTGTTTTGACTATCGAACTGAACTTTTTATAAGAAAGACCAATGCTTTGAAGATGATCTAAGCAACCAGCACCGAGGCAACTTATGTTGGCTCCCGTATCCAGTAAACCGCACATTTTTCTACCAAAAATCTCGACAGGAGCGTATGGTCGAATATCATCGGCTTTACAAAGGCATGTGGCTGCTATTGATTTATAAACGTCTGACTTTTTCTTAAACCTTTCTCTAAGTTTTAAAATGCGCTTAGAGGGTTTAGTATTGAAAATACGAGATCGAGCTTCATAATATTTTGTGAGTCTCTCGTGTAATGGTATAGGTGTGGACTTTTTCGGTATTGAGTTTGATTCATCATCAGGTCTTTTCAAAATAGTTATCTTTTTATCTTTTTCACAAGTTGTGATGTCATCAAAAACATTTGAATTTTGGCTAATCAGTGATTTATGTAAGTTTGGTAAATCAGGTAAATTAGGTACGTCTGGTAGTTTAGGAAATTCAGGTAAACATTGATTTATTTGAATATTCTCATTTACTTGGTTTCCGGGTTTTTCGTCTGAGGGCAAATCTCCCCGTTGTTTGGATTACCCTGTTTTCGGTTTCCCGAACAATAACGACAATTTGGGGATGTTGTATTTGCAAGACCACATTTGTAGCAAAACAAACTGGGTTGTGGACTTGGACATTCCCTATAAGAGTGACCTTTCTGTCTACAATTCCAACACACATAAAATGTTGTATCTGGTTTTGTACGAGAGAAGGACATTGCGTCTATCTCCGAATTTCAGAAGCCGATTTCAGACCGAGTTCACTAACTTTGTTACGGAGATTCGAAAAAGGTAACTGTTTAGTTCTGAATGCTTCATGTTGATTGGTATATTTTTCGATTGTCCTGCAGATATAAATCATCTCAGGCAGACTGTTTGTGCTAAAAGTGATCAAAAGTTCACCAGTGCGTCGGTCGCTTTACATTTTGTTTTAATAATTCTATAAGCTCTCTCGAGGATTTAGGACAGAAAAGACGTGCATTGAGCTTCTGGATGTCAGTATAGAAATCATCGAAGCTCTCATTAGCTCCTTGACGTCTATCGAACATCTTCCGAGATATTTCGGAGTCGGTTTCTAAACTTCGAAATTGTTCAATTAAAGCTGACTTGAGAGTTTGCCAATCGCCATTGGGATGGGCCTTTACATACCTCCAGTACCAACTCTCTACTTCTCCCGTTACAAAAAAATGAAAATTAGGATAGATATTTTCCCATGTGGCATTATAACTATGCTTAAGCTTACCCAGCCTAAAAACAAAATCATCGACTGTCATCTTACTATTGTCGTATTTCACTCCCCACTTATGGTACTGAAATTGCTTATACCGAGAGGAAGATGGCGAATCCCCATCGAATGTGGCAAAATTCGGAGACTCTGAGCCTACATTCAGGGCATTTAACCGATTGACAAAGTCTTGGACGTTCTCACTGAGTGGTTCATTTTGAACGAGATGTTCACTTCCAGTCGCTGGAGGAACTGAGTGAGGAGGTTGCTGTTGTCTCGTTGTCGTGCTCTGTTGGTTTTGTTGTCGGACAACTTCATACTCTCGGAATCATCACGTGCAACTACAGGAGTAGGTGCATTTAAAGCTTCGCGTATTGTGACAGATACAAGTTGACGTATCTCGGCTTTTTCTCTCGCAAACTCTTCTTGCCGTCTGCGTAACTCTTCAGCTTTACCGAGCCCGATCGCTGCGTTAACAATTGTTTGTATTCTCTTGATGAGACTTTCATTATGGGCGTTCATATCGCTATTCAAAAGTGTATTTACCTCATCATTATTTAGAACTTGCCGTGAAGCGGAATTAGAACCGTGTGGAAGCTCGCCACTTGATTCATTGTTAGGGTTATTATGATTACCCTGCTTATTCTGTTTTTTAGGGGCCATTTCGGTAAATTTATAATAAAAAAAAATTTTAAATCAGAGAAAATCGCGGAAACAGTTGAAATAAAATCAAAGTTATAATTTGTAAACTGTAAGTAAATAGTTTTGGTTTGTACTAAACTTCATTAAAGCGTGCTAGGGTTTGTACAACAGGACTGTACATTGACATAAAATTTAAGATTCTGATATGAAGGAAAAACAATCTATATTTCATGTTCTATGAACATTGTTGACTATACCTGAGAACCTTCGGCGAGAAAAAAAATTGAACGCTACAGAAACCTGGTCGAAAGACTGACTTGTGATTACGGTCGTACCTTTTCTTTAGCTGCATATTGTTCTCTTGGGTATTCGTAAAAAGTAGCAAAATATATGTAAATGTGTTCTTAATAAGTTGTGTGAAAGCGTTACTTTAATTTGTTGTTGTCTATTTCTTAGTGATATTCAGTGGAACAGAGAAGAGGCGCTAGCCGGTGTAGTGGTAGCCGGTACCTATGATTCCGGGTCGTCTCACTAACTCCTCCACTGAAAATAATTATATCTGTGAACAAAACGATGCAGAATGTAATGCGACTGACAGAAAGTGGTTTCTAGAACCGATATTCCCGGTTGTTACAATTCTAATCAGAATTGCGAGTTAAAGTACGCATAGAATAGTAGCGAAAGATGCAGAGTAGAACTCTTTAATCTAGTCTGCATTCGTCTGTAATACTCAAAAAAAAAATTCACACGAACTTAACTTGATGTAATTGTAAACGTAAGAAACATTAAATTCTATATTAAAAAAATTAATATAGCTGATTCGCTTCGCTGCCCCAACTTTGGGCGCCACCTGTGTAACGATTAGTTGTCCATTGCCTACAATAAGCGATGTTCTGCCAGCCCACAAAAGACCAAGAGAAACAGGAACCCCCTTTGGGTTCAGTGGGTTGCAGGCAAGGTTGTCCTGGGTAGGGAAGTGCGGCAGGCATGCTTGCTCACGCGCGTCACTAGCTCGTCGGTGTCGTGGGATCTTGCACTGCTACCGGACATTCGTTACCTTTTTTCATGCCTAATTTCATCTTTATTTTGTTAATTTATTAAGAACCACATACAAAAATATACTAAACAACTTTCTAAAGATTGACTTAAAATTTCCCTTTATACCCGAATCTCTTACTGGAAAACCAGGGGATGTAAGTTGGTTCCCTTTTGCGTACCCTCCCTCAGTCAACCATTTAAATAAAAAGATAGTGACCATCCTTGGCTAACGCCTCGCAAAATTTCATGGCGAAAGCCCCTTATTCAAGGCCGAGTAATTACTTAAAATATACTCACTTTCCGTCGATTACGACTCATTGTTGTACTCCCCCTTTAGCACTCAAAAATCTCTACCAATTCATTCTGAATAGATATCGTTCTCATTAAAAATCCCAAATCACATTAAGGCAATTCAACATTTCATATTTCATGGTAAATATTCCATTACGTTATTTATTTTATATCGAATAATAGCTTAAACCAAATACCTTTATAACCCGACTTGATTTAATTCTGCGGTCTTCTTAGTTTTAAGCTGACTTACTTGTTCGTTTTAATTATTCATTTGTGTGTGTGCTTACGTTTGAGCACTTTTATATTGGACTTCTTTTTCTATTCTCTTACATTGGATATCACTCAACAGTCAATAATCAATAATAGCTTAATTTTTTTTATTGTTTGTTTTAGTTAATTGTCCTCCTACTTTCTCTTTAATTAATTCGCTCACTCTCTCAAATTATACCAATTATCAATTTTAGACCAATAAGATCTCTTAAAATCTCCTTGGAGTATTTAAACAAAAAAAGTATATACAAATATGTTAACAAAAGCAATGATCGATCAAATTCTAAAGAATGGTTTGACTTACCGAATTTTATTTTACATAGTTTGTTTGTTTCGTATTCTTTTATGCGGTTTCATCGTTTCTACGATATGTTATGAAGACGGCTCGCTGCTCCGACGAATGGTGTGCACAGCATTCCTAAGAGGCGCTCGATCTTTAAGCTAAACACTTGGATGAAAAAAAACAATTCTTTGGCACTTGAAACGATCTTACAATAATGGTCGATTAATCAATACTTATCTTTAATGTTAAATTTTCGTGAGCGAGGTGAGCAACAGTACGATTTTAAGCACCCTAAGGTTATAATTTAAACATAATCCGATAAGGATTTGGATTATTTCGTTGATGCGGGTTACGTTAGGTCGGTGGGAATTGGATGTGCGTGGGATAGGGAGATGTGGCTTACGATCTCACACTGTAGATGATGATGAGGTCGGCCGCGAAGGAAAGCTTGTTGGTGGGTACTCGCACAAATGGTGTTTTTTCTTTTCTTTTATGCGTGCTCGACTGAACTATTTTATGGTGATGACGTATACACTACGCTCACGTTCGACTGGACTACCAATGATTGGATGGCCTTGATTTATTTTCTTTCTTTTAAGAAGAAGGTTTCGGCTGATTAAAAATCAATGAAGGCACGTGATCGTACAGGCACGCGGTCGGGTTGATTTTATCGATCGGTGAAGGGTGAAGAAAGGTACACTTTCTCGCCTGTACCTATTGGCAAATCACGAGTCGGTCACGTGGCCTTCTGATGGATGAACTCTCGTTTCTTCTTGTGTGACGATAAATGCACGGTAGTTTCGCACCGCGGAGTCGATCTTTCCGATCGCACTTTGGGTGAAAAACAAATCAGTGCCGCTACTCCCATGACCAATCTACAATTTGGTGTTTCAGGTAAGCGTTGGGGGTCACTGAATCTTTCTGAAAGAACCAAATTCCTTTGTTTTTCATAAACCTGATCGCTCAAGATAATAATTTCAGTTTAGATTCACTCACTTTTGGGTTTTCTTTGCAAAAAAAAATGTCTGGGTTGAATAAGCGCTCTTAAGGCGCTATTTAGTTTTCGATGCCGATCGCTCGCAAGCGTGGACACTGGCTGTTCCCTTGCTAATATTTTTCTTCCGTGATTTCCAGGAAAGAACTTCTGCTAAGATACTCTTGTTAACAGGGTTGTCAGGTTTTAAAACTTGGAAACGCCAATCCTAAAAAAGAAATCGCAAAAAGTCGCCAGACTCTGAAAATTTACCAAATACAAAACACATACATACAAATCAAATTTAATCAAACGAGTAATTATTTTTTTATTCATAAAAACGTTTTTATAAATTTAATTGCTTTTAAAATAAAATACGAAAACTAAATTCATGGTTCATGAATACAATTATTTATCAACATAAGGTACAAAAACAAACTTCATCAGTACTAAGGCATTATTTATTAACACAAGGAACATAATCAGACTTCATTATTATAAAAAAAGACTAGAAACAAAATAAATCAGACTTCATCACAACTATAACAGTGGTGGTCCAGTATAACGAACGATATAATGTCCAGTCAATAAGTTCGTTATATCGAAAATTCGTTGTATCGAAACCTTTTGTCATACGAATCTTTAGGTAAATAGACTCAATTTGTACTCAAATTTAAGAAAAGAATCTTTAATATGCATTTATTTTTTCGGGGGTTGAATGTTACTGTTGAATGCCTCTTTCCGTAAACTTTTGGGAACTAAGACTTTAGAGTTTTCAGTGCCATTTTGTCTGAAATTCGGTAATTTGTTCGTTATATAAAATACCTGATGGACTTGAAAAAAGTGTTCGTAATATCGATCATTCGTTATATCGGCATTCGTTATACTGGACCACCTCTGTATTAAGAAAAGTAAACAAAATCAAACTTCATCAAAAATAATATTAACCAACAAAAGAAGAAACTATAAAACAAAATAAATCAGACTTCATCAAAACTATTATTAAAAAACATAAAAAACATATAAAACATCTACCAGTTTTCACTTTCAAAACACTTTGTTTACTTTTGCCCAATTTCGTTCAGGCTTTAGGAAACAGAAAACTAATAAGAGAAGACATTTAAAAAAGGTTAATTTCGATACCGTTTGTAAAAACGATACCACAGATGGCGATGGTTGCGATTTCCCCTCCGTGATGCTACTCTGTTTTTTAAATATAAATACAATGGCCCTGATTCAATGCACAGTATCTTTGTGAGTGTGTGAGTGAGTTTGCCATTTAAGTGGTGAAATAATAAGTACCTAGAGTGTCTAAGGTTAGAAGAAAAAGAGGGAAGGAAATATATCCAATATATGCCAAATCGCCTGAAATCGCCCGTTTTTTATGTTTATCGCCAAAAAGATTTTGTGTCGCCAAATCAGATTCGAAATCGCCTGTTTGGCGACAAATCGCCACATCTGACAAGCCTGCTTGTTAACTCTTTAATATCAAACTAGTTATTTTATTTTTCTTTTACCTATGCCCGATTTATTAGATTACTATTACTTTCCGCGGACTTTGGTTAGAATGGCGTATATATATATATATAAGATACGTGTCGATCACAACGTCCTACCTTGGATGGACTTCGATTAGAAGAGAACGATTGGATAGCGCGCAAGTGCGACTTCGGCGATTTAACGAAACCATTAGCTTCCGCTTATAATTTGACGATAGTAAATCAGCTTTCGCGGTGTAAAATTACGTGAAGGAATTTTTTTTTTCGGTGTACAGGGTGATAACGCGCCTGTTATAAAAAAATGTACTTTTTTTTTTTGGTATTTAGCTAAACTGTTATACGGTGTCCCCCACAAGTTGGGGCTAATAACTCGAAGGGTTCTTATAACTACATTGTTTCTGCAATGAATGCATTCAGCAATATAAACTAGTTGGCCGTTCACACCATGTAATGTGCCGGCAAATACTTGTTTACATCGGTGTTTTTTACAGAATTGAACCAAATAATAGCTCAAGACATTTTTTAAGTGAGTATAATAGTTAAACGAAAACAATTTCAATTAGATATTTCATTTTCGTTGATTGTTGTTTTATGCTATGTCCGCACCTGAAAATAAACTGGGCAACATTCCAAAATGGTTTGAGTTAACCAAGTAGTGTCCGCATATGAAAAAACGTTTTGAATTTATCTTTTTGTCTTAAGTTGAAAAGAGACAAACATAAAGCGTGAGCAGAACGTCAACGACGTATGAGAGAACTCATTTCCATTATCTTTAATGTCAAATTCAATGGAAAATTGGAAATAGTTCATTCAGCGCATTTGGTTTCGAGTAGGTTATCCCAAACACAGTGACTAAAAAGGTTTCATTTTGTATGGCAAACCACTTGGTTATCATGTTGGTTTGGGATTGTTTTGAGTTAAACAAGTTTAAGTCTCAGGTGTGGACATAGTATTAATAAACTCAACATTCTTTGAGTTCAAATGACTGGAAAAAAATGTATTCCTTTCAAAAAATGTGTATCCCCGAATCCCATAGGGAAAAAAGAATCTCCCGGGATACTATTGTATCCTTGTGGTAATTCTGTTACCAAGTGTGAAAAGTTTAAATACCTGGAAAATATGATTAATAGCTAAGCAATTTGTGATGACGTCATTAATCATCGGATAAAAGTAAATTGGATGAAATGGCGGAAAACGTCTATCTTCTGTAACATAAAAATAAGAATAATTTGGCGGTAGCTGAGATGAAAATGAAATATTAGAAGTATACCAAAATCTGTGGAAGCAAACACGTGAAAAATACAATATTGCCAAAAACAGAGTACCACCGTTCGATTGTCATAGTCTAAAAAGAGATTCAAAAAAATTCGTCAGGAAGACAATGTCACACAACAAATGCAAAAACATCGCATTTAGTTCGCATTCGGATATGGAACAATTCAAAACCAGGGTACATGTCTAAGCAAATAAGTTCGTTCGTTGAACTTTCCCCAGGGTTGAACCAGGTTTTCTTGACAACCCTATGAGTTGTCAAAAAAACCTTGTTCTTCCAGTCCTCAAAAAACGCTAAACCACAAATCACCACATATCCCTGTTATTAAAAAAAATACATTCCATTTGACAGTCCTAAACTCGCCACAGCGAATACCTATGACGAGTTGAGTTAAAACCTAAGTCAACCCTAGGGCTAAAACAACAGTAAATTTGACATTCAGGGGCGACTTTAGGTTTCTCAAAAAACGCTTTGTGGCTACTCTAGGGCTTCAACGAAAAAACCTAATGTCAGTCGGGCATGTGAAGCATACAAGTGGGTGGGGTGTCGTGAGATCACGATGCTCGCAGCGCTGAAATGGAACCGTATATTATTATTTTTTGAAAACCGTGCTAAGAAGGAGAACGAAATAAAAGCACTATGGTGACCATGCAGTTGTGAGCTAACTTTGTTCAAATTCTTTTCTCCAAATATGAACGACCTAACTGAACGTTCGTTGAACTTTCCCCAGGGTTGAACCAGGTTTTCTTGACAACCCTATGAGTTGTCAAAAAAAAAACCTGGTTCTTCCAGTCCTCAAAAAGCGCTAAACCACAAATCACCACATATCCCTGTTATTAAAAAAAATAATTCCATTTGACAGTCCTAAACTCGCCACAGCGAATATTTATGACGAGTTGAGTTAAAACCTAAGTCAACATTCAGGGCGACTTTAGGTTTCTCAAAAAACGCTTTGTGGCTATTCTAGGGATTCAACGAACAAACCTAATGTCAGTCGGTCATGTGAAGCATACAAGTGGGTGGGGTATCGTGAGATCACGATGCTCGCAGCGCTGAAATGGAACCGTATATTATTATATTTTGAAGACCGTGCTAAGATGGAGAACGAAATAAAAGCACTATGGTGACCATGCAGTTGTGAGCTAGCTTTGTTCAAATTCTTTTCTCCAAATATTGATTGAAAAAAAAAAAATCAAAAATACTAGATATCCCTTTCTATATCGTTTCGTTTTGAACGACCTAAAATCTTGTTGCATCTTATGCAAATCAACCTGTTTACTGTAGATACACACCAACAATTGTTTCAACTAACACAACCCCTGCACCAATCTCAAATAAACGTTTTATAGTCACAAGTTTGCTAGACATATTTTGTTTTGTGACGGACATTGTTCCCCTGTTATTTTTCTTTGAAACGAAAAATAACAGAGCGGTTAGCTATGCACCCCATCTTGTATAGTACCCCAGGGAAGGAAACCAGAAATTAAAAATGAAATGAAATTTTTATGTACCTGTTCTTGTGATTAAATAAAGTAAGGGTCCAGCAACCTTATAGTATACTCCAAATACAGCTTACCAACTGTTTCTCATCATGCGTCGCGTCCTTATTTTTCACTGCCCTTCCTTTATCCATTCAGTTGCATACATAAATTTCAACTAAATTACGTTTTTCCCTCTCGTCCAAGCTGATTTTTATATTTGTCCTTGTTGCTTTTGTCTTCGGTATTTTTTTTTTTTTTTTCAGTTTCGAAATTTTATGATTTCATTGCTTTTTGGCCCACCACTGTCTTTTTATATAAGTCAACTTTTTTTGTCAGTTGAGAGTTGAGACATTTTTATTTGGCTTTGGTTTCTCAATGGAGTTTATAATTTAGAAAGCAACCTTCAGACGATGGACATTCTATAACGAATAAAAAAGTTCCATTCATACACATCGAAAAATATACACTAATATATGTTTGATACGGAGTTTGGCCCCGAAGATGGGCAGTGTCCCAAACGTGTCGCCATTACATTTAGAAAAGAAATTTGTGAAATTTAAATAATAGTTTAATTAAAAAACCCGCAAAAACTTGATTGTTTTTTAATTGAATGAAATTTATTTTAATCATAATTTATAAATGTATTTAATAAGATCATCAATAAACATTGTACACATTATTATGTGTATCTACCAACATAGGGTAACTAATTTTCTATGCATCTAAAATTATGGACATTTTTTACAACCTATTGTAACGTTCAATGATAGTATTATCTTTATTGTAGCTGCATTCATAAACTATTTTTCAAATAATTAGATTGGACAATATTTGTATATTTCTACCTCATAACTCGGAAAGTATTGTCGCAGATTCAAATTGTTTTAGAAGGAAACGCTTTATGAAAAAACCTTCAATTGAACTTCTTATAGTACTATAAACGAGAAAATAACTCTTTCTGCCTTTTCTTTGCTACCATCTACCGCCCAAACTCCAATACAGTTATATAAGGGAATGGGAGTCCTTACAAATATTTTAAACGCAAAAGTAACTCTTTCTGTCCGTTCCCATTTACCATTTTGTTACCATCTAACGCCAAAAATACTGAACAGATTTTATTGAATTTTGGAACAGAGATGGTGTATAACCAAAGTAAGGAGAGAGTCTATATTTCATCCCTATAACCTAAAAAAAATGTTTTCCTGATCTTCAAACAAATGTGGGCAGTCGGGAATGAGTATGTGTGTTGTGTGAGACAATTTTTGCGCCGACCAATGAGATAGCTAAGCAAGCAAATTATGTTAGACGTGGAGGGAGATGCCGAATATTTGTCACTAGATAATATTGTAGACGCGAAGTAAGTCATGTCATACCCAATACGTTCGACACGGCAACAGCTTGTATCATAATATTTTCAGGAGGAGACAGAAGCGAGGTTGTGATCACAAATAATCAGTTATCAGTGTTTACATAATCAGCTTAACCCTCCTTTACGAACCGGCAAAATTCGTGTCCACCCGAACTGGGTGTCAAAATGGACCAAATGGACCCCATAATTTTTTCTCCGAAATTTTTTTGATTTCTAACTTATATTGTTCAGTTATAGTTCTTCTGGCTATTGTATGAATTGTTTCTAAGTATTTTATATAGCAGTAATAAAGAAATTTAAGAAGAGATGTCATTATACAGGTATGAAGGAGGTCATCAATAAAATTTTTCAATTTCCAAAGCGATGGAAATTGCATGATTTCGGAAATCTGGGACTCCCGCTTATCCCTTTCGATATGTCTGTTTTCCGTAATTACTGATTCATCCATATCAATTGCTCCTGTCAGGTATGCCTATCAAAAGAAAAAAGTAGTCATTATTTCAGTTTGTTCAGGTCATCATACAACTTTATGACCTCAAAAAGGATTGAATTTCACCAATACACGCCAAGCAAGCCTGACAAATATGACTAAACTTTTTGTAGCGAAGGAGGTTCTTGATGAGCAGAATGAGCCTGTAAAGGTCAATAACAAAAAGCAGTATCGTTCAGTCCACTCATTCATTTTTGGATTTTCTGGAAAAATGGCGTTGGTGAGTTATGTTCCGAAGCCAAACAAACAAGTGGTATTGCTATCAACATAACATAACTCTCTGAAAGCTACTTCCGGTCATCAAAGTAAACCTACCATGACAATGGATTATAACTTATAACCGCACCAAAAGTGGAGTCGATGTATTCGATCAAATGTTATCAATTTATTCATGTACACATCAAACAAATCGCTGGCTGATGGTTGAATTCTACAACTTACTGGACGTAGCAGCATTAGCAACTGTCATCACTTTCCGACATTTCAATCCGCCTAGAAGAAACAAATTTTTTTAGAAGTGATAAGCTCATCGAACTAGTGAAGGAACTGGTTGAGTCAGAATTGAATAACCGTTCACAACCTGCAACACAATCTGGCATTAGAAAATCTGGGTTTGGATGCTCTTTATATTTTGGGGAGTTCAGGAAGTATTACCAACAGTCCCCGAAAGGCTCTCTTGTAAAAAGGGCAGATGTCACCTTTGGCCAAGAGCAGACGACAAGAAAACCAGAACAACCTTCGATGGATATGGCAGATGTTGTTGCCCTTGACACACTAAAACCTTATGTGTTTAGTGTCGCCGGAACTGCAAACAACTTCAAATTATATCCTTATAAACAGAAACTATGCTGCTTTTGAAATAAAATAATTATTTATTAGAAAAAATATGATTTTTCATAGAATTTCAGTAGTGGGGTCCAAATGGAACCCAGTTCGGGTGGACGGGTTCTTTCCACAAAAAAATCGCAGAAAAATCTGAAAACATCTGATAATCGTTTCAACTTAAGAAATGAATAAAAAATTGAATTTTGTTCACTGAGTAAAAATCCCATTTAAAGAAAATTAAAAACAAAAATGTTATGAGTGTTCAAACATGCTCTGGGCTCCAAATGGACCCCAGTTTGTAAAGGAGGGTTAAGGACGCAGCTCTTTGATAGATTTTTTTATGACTGGAATGCTACTGGGAGAAAATGTTTTGATTTGCCGCATTCCGATAATTCCGGCTGGTTTGCCATTTCAGTTTGAAAGAGCGCAGTTTCCCTTGAAACTAGCATTTGTAGCAAATCCGTTAAACCTTCTAATTTTGGCAAAAAATTGAAAACTTAGAACGTCGTGTACAGTAATGCACTGGAACAAAGTTATATAACTACGTTATTTAAGTATACATATGTATATACTAGGTGTGACAGCGACTTCGTCCGCAAGAATTGGCATAATCTTTTTTATTTATCAACCGATTGACATGAAATAAAAACTAAATGTTAAGTGAAGCTTACCACAATATAATACTGAAAACCCCATCTAGATAGGATAAGCCGTTTCTGAGATTATCGTGCACAAACAAACAAACTGTTACGTTTTTATTATATGTATAGATATATATAGATATAGATATAGATATAAATGTGATATAAAAAACTATAGACCCATTTCCAAACTTTCTAGCATTCCTAAACTCTTTGGAAAACTAGTATGTGACCAACTGGCTATCAGTGTAAAAAACTTTATTTGCACACAGCAACACGGTTTTGTCAAAAATAGATCGACTGTCACAAACCTACTTTGCTTTCTTCAAAAATGTTCTTTAGCACTTGAAAATGGTAATGAACTCGATTGCATCTATACACCGATTTTTCTAATTCTTTAGATCAACTTTCACGCAATATTATTCTGTTCTGTTTTTTTTTTACAAACTGTATAACAAAGGACTCTCTAGAAAGTT
This sequence comes from Melanostoma mellinum, assembly GCA_914767635.1. Lineage (NCBI taxonomy): Eukaryota > Metazoa > Arthropoda > Insecta > Diptera > Syrphidae > Melanostoma > Melanostoma mellinum. The sequence continues at coordinate 66,977,174 of OU612060.1, read as the reverse complement.
TGGAAATCTTTTAGAAAAGCTGTATGAACAAACATCCGCAGCAGTTTGGGACGGTAAGCAGTTAGGTGATTTCTTTGAAACGTTGACGGGTGTTAAACAAGGGTGCAATTTAAGCCCTCAAGCTTTCATCATGTTTATAGATGACATATCGGAATATCTATCGGGAGGAATAAAGATTGATGGGATTCACTTAAAGGTTTTGTTATATGCAGATGATCTAGTCCTGTTTGCTGACTCCCCGGAAAATTTACAAAGAATGATCAATCAGCCAAGAGTGGAGGTTAAATGTTAACATAACTAAATCGAAAGCAATGGTATTCCGCAAAGGTGGTGGAAGGCTAGCAAGAAACGAAAAATGGTTTTTTGAACGACAGGAAATGGAAACAGTTAAATCCTACAAGTATTTGGGCATTAACATCAGCAGTAATATGAATATGGATCAACATCTTAAAGAAAAACTCGTAGCGGCTAAAGCAGCTATAAGCGCAGCATGGAAAAACTGTTTGGATGACAAAGAAATCTCATTTAAAACAAAATATCAAATATTTCAGGCTGTGTCAAAGTCATGATGTATGGCGTATGGGGCGCAAGTTTGGGGGTATAAGCAATACGAAGCGGTGGAAAAACTCCTTCGTTTCTTCCTAAAAAGGATATTTAAACTTCCACAATGTACGTCAAACAACATTCTACTAGTGGAAACTGGTCTTTCGCCTTTGTTTGTTGAAACACTCAAACTTCACTTCAGTTATATTTTAAAAACCATGTCCCTGCAAGACGAAAGATTACCGAATCGATTGTTAAATTACGTAATAAGAACCAAAACGCTTTTTTTCGACGAATGGAAAAATCTTGCTGATTTCTGTGGATACAATATCAACTTGGATGTAGTAAACACCTTGCACTGGAAAAAAGAGTTCTACAATTTAATTTCCGCAGTTGATGAGAAGATCCACGCAAATTGTATTGAAAAGGTGGAAAGTTCTGTTTATCGAGAAATTTACGCCAACTTGAATCACAAGCTCTGTGAGACTAATTATTTTAACGAAATATACTCAACTGAAATGATTTCCACGATTATCAAAACTAGAGCTGAAATATTGAACTTGAACTTCATCCCGCACCGGGAAGATTTACCAATTTTTTGCTCTCTGTGTAATCTACGAGAAAGAGAGAACATATATCATTTTCTGGGTAGATGTCCTATTTTGATTGAGCTCAGAATCCATCTGTATGGGAAAAGAATCTTAGAGGAAGCGGAAATGAGAACTATTTTGAATGGATCCGATTGGAAAAAAATGTACTGCTATTGTCAAAAGGCTTTAAAATACAGAAAATCAATTATAGAAGAAACTTTTTAATAATAACGTTATTGTAACTTTGTCAAACTTGGGCAGACGGCATTATAAAGCCATGTCTTAGACTTAAATGTATTTAACAAAATTGTTATTATAAACAAATTGAATGAAATAAATAAACTTTATCTATCTATCTATCTATCTTATTCTGGTTCAAACTAAAAGCTTTGTCTTACCACCGGCGTTCACCAATTGAGTACTTCTTATCTGTCTATGAGATCTTATCAAGTAAAGTTTTTCAATATTCTTCCAACCCTTTTAATGCTGGCTTAGATGTACATCAGGGAAGTTATCTAGGACCTCTTCTATTTACTTTAGCTCAATGATGTTGTGTCTTACATTTGCTTCAGTGAAATATTAATATTTGCTGACGATATGAAAATTCAAGGATAACTGGTTCACTTGATCGCTCTCATCTTCAATCCGATGTTAATCATTTTACAGTTTGGTGTACTAAAAATAGGCTCAGCTCAAACAACAACAAATGCGAAAGCCTCACTTTCTCTGAAAAGAAAGGACCTATAGTAACACTGGTTATTCTATTTCGAATATTATTTGAGTTCAATGTTTTAAAGATCTTGGCGTTTATTTTAGTTTTAATATGGACTTTTCTCAACATATCAACTATATCGTAGGTAAGGCTCATAGTTTGCTCTTAAGAAAAGATGGTCAAAGGAGCTTTTTTTAAATTGTTTAGTTGCCAATTTTATCAATTACATTTAGGAGCTTAGCTTAAAAACTATACCTGCTAAACGGTTTTTGTTTTGTAAATTACCTTCAAGGCACGAATTAATTAGGGTAATGTATTTTTAACTGTCTACAGTATTATTTATAATTTTTTTATTTTGTTATTTTATATTTATTCTAAGAACTTTTTATCAATAAGCAAAGTCATGAGAAAACCCTTTGAGAACAATACATATTCGTTTTTGATTTCTTCAAAACAACTTAAAACTAGATATTATGAACTTCACATCAGGAAAAATAAAAAAGTTTCTTTAGAGACTGTGTATTTATAGTCGTTATAGTATATGAACTTATCCAAATGAACAGCTAAGTATTTAACAAGACTCAATAAGACAACCATTTGAATTTAGAATTTGAAAGTTCTTCCAATTCTGCCGCAAGTCTGAGTTTCCTCGTCTTAGCGGGGTGCGGAATAGTATGGTTTCATATTTTGTGAAATTTATCTGCAGTTTCCATCCTGCGCAGAATGTTTGTAGTCTATCAAACTTGGTTGGTAGTTCACACTGTTTGCAATTTTTGAGCTACGTGCATATAGTGGAGGGCCGTAAGCTTTTTACCTAGGAGTCCAGGGCCAGTCGATGGAATCTCATGAAATTTTCGGAAATATGTTTTGAATGGCGTAAGAAGTTAAAAAAAAATATCACCGCTCTCAATTTTTTAAGTATTTTTAAAATTAATTAAAAACATTTTTTTTTTATTTTATAAGTTTTCCAAAGACTCAGGATAGATAGGTTGTGTCAATACAAGAAAAAAATTGTATGGGGGGGGGGGGGGTAATTAGTTAGTAACTTTTAGAATTTTCTAATCTAATCTAAAATAATTAAAAAACTGAGAAGCGTCAAAATTCTTTTTTTTTTAACTTTTTTCTATACGCTATTTAAAAAACATATCCAAAGTTTTCATGAAAATCCATGGGCTGGCCCAGGATTCCTAGGTTTTTTTTGTCTAACGGTCCTCCTCTAATAGAGTATTATATATCGTTGGAAAATTCTATAGAACTATCGAGATCACTCAGGATATCAGCAATAAATATCATGTTAAAAAGGGTAGGTGCTGAGACTGTCCCTTAAGGTAATCCATTAATGACTGCAAAAAACCTGGTTGTAGTGCATTTTTTGTTAGTTATTGAAAATGTCTATCCTATAATCATTGAAGATATAATCTTACTGAGATATGTGGAAAACCATAGCGTTTGAGTTTAAATATCATTCCGTCGTGTCGAATGCGTTTTCAATATCCACTAGACATGCAGCTGTATACCTTTTCGTATTGAAATTGAAATTTTGTTACAGCACGCACTGCGGGAGGTTTTGCCTACATCTAAATTGATTCCCCTCCTTTCGCTCGCTCACGTTCTGGATTGATTTACTGGTTACTATTTCGAAAATTTTCCCGATACAGGGAAAGAGACTAATAGGTATATAATTAGAGATAATTAGAATGAACATTTCTGTCAGTTCGTCTAGCGTAGTGTAGTAATCGTTTGTCTGTTCTTTAGATAGTCCATCAGCTTTTATCTCTTCAGAAAAACTAAAAAGTGGTTGTAAGCCCTTGTTTTCAAGAACCTAGGTAATTCTGTACTAACTTCTTCATCTCTATCGGTAGGAAGCTCTCTAGAATGAACAGCCTCAAAATGGGAACCAATAACGTTAAGTTTGTCCATTCCATTTATCAACAAGAAATCAACCGTCAGTTATTAAACAGAGGAGAAGATTAAGAATTTAGACTCCGTTGCGAAACCTGTACATTTGACTAATTTTAGAAAACATGTTTTTTTGAATCCGATTTGATAATATTTTCAACCCATTGTTTCTAGTAATCGTTGGTAATTTTTTGAACCTATTGATAACGTCCTTACATTTCTCAACAGAGATTTAAGTCTTTTTAGCTCCAAGCACGACGAGTCGCCTTGAAACTGGTGGCGAATACGATTGATTTGGGTAATCAAGAAGCTTTTATGTTTTTGAAAGATACGTTTGTATATCGCGATTAAGATAACATTCAATATTGTTTTTTTCTTTCATTTTTGCGGCTGTCAAATCTATTGCACTCAAAACCACCCTCTTGAGACTCTCGATATGAGAATCGCACTCTTCGTTAGAGAGATTTCAATTGCTAGGGATGCTTGAGTAAAGAGAAATTCATATATTTTCCTGTAGCGCAACGTTGAAATCGACACCAGTCAGTTTTTTTCAAATTTAATTTAGCCACCATTTGTTTCGTCGCAAAGATAAACAATGGAACTGCAGCTCTGCAGCAATTGTTGTTGGTATAACTATTGCCTTGTGATCGCTATTATAATGGAAATATGACGACGTAAAAGGCTGCCTCTTCCATTTTCTCTCAAGTAAAACCAGTCCTGATATTTTGCATAATGATCAGCCGCTTATACAGGGTGTTCCGTAATTCGTGGAACATGCTTTGGGATGTGATTCTTGATCATATTCTCAGAAAAATATTGTTAAACAGTAAATTTTGTTTCTCAACTTTGACATCCCTTTTTGACAATTTAAAAAAAAGGTTAACTTTGGTGTACCCTGACCTGTGTTAAATTAGTTTTCTATTGTCGTTTTCCAAAAACTAAATCGGGAGTGATTTGGAGACTTTATTTGTCAGATCTGACAGATAAATTCTCCAAATCACTCCCAAACATGTTCCAAAATGCGGTTTGGAGACACTTTTTGGAGTAATTTTTTCGCTCCCGTTTCAGTTTAGGTGCAAGGGAGTGAACACCAACACATAAACAAACTGTCATCTGACTGCTTGTCAAAGCAAGCCGCAGTTTCTATTTATTTTTTGTCAGCTCACAAAGCACGCGATAGTTTAATAAATTATCTTCAGAAGACCATTAAATAATTTTTAAAATTAAAGTGAACGATTTTTAGTCTTGTTTTCTACTTTAACATGAGAGAAAAAATTTTGCAAGCTAACCACTACCAATGCAATCACTCCAAATCTGTCACTTCGGTTAAAACGATTTCCAAAATAAAACGAAAAGAAGTGAAAGAGTGAATTTGTTTTTGGAAAACGACATATGTCAACACCGATGGTACAGACTAATTTTAAAATCATTTTGTTGTAGAAATAATAATCCTTAAAACTGTATCTCAATTGGGCTCTCAAAAGTTTATTGTTGCCAGATTTCAAATTTAAAATGGTGTTCAAGTTTTTATTGAAATAATTGGTCTATTGTTACTGCCATGATGGATGGGTGTTGTACTATTCGGGTAGACTCTGACTGGTAACAACTTGGCGGCGCCCAGATGTTGCAACTTATAGTACACGTCAATTATGCTTGCTATACCACCTCGTGGTATCCACTGGGACCCTGTAATGCTCCGTACAGAGCTGACGTGCTAAACTAGTAAGTGCAAGCGTTGACAAAGGAATGCGGATAAAATAATTTTGATCAACACTATAAATGCTCTGCGAACAATGACTGACTGCACGAATCTCAGTGGTCTACGAGAGCTTTCGCGTTGATGTCCCAGCGGATGAATTCGAATGACAGAATCAACGGTGGACTTCAGCAGTCAAAAAAGCAGAAACCCCTGAAGGAGCTACTCCAACATATTTGGTTTAAAGGTCTTTCAGGGTCTTTCAATACTAGGACAGGGTATTGAAGTAGAGATGGTGGTGGATAAGCTCGTGGTGAGCCAACGGCAGCACTCACACCCCTGCAGCAGGGTACTGACACTGGATATGCCAGCCCTTTATGTCCGACGGGATCCAAAAGAACCTGGCCCTCCAGGTTGGGGGTTGTGCGTAGGGTTAACTACCCAACCACGTTAAAAAAATATAGTTCCGAAACAACCAATAGCCTCGGATAACGATAATGATTTCAAAGTTGACGACCCAAGCAAACGAATAAAGGACAATGACCTCCGGATCTGCACGTGGAACGTAAGATCTCTTAATGGATTAGCAGCTGGAGAATAAGTAGCGCTTATTTAGATGCGGGTTTGTTGTTAGAGGAAGATTCAGAGATAAGGTGATTAGCCAAAATCCAGTTAATGAGCGTATAATGACCATCCGCATTAGGGCTTAATTCGCCAACATTAGCCTTATATGCGCCCACGCCTCCACAGAAGAGGAAGACGACAATTCCAAAGACTGTTTCTACGAGCTCCTCGAAGAAACGTATGAGCAGTGCCCTAGACACGACGTGAAAATCCTTCTTGGCGATTTTAACGCAAAGCTAGGGAAGGAGGACATCTTTGGAAACACAATCGGTAAGCAAAGCCTCCATGACAAAGAATCCGAAAACGGACTGAGGCTAATCAATTTTGCTGCGGAGCTAAATCTTGTTGTAAGTAGTACACGCTTCCCGCATCTCAAAATTCATAAAGGTACATGGCGATCCCCAGATCAATCAACCGTCAACCAAATTGACCATGTTGTGATCGACGCAAGGCACTCTTCCAGTGTGTTAGATGTCCGAACTTTCCGAGGGGCCAACTTCGACTCGGACCTTTACCTTATTGTAGCCAAGGTACGAATGAGGATATCTTGTTCACGACCTGCACGAACTAACGCTGTGAAGAGATATGACGTCGGAAAGCTACAATCGCAAGAGATTGCCAATGTCTTTTCCAATCGAGTGTCCCTACAATTATCCTTGAATCCCATGCCGCCAGCATTAAGCATTGAAGACCAGTGGCAGCAATGCCAATAAGCCATCAGAACCGCTGCCTCTGAGGTTATGGGTCTCACTCGGCCACCAAAACGAAACCTATGGTTCGATGAAGAATGCAGGCAGGCAAATGCAGCCAAACAAAAATCACAACAAATGCTGATGCAACAACGAACAAGGGCTGCTTACGATCAGTAAAACGAGATCTACAAGAAGAAAAGATGGGAAGAACACCGAATTCTCAAAAAGAAAAAGAAGCAGCATGAGAAGCGCTCGTTTTAGGAAATAGAGAGGTGCCATTACAGGAACGAGATTCGGAAGTTTTACCAAAAGGTAAAAAGATCCTGCCAGGGTGGCAAACCCCGAACTCAAACCTGCAAAGACCAGCAGGGAGACATAGTTATAGAGTCACAGTCGCTACTGAGGATCTGGAAAGATCATTTCTGCAGACTGCTTAGTGGCGATGAGGACACAAATTCCGCTGTCAGGCAGATTGCCCCATTCAGCTTGGACGATGATCAAGAATGCCGTCCTCCCGACCTAGAAGAAGTTAAGCTTGCTATATGCAAACTTAAATCAAATAAGACTGCAGGTGCAGATGGCCTTGATGCCGAACTTTTCAAGGCAGCTGGAGATCAGTTGGAAAGGAGCATGCACCAACTGATCTTCATGATATGGTCGGAAGAAAGCATGCCCGATGAATGGAACCTCAGTATCGTATGCCCGATCCTAAAGAAAGGAGACCCTCACAACTGCGCCAATTATAGAGGGATAAGCCTCCTTAACGTCGCTTATAAGATCTTGTCTGATGTAATTTGTGTATGACAGTATTTACAGGGACGAGCTGTACAGAGCCATGTCTATTTCGGCATACCTGCAAAACTCGTACGACTATGCAGGATGACTTTGGAGCATTCACGCTGCTCCGTCAAGGTCGGTAAAGAAGTCACGGAGACCTTTGATGTCGAAAGAGGTTTAAAACAAGGCGACAAACGATTTCTTCAACATCATACTTGAACAGATTGTAGGAATCTCTAATGTCAACATCAGAAAAACAATTTTTTAAATGTCTGTACAATTACTCGCCTATGCAGACGATATTGACGTAATGGGAAGAAAAAATCGTGATGTTATAGGTGCTTTTGCGAGTATTGAAACAGAAGCGGCAAAAATGGGTTTGATGGTTAATGAGGGCAAAACGAAGTATATGCTGTCATCAAACAGGGACACAGAACATCGACGAATTGGACAAAACGTCGCAATAGACAGACATAACTTCGAGGTAGTACAGGACTTCGTCTACCTAAGATCCTCTGTAGACACGGACAACAACATCAGTGCGGAGATCAAACGGAGAATAACTCTTGCCAACCGTTGCTTCTTAGGGTTAAGAAGGTAATTGAGAAACAAAACCCTCTCTAGAAAAACCAAGGTGACCTTGTATAAGACCCTGATCATCTCAGTCCTGCCTTACAGCGCGGAAGCATGGACCTTAACGAAAACGGATGAGGAAACCCTTGGTCGTTTCGAAAGAAAAACACTCCGAATGATCTTTGGTCCCGTATGCGAAGACAATGTGTGGAGAAGAAAATACAACAACGAGCTGTATGAGCTGTACCGCGACATGGGCATAGCCAGAAGAGTACGCATCGCGAGGCTACGATGGTTGGGCCATGTAAAGCGGATGGACCTAAACGCTCCGGCTCGTCGGGTGTTCGAAAGCACACTGCAGGGAAATCGCGGAAGGAAAAACCCCGTCTTAGGTGGCGCAATCAAGGCGATGAAGACCTCAAACGACTTGGAGTGCGAAACTGGAGAGAGCTCGCCCGAAATGGAAGTCGTTATAGAAGGATGTTGGTAAGGTTCCCAGGTTCCGAACTGTAATGCCCACCTAAGAAGAAGAAGAAAAACCTTCGCGCAGATTTGGGGGAATGGGGATAATCCTATAAAGAGTCATTTCCTTGCCAAGGTAAAGCACTTTAGGTTGGGCGCTCGGCCTTTACGGGGGCACTCAGCCGCTACGTTGGGCTCTTGGCCGTTTATATTTACAAGGCTTCAAATGCCAAATTCTGATGTTCGTGAACGTTATAGTGAACGTTAACTGATATCTAATCAGTGTGTTAGAGATGGGTAGCCATATCTCTACCTTTTGTATAAATAGTAGGTTTTTAGTAACCTGCTGCTGCTGCTGTTTGATGGACTTCTTCCAGAACCTTTCTTGTTCTTACTAACGCTGCTGCTCGAGTCTCCAGCCGTCCACTGGCTCAATGAAGGGGTACCTATTTGGGTTGCTTTTCCAAAATGCTTTGAAGTACACCACTAGCTGATGGACTAGGGTTGCTTTGTACTCTGCCAGCACTTTGAAGCCAGAGCAAAAGGATGGGGTGAAAATAAAAAAAGGAAGAGAAATAAAGGTTTAACTTGTTGTGGTAAAATATACTGCAACACCTTTGCTGAAGCATTGCTCCAGGAAGGTCTAACAACAGTCGGAACAATTAGCAAGAACGAAAAGGAAATACATACCTTCTGACTTCATTATATTGCGTGGTCGAGATGTAAAATCAAATATATTTGGTTATCGCGAAAACATGGTTTTATTTTCACATGTTCCAAAGAAAGGAAAAAACGTTCTCCTGATTAGCACAATGCACAATGACTTTACAGTCGATACCGAAAAAACCTGAAATAATTTTGAGCTACAATGACTCCAAGGGCGGCGTCGATGTCTTCGATCGCTTATGTGGCAAATTATAATTGTGCCCGAGCAACAAGTCGCTGGCCTATGGTAGTCTTCTACGCTTTGCTCAATGTCAGTACAATCAACAGCCAGGTGATATACACAGCTAACAACCAAAACACAAAACTTCAACGTCGCATTTTTAGTGAGAGTTTGGCCATGAAACTCATTGAACCTCATATTAGAGAACAACAAATGCAGTTGCACTTACCACGGTCTGTGCGACAAAAACTGTCCGAGATCTTGAAGTTGGACGATGTACCTGGGACTGCTGGTCCTTCAAGAAATGGCCGGTGCTTTGATTGTGGGTGGAAAAAAAATATTGAAACCAAGTACTTTTGCCACAAATGTCGGGAATATTTGTTCCTTGAACATGTAGTGCCCTCTTGCAGAGACTGTTTGTCTGAGGAATAATATTTTTTTGAGATGTTTTTTTTTACCAGTTCTGTTTTTTTTTATGAAAGTTCCTAATGTTAAAATACTATTAGATTTAATTTTTAAGATGAATATGTGATTTTTCGTTTTTTTGTTAACTTAAAAAATGTATGTCCAAGAATAATAAGTGAATAATTTTTTTTTTATTATTAATAATGAAATAAAAGAGCTTCTGTTTATAAAATATCTTTGTTTTAATGTTAAAGAGCATAAATATTTAAAAAAAAAAATATTTATTTATAACTCGTTTTGAAAAAAAAACTTCAGTAGAAAACCCCGGTGTGTGAGACCGGCGACACCAACGATCAAAATCAAATTGACGACACCAATGGCGGGTTAGCAACAGCCATTGACGTCGTTTCCGGTCGATTTTTGGCAAGTTATAGGCTTTTCGATTAAATCATCATTGGTTGATTTTATAGTCTTAAGAACTTCGTACCAAGAATTTCTCGAACTTTGACACGCGTCTGCTCTTGCTGACCAAAGTGTCAGACCAATGTTCTTCAGTATTAAATATCATTTTTATAGTTTGAAGTAGTGTCCACTTATTTTAAAAATTGTTAAAAGTCACAAAATTGTAATTGTAATTATTATTGAAACGCCATTGGGATTTTTCCAAAATTCATTATCGAATAAGTACATACTTGTATCGTTACAGTGCGTTAAGTATTCTTTTATATACGGACTACGGACGTAAGAGTTTTCAGCATAATGTGCACTACTAAAATATTAAAATTTTTGTCACTCCTTTCTTTCGATATAATATTTGTTGCAATTTTTTTTTAGTTTATGAAACAGTGTTTAATTTGTAAAACAGTTGTTAAAATCCTTTATTAAAACAAACAATTTGAAAAAAGTTAAAATATGATATACAGTGTAACACGGATATAAGAAACTCCGAGAATGCCGAATTTTTTTTGCTTATATCCGAGTTTTTCTTATACGAAAACCTCGGATATAAGAAAAAATTTTCTTATACAGGGTGTCCCGTACTTCGTGTATTATCCTTTGGGGTGTGATTCTTGGTCATATTCTAAAAAAAAAAATTGTTTTACAGCAAGGCTCGTTTCTCAACTTTGACACCACTTTTTGAAAAAAAGGCTAGGTTTGTTGTACCCTGACCTAATTCGATACTGATGATAGAGACCTAATCTTAGAATTAATTTTTTGTAAAAATAACAATTTTTAAGATTGTATTCAAGTTTAGCTTTCATAGGCTTAGGGTTGCCAGATTTTAAATTTTTAATGGTGTTTAAATTTTCTTCCCGAAACAAAGTTTCGACTTTGAGGTCACTTTTCTGCAGAAAATGCCTGATAAACATAGAATTTCTTTATTTTTTACAGATGAACAAAACAATTAAAAAAACTCAGTTATAAGTGCACTCAAAAACCCATACATTTTATGATATTAAAAAAATGGGTAAAAGTAAAAAAAGGTTTCTTCAATTGGAGGTTTGTTTGAATAAAACAATAATATGGGCGCTTTTAGTAGTTTTTTATGTAGTATTTTACGGATATAAGAAAGTCTCATTTAAGAAAAATCTGGTGGTTTAGAACCCATGTCTCCGAATCCAACCCTCTAATTTAATAGCACTTTCGGTTTTTTCTCTAAAATTAACTCATTAATCGATTCATGCAATAAAAGTCCATTCAATGTAGAGTTCCTTAAGAAATTACATAATCAATAGACTTAATAGATGGAAAAAACGCCAGAAAATTCGGCATTCTCGGAATTTCTTATATACGTGTTACACTGTATTTCATACAAACACAATTATAACATGTGCTCAAAGTGCCTACACAGACATTTTTTTCATATATGAGTGTCTTCAAGTGAATATTTTTCTAGTAAATTGGGTATGACAACATCCTTGAAATTTTGAGCTGCATTCTCATCTGCAGAAAGGGATTCTTCGTGTAGTTTTTTGAAACGAATATTCTGGCTTTTTATCCATCTATTAAGCAAGCCTTGATTAGTAGTCTATTGATTATGTCATTTCTTAAAAAACTCTACATTGAATGGACTTTTATTGCATGCATCGATTTATGAGTTAATTTTTGAGTAAAAACCGAAAGTGCTATTAAATTAGAGGGTTGGATTCGAAGACATGGGTTCTAAACCACCATCATTCGTTTTTTCAATATATCTCGAGAACGAACCAAAATTTTGATGCAAAATTTTTAGAGAGCAGGTTTTCCCATCGAAATGCATCTTTATCAAAATTATAAAGAACAACTTTTTATCCAAAATAATAAAATTCCCGACAGAAAAAAAGTCAATTTTTGCCAGTTTTTGAGTTTTGTCAGTTTTTACTTGCGATTATAGGTAATATAAGGCAAGTCTTGCAATCGTGCAGAAAAAAAATTTTGAGATAACAATCAAATATGACATTACGATGATAGAGAATACGAAAAAAGTGTTTCCTACAATTCTGTCTGTCTGCCTGTGTGTCTGTGTGTCTGTCTGTCTGTCTGTCTGTCTGTCTGTATATGGATCCACAGCCTGAACTAATTGACCGATTTTCTTCAAAATTTGCAGTTAGGGTCTATGGAGCAGTCTACAGAGGGGTTTTTGGAATTGAGTCTCTAGGTCTTGAAATAACGGTACCTGCCATACAACCGATATGATAATACTTATTTTTCTCGAAAACGGCTCCAACGATTTCGATAAAATTTTGTGTGAGGGATTAATTTTGGATTTTCTTTCTTATGATGTAAAACAAAATTTTGGAAAAAGCCTAAAAACGGTACCTCCCATAGTACCGTTTTTTTCAAAACCAACTTTCTCGTTAATGGCTTACACGACGAAACTTTAGATTTAAAAAGTCGTAAACTGTTACAAAAAGACTTCATATCAATATTAAAAAAAATTTAGTTGTGGAAATTTTTAAAAATATTTTTAAAAAATTTTGATATTTTGAAATAACTTCAAAACTATAACTTTGATTTTTTTTAATTTTTTGTCAAAACAACTCTTATTAAGATCTAAAACTTTGCATACTCGACTTTTAAAAAACAGTTTTAAAAAAAAAGTGAAAAATAAAAAACCGTTTTTTGGAAAACTGCTCCAACGATTTTGATTAAATTTTCATCATTCATATGTATAAGCTATTGCAAAAGAATGGCATTTTTAGATTTTTGCTTGAAACCTTTGGAATATTTAATTTAATTTTTTCATTATTTTACTTGATTTAATTCAATTTTCATAATTAATGTGTAGTTGGCAACCCTGTACCACAAAATATATTATGAAGAGCTAATACCAAAACCTTTAACTCAGCCTTTAGATTTTGATATCGTATTTAGAACACAATCGCAAGTTCGTGCGACCCAGTCGTGCCCATTTTTTTAATGGCATTTCTTTCTGGTTGCAGATATAGGTATAGGCAATGCTTCATCGATTTTCATCCCTTTTGTACTGACAGAAAATGTTGCGGAAGGAAAATATTTCATGAAGTTTCATATATGCGTGCTCTTTTATTCTAAAATTTTCAAGGAGTGCATTAAAATGATTTTCTCTTAACCGAGTTTTTCTTATAAACGAGTTTCTTTTATACGTCTGAATTTGAAGAGATAATAAAGGGAAAGACACGGTGCTTTCGATTGTCTATCTTATAAGCGAGTTTTTCTTATATGAGACTTTCTTATATCCGTAAAATACTGTATATAGCTTACTTAGTCTTATAGTGGTGCTAGGAAGATAAGAAAAAATGCTGCTGCTGGAGCGAACTCTGAATGTAGAATAACAAAATTACAGTAAAGATGGCTGATCAATTGTAAATGGTAATAAGGATGGCTGATCGATTACTACGAGCACTAAATATGGGTGATCGATTACTACGAAATTAGTGCCGATGACGTGGCCAGTCTCAGTAGCTCCCCCTATAACGTCAGGCGGTGACTACCGCCACTTAGGGTGCACGCGTACACGAACAATAACGTTTTTCTAGTATTTCTGTAAGACAAAATAATTGTTGGAGCAGATTTGTCACCCTTTGAAATCTGCCGCCCTAAGCTCCAGCCTACTCAGCCTATTGCTAAATCCAGCACTGAGGATGAATTTGGAGAACTCTTGTTGCTCCGTCAAGGTCGGTAAAAAACTCACCGAGACCTTTGATGTCGAAAAAGGCTTTAGGCAAGGCGAGAAACTGTCTTGCGGTTTATTTAACATCAAACTTGAAAATATTGTACAAAACTCAGACGTCAACACCAGAAGAACAGTCTTTGAAAAGTCAGTACAATTACTCGCCTACGCAGACGTTATTGACGTATTGGGAAGAAAAAAGAGTACGAAACGAATTGGACAAAACGTCACATAGTCTATTGATTATATCGTAAAAAAGGGCATATAAAAGAACTCTACATTGAGTTGGTTTTTATTGCATGAATCGATTAAAGGGTTATTTTTAGAGAAAAAACCGACAGCGCTATTAAATAAGATGGTGCGATTCGGAGATATGGGTTCTAAACCATCTTCATTTGTTTTTTCAATATATCTCGAGAACAAAGCAAAATTGATGCAATTCCAAGAATGTTTTTTGTAGAAATCAAATTTTCCCATCGAAATGTATCTTTTAAAAAAATTATAAAAAAATATTATTTATTCAAAGTAATAAAATTCCCGACAAAAAAAGGCAATTTTTTCCATTTTTTAAGTCTTGTCAGTTTTTTTAATAGCGTTTCTTTGTGGTTCCAGATGGTTATGGGCAATGCTCCACAAAAAAAAGGAAATAAAATTTCCTACAAAATACTATGTCAGAAAACTTTCTATGTTTGAAATTCACCTAAATATTGCCACTTGAACATAAACATTAATCGTTGTTTTTCGCATCCTTTTTATCCTCACTGCACTTATTTTTATTTTGTTGAAAAAAAAAAAAATTTTACTTAATGGAAAGGTGTTTATGTAGGTTGATAGTAAGTAAAGTATATTACTTGAATACAACTTTTAATAAATCCTATTAATATTATAAACGTGAAAGTTTGTATGTGTGGATGTATGTTTGTTCCTCTTTCACGCAAAAACTGCTGAATGGATTTCAATTAAACTTTCCAATAATATAGCTTTTACATCAGAATAACACATAGGCTACAATTTATCCCTAAATTCCCTCGGGAACGGGAACGTATACGGGAACTTAGAAACTACAACACCGATTTCAAAAATTGTTCCACTGTTAGAATGCTTCATTACCCCCGAGTAACATAAAAAGTAATTCATCCCCATATTCCTACGGTTCCCTATATTCCCACGGGAGCAGGAACGTATACGGGAACTTTGACACTACAGCACCGATTTCAGAAATTCTTTCACCGTTAGAATGCTACACTACCCCCAAGTAACATAAAAACTAATTCATCCCCATATTTCTACGGTTCCCTTTATTCCCATGGGAGCAGGAACGTATACGGGAACTTTGACACTACAGCACCGATTTCAAAAATTCTTTCACCGTTAGAATGCTACACTATCCCCGAGTAACATAAAAACTAATTCATCTCCATATTCCTACGGTTCCCTATATTCCCACGGGAGCAGGAACGTATACGGGAACTTTGACACTACAGCACCGATTTCAAAAATTCTTTCACCGTTAGAATGCTACACTATCCCCAAATAACATTAAAACTAATTCATCCCCATATTCCTACGGTTCCCTATATTCCCACGGTAGCAGGAACGCATACGGGAACTTTGACACTACAGCACCGATTTCAAAAATTCTTTCACCGTTAGAATGCTACACTATCCCCGAGTAACATAAAAACTAATTCATCTCCATATTCCTACGGTTCCCTATACTCCCACGGGAGCAGGAACGTATACGGGAACTTTGACACTACAGCACCGATTTCAAAAATTTTTTCACCGTTAGAATGCTACACTATCCCCGACTAACATAAAAACTAATTCATCCCCATATTCCTACGGTTCCCTATATTCCCACGGGAGCAGGAACGTATACGGAAACTTTGACACTACAGCACCGATTTAAAAAATTCTTTCACCAATAGAATGCTACACTATTCCCGAGTAACATAAAAACTAATTCATCCCCGTATTCCTACGGTTCCCTATATTCCCACGGGAGCAGGAACGTATACGGGAACTTTGACACTACAGCACCGATTTCAAAAATTCTTTCACCGTTAGAATGTTACACTATTTCCGACTAACATAAAAAATAATTCATCCCCATATTCCTACGGTTCCCTATATTCCCACGGGAGCAGGAACATATACGGGAACTTTGACACTACAGCACCGATTTCAAAAATTCTTCCACCGTTAGAATGATACACTATTCCTGTGTAACATTAACTTTAATTCATCCACATATTCCTACGGGAACGGGAATCCTTACAAGTGTGAAAAGAGCTCTGTCTGTCCGTCGTTCTATGTTACCATCTCCTGCCCAAACTAATAAACCGATTTAAATGAAATTTTGTACAAGGATTGTTCAGAACCTGAGGAAAGACATAGACTATATATTTTTTCCCTATATTCCCACGGGAGCAGGAACGTATACGGGAACTCTTACACTACAGCACCGATTTAAAAAATTCATCCAACGTTGGAATGCTCCATAATCCCGGAGTAACATTAACTTTAACTTATCCACATATTCCCACGAAAACGGTCACCATATTCCCACGGGAACGGGAGTCTTTACTAATATTGAAAATGCGAATGTAGCTATGTCGGTATGTTTTTCGTATGTCTCCCGTTCAAACTGCTAAACAGATTTTATTAAATTAGCTACAGAGATGGTCTAGAACATGCGGAAGGATAAAGGCTATATACCTTCCTTATATTCCCACGGGAACGGAAATGGGAATTCAAAAACTACGGTCTCAAAAGTATTTTTAACAGGGCTACAAGGTGTTGAAATAGGGGTTGAATGTTTTTTTTGGAAATATGTACCGCCATTTTTAAAGCTAGAAGTTTTATTTCCTAAAAAGTTATAAGTGCTGCTGAAAGTCACTATTCCACGCGGACGAAGTCGCGGGCACAGCTAGTATAAAATATAATATTGTTTTAAACATGATTTGTAGAACACTATTAAAACAGTTATCTAAAGTTGACCCACTAAGCTCAAACCGTCAAAGTAATCGTAAATTCATCTTTCTCCAAATCAGACGTACAAGATTAAGTGAGATAGTATGACAATCGCAAAACACTTTAATAATTTGCGATACGGGTGTGCACACGTCAGTCTATTTTTCAAAATGGAAAATTGTTTTTTTTTTGCGATGAAGATGTAAATATAACTAAAGGAAATAGAGTCTTAAATGCACGATGTATTGGTATTGCTAGTATAAAAAGAAGTGATGACCAAGATAAAAAATTAACTGGTGTTGAAAGTATTGAGGTTCACAAATCATGCTATAAATCATACATATCTGATTCAAATATTGATGTAGTAAGGAAAAGAAAATTGTCAAAAGATAATTTGATTGCACCAAGTAGGGCAAAGGATTTTAATTTTGCTGAACTGTGTTTTATTTCTGGAAAGAATGCGGGGTCTCTTTACCATGCACAAAATCGACGTAAAACTCGTCGTCATTCTCACGGTAAATATTATTTCATATTATAAAATAGTGTAACGTGCGCTTAGTTCGTAAAATAAAACTTCACCTTTCAATTTATTTCTACCACTTTTATTCAGTATCTTTACTTTATTCGATCTCAACTCGACTTTTGGACTATCACTTGTAAACAACAATTCACTCTTAACTATATCACTCTATAATGAAAACTGACATCTGGTTGCCTCGGGCGGCCTATTTATATCGAATGACATTTCATCTAGAACTCTCCAGTAATTTCCATATGGTCTCCACTCTCCACTAATGTCAAACATTTTTCCCTTCTGGTATATTTCTACACTTACACTTGTGTTGCCGCTTGTGTTTTCGGTTGAACGTTTTAGATTAGGAAATTGGTATTAAATGTTGGGTTCGCGTTACCTGCCCCCTCCTTAAGATTGTTCGTCCCGAATAATTCCATCTGCAGCATCGCCACTATATCGATGCAGCCGGTCACAATTAACTACTTTTAACTTGCCCCTTAGTCCTCTTTGGGTGCGGTAAACCACGTCGTTAATCCTCATGACAACAGTATAAGGACCATCCCAGTTCTGCTGAAGTTTCGGTGACAATCCCTTTTGACGATGAGGATTATAAAGCCACACACGATCTCCTGCTTGGAATCCTGCCGTTGTCGCTTTTGTGTCGTACCGTGTCTTCATCCGGTCGTTGTAGGTTTTCATCCGTTCCCTTGTTCTTTTATGGATGTCAGCGAGTCTCTCCTTGAGGTCGTCCACATACTTGTTCGTGTCCTGTGGCTCCTCTGTGGGGCATCCAAATTTAAGTTCGCTGGGCAGCCGCATAGTTTTCCCGAACAAGATGTCAGATGGTGTTTGTCCTGTCGAGCTATGTAATGCACTTCAATAGGCCATCAGGAATAGCGGTACGTGCCTATCCCAGTCTCTTTGGTAGTCGCCTACGACCTTGGTGAGGTGTTCTTTCAAGGTCCGGTCGAATCTTTCAACCATCCCATCAGATTGTGGAAGAAGCGGTGTGGTTCTCGTTTTCTTAATGCCAAGTAGTCCGCACACTCCTTGGAAGATGTTTGACTCAAAGTTCCTCCCTTGGTCGGAATGGAGTTCCATAGGAACACCAAACCTACTCACCCAGTTATACACAATCTGGTCAACCACCGTTTTGGCTTCTTGATTTGGGATGGCATACGCCTCAGGCCACTTGTTTTGTTTACTCCCAAGTGGCCTCCAGAAGGTCCGTCGTGCATCTCCCGAAGAACTTCACTGACTTTCGATTGCGGTACGATCAGTTGCACCTTCTTGCACATATAGTGAGTCCCTCTGTGCCCAATAGGCTTTGAGAACTGGACTCTTGTCAGAAATGTCTCCCCATTCAGGTTTCTCTTCATTTTCTTTCCATGCGAGAATGGGTTCGATATCTGGATCCTCCTGTTGAGCAGTCCTTACTTCCTCATAGCTCCATCCGCATATTGGGTCAGCTCTTAGTCGCTGAGCGGTAATATTTTCTTTATCTTCTTGCCGCCTACAATGCTTGCAATCCACTTTGCAAGGTCTTCGGGATAATGCGTGAGCGTTTGAGTGCAACTTTCCTCTGCGGTGTTGAATCTTTTAATCATAAGTCTGCAGTCTTTCTATCCACCTTGCGACTTGACCTTCTGGATTTTTGAAGTTCAACAGCCAGTTCAGAGCACCATGGTCTGTCCGCAGAAGGAATTTCTATCCATAGATATACTTATGGAAGTGCTTTGTTGCCAAGATAAGAGCTAGCAGCTCCCTTCTGGTCATGCAGTAGTTTCTGTCGGGCTTCGAGAGGACCTTGCCACCACAAATATGCCACCACTTTCTCTTCGCCATCATGCACTTGGGATAGTACCGCCCCGATTCCAACGTTGCTTGCATCAGCGTCGATGATGAATGTTTTGCCGGTTGTTGGATGTGCCAGCACTGGAGCGTTACACAGGCGGTATTTGAGTTCCTGAAAAGATTGCTCACACTCTCCTGACCATTTAAACTGCTTCCCTTTTTCGGTGAGCTGATGCAAACTCTTTGCAACTCCAGCAAAGTTCTTAACAAAACGTCGGTGATATGTGGCAAGACCAAGAAAGCTTCGGAGTTGATGTTTGTCCTGTGGTGTGGGCCAATTTTTGACGGAGTCAACTTTTTCAGGATCAGTCTTAACTCCTTGGGAAGAGATGATGTGTCCAAATACTTAACTTCGGTTTTGAAAAGTGCACATTTTTCCGGATTGGGTTAGCCTCTCGAAGTCTCTGAAACACGGCTTTTAGGTTCTTGCAATGTTGGTCAACACGGCTTTTAGGTTTTTGCAATGTTGGTCAAATGTTTTCCCGTAAACAATGACATCGTCCAAGTAGACTAGGCAAGCTTTCCACGTCAGTCCTTGAAGAAAGCACTCCATAAAACGCTCGAATGTTGCCGGAGCGTTGCATAGCCCAAACGGCATAACTTTGAATTGCCAAAGCCCATTACCTGTAGAAAACGCCGTCTTTTCCCGATCATCAGGGTGGATATCAACTTGCCAATATCCACTCTTCAAGTCCAACGTCGAGAACCATTGGGCTCCCTCCATGGTGACGCCCAAGGACTTTTGGAGTTTTCGATAAGACCGTCCTTCTTCATTGTTGTTATCATATCCTCAACCTCACCTTGTTTGGCCAGTGGAAGGCGTCTTGCGGGTTGACGAATTGGTCTTGCATCTCCTGTGTTGATGCAATGCTGCACCAACTGTGTCCTACCATATTGCCCTCTTGACGTTGCGAAGATATCAGTGTACTCTTGTAGGAGATTTTCAGCCATTCTTGTTTGTTGGTAATCAAGGTTGGATGAGTTCAATATTCTAGCTTTGATGGTCTTGAGCTCCTCCAGAGTTATTGTTTTTCTCGGGGCTTAATCAGTGATCTTCGTAATTGCTGCAACCGATTCGCAACGTCCAACGACGTACGTACGGTCTGGTGTTAAGTAATCGTACGGGGACCATTTTGTTTTTCGGTGCTTCCTGTGTTCGAGAACATTCTGCTGTTCCTTCTTTTGCTCATTTCGTTGCTCTTCTAGCTTCTTTTGTTGTACTTCAAGTCTTTCGAGAACATTCTGCTGTTCCTTCTTTTGCTCGTTTCGCTGTTCTAACAAAAGTTTCATCATACTAGAAAAATCTACACTTTCACTTACTTCCTCTTCCTCCACTTCTGTTTCAAAAATAACAGTGTTTACGTCTTCCCCTTGCTGTTCCAAATAGTTGCGCAAGCGCAGGACGAGCTCATTTTTCAATCCCGCTCTAGAAAGATTTCGCTTACCTAACTCACTTTTAAGCTCAATGCAGTTGAGCTCTTCTAACAACTTACCCATTTTCACTGTATATTGTTTTTATTTTTTATTTTTACTTTTTTTTACACTTTACTAGTAAACTCGTTTTTTTTTCAAATAAGTTTTATCCAACTTCTGACACCAATGTAACGTGCGCTTAGTTCGCAAAATAAAACTTCACCTTTCAATTTATTTCTTACACTTTTATTCAGTATCTTTATTTTATTCGATCTCAACTCGACTTTTGGACTATCACTTGTAAACAACAACTTACTCTTAACTATATCACTCTATAACAAAAACTGACATCTGGTTGCCTCGGGCGGCCTATTTATATCGAATGACATTTCATCTAGAGCTCTCCAGTAATTTCCACGTGGTCTCCACTCTCCACTAATGTCAAACATTTTTCCCTTCTGGTATATTTCTACACTTACACTAGTGTTGCCGCTTGTGTTTTCGGTTGAACGTTTTCGATTAGGAAATTGGTATTAAATGTTGGGTTCGCGTTACAATAGATATACTTTATATTTTACCATTCTTAGTTATTCCTTTGTAGTCAAAAAGTATATACTGTTTTTATTATTATTAGATTAATTAAAAACTAAGTTGGATAAGAACAAATGTTTTTACTGAGCAGGTGCCGTCCACTTAATATAAAGTTCAAAAATGTTGGATAATATTCTAAGGCTCGATTCAAGCAAAAAAAGCATTAAAAGTCAAAATATATTCAATAGGATAGAAAATGCTAGAAGTTTATCTACGCTTCAAGCTAGGTATCACAAAAACTGTTATGCAAAATTATAAGTAAAACGTCTATCAAAAAGCGAAAGTAACAGTAATATGGAAATCGATTACATAGTTAGTTTTCTCTATGAGCACAAAGATGAATGCCAATTTTCTTTAGAAGAGTTTTTAACTGAATATTCATTTGAAAAACCAAGTGATAAGTGGATCTTACAGAAGTTAAAAGAAAAATATGAAGATTAAATTATAATCACTAGGTTAAGAAAACGATCTCCACTTATGTATATCATTTAAAGATACAGGCCATGAAATTTTGTACCAAGTATGAAAGTAAATATGAAAAACAAAAAAAAGGAGGATGAACGAATGTGAGTTGTTAAATCTGCAGCGGAAATAATGAAATGATGAAATTTCTTGAAAATGCTGAAAAAGATGTACCAGATACATTGCAAGCTTTACTGAAGACAATTATTTTGAAAAACAAACGCGGTGACTTACATAAATGGAGAGTAATCATAATAGCAATCTTACATGCAACAATGGCTGCAACTAGCCCTCGATCATTCATATCATCTATTCTTACAGCCTTATGTTCTTTTTTATTTAAAAAAATATGGTTCCAGCAGTCTCTTAGATATTAAGTCTGCCCTTTAGTTTTCTGCATCCTATAGAGATGCTAGAGTATTTGAAATTTCAAGTGTTTTGCATCCGAATTTACATGACTGTCTCCAAGATTTTACTCAATTTGTATTCGGCAATGTTGATCAACAAACTTACACACTAACAGGAAGTGATACGCTGCATGCGATGGCTGGAATTAAATGTACAACCCCTAAAACAAACATCTTGTATTCGTCTACAATCCGAATTCCCGTGGGTTGAAAAAATACCAGCTAGTGTAGAAGTTGGAGTTGGAGTTGGCCGTATCGATATGTTATCTTTTCAAAAAGCTTATCCTGGAATAGCTTGCCTAGGGGTAGAAAATCTGCAAGATCTGAACCTATCTACGAATGATATTGAGGTAAATACTGATGAGTGCATGTACTATACCGACAAAACGCCAGGTTGGTTTTAAAATACTCTTTTTATTTAAATATTAAAATTTAGTATGTAAAGTAAAGCGTAAAATTGCAAATAAATAACTAATATATACAGGATGGAATGGATACTGTGAATTGCTAACCCGAGATAAACCATTTGAACTAACACAAATTCTGTATTTGCCAATCATCGATGCTCCTCCAAGTGACTACGATACGATCTACACATCTCTCAAAATAGCCGCTGCAAAAACCGCTGCGATTATACTAGATTTCTGTATTGTTACTTTCGATTTGCCACTATATATATCTATCAAAGCCAGAGACATAGTTGCTTCTTGCAGTGATACCTCTGGTACAAGAAACGTTATAGTGATGCTTGGTGGGTTTCATCTAGCTATGTCGTTCCTTGGTTGTATAGGATATATAAAGGCGGGCAGTGGTCTTCAAGATATTATGAAGTTTGGTTTATGCCAAGGGTCTGTAAAAAAAAATGCTATCTGCAAAAGCTTATGCTCGAGCTATGAGATGTGACTCGTTAATTCGATTGGCTTTATCTTTGCTTATTTTGAAATTGAGAAATTGAGTTTCCGGATGCATAAAACCAAATATTGCAAAATTTTGTCCTGGAAAAATATAAGACTGAAAAAAAGCTTACAGATGGTCAACTTAATTTTTTAAAAGAAAAATTCAATCAAAAACTTCAAAACTTTAAAGAAAATGGACCAACAGCAAAATTGTATGTTTAGTATTTTGAAATGGTATCGTTATTATTCCAATTTATTCATGCTGAAAGAAGTGGTGACTGGAATTTACATTTGAATTCAATCAAAAAAATGATACCATTTTTTATAACGGCAGGAGTTATCATAACACTACAGCTGTCTTTTAAAAAACACCTGAGCGCTAAGCTGATAGAATCAAAAAAGACCATAAATTGCAGTTGGAAGGGTGTACTTGGTAAAAAATATGTAGCTCCGAGTACCAAATATAAACTCTTCGAAGCCGTAATGAGGTCTATAATGTGTAATGCTTGCCTTGCCAGGTTTGGGGGTTCCTCCAATATGAAGAAGTAGAAAAGTTGTTGAGGTACTTTATAAAAAAATGTTCTGGCTCCCGGAAAACACGCCTACGTATACAGGGTGTTCCGTACTTCGTGTAACATCCTTTGGGGTGTGATTCTTGGTCATATTCTAAGAAAAAAAATGTATGACAGTAAAGCTCAATTCTCAACTTTGACATCACTTTTTGACAATTTAAGAAAAGGCTAACTTTGGTGTACCCTGACCTATGTTAAATTCAATATCTCTGTCAATACTAATGATTGAGACCTAATCATAGTTTTAATTTTTTGTAGAAATAACAGCCTTTAAGACTGTATTTAAGTTTAGCTTCCAAAGGTTAAGGGTTGCCAGATTTTCAATTTTAAGTGCTGTTCAAATTTTCTTCCCGAAACAAAGTTTTGACTTTGAGGTCATTTTTTTGCAGAAAATGCCTGATAAACATGGAGTTTCTTTATTTTTTACAGATGAACTAAACAATAATAAAAAAAAAAACTTTGTAATAAGTGCACTCTAAAACCCATAGATTTTATGATATTTGAAAAAATACAAAATGGGTAAAATTAAAAAAAAAAAAAAAAAGATTTTTAAATTTGAGGTTTGTTTGAATAAAACAATAATTTGGGCACTTTTAGTAGTTTTTTTATGTATTTAATACAAATACAATTAAAACAAGTGTTCAAAGTGCCTACGCAGACATTTTTTTCTTATATGAGTTTTACAATGGAAATTCAAGAAGAGCACAACGAATATACCAGGAACTTTATCCTTACTGAACACCTGGCAACCCTAAGCCTATAGAAATCTAATTTAAATACAGTTTCAAAGATTACAAGACTACAAGTAAGACAAGAGTTATCGAGAGCAAACACCTACAATGAAATTCAAAAAAGGGCTCTGGCTTGCATTC